>JANFCV010000196.1:0-600000 GCA_024500475.1 Phthorimaea operculella
GATTTAAAATGTGCGAATCGTTCCCGCACCGCCTATTAACCGAATGACAAGATGAAGGTGGGTGATGTGCTCCATCAAGTATTCAGTTCACGTCTACGGTGACTGATGGCGGTCGAAGCCCTCAGCTCTTCAGGAATCTCCATATAGAAGGCATTGGAGCACGCTTTTTTTAAATTTCCACGCTGGAAGTGTACTTTTACTACCCAAAGTCCAATATTATTTCATGTACCGGATATATACTTACACAACTTTGACTAAGGACACACCCCGCTTTATTGTCATACCTATGTGCTTTACATAGAGTTCTATTATACAGCTTCTTTCGTTATTAACACCTGACCGGCAAAATGAAGACTACCAGGCACCGTCACTAGAAAATAATTGTGGAATCTTTTGTAGGTACCAGTTTTGTTAATTCTTTAAAACTTCAAAACCTTATCGTAAAATTACCCTTACTCATTAATTACGTCTGAATTTACTTTTAAAAGATAACATAAATAACAACACTTGCGTTATAATACGCCACTGTTTTCCCTATCACATAAAGCTGTTTTTTATTTCCTCCTTGATGACCACTTTAAAAGACTTTCAAAGCTAAGGACAGCTGATGGTGCAATCTCGCTGATGGTCTATTTTCGTGATTTCGCGTCATTTTGCGTGCCAGATTGGATTTAATGTGAAATGTACATGAACACTTCAGGTACTTTGTGCGCTATATTAAAAGTAGGTATATACCTTTACTCTTTGATAATCGGAATTACAAGAAAATCTTTCCAACCTAGTAACTTGCCTTTTGGAAAGATTTGGAAAGTATCTTAGAAAAATTTCAAAAAAATACATAAAAGATAAGTTAATCTACCTATAAATGATTTTTTTATAATTTCTTGCAGAACAAACCATTACGAATCATCACTTTTACATAGTCCTCACTAGAATATCCTTTATCAAGCAGGGTAACACACAGAAACACCACAAAACAGAAAGCTGTTAAATCCATACAAGAAATATTTTCAATAAAGAAAATAAGAGCTTATGTAATACTACTGACAAGATTTTGACAGCTGTCAAATATGGCCTACCTACTTGAACGGCCGTACTGTAAACCCGAGAACATCATTTGTAAAAACCAAAAATAAACAGCCAATAAAAGCCTTGTATTTATTGTTGAGCAAGCCCTGAAAGCTCGCCCCTCACCAGAATCCGGCCTGAATCCGACACAAACCTGATCAACTTGACCGTGGCCCGGTTTAGCCATGGCCAATAAATTAGCTGGCTCATTATAGGGGCGGCTATGCACAGCTCTGTCACAACAGCCCCCGCTAAATATCAACTAAAGGTTGCGAACCACTGGAAGGGGGAGATTTTATGTCAGCTCGTGTGGTAAATGGTGGAAATGCCTCACTGTAACTAACAATATGATTTTAAAGTACACTTTGTATTGCTGGGATTAGCAGTCTAGTAGTTTAGAAAGATGATGGATGACTAATAAGATAATAATGTAAATGCTGGGTTGAAAATAAGTGGGAAAAAATGTAGGATTGCTCCCTGCAACCTATAATGTTCCATGTCGAAACATCGATAAAATTGATGCTATTAATAAATACAGCCTTTTTAGTTTTGGGGGCATTCAGTAGAGAAGCAACGTCAAGGCCCTGTCTGTACACATGAGACGTGAGACGAGAGATTACGGACGCTCGAAACCATTTTCATATACCTCTAAAATGTATGAAACACAAAAGACGCCGGCTATACCCGTGAGTCGCGCGTCTCATCGCCGACGGCCGACGATCACTTGCTTGACAGATTTCATCACATTTATGAGGATAGCAAGCACCTGAGCAAAAATAAGAGACAATCTTTCACTTCCCATTTAAAAACATGAAGCTAGTTATTTCAGCGATATTTCTCAGGAACTTTACCTCCGCAACTGTATCTCAAAGCACATAAACAAATCAGTGTCATCCGAACAACGATCGCGTCGTGTTCTTTTGTTCTGTTCCTGCCCCCCTTGTCTCTGGGGGGGTAAACATGACGGGGGGTGGGGTCGGGGGGTCAACTTACTAGTTTTTGCCCCGGTGAGCGCGGTCGGCTTCCGCTTTGCTTCCGTAATTAGTTTGTTCGTTTAGTAAGAGAACCGTGTAGTTGACGAGGATTTACCCAGGTTGGATGCAAAAGAAAAGCCTGAATGATTAATCGCTCGGCTGTGATATATTTTGTGGTACTCAATATTTACTCATTACGCGAGGACAATATAAAAATAGAGTGACTAGCATGTAACATAGTATGAGTCTAAAAAACATCCAAGACTTTCCGCGTGAGTTTTCATGTCCCGCACAACATTATGTAAAACTGAATTTTACATAACGTTTTAAATACCTAATGGCCATCTACCGACAACGGTAACATTTTCCTCCAGTCCCCGTTAGTTCGGACATCGGGAAAAACACTCTAATTGTTCTGTGCAGTGATGAGTTAGTGAGAGCGGTAGACTGTTCACATTAATGGACATTCTGTTCTCGATGTTTTATGTACATGTCTCGTACAGGAAAGGAGAAAAGTGTTTTAGTTTTCCTATTGGTCGACTGATATAACACCTTCGCCAATTTTCTGTCGAAGTTCGGCCCAAATATCTCTTGATTTTAAGAAAAACCAAGGTAGGTAGCTGATTTATATTGGAATAATCTGTGACTTAGCAAAGATTGTGGCGCTGAACAGGGAGGAATGAAAATACTTTGATAGGCTCACAACCTCCCCAACACTAATATTCAAGTTCGGATTAATTGTATGCCTAGATATCGTAGAGCAATTCCCATTCAATAGCTCACAATCAGACGGCAATCTCGCGACCTGTTATGGATGAATACCTCTGGGAAATTCCTGGCTGCGATCTATGCACGATTGGAACGTCGCGGTACGAAATAGTTTTAGTTAAGGTTATAAAATTGACATTGTTTTATGTAGGTGAAACGCATGACCTAGTATTGCTATTCTGCCCTGCATAGAGATGAAACACAATGCTTATTACATGTAGTTAGCTCACAATCACACGGCAATCTCCCGACTGATATCGATGAATGCCTCTGGGAAATTCCTTGCTGCGATCTATGCGCGGTTGGATGTTGGAACGTCGCGGTAGCAAATAGTTTCAGTTGAGGATATAAAATTGACATTGTTTTATGTAGGCATAACACGTATGTCCTGTATGTACTCATCTGCTTACAGTTAGCTCACAATCACAATCTCACGACCTGTTCCCGACAAATGCCGCTGGGAAATTGCTGGTTGCGATCTATGCGCGATACTACTAGTACAATCGCCTGTAAACCCAACTACCTATTTAAGGAATTAATCTAAGAACTTAGACTGGTTATTTTTGCCACCCCTATTCAACTCAAAAAGGTAACGTAGAGTTTTTGACCACGGCTACAATATCTGCCAACTATGGTGGCGGTAATACAATCTACGTTAGCATTCCCAGAGATAGTTGACGTCAGGCAGGCGGTTGGTAGTAAAATTAAACCAAATCCTTTTGCAATATCATTTTGTGTTCAAACAAAACGTGTTGAGCCGACCCCAAGTAATTGGGATAAGGGCAGGAAGATGATGACTGGTTATTGTTGTATGTATTTGTATGAAAAACCAGTATAAGTCGGTCCCTTAAATTGCTGGCAATAGTACAACCTAAAAGTGTATTAGGTGCCTACTTATATTATCTGTGACACGGTGTCGGAACGTTGAGCTCGCCGGCCGCAGTACGGAATAGTTTCAGTTGAGGTTTTAAAATTGTCTTTCTTTCATGTAAGTGAAGAGCACGGCCTTGTATTAATATTCTAGCCTGCATAATTTATGCATTGAGAACACATCGATCTGTTATGGCTATTTAAGGGATCAATCTATCTTAGTCATTAGGTAAATCGAGGTAAGACAGCTAATAGTAAACCTTAAATGTAGTTTCAGTCATGATAGTAAGTATAGAAAATTCAATGTTGATGTCTTGTTCTTAACGTTTTCCATGTGAAATGTTACAACTAGGTCCTAGATTGTGCTTTTCTTTTCTACTATGTATAATCTTTTTTATGTAATAGGCATTTTCGCGTTTCCCTATCACAGCCACAAGAAAGCAGCGCGCTTCGTCATCCTGTGTGACATAGTGAAGACAATACAGGTTCTGCCTTCCACATCCACGACTTAACTTAAATGGACATACTTACCAATATCCGTAAAGGAGACAAAAGTCTGATTAAAAAACTCGATGGGAAGTCTCGTGTTGATATGAGATTTTCGACAATCAGATTTCCCTATTAAAACTGATTCGCCACTTTACCACAAAAGCTACTGCTGCAATAAATATGTTTGATTTTATTGCGGAAAAACGCTCGTTACCTTTTAACCATATGTAGTTTTGAGACCAATTTAGATAAGGTTTCTCATATCACGTTAGCTTTTCTCTAAAAAATCTCTTTTACTCCTGTTTAAGTCGATTTATTTTCAGATTTTATTATTAACCGACGAAAAAACAAAAGAGGAGGAGGTTCTCAATTCACCCCGAACTTTTTTTTTTTTTATGTATGTTCACCGATCATTTAGAGACGCCTGGACCAATTCGAAAAAATCTTTTTTTGTTTGAAAGCGTGCACTGCCCAGGTGGTCCCATTTTCATCAGGTCAGGATCTGAAGGGAAGATCCCTAAAAATTCACTAAATTCTTGTATTTTGCGGCACATTTTGAAGCATAATGTACTTATGTTTACCTACATGATGCCTACATGCCTACCCGTTGACATCAACAGCATGACAAACATCTGGCAAAGAAGCTTGTTAAAAAGAGGTTCGTTTTAAAGGTCGTATATGAATATTAGTCTGTAGGTATTTTATAGTGATTCTTTATTCTCTTTGAACTCTTAAACGACTGGACATATTTTGATGAGAGCTATGTCAAAGGAATACTTTCGTCACCCTGAGACACCATTGCTAGTTTTCTTGTAAAATAATTACGTATTAACTTGCAAATGATTGAATTTTATCAAAGGAGAGATAATCGGTCGCGAACGGACCTATTTAACCAAACTTTTTAGGACCATTGACGATAGCTTGGACGATAGTGTCATTGACATCTTACATCACAGTTTGACTTAGCTCAAACTTATCACACAAGCGGTTTTCGAACGGGTGCGGAGCGGAACGGACGGCCGGCGGATAGCGTACGCGAAGCGATTTGCAACGTTTTGATAGAAATACCGCCGGTATCCGCCGCACGTCCGAGACGAATTCGCTGCGTATCCGCCGCGCATCAGTCGCGCGTTTTGCGTCCTCTGGGCGTTCGCTCCGCATCCACTAGCAAACCGGTTGTGTGATAAGGCTCTTTTATCTCAAATCAAACCAATCATATTCGTGTTTGTTTACATTTATTTAAAACTTCGACAGCAGAAAACTTTTGCAAATAGCAATGTATATTTGATAAATTGAATTCAGCTGTAGGTAGAACAAATCCTATTTTCCTATATAGGTAGGTAAATGTTTACAATAACATTGTTATAAGCAACCAATGATTTTATGAATAGATCCCATGCTCTTTGCTATGCAACTTATGCAAGCGGACATCTGACTGAGAAGGCCTGTGGAGAATGCTGCCTGGCTAACCCTAAAAAGAACTGCTGGTGTTGCTACAACTACATGGCCGACTAATGGTATTATAATATGTGGCCGACTAATACTTTGATTATTGTTCGATGTTAATCAGAACATTAATTTAACATGAACTGAACTGAATGAAGTATTTTATTGCAGCAGCGCAGTTGCATTTAGAAAACTTCATAATAGGTACATAAGTACCTATTCGATAAGGTTGCGTATCACATTGAATATGAAGAGCAAGCTGATAGTTGTTGTGAAATATTTGCAAGAAAAACTCAGGTAAAGAATTATCATCATGAGACTGAACATCAGAACGAACTAAAAAAAGTATGTTGTAACTAGCTGCCCGTCAGCGGTTTCACCCACTGCAACCTATTATTCCGCGGATAAAAAGCATTATTCGCCAAGAGATGTCGCTGTTAGTTTTCAGCGAAAACGTTTAAAACGCAAATCGGCTCAGTCACGCCACCTATTTCAAAAATATTGGAAAATGCGTGATCCCGTGGGAATGAGACATTTTTCTGTGGTAAAAAGTATCCTATGTGTTATTCCAGATGCCTTTTTATATTTCTGTAAAGTTTCATGTTAATCTAATCAGCCGTTTTTGCGTGATGTCGTTACAAACACACACACAAACATCCGCCTTTATAATATTAGTAGGATAATATTAGTAGGATAGTAGGATACCTATTTGTTTATTTTTAATGTTACGTCCACACTAACTAACTATGAAAGGTTGAGGTTGATAAACATAGTAGACGTACAACTACTTAGTACAAATCATTACATTTAGGGGGACTTCTGCCTCACAAGAAAAGAAACAGTCAAATATTGGTCACAAAAAAGTGTAAAATAAAAGCTTTTTAACAAAAAATATCAACCAACGAAAACTGAAAAGCATAAAATAATCAAGCTTTGTTAGTCAACCTTAATAAAATCATTAGCTTACAAACTATTGGTAGAAGGTACTATAGTAATATTTTCGGAAATGTTTTGAGATAATATTCAATTTTAATAACTAAGTTCATAAATTAATCTAAATGTGCCTGTCTAAATGATTTTGAGTCGGCGCCAATCAAGCGTATTTATTACCATACTTTACACATTTTTACACTTGCGCGAGGCGCCTCTTTACAGTCCACTATCATCTCCCCAACGGAGAGTATTTTCATACTCACCACGCTTGTTAACTCTACACTAACTGGGAGACCGCGTTCCATCCAGGATAGTAGTAGGTAGATGTTTGTTCCATGGATGATTATTTATTTTAATTATGATTGGCGCCGACTCAAAAACATTTAGACAGGCACATTTAGATTAATTTATGAACTTAGTTATTAAAATTGAATATTATCTCAAAACATTTCCGAAAATATTACTATAGTACCTTCTACCAATAGTTTGTAAGCTAATGATTTTATTAAGGTTGACTAACAAAGCTTGATTATTTTATGCTTTTCAGTTTTCGTTGGTTGATATTTTTTGTTAAAAAGCTTTTTATTTTTGTTTGTATGACATGACGTTTCACCTTGAGCACAGCAAAGTCATAAAAAGAATTCGCTATCATATTTTACGTGCGCTTGAAAAATTAAGTTAACAATGCTTTCGTCTTCAAATGATAAACACCTGTTTTGATCAATCTTGAGAGGACTTTTTAAAGCTTCGCTCATACTGGTTACTCTATGAAAATTTTCTAAGCTCTCAGCGCCAACCTTATTTTTCTTCATTCCACCACGTCTTTATTCGCATCAATCTCTCATCACCCGTCTCTTTCTTTCTCATATGCATTTGTTGGAATTAAAACGCGCTCTCACTCTGCCTGATCTAGTAAACGGTGAAATGGAGAGAAAGTTTCACATTTTTCTGCAAATTGAGGCTCAGTGCGATGCCGAGATTTAGATAAAGACATCCGTTTTTGAGGAAAGTAGGTTTATTTATTGAAAATTCTCTCTAGCCAACTTTGTAAAAGGAAGAGTTTTTCAATTCATCGGAATCGTTTTTTCTCCGATTCGAGTTACAGATGCCTCGATCAATATGGAAAATATGTTTTAATTGGTATATAGTCAAAATCATCTGATAATGGAATCGCAGTGAGAATATGGTATTTATTTACTCATGTACTCACTTTTTTGGCTTACCAATTGATTTCTAATCATATCAGGGTTTGAAATCACAAGTGTAAAATAATGTATCTTAGGCAATATTTAATCTGTACTTCTTTTGACAACCACTTGAAACATCTTTATAAACACCTGTTTATATACCTATTACTTCTAACAAAAACAATCATAATATTTATTATCACATGTATCTACCAAATTTAACATCAAACGTTTTTCCTCGGGTAACAAGGTTTCCTGAAAAACCTGTTATCCGGGGTAATTTCGGTATCACCGGTTCCGTGAGGCCGTGGCCCGGTTTACCCTAGTAGCGGTTCGCCATTGAGCTAAAAAAAAACCCGGTTCGTCACAATTTAAGGCACCTTATTTTTTAGATTTGAGAATAGTTTCTCGTGTAACTAAAATTGATTTCCCGAGTGTACTTTAACTAAGCAAATAGTAAGGTGTCTGTGCCCACACAGTACCAATGCCTGCGACGGCTTTTTTAAATTACGTACTAAGACCGCATACAATAGCACACGCCGCATGCTCCGCCATTCAAAGTTGCGGCTGTCAGTGGTTGTTAATTTTATTGATTCGTCTGGTCATCCGGTGCGTGTGCGATTCGCTAACAAAATTAAATTACAAATTATTATCATCATTTTACGGCCAATAACGTTCTTCCTTCCCCGCAAGAGATAAAGGAGTGATATGTGTATGTATGATCATTGAGTGTGACCAACGATGACACATAGGAGGAGTTACGTTTTGATGATAAATTATCCCAGTGGCGAACCGGACCCGACTCGCCTTGTTTACTGACGCGGCCTGCTCTTTGATGTGCCGCTCGGGCCGCCTGTCCGGCACGTGGCGGGTGGCCGGCAAACCAGTTGATAGCTTTTTGGCCACAGTTGACTTGGTAAACTCAGTCGATGGGTGACTGGGCGAAAAAAACTAGTGTTTTTATTATCATGTTTACACAATTAATTCACATGTTATTGCATAAAATGCTGCTGCGTTCATGATGACGAATCGGGCCTGTGGCGAACCGGACCTGCCTCGCCGTGTTTACTGACGCGGCCTGCTCTTTGATGTGCCGCTCGGGCCGCCTGTCCGGCACGTGGCGGGTGGCCGGCAAACCAGTTGATAGCTTTCATGATGACGAATCGGGCCTGTGGCAAACCGGACCTGCCTCGCCGTGTTTACTGACGCGGCCTGCTCTTTGATGTGCCGCCGGGCCGCTTGTCCGGCACGTGGCGGGCGGCCGGCAAACCGGTTGATAGCTTTCATGATGACGAATCGGCCCTGTGGCGAACCGGACCCAACTCGGCGTGTTTACTGACGCGGCCTGCTCTTTGATGTGCCGCTCGGGCCGCTTGTCCGGCACGTGGCGGGCGGCCGGCAAACCAGTTGATAGCTTTTTGGCCACAGTTGACTTGGTAAACCCAGTCAATGGGCGACTGGGCGAAAAAAACTAGTGTTTTTATTTTTATATCATGTTTACACAATTAATTCGCATTTTATTTGCTAACTGACCGATAGCGGTTTCGCCCGCTGCAACTCTACTTCCCTCAGGTAAAAAGCATTTTCCTGACATTTGTTAAACATATAAACCTTTCTCTAGGATCACTCTGTATACTACAAAAATCCTTGTCAAAAATCATTGCGTGATTCAGGAGGAGTTAGCGAATTATACGATAGACAGAGGCAAAAAGCGACTTCATTTTATACTATGTATTGATTATGTCACACTACATAGTTGTTAATACTAAGAAAAAGACTGCGAAATGAGAAAGCTTTTTAAAGTTTCGTAGTTCGTAGCACTTTGTCTACGCTCGCTACGCCGTAGCTGTAGTCTACGTTCGTAGCAGCAGTGACCATTAATGGCTGAAATACGTTCAATCAATTTAGAGGCTATTACAAACTATGTAGTTACTAAACTACAGTGTGTTTAGTTTCATGTGTCGGAATTGTATAGAATTCCAAAAGGTACATTTTTTCATAGGTGCAGGTAAAAAGGTTTTTTTTTGCTATTAAGCTTTTAACTAATATTCATTTTATAGGTTTACGCGACTTACTTCAGTGTTAGGCGATTATTGCTGACGAGCAGTCGTTTGTGACCAACCTCCGGATGATGGCTGTCGTAACCAGCCGAAACGTAGAGGGCTAAACTCTCTACAAAATAATTAACAAGTAAGTCGCGTAAACCTATTTAATGTGTAGGACATTTTTGGTAAGCATTTCACCTCAAAATTTTATAGCAAAATGTTTTACCAAAGACACAGTGCGCCTCTCATGAAAATAACCATAAGACTCAAAGTTACTCAACTGTAAACTTAACCACACTGTATGTATAATGTCATTCACTTGTAATCGTGGAAGCCGTATAACTTCTAACTCATAATATGTATGTACCTAATACAGTTTAATGCCCTCTTAACTACAAAGTGTTGAGTGATGAAATATACCGCCCGTGAAATTGTTGGTTTTGGCTTATATCAGGGACTTTATTTTACATTCTTGTTCATATCGTTGTAAAATATATAAAATAACAGATTTATTTTTAGTTCTTCTTTATTTTTAGTTTTTACTAGCGGCCTGTTAGTGGTTTCGTACGTTGCAACTCATTTTTCCGGTATTGTTATACTATATAAACCTTCCTCTTGAATTACTCTTTCTTTTGCAAAAACCGCATCAAAATCCTTTGCGTGGATAAGGAGGAGCCAGCAAATTCCATGACAGACAGATACTATGTATTGATCTCGTTTCTACCAATAAAAATAACAGGTATAAAAATAAAACAACAACTCTTAGCAATACATAACAACTAATGAAAAATATATAAGACGTAAAACCGCTGCTTGTAGTTAAAAAAATTTAATGGGCATATCAAAAGAAATGTTTTAACGTCCTTTAGAATTACTTCATAAACATCACACCATCGCAAATTTAAAATTGCCGACCACGGCAATCAAGTAATCACTTGTCGTACAAAAGGGTAGCCATTAGTGTTTAAAAGATTTCTCAATAATTCTGCCGCTAACAAAAGCGTTCACACTGCCGGTCGCTGGCGAACTGCAAGTATCGACAAAACCTTTGAGCGGGATTTTGCTTCGACATTTTCGCAAACGCTTAGTGGAGATTTTGGGCTTTTTAACCGATGTAGGTACTCTTTGTATTCGTTATAAATTTTAAGTAACGTAAAACCATACAACTATGGTCCTAGCTTACAACTATGGTTCAAACAAACTTGTATGTTTTTTTATTTAACTCCTCCTGTGTGGGGCGTACTGGCGTACTTTATAGGATGTATGGTTAACACTGACTTAACAACTGTCACCACACACGAAATAAACGTACTTAACATGTCATTGTACTTTAAATGCAGGTTTGTTTGGACCACAATTGCAAGCTAGGACCATAGTTGTATGGTTTTACCAGTACCTTCTTTTCTATCAAGAGCAGCGACTGCACTTCTATTACTACGATTCTATTATTTTATTTTGTTTGCTTTTTCTTGTAGTTGTTGTTTTCAGGAAAAGTGGCGTAAAGTTGTATCGCAAGCCTTCTATGTTTCTACTTCGTATTGTTAGATCGTGTAGTAGGTGAGTGCCTCGATATATTATAACCAGTAAGTAAATTGAAAGTAAATTGATACCTATTTTTGTTAAAGCTTTCTGTGTCAAGCGGAATTGAGAAGAAAATACAATGTAACAAGAAGAAGATTATAGTCGTCCAATTTTCTTTGTAGCCCAATTTGTTCGGTAATCAAAATTACCACAACTAATGATGTTCATCTTCACGTAAGTAAGAATATTGCTATTCTTGTATCTAGATACTCTTACAGAATATCTTTGCTTTATAAATAACCGTGTGAGGGCGAGGATAAACGGAAAGCTATTTCGATGGATGCTATCATTGGCTTATGGATTGGATCGTGGATTGTGGTCGGGTATCTAATAGGGAGGTATTTTATACAAGTACTTACAGGCATTGTTAACTTGTTTCGTCAGTATTGTCAAAGATATTGGCGTCTGTGGAAAGGGGTGGCATTTTAACGAAGGCGAAAAATGTTCACACTGAATGTAAATTGATGTGAGAGTACGGATTAGGGAAGCTGATTGGAATAGGCATTTATGGACCTTTCGCCACTGGTCAGTACCACCACTGGTCGGTAGTTACTAAACATTTAGAAATGTTCAAAAATGTTTAAGGCAGAACCCACAGATAAAATAAAGGATCTAGGTAGTTATTGGCTCTGAAAGGCGGTTTCCGTACATTATTGATGGCAAATGTTCCTAAAACTTGATAAAACTAAAACGGCCGTCGTAAGATTGTTTACACTTTTTTCCCTAAGGTGACATCGTCATCTATCTGCCCTTATTATTCCTTTGAGGTGCGCGAGCGAGGTGTTTGTATGTTTGTTTCTTCCATTCATCTCTATCAGCCGCCAAATCCTATAGGCACATTTATGTTTTCATTACAAAAAAGAAAAATTATAATAGGTATTATAATTTTTCTTTTTTGTAATGAAAACATAAATGTGCCTATAGGATTTGTGCGCGCGAGGTGTTTGTATGTTTGTTTCTTCCATTCATCTCTATCAGCCGCCAAATCCTATAGGCACATTTATGTTTTCATTACAAAAAAGAAAAATTATAATACCTACGTATTCGTTGTTTCATTGTAAAACTTTAAAATCAACCTGAGGTAGACAAAAAATCTATCAAATATGAGTTTTCGTGTCAAAAAAATCTATATAACGTAATTATTTTATACTTTGTGATGAGATAAACGAGAAGGAATATAATTTGCATTTAAGTATATAAGACTTGTGTGGATTTAGTCACCCACCGTGGCACCTTTCTACTTTTACAGGTCCGGTGCTAGTTTACTTTTAATTTGAGGGTATTTTGCATGTGAATGCTGTCACACCCAGAGCACCTGGGTTTTAACCCGAGGCTGCTACGAGCTGTCACGAGGGTGAGCTCAACGTTCGTTAGCTTTTCACGTTGGACTTTTTCCACACAAAAAATATTTTATTAATTTTACAGGCTATTCATTTATATGGCGCAGGAGAAAACTTTCAATTAATAACTAATTATTTTAAAAACACAAGTCTGTTAGCACGATTGCTATTCTATAATTAGCTTAATAACATTGGAAGACTCGGTGATCCACTTGAAGAAGAAGAAGAAGCTAAATAGTTATTTATAAAGGCAAGGTGAGACCACGGTAGTATTTAACACCACGTTTTATGACTCCGACTGCATCAAGTCACAGACTAAAAATTAAATTTATTTTCAAAATATACAAAATTAAAGTTATACCTAACTACGATTCACAGACTATAGTGTAAATATCTAAAGGTTTCGCTTTGGTTGGATCCAATTACTTTTATTACCAGTATATTGATTTTTAATAAAACTCTGTCGTTCTAGATACCTTAAATAGCGCCTGACGTTGTATCCAATGAATAAACTAGCGATTTCCCCCAGCTTTGCTCGTTGCATCTTGACGTGAAGATATCGGATTTCACGTGGGAGTTGCATTCTGCTTAATCCGGACACGAGGTAAATCACATCGCAAAGGTCATGTTTGTTAGGTCAATGTAAGGTGGGATAAATGGGAGTTCACTATGTTTTGCTTTATAGGACACACCTATTTTATTAAACCTACTACATGACCAACTTGAATTTTTTTAGGCACGGGTTGTCTGTCATACATGTCCAAAACAACATAAGCGACATACGTTAGTGCATTCCGTCCGAGTGTTTCCGGGTAAAATCGACACAGTCGTGACCCTGCTTTTGTCATCATGACTGAGCAAGATTTCGGTCCAATTTGGTTGAATCCAGCCCAGTGCACTGACAGTGGACGTCACGAGGCGTATCGCGATACCTTCTTCTTTTCGGTGGAGTAATCGCTAGTTCTTTGACCTCCCTATACCTACGACCACCCTCGCGCTACGACGCTTAAATGCCATATATTTTCAAGCAACGGTGCTTCGCTGTGTAAACATATTTTAACAAGTTCGACAAGAAAATATTATAAAAATAATTACCTTAAGAAAACCGTTAAAGTTATTTTCCGTTGGCAAGTGACGGGTAACAGCTTGTAGTCGGCTCCCGTGTTGTTTTAACAACCTTTAACCCGCAGTAACACAGTTTACTAAACTTTTCAGGACCCCACTGAGAAAATTGCTTTGGTTAAAAGTTACGGCTTGTGTTAATTGAATGTAAAAGTTTAAACCTATGCAGATTTTCCAGTAGTTAGTACCTAATAAGGAGGTAATAAAATATGTTAACGCACACTTTACCCGACTAAAAAAGAAGAAGAAGAAGGGTTATGTCTTTCGAGGGTATGTATGTAGACAAGATATTTGTTTTCACGGGCTGCAGACCAAACAGCTGGGCGGTTCTTGACATGCCAGGTGTCGTTAGATTCGTTTCGTCAGCGCAAGTGACACTAGTTATATTAGAAATTCATAAATTCGAGATAGCTGTTTATTATCGCAAAATAAGTATAAATAAAAGGTAGTTCTTCTTTATTTTCTGTTGTAGGTATGATGAAAAACTATTATTTCTTGTTTTTTAGTTGAGATCTTTGATCCAAACTTATTTACTTTTTCTATCAATAGCGATTGTACGCTATGTCCAAAAAGTGCATGAAAAAGTTAGTTTTTTAATTATTCAAATAATTCTTAAGTTCTAAAACTACCCCGCCTATTTATCATTACCATGAAGAGAAACGACAATAACTAGGATTAATAAGGCGCGCTGTGACTATTGTCCGTACATTACTATTGCTCGTAACATAAATGTGTGTACGATTGGACCGGACGCCCGCTCCAATCCAAAAGAGGCTACATTACAATCCGATTGAGAACCGGAGTGGCCATTGAAAATCAAAGTGGCCATCAAAGTGGGCCTATTTGTTTGATCGTCTGTGAGAGGCGGGGTAAACTGCCAGGTGAATAGAATTCATTCATTATACGAATGCATTCTTGGAAGTGATGAACCTTTCCAAAAATTGATAGTTGCTGGGTATGTATTTACGAATCTGTTTGTGTATTTGTGTATGACATAATATTTACATGCTTTTACAACTTTTTGAAGTCGGTCAAAAAGTTCACTTACAGATCATTTAATTTGAGGTTCGAAACTCATCTGACCATGGTTCGGTCGCGGTTTAGTCCGTATTATAAATAATAACTTGTGCGGAAAACCTTTGATATCTTTATTGTAAAGATTAAAGCTGTTGTTGCGTGAAAGTATGGTATTACCACTGATAAGGGAAGGACCATGTCCAGCAGTGACTTTTGTGGCTGTTAAGGATCTAGAATACCGCAACTGAACTACGCTCAGGTATTTTTGGATTCAAATACGTGTATATCTCAGTGCCTATCTAGGTAGACCAATTTGTCTGAGCTCGAAAGACTAAAGAGATGTCGGAAACTACATGCAAACACAAACAGCCTGTAGTTAGGGCGGATGAGGTTTGTTAGATTTGTAGGTCATGTTGGCTTACTCATGCTGGGTGTCTCGTCAATTTAAGCTTTTGAAATTAATTGACCGTCTAGAAAATTTGATTAGTAAGTACAGTCTCTCAAAACAATTCTGTTCTTAAGGTTTCGATTTTCTTGTGACTGATACGGACAATCCGATTTAATAAATGTTGCTGTATCTAGAAAAACATCATTTATTTCTGTAAAATGTAACGGTCTGGAAAAAAAATGATACCTTAAATATTTGAATTTAATTTAATTGCAGTGTCGGTGGTCTTTGCTTTGAGTGTGTGGTTCAAGCTAGGCTTCTACAAAAAAATCAAATTTGTGGTATACGACCACATAGACTTCATAATCTAACTAGAGGCTTGTATATAAAAATTATTTCGTAAAAAATCTAAATCCATCACTGAAACCCGCATCAAAATCGTACTAGTGGTTTGGTAGATATTTGGTAACATAGGTTTGCACACACAAACAAACACACATTCTTTCACCCCAAACGCATATACCTACCGTCTCCGTTCCGTCGTGGGTAAAAATATATTTAAAAGCTTTCTCAACTTAAAAATATGTTTTACTAGGTACAGTAAAGACCACATATCCCACTCTTATGGTATTGCGATATGAATTGGCTCAATAATTATCGGATTGGCGTGTCGTATTGATATTGCGGTTGGAATTATCCATGTTCGTTTCAAATGAAATTGACTGTGCTACCGCAGACCACAATGTGATCACAAGCGTTCAGCCGTACATAAATCGGTGGTTAGTTTTATCGTAAGTATCTTTTCATTGTTTCAAATTAGGTAAGTGCAAAACATCGTAAAAGCTTAGAGTTCAGTAGCTTTAGGCTTTAGTTTCTTGTAAAAAATTGCTACCGTGTTCTCATACCTATTAAAAAGAACCCATATAAAATGTATAGTAGGTACATAATTATGTATAAAACCTCTAAAATTTAATTTGTACAAACATTTCATAAATATTATAATTTTTCTATTCTGCAAAACATACTGCTAAATATTACATATAAAATCATTATCATTCTCAAGTCTCTACTCAATATCAAGTTATCTAAATCACAGATGCCGAAGGTCGCAGGTGCAAGTTTTTCAATAATACCTACTTCCTTCTTTTTCGTGTGGGACACCGAGTCGTTCAACGACCCGATGAACCCTGGTGTCAGAGTTTTTCAACCGCCTACTGCAAGTATCGCATATCTACTATCTGATGCTTAGCAAGTATCGCAGGCTGCTTTATCACCATCTTTCCACAAATGATCATCTCACAAAGTATAAAAAAATTACGCGGTAGAACAAATCATGGCACGTCTATTTTAAAATTGAAATCAAACTGTGTAT
Source organism: Phthorimaea operculella (assembly GCA_024500475.1). NCBI lineage: Eukaryota > Metazoa > Arthropoda > Insecta > Lepidoptera > Gelechiidae > Phthorimaea > Phthorimaea operculella. The sequence continues at coordinate 16,601 of JANFCV010000196.1, forward strand.
CAACAGATTCAACGGTTAGTGATCCTTGTTTGGAACACTGAGGTTTACTGTCAAAACATGAAACCAAAATTCCGAGGTAGAATCACATGACTATAGTAGGTTAGAATTTCTATACAAAAAAATTTTGGGAGTTCCCGTGCGTGTTTCAGGTCGGTTCCGCTTTGGAAACGAATCTTTAGGCTATTCTTTAGCTATTCCGAGCCGGGGCCTTGCTAGCATACTTACAAAAAAAAAATGGCAGCCATTTCAAACTTTTTTTATTGGCCAAAATTTTGTTATTTTGTAATAATTCAAAAATGGTAAGAGCTACAAATAACTGTTGTATGGAAGATATGTTAAGCGTAAATTTCTGCATATGAATGTTATCAATAACTTTTTCATAATCCAATAGTTTGCGAGAAAAACGTAGCACAACATGGCAGTTTTTGCTGAAAACTCACAAATTCGAAAGTATAAAGTAAGTAGTAAAGTTGGGGATTAAGAGTCACTCGCTGTGTGGGTAGACCATGCTACAATATCCTGCCTGATATTTAGTAACAAGCTTTCCGCCCAGCGGTTTTACTCGCTGATATATTTTGAAGTAAACAAGTTAATTTTATACAAATTTTCGTCCTCTGTTTTACCACTTTAGGTGATGAATTTTTTGGAATCCTTTCTTGATATTAATTAAGATTATTCAAATAACCTCTGTGCAAAATTTCATGGTCCTAGGTCCAGTAGTATTGCCTGTGCGTGGTATACAATTTGTATGAAAAAGTAGAGTTTGTTCGTTGTTGCCACATTTTGTACTTTTTGCTATCCTAACAGGACCTTGGGTCAGAATTATTAAAGAACAGCCTCAAGAGATTGCAAAAAATAAAAATTGGCAACTACGAACAAATTTAATATTTTTTACAAATTGTAAATCTATGCACAGGCAATACCACTGGACCTAGGTTCTTAAAATTTTGCGCAGAGGTTATTTTGGTTGGGTGAAATAACACCAGGAAAGGAATTTAAGAAAATCATCTCATAAGGTGGTAAAACTCAGGGTGTAAATTGGCAAAAAATTTGCTTGTTTACTTGAAAATATATTAGCGGGTAAAACCTCTGGACAGAAAGCTTGTTACTAAGTATCAGTCAGGATACCGTAGCAAGGTCTACCCACACAGTAAGTAATTCTTAATCCCCAACTTCACTACTTAATTCATATTTAAGATTTGGTGAGTTTTTAGAAAAAACTGCCATGTATTAAAGCGTTTTTTTCGCAAACTATTAGATTATCAAAAACGTTATTAGAGCAAGGTTGTGCAGAAATTTACGCGTAACATTTCTTCTATACAATGTGATGCTGTACGTACTGTGATGTTTACCCACAACTAAAACAGTAATCTCATTTAAAAAATCCGTATAAAATAAACCTCGCGGTTCAGTAGCTGACATGAAATGTACCTAGCGATTTCTGCCTGCCTTATTCATTTGAAACTTTTGGGGGTCCCTACATTTAATAAAAGCCAGGGCACTCGTGCATGATCCATACAGTTCTCTTTATTCACATTTCTTGGTAAAGATCCCAGTATTGGTACAGTTCCAGTCCCTACAAATTTCCCCTCATGAATAGCGGCTCGTAAACTCGGTTGAATGCGCGCGCACTGATCTGGTTGACAAATTGCTGACGACAAAATACCCCGGCTCTTCTTTGCGTACATAGCATGAAATATAGGTATAGATGATTAGATGGATTGTTTTAAAACAAAATACCCCGGCTCTTCTTTGCGTACGTAGCATGAAATGTAGGTAAAGATGATTAGATGGATTGTTTTAAGACAAAATACCCTGGCTTTTCTTCGCGTACGCAACATGAGCAACATGAATTGTTTCAATTCCGCTGCGTCGTTCTTGTTGCCTTATCTACCACACCATACCCACAATAATTTTCTTCTTTTTATGTGGGACAACGAATTGCAGAGCGACCTGACCTACAACTATACCCACCCATTAAAACCATGACTGACTGTGTTCACTTTTAAAAGACACAAATATTTTAGACTGATGACTATCAGAAATACCATAGTTTACTAAGTGTAAAAGCACTGAAGTAGTTACAGACGTTCCTGAATGCAACGAGTGTTAGTTTAAGCGTTCGTCTGTAATAAAACTTATTTGTGATACCAACAAAGTCATGCAACTTTATCAAATTCTATTTCACACACGAATCATTGAAAAGTCCCACCCATGAACTTACATTTCATTTTCTTTTTTTCATAAATAACCTACAAAGTGGACTGCGTTGCTCCCCTCCCCATTGAGACGAATGAATGGCTCATAAAGTCTGAACGCGCACAACGATGCGGTTGACAAATTAGTGACAAGCCAATATTGATCGACGGTCAATATTAATAAAGCACCCTTTTAGAAATTATACTGTAGTCGTACCATTCGCAATATTTCATGAAACAAGGGGCATTTTATATTCGAAAAATTAACTTGTAATGTGATTTCTTAAAAGATCAAAATCTCTCCTTCTGAGGATTAAGCTGTAGGTAATTAACTAGTTGAGATACGGTATAGGAAAAAGCCGTGTGGTGCCGGCAGAGTAAAATAGCCCCACCCCCTCTCTTCCCGTGGGGGTCGTAAGAGGCGAACGAGGGATAAACCCGACCCAAACAGCCAGGGTCAACCGTGTGGTCGCGGTTAATCTACCAAAAAAGCATTCCTAAGGAGGGTTGACGTCTGGTAGGCGACCGGTCGTAAAATTTAGCCAAATCCTTTTGCAACACGATTTTGTGTTCAACGAAACGTGTTGCGCCAACCCTAAGTAATTGGGATAAGGGCAGGGAGATGATGATAGGAACAAGATATTTAAGATATTAGTAGCGAAAATACAAGATATTATCTAATGATTTTACCTGCCGTAGTAGGTGGTAGCTAAGGTTACGGCTACACATAGTCCGTTCAGGATATTTTGCAAAAGGCAATGTAGAGTGTCTAACACTCAACATTGCATGCTGGCTGAATTGCTGTCAATCATGTTCAGCGCATGTTGCATGCTGGCTGAATTGCTGTCAATCATGTTCAGCGCATGTTGCATGCTGGCTGAATTGCTGTCAATCATGTTCAGCGCATGTTGCATGCTGGCTGAATTGCTGTCAATCATGTTCAGCGCATGTTGCATGCTGGCTGAATTGCTGTCAATCATGTTCAGCGCATGTTGCATGCTGGCTGAATTGCTGTCAATCATGTTCAGCGCATGTTGCATGCTGGCTGAATTGCTGTCAATCATGTTCAGCCGCATGTTGCATGCTGGCTGAATTGCTGTCAATCATGTTCAGCGCATGTTGCATGCTGGCTGAATTGCTGTCAGTCATGTTCAGCGCATGTTGCATGCTGGCTGAATTGCTGTCAATCATGTTCAGCGCATGTTGCATGCTGGCTGAATTGCTGTCAGTCATGTTCAGCGCATGTTGCATGCTGGCTGAATTGCTGTCAATCATGTTCAGCGCATGTTGCATGCTGGCTGAATTGCTGTCAGTCATGTTCAGCGCATGTTGCATGCTGGCTGAATTGCTGTCAGTCATGTTCAGCGCATGTTGCATGCTGGCTGAATTGCTGTCAATCATGTTCAGCCGCATGTTGCATGCTGGCTGAATTGCTGTCAATCATGTTCAGCGCATGTTGCATGCTGGCTGAATTGCTGTCAATCATGTTCAGCGCATGTTGCATGCTGGCTGAATTGCTGTCAGTCATGTTCAGCGCATGTTGCATGCTGGCTGAATTGCTGTCAATCATGTTCAGCGCATGTTGCATGCTGGCTGAATTGCTGTCAGTCATGTTCAGCGCATGTTGCATGCTGGCTGAATTGCTGTCAATCATGTTCAGCGCATGTTGCATGCTGGCTGAATTGCTGTCAGTCATGTTCAGCGCATGTTGCATGCTGGCTGAATTGCTGTCAGTCATGTTCAGCGCATGTTGCATGCTGGCTGAATTGCTGTCAATCATGTTCAGCCGCATGTTGCATGCTGGCTGAATTGCTGTCAGTCATGTTCAGCGCATGTTGCATGCTGGCTGAATTGCTGTCAGTCATGTTCAGCGCATGTTGCATGCTGGCTGAATTGCTGTCAGTCATGTTCAGCGCATGTTGCATGCTGGCTGAATTGCTGTCAGTCATGTTCAGCTGCATGTTGGTGCTGAATCCCCCTACAATAGCATTTTCAAAGAGGGCGAACATTAGACAGGCGGCGTTTGATTGTAAGACTAAGTCAAATCTTATCGCAGCATAATATGGAGTTCAAAGTATGGTACGCCTATCCTAGATTTAAGAAATATCAGTCACTGATCTTTCTACACCTAATTACATTCCATATCTAGTATCATTCCATATCTACTATCATTCCATAGTCTTATAAACATCTCCGGTACCGAACTAGGCCTTAATTAACCAGCGCAATGATGTGGCTGACAAATTGGTGACAGGGGAGCGCGGCGCGGCGCCACCGCCGGTTCTCGATCGTAATTAATTGAGCGCGAGTTACACCCTTCCCTGTTAACAACCCACGCAGGAGTGTGTGATTGACAAATAGTTCCACCGCTTTGTGGCGGCTCGAGAAGTTTATGAATGCGTGATTTTCTTGACACCGGAGTTACAATCATAAATCACGCCTTTATCCCTTGCGAAGCAGGCATAGCGTCAACGGCCGTAGTAATAAGGTCGTTGTTGCCACGTCTGATAAATAGTTGAGGACAGTTTTAGCTATTTTCGTGTATCACTATATAGTACAATCTGTAGGGATATTTCGCCTACAAAAGGTGGGGCGGATTATGTTTTTGCATAATCTTGTAAAGGTATCAAGGACAAATAAAACCCCAAGTTTTCGACCACGAGACTCCCAGGCTCCAGCCGCCATCTTGAATTGAAAGTTCTAAAAACAGGTTTTTTGCGAATAACTTGTTAACAATTGATTTTATGACAAAAAAATGTATGAAAAGAATAAAGAAAATATTATTTCCCAAATTTCATTCATACATGTGTACTGGCTAAGTCTAACAGATAAAAAGATACAGGCAAAAACAAACATATTTTTATTAAAAAGTTAAGTACACCGCACTAAATGGGGGTAGAAAAAAATATGCGTGAATTTTTCTATTTTTTTGATATGTTACGTGTTATGGTGTATTTAAAAAAAAACCGGCCAAGAGCGTGTCAGACACGCCCACAAATAGGGTTTCGTAGTCAACGTATAAGTAAATATCAGGTTTTTCAGCATTACAAACTTAATTTTGTTGCTGGTCTGTTAGCAAATAGAAAAACTGATTTTTTTCTGAAACCTTTAAGGGTACAATATCCGTTATAGTTTTCATTGTAATTTCAGATTGTAAGCTATATTCCATATTTATTTCAAATTTTTAGCGTTTATACTTTAGAAGTTACAGCTGGAACAAATTATGGGTCAAAAACGCCCTTTTTAAAATTAAATATCTCGTGACAGAAACATTTTAGTGACTTTGTTTCAAAGAAACCTCACTTTAGTTTTAAAAGACCTATTCAACGATACCCTACTCAATATTACAGAAGAAAAAAAATTTTTTTGCCCCCCTTTCACTTGTATGGGAGGGGGTCCAAAAAAATATTTAATATAATTTTTTCTTAACATTTCTATATTTGGGTCAACACGATCTATCTTCTCACCAAATTTCATGTCGATAGCTCTAAAACTGACGAAGATATGAGGGCGCGGCATACAGACAGACAGACAGACAGACAGACAGACAGACAGACATGACGAAACTATAAGGGTTTCTAGTAGACTACGAAACCCTAAAAATATGTGACGGGTGAACACTTTCTTTGTCTGGTTTCGGAGATAATGGCGTTTATGTGGACGACTTCCCATCATACAAATGGCAAAATTCGCCAGTTTGAAATAAGTCGTTTTTCTCACCTTTTTACAATAAAAACTGTTAATTTTTACTTTTGAAATTTATTAACAGATTGTTTCGCGACATTTTTTCTATACAAAGATATCCTGGCTGGCTTATGGTTTCCATGATATTTCGCACAACGTCAATATTTTTGGAAAAAAAAATATGTTTTTTCGTTCGATAAACGACATGACAGTTACAAAAAAATTATGAAATTAAAAAAAAACATTCTTTGTCTAGTGTTTTTGTTATTCAAATTAAAAGTATATTTTGCTAGTCGTCCATACATACATTCAAACTCATATACCATAAAAACTAGATATACAATCTTTTTTTATCATTATTTTTTATTGACTGTCATGTCGTTTATCATAAACGCCATTATATCCGAAACTAGACATAGAAAGTGTTCACCCGTCACATTTTTTTTTTTAAAAACACCATAATACGTAACTATTCTATCTATTCTATTTCAGCCTATTGCAGTTCACTGCTGGACGTAGGCCTCCCCCAGGGAACGCCATAAGGCACGATCTCCCGTTTTTGCCATCCAGTCGCTACCAGCCGCCTTTTTTAAGTCATCGGTCCATCTGGCCGGAGGGCGTCCAACGCTACGCTTGCCGAGGCGTGGCCTCCACTCGAGAACCCGCTTACTCCACCGTCCGTCGGTTCTACGACAAATGTGGCCAGCCCACTGCCACTTCAGCTTGCTACACTTCCAGCCAGACTATGTCCGTCACTTTGGTCTTCTTTCGGATGGCCTCATTCCGGACTTTATCCATTATAGAGATACCAAGCATATACCTTTCCATAGCTCTCTGAGTGACATGTAGCCGGTGGGCCAGTTTTACTGACAAGTTCCACGTCTCGGCTCCGTAGGTCATGACTGGTAGGACGCATTGATCGAACACCTTGGTCTTGAGGCATTGTGGCAAAGATGATTCGAGGATGTGACGCAGCTTTCCAAATGCTACCCAGCCAAACTGCACTCTTCTGGTTATTTCAGCCTCAAAGTTGTCTCTTCCCATCTGCAAAGTTTGCCCAAGGTACACATATTTCTGGACTTTCGACGGAGACGGACTCGGGGAATATGTGTTGATTGAACATGACCTTCGTCTTATCCAAGTTCATCCCAAGTCCAACACGTCTCGAGGCAGAGTTGAGACTAGATAGCATTTTGACTGACATGACTATGTCGTCGGCAAAGCGGAGATGCGTGAGATTTTTGCCGTTGACGTTGATGCCCTGTATTGTGCCTTAAAGTGCCTACTTTCTGTGCAATAAAGTTTAATAACTAAAAAAAAAAATGCCCAGTCCATCCCACTGTAGCGTTTTGAAGACATCCTCCAATGCGTTGGTGAAGAGTTTTGGGGATATAACGTCACCCTGTCTTACACCACGGAGCAGTTGGATGGGTCTTGTATTATGGTTTTGTACTTGAACGGATATCGTAGCCATTTGAAAAAGGCTTCTCAGCACCTCCACATACCGCCAGTCGACTTAACACCGCTGCAAGAACTCCAAAACAGCCCAGGTTTCGATAGAGTCGAAGGCTTTTTCGTAGTCCACAAAAGCCATACACAGTGGTTGGTTGTACTCTTCTGTCTTCTGTATAACCTGCCTTACAGTATGGATGTGGTCCACGGTACTGAAGCCCTTACGAAACCCGGCCTGTTCCGGTGGCTAAAAGGCGTCAAATCTTGATGCCAGACGATTCGTGACGACTCTCGAGAACAGCTTATAGATGTGGCTCAGAAGCAGAAGTGTGATCGGCCTATAGTTTTTGAGAAGCGTTTTGTCTTCTTTTTTGAAAAACAATGCCACTACACTTCTGCTCCACGCCTTCGGGATTGTCCCATTGGCTATTACAGAGTTCAAAAGCCTGTAAAAGTAGCTCAGAGGCCACTCCGTCTTCCCCGGGAGCCTTCCCATTCTGAAGTTGTCTAAGAGCCGCCCCGATTTCGTCTATATCTACGTCCGGGAGATCTTCTGTACAGTGGCGGGAGAGAGAACATATCAAAAAAAAGAAAAATTCACGCATATTTTTTTCTACCCCCATTTTGTGCGGTGTACTTAACTTTTTAATAAAAATATGTTTGTTTTTGCTTATGTCTTTTTACCTGTTAGACTTAGCTAGTATACATGTATGAATGAAATTTGGGAAATAATATTTTCTTTATTCTTTTCATACATACTTTTGTCATAAAATCAATTGTTAACAAGTTATTCGCAAAAAACCTGTTTTTGGAACTTTCAATTCAAGATGGCGGCTGGAGCCTGGGAGTCTCGAGGTCGAAAACTTGGGGTTTTATTTGTCCTTGATACCTTTACAAGATTATGCAAAAACATTATCCGCCCCACCTTTTGCGAATCAATGTTTGCTAAAGGTTCCCCACAGAATGGCCTAATAGTGACAGGTCAGCCTGTCACCTAAAATTGCAATATATACACATGAAACCCTCGAGTCTCTGAGTCGCTTCTTACGACACCCACAGGAAAAAAATGGGGTGATGCTATTCTAAGCCGACAACACACGGCATCACCGGAGTTAGGCATGGATATTACCTTACCTACACAGTTAATTTTCTAAGTTTAATTCTGTTTATTTATTAGTTGCCATTCGCTTAACCAAGCTGTACGTTCACATTTATAGTTTTCAATCTAGAATAGTACCTAAGATTAAAATGTTTGTATTTGCATTGATTGTAAACTGTTGTGTACGTCTATAAAATAAAATAAAATATTATTGAGATTAAACGTTTGCACAGGCATAAAGATTACTTGTGGGTAGTAGTAAAGTCTAGTCACCCACTACTGCCGATATACAACAATTCACTGGTAGATACATCTCAGTCTGCCTGATGTAACTGAGCTGAAACGTCGGGTTTCAGGTAAATTGATAAATATTGACCTATATTCTATCGCGATACACCCGGTAAAATAGAAACGGTCAAATAAATGTAACTTTTACCTCCTATGATACCTGGTATGATACTTGGTAAGTACCTACCTACAAACACAAAATATCGTAAATCTATTCCTCAATAATATTTGGCCGAAGTTTTCCACTAGTAATCGATTCCATGCATGATTCAGCGCACAATTCACGAATCGCACTTGGAATTCATGAATGCACGCATGCGTGGCATACTCAACTCGAGGGCCTATTGTAGCGCCCAACTCGGAAACCTAGGCGAGAAACACCCTTTACCTCCGTTTGTGCTGCGACAAAACGAATATTTACCTTCTTCCTAAAAAAATAAGTCGAAACAGTTATAATAGTTAAACGTTTTGTCAGACGAATCCGTCGACGCAGCTTTGGATGCGCAACGCTAGCGGATGTGTCTGTCAAACGGTTTGGCATAAACCATGTTTGTATAAAAATCTATTTCTCAGTAATATTTGGTTGGAGTTTTCAAATAGTAATCGATTCCATGCCTGATTCAGCGCACAATTCACGAATCGCGCTTGGGATTCATGAATGCACGCATGCGTGGCATACTCAACTCGAGCATCACGGGCCTTCTATCGTAGCCCATCTCGGAAACCTAGGCGAGAAACACATGTAAAGATCGTTTGTGCGTTGATTTTGAGCTACGTAACGTTTGCGTTACGACAAAACGAATTTCGACCTTATTCCCATACAAATAAGTCAAAACTGTTTTATATCAAATGGTCTGATAGACGAATTCCCCGCCGTAGCACTAGAAGATGCATCTATCAAACGGTTTGGCATAAACCGTATTGTATAAAAATCTATTTCTCAATCATAGGTATTTGGCTGGAGTTTTCCACTATACTCTATCCGCGCGATGAAGATAATACCAGAAAATGCAAAATGATTGCCATTGGTTAGCGATAACGAGGCAAGGGTGCGTTTACATGGCGGTGCAATTTCAGTCTACTTCTGTGGCTTGCACGGAGCGGACGCGTTCTTTGTTCTTATATCGATTTGTTTTATTTCTCCTACGACCTAGCGCGTGTTTTGGACTATTTCCTGTGAAACATACACAGATGTATTTACCTAAAATTATTTTTACTTATTAAATATTGTAATAGACCAAAGAAAACCAAATTTAATAGTAAAAAATATTTTTGAGTCTTCTTTACCCAAAGAGCCATGTAAACGCATCTTTACGTTTTTACACAATTGTTGACGCCCACTTACCTGGAAGGGCAATCATTTGTCCCTTTCACTTGCATACAAAAGTGCGGTTGAGAGGACGCTATATTATCTTCATCGCGCGGATAGAGTATAGTAATCGATTCCATGCATGATTCAGCGTACAATTCACGAATCGCACTTGGGATTCATGAATGCACGCATGCGTGGCATACTCAACTCGAGCTTCACGTGCTTCGTACAACTCGGAAACCTAGGCGAGAAACGCACGTAACGTCCTGTTTATGCTGCGCAACTAATTTCAACCTTATTCCCACGCGTTTTATGTCAAATGGTTTGACAGACGGATCCATAACGCAGCGTAGTTCGAGTTGTACTATGCACAGTGCTAGCGGACGCGTCTATCAAACCGTTTGGCATAAACCGTATTTGTATAAAAATAACGTGGAAAATAGCATTTTCCTAACGCATGCGGTTGCGCTGCGAAAAAATAACGCACAGACGGACGTTATGTGTTTCTCGCCCTAAACCTTTGCGGTCTTACATCGTTACCGTTCGTTTTCGTACATATACCTACCCCGTAAAAAGTGTCTCGTTTTGCTCCCTAGACTTCGAATATGCATGAGTAGCTAAGCAATTCATATTACTCTGACGCCAAGGTTCATCGGGCCGTTCGTAGACTGTGTCTTACCTAAGTCTTCCACACAATAGAAAGAGAACGGGTAGCACGTCAAAAGTTAGACTGTTTTCTTTTTTATAACTTACTTTTAATCGGATATAAAAAGTAAAAGAAAAAGTGAAGAAATAAATAAACAGATTATAGCGGCGGTAGCGGTAACAAGCTGACTGCAACCGAGCATACAACCATCTAGGATTAAATGATTAATCCAATTTAGGTAACTTGCGATTCACCCGTCAGACAACGCTCACTGAAGTAGTAAAAAAAATCCACAAAAAATTTGGAAGTTGAATAGGAACTCTATTAAAAATGAATTCCTAGAAGCGGATGGTGTGCAAAAAGGTGTGCGGCTGCGACGCCGCGGCTGAATGAATGAATGAATGAATGAATGAATGAATGAATGAATGAATGAATGAATGAATGAATGATTCTTTATTCACAAGCAACACGGTACAAAAGATGGTCATTTTACAATATTAATTTGTAATGTTCAAGCGTGCAGCGCCGTTCATTGGCATGCAAATACAAAATTATGAATTTAAAAATGTCAAGCAAATAAATTAAATAATAAAAACACAATGTCAAAACTAGAATTGAAATAAAAAATAAATAAGAACATAATTACATTAATAACAATTTCAAGAAAACATGTCTTAGGCAATAAAAAAATACAGGTAATCAATATAATAGTCAAACAATCTCAAAAATGACAATAAATAAAATGTCAATAAATATAAGGTCCATTAATTAATAATTATTACAAATTGTAGAATATGTCAAAACGAAACAAATAAATTATTAAAACTTGAATGCAATAAATTCCTGAATGTCGTAAAAACAGTTTGTGACAAGTAAATTATACAGCCATTTCTTAAATAAAGCAATCGGGAGTGTTTTCACATTATTAGGCAGGAGGTTAAATATTTTAATACACATATTATAGCTATTCCTAGCAAAACAAGTGGTGCTGTGAGTCTGGCTGTGTAAGCGGTGCGGATATCTTGTAGTAAAAGTGACGGATTTGTCTGGGAACATATATTTATTTCTTTTTACAAACATGCAAAGTTCAAAAATATACAGACATGGTAATGTTAGTATGTTCAATGATTTAAACAGCGGCTTACAACTATCCATTGGACCCGCACCGCACATAGCTCTCACGCATTTTTTCTGAAGAATAAAGGCTCGGTCAAGGTCCACAGAATTTCCCCAAATAACGAGACAATATCGTAAAGCTGAGCAAACATACCCATGGTAGGCTATTAAGGCTGTCTTTTGGTCACAGATGTTTTTGAGCCGGTATAGGGCGTACGCAAACCGATTTATTTTCTGACAGACTGACTCTACATGATCATTCCAAGTCAAATGTGTGTCAAGCATAATACCGAGGAATTTCGTTAAGTTTGATTCTGTTATTTCCACATCTTTATACTTTACAGACAAGTTAGCTGGTCTTCCGTTTTTATTTTTAAACTGTAAGTATGTAGTTTTTTTTAGGTTAACATGGAGATTATTATGTTCTAGCCATTCAACCACTCTACTAATAGTGACATTAATTTCTTTTTCATAATTCAGTGCACTCTTCTTATTGATAATAATTGACAGATCGTCGGCAAATAAAATACATGGATACTGTGTGTTTATGGGCAAATCATTAATGTAGAGTATAAAAAGTAGAGGCCCCAAAATACTGCCTTGCGGGACACCTACATTGTTAGCGAGAAAAGATGATTTATGACTAATGTATTCGGATTTATCATTAATATTATTAATCTCTACACACTGTGTTCTGTCTTGAAGGTAGTCAGCAATTAAATCATTCGCCACTCCTCGTATACCGTATGTTTCCAATTTAGATAAGAGAATCGCATGCGAAACAAAATCAAATGCTCTACTCATATCAAAAAGTACTGCGGTTACAGGTACTCTTTTATCCATATAGTTTGATATTTGTTTCACAAGTGTGAAGCATGCTGTTGTAGTGGACTTTCCCTTTTGAAAGCCATGTTGTTCCGGTCTTATGACATTAAACTTACTTAGAAAAGATAAGAACCGGTTGGATATGGCCTTTTCCCATATTTTTGATAGTATAGGTATAAGGGCGATAGGTCGATAATTTTCCATGTCATGCTTCTCACCTTTCTTATGCAGTGGCTTAACTACCGACTGTTTAAAAGTTGCTGGATATTTGCCAGACTCAAAGGACAAATTAACAAGATATGCTATAATTGGGGCTAATTCCTGTGCGCAAGCTTTTATTATTTTAGTACTTAGGTCGTCGTAGCCAGTTGAGTTAGAGTTTTTTAAAGACTTGATTATCTTTATAATTTCATTCTCATCAGTCGGAACCAAATAAATGCTAGCTATATTTTTTTGTAAATTGAATTTATAGTTATCATTATCAGGAAGCTTTTTTTCTTCGTTTGTCAGGTTGATAAAGTGTGTATTAAAAGCGCAAGCTACGTCGGAAGGTTTTTCAATCTTTTTACTATTGACAATCACATGATTTATGGTGGGTTTTGTAAATTGTGAAGTTTTGCTGTTAATTATATTCCAGGTGGCCATACACTTGTTTTTAGCATTTGTGACATATTTATTATTGCAATTTTTTTGTGCCTGAAACGTACATTTTTTCAGTAAGGTGTTGTATTTCCTGTAATGAGTTTTAACATGAGGGCACTTATTTTTGTAGTATAAAATTCGCAATTTTCTTTTTGCTCTACACGAGGTTCGAATTCCTCTTGTAAGCCACTTTAATTTGCCAAAAGTGTTTTTAATCATTTTTTTGAATGTTGGAAAGCATAGATTATAAAGTAGCTGTAATTCTTTGTGAAAAGTGGCGAACTTTTCTTGGACATCTGTGACTTGTAGTAAGTTATACCAGGGGTAGCTTGTAAGAAAATATTTGAATTTCTGTATATTTTCTCTACTAAAGTCTCTCCTAAATTCAAACCAGTGTCTTAGAGGCGGAATTTTTTGAGCTACTGGCACTGTAAGCAATTGACAATAATTATGATCTGACAGACAGAGTTGTATGTTTTTGCCAACGGCTCCAATAATATTGCTCGCGAAATGGTCAATGCAAGTTTTATCGTGTGTAACTGTATTAATATGTAGATTGAAATTGTGAGGAATCAGTATTTCTTTTAACCTCTTTGTAAGTTTTCTGGATTTAGATTTAGTTCCAATAGTATCGATGTTCCAGTCTCCCGTTAGTATAATGTTTTTACTTGTCTTATTTTTTAATGTATCCAGCAAAATTTCTAATTTTTCGAAAAATTCCTCTACGTCAGAATCTGGGGTCCGATAAATGCAAATGACTATAAGCTCACCCATACGTCTGTCAGATGCATACTAAAACCGACTTTAATGTAACGCAACGCAAGTTTCTGCGCAGCTGCGCTGTTTCAACGTATTATCAAATAGTACCTCCCTAGGTATATAAACTACGTCTACGTCCTTTAGTAAGATGAGTGACAAACCAAACCAACTACAAAACATTTTTAAAAGAGCTCTATCAAAAATGTATTCCTAGAAGCGGATGGTGTGCAAAAAGGTGTGCGGCTGCGGCGCCGCGGCTGATGCCCGGTGAATGATTGATCGAGGCTCAACCGTCCAAGCCAAACGAGATTTTACATCGCAACATGCTTGCATCGCCACCAACGTCGCTGATTTGGCATAATCTAACTGACCAAGATCGCTGATTAAGATAGATTTCTCTTTGGCCTAATGGAAGGTGATGGTCATAATTTTTATTATAATTTTGGACTGGATAAAAAGAGAAGCAAGGTCTCCCCTTTGCTGCCCAGTAGAGTTATGACGTAAGCTAAAAAATACAAGATAATTTATCAGTTTATTACATTTATTCTAGCCACTAAATAGATACCACAAGATGGCGGCCTCGGGGAAGATGGCGCGACCATAGATATAGAAGTCTTTCTCTAAAACTGGAAATCGGAAGTCCAAGACCAAGCGTGGCGTAAAAGAAGGGAGGCCTTTGCCCAGCAGTGGGACAATGTATTTACATGCTACATAAAATAAAAGCACATGTATATGACGCAAATGACCACGGATTATTTGGACAGCAATAGGTTTAATACTTTTGGCGAACGCAGGATTAATGCTGCACATTTATCTTCATTTTATGTTCCATGCTAACTCAGCATAATTCCAGCATTAAATTCGCAGAAGTGGAGTATGTAAACGAGTAATAAACGTCAAGTGACAGGAGTAAAGAGCTTACTTTAGTTCATGAGGCCAATTTGTCGCTCAGCGTGCTCGCTACATGATAACGATAATAAAAACAGAAATTATGTTCCTGCTTCGAGTGCTACGCAACGGCTACGCGATGTGCTACGCCGTAGCAGGCGTAGTACCGTAAAACAAGGACATCATACGTAAAATGTTTTTAAACTAACTTCAAGAAACCTAAGTGACAACTTTTCTTAGCGTAGCTCGTATTAAACAATATTTTATGAAAATATATTAGTCTTGTGGTATCAAAAACTCAATGTTCTTTCAGAAGTTCAAGTTTATATGGTTTACAATACCTTTGGCCATAAATTAAAATAAATGCAATTGCAGCTCTAGGCACTTTAAATTTTGAAGATCTGTTGCTATTGGTCTGAAAACGGCCAAATCAAAACCGAGAGGTAGCTAGACTTCTGCATCAAATAAAGCAGCCACAGTAACTGTATTTGTCAAAGCTCCTCTTAGAGCCACTGAAAGCGAGAAGCCATCTTAAAAGCTGACTCAAAGTCTATTTGACTTGGTTAGCACAGCTCTGCGACGACTGGCTTGGAACTGACTCAGATTCTGAATTACTTTGGACAGCAGATAAAAGGTAAATTGAGAAACGTTGTAATGTCAGATAAATGTAGATCTTAATGAAATGAGTACAACAAGATGATGTTTGCCTGGCTCACGTAGAGCCTATTTATTTAAGAAAAGCTTTTAGCTGGTAATTATACAAAACTTTTAAAAAATAGGTAATGTAAACTGAAAGTAAATACGACATTTAGAAACAAGATATCAAATGCATTGTACATACTTACGTATCTTATCTTAATTAGACTATATCGTCCTACTATTGGACATATACTAATTACATAAACCACCATAAAACATAGTTACGTACCTAACAATGGCTTTTCATTCACATTCGAAAAATCCAAAAATAAATTTTATCTCATTCATGATAAAAAAGTAGTTACCACTGCTCTATCAGTAGCACGAAAGTGCTACATAACAAATATTGTTGCTCTATTTTACGTATAACAAACTGCCCCACTTTCCATGAAAATTGTGGGTAAATAAAGCCACTTGGAAGATAAATACACCAAGTCAGTGGTTCCTAAAGTGACGGTTTCTATGTAGATTCTACGACGAAATCGATCCGTGTCATTTTAAAATCAGAGTACTACTTGACAGGGTTATAAATATAATGAATAAAATACTAAAGTTATATACTCAAAACAATTTTCTAAAAATACTACAGACTTCTGTCATCATTTGCCTAAATATTAAAAGTTAGAATTTATAAACACGAAAATTATCTTAAAAGTTATTGTTTTGACTCATCCAAAATATTGAATTATGACGTTATATTTCCACCGGGAGATAAGGTCTAATGAGCGATACTTTCTACTTATGAAATGACATTGGGACCTTTAGTATGGACAAAATACCCACCACTGCGAACATTAATGAATTATGCCTCATTTTAAAGCCCAAGCCGCCTAGTTATAGCAGGTAAAGGCGCATTGTTGTGAGGGATGGGAATATGAAGATATTTAATAATAAATATATCTTAACACTATACTCCAGATTAGCCGCCTAGTCACTAACAGCTTCGAAAATGCCCTTCAAGTGCCACCAGCGCCCCGCAAATGGGTCGCGAATGTTAACCCGCACGAACCCGCAAGCCACCTTGCAGCGTGTTATGGACGAACTCGCGGCTTCGTGCCATCCCTCGACGCCATCCACGCTGGGATCAATGGACCTCCGCTGGTCTCTTCACCGCCGCGCGCCTATTACCGCCGCTGTCTGCTTCTCCCTCGCCGTCTCCGCTGTCCCAGCGTGAGCCTAGGGACAAAAATCACCTCGACCTGCTCGCCCTACAGCGCGCCTGAACGCTCTCAGGGAGAGTGCGATAGCCGTACAGGTGGGAGCGCAGACCGCGCAGCGCGCCGAGTGCCGAGAAGCGCGCAACATGGATCAACCTCACCGACCCCGCCAAGGACCCGCACGGTTCCGGCTATGAGGGTTACGCCGCCACTGCTCGACAGAACAGCTCGGGTACTAGAGACATCCCAGCGATGACATCACAAATATCCTATGCATCCACGCTAACGACGCCGAAGCCTGCGCCCAGTAAGCCCAGGAAAGACGCCATCAAGACGCCGCCACCTGCACCCAAGACATCCATGAAGAAGATGACTGGGTGCATAAAGAAGCCGCCGCCTATAGGAGTCGACCTGCTCCCGAACTGGAGTCACCACTTCGCCGAGGTAAAAAAGTAGCTTTGTCATGCGCCAAACGTGCGGCCCTATGGGCCCACAGGGTTCTGATTTCTGGCGCAAGGCGAACAGGAATTCCGCGTATAGAAGTGCTACCTAATCGCGCTGGAGGGCTCCGGTACTGAAATGTCCTGGTCCGCCTACGCACCGCACCCCCGAAAGAGCGGCCAGCCAAGGTCGCGATCAGAAGCCTCCCCGTGACACGGGCACGGGCACGGGCACGGACACGGACACGGACACGGACACGGACACGGACACGGACACGGACACGGACACGGACACGGACACGGACACGGACACGGACACGGACACGGACACGGACACGGACACGGACACGGACACGGACACGGACACGGACACGGACACGGACTCGGACACGGACACGGACACGGACACGGACACGGACACGGACACGGACACGGACACACACGACACGGACACGGACACGGACACGGACACAGACACGGACACGGACAGACACGGACACGGACACGGACACGGACACAGACACGGACACGGACACGGACACGGACACAGACACGGACACGGACACAGACACGGACACGGACACGGACACGACACGGACACGGACACGGACACAGACACAGACACGGACACGGACACGGACACGGACACGGACACGGACACGGACACGGACACGGACACGGACACGGACACGGACACGGACACGGACACGGACACGGACACGGACACGGACACGGACACGGACACGGACACGGACACGGACACGGACACGGACACGGACACGGACACGGACACGGACACGGACACGGAGGTAATCAGGAAGGAGCTGACCACCCTGGGCTGCGAGGTGAACTACATCTACAACGTCACAGAGCTAATGTGAATGCTCGGCGTGAAAATCGAGGTATGGCGTGGAAAAACAGGGCACTCCACAATGCCATCGATGCTATAGTCCGACAGCTTCGTGCGGGACCCTCCCTAGGGGTGACAGACGTTGGGGGGGAGATGTCAGCGGGTAGCGGGAGGTGTAGCGGGGAAAAGAGACGCGCGCACCTGCGCTGCACGTCATATTAAAATGACGTGCTTCCTCGCTCCCCCACCGTCTGTACCCCGCAGGAGGGTCGCGCATGAAGTTGTCGGACTATAGCTATTCCGACACAGCAGTAGGCACTGTTACCGTAAGCTGCCATGCGAGATCTGGGCCGGCAAACATCCCGCCCGGAATTGCAGAAGACCCCGAGAAAAACCGGCCGCATGTACAAACTGTGGAGGATCGCACCTGGCTAACAGCCTCGATTGCCCCGTACTGCGCCGTGAAGTACGGAACAAGAGCACAGCGCCTATACGAAGACGGAGACCGCAGGGGGAAACCAACACAGCTGGATCCCTTATGGCGACTGCCAAACGGCCCCTCCGAAACTTCGACGACAAAGAAGCGGAAGCCGAGGAGGCGTAGGAGGCGAGCAACGCCCCCGCCGCCCCCAGGACGGGAAAGCACCGGGCCAGCTACGCCAAGAGTCACCCACGGGTCCGTTGGATGTGGTCGGCTCCCCTCAGGGCACACCTCACAAGCCCCATCCGGCCCCAAGACAAGAGAGCGCACGAGCAGCTGTCCTAGAAAAGGACAGAAAGATCCTGATCACGGGGGCGGACGCGACTTTTATCTTCGAAAAGAGCCTCCAGCGACTCGACCCATAATCGGGGTCATGGCTGCCAGGGATAAACCGGAGGCTCTGGGACCCAGATAGGCTGCTCTGGGTGGTGCTGTCGAGCACAGTCTGACGTGGACATCACCTGTCCACATCCATATAGTGTCATAGCTGTATTTTTATTTAAAAAGTATAGTACAAAGAGGATTTTATTGAAAGTAGCGTTGTATACCATGAAAATCTTAAAATTAATTATTTAGACTTTCCCATGGAATTTTAGAAAAAAAACAACTTAAATAGGAAATACCTATATAAATCTAATAATTTACGTATGTTTCATCAATGTTCGCTAGGTGGGTCAGAAAGGTCCCAATATCATTTCATAAGTAGAAAGTATCGTTGTTTTTTCGTTTTTGGTCGTCTTAAAAAGTGGCTCATTAGACCTGTCAGTCAAGTAGCGGATTGTAATCGGACTATTTTCACATCTAAATGAACCATCACTCACGCTCGGTTCAATGTTGCTCGATCGAATCAATTTGGCACCAATCTGCCGGAAGCTTTTACTCGTATCGCGTGGCCAAAGGTGTGCCTTAGCCCTTAACACACGCCCACCTTATTATCCCTTCACGTTTGGCAGGCGCATAGTGGATCCCACTGTGCGATATTTTTAATGGATCACCGTCCACTAATCACCGTGGCGTACATTGGCGTGCGCCCGATATACCTACTACAGAAAGACGACAACAAGAAAACGTCACTACACACAGACGTCGACACGCCGTCTTTTACGCGCGATACCATACCGTTTCATACCGGCTAGTAGTAGTAGTAGTTTGGCGGACGGCAAAATGACGACTAGCAAGTACAAATGTTTTCAAAGTGTGTTATAGTTATAGTGTAAGTGTGATGTAATATAAGTAATGTAATTAAAGTTGATGTTATTAAATCTTAGTATGTTTAAGCTAAGTAGATCCCTCATTTCAAAAAGTACACCGCAGGAAATGTAGGTGAAAAAAAAGCTGCGTGAATTTGTCTAATTTTTGGATATGCTACGTATCATTGCGTATTTGAAAAAATATGTGAGGCGCAAACACTTTCTATGTTTGGTTTTAGAGATAATGGCGTTTATATAGACGACTTCCCATACAAATTGCAAAATTCACCTGTTTTCAAATAAGTCGATTTTTGTCACTTTTTTACAATGAGAACGGTTATTTTTTTACTTTTGGAATATACTAACAGATTATCTGGCGACATTTTTGCGATACAAACATATCCTGTCCGGCTTATGGTTTTTATGATATTTCGCCATACATCAATATTTTTAGGGAAAAAATAGGTAAATCTGAGTTATTTTTTAAATGAATGCGTGAGATTTTTTTTTATTCTTTTTTTCGATAAACAACATTACATTTAATAAAAAATGATGAAATAAAAAAACATTCTATGTCTAGCTTTTTTGTTATAGAGATTGAAAGTATATTTTGCTATAAATTCGTCCATACATACTTTCAAACTCATATAACAAAAAAACTAGACATAGAATGTTTTTTTATTTCATATTTTTTTATTAAATGTCATATTGTTTAGCGGATGAAAAAATAAATCTCACGCAGTCATTTCAAAAATAACTCAGGTTTACCCATTTTTTCCCCAAAAATATTGACGTTTGGTGAAATATCATAAAAACCATATGCGCGACAGAATATGTTTGTATCGCAAAAATATCGCCAAATAATCTATTAGTATATTCCAAAAGTAAAAAATAACCGTTTTCATTGTAAAAAAGTGACAAAAATCGACTTATTTGAAAACAGGTGAATTTTGCGATTTGTATGGGAAGTCGTCTACATAAACGCCATTATCTCCAAAACCAGACATACAAAATGTTTGCCGCTCACATATTTTTTCAAATACGCTATGATACGTAACATATCCAAAAATTAGAAAAATTCACGCAGCTTTTTTTCACCTATATTTCCTGCGGTGTAGGTACAGAAAGAAACCTTAGCAACCTTAGTGGCCGTCAGTGCTTGGAAAAAGGGGCAGTTATTCTGTAAATTGTCTATTTAGTGGTGGACCCTTCTTTGCGATATTTTAAATGAATTACCGTCTGGGAATACAAAAGGATTTCCATGCAGCCGAGCGATGACAATCTATAGATAGTATAATTCGCAGTGGCTTTCTCGTACTGCTTTCAGCAAGCTTCAGATTGACAGCGATAACAAAAAAAAATGGTGAGGAATATCATGGCTCAACTTTATTATGAAAGTTGATTGACACACCTTATCAATTTTTTATTGCTCCTAATCTGAAACCAACTAAAAGCAGTTATATCAGGTGAAAACCACGACGAATTCTTGTCCAACTTTCGTAAGACAGTGGAAATTGACACTACAACAAGATTAAAGCCACCCAGAAGTTTGGGAACCGCTCGTAGATGTACCTGTACCGTGCCGCGTCACCTTCCAAACTTGTGCTTATAAAGTTGCGCGACTGTCACCCTAGTTCCATATTAGTTTGTTTGCAAACACAAGTGTACAGGCGGGGGCTATAATTTTGTAGACAGTCTTTGCTGCTTTGCTGCCTTTGGGTGTGGTCGTGTTCCTATTTGGGCGTAAACTAGAATATAACAAGAATAGGTACATTTAAATTATGTTTGTCTACAATTTGTGATCAATAATACCTCATAAGTAAATAGCTGCAGTGCTAGCAAATACGTCGCATTTTATTTATAAAGGAAATCCATAAAAAAAAATGCTTTGCTTTTGATTTCTTTAAGAAGTCTAAGTGAACAAAAATTAGTTCCCTACTAATTAGCATTGAAGATTTGAAATGTTTTGCGTCAGCGAACCCACCTACCTATTTAAGGAATCAACTTATACTGATTTTTAGTAGTACTTTTATGAAAAATCAGTATAAGCTAGCTAGCGATAGTACAATGTCATAGGTAGTTCCACCCCTTAAAAAACAGCACCTACATTATCTAACAGCCTGTATAGTCAAATGCCAAACCAAATACCATGCATGATAGTGACACAAATACACAGTAAACCACGCACGACCCTAGGGAAAATTAACTCTATTATGTAGGTCAAAACAAGGATGTCAAACCACTTGTCATAGGTACTACAAAGACTAAAAAACGCATATAATTAGTATTTATTTCAATTAAATTGTCTCTTATTTAAGGGACTAGCAGAGAAATTTTAGCTCGATTTGATAATTTTATGTAGTACCATGGGATTAAATCTTATTTAGGTTAGGGCAGTAAAGCTTTAGGTTGTTTATGATATGAAAATATACAGTGCACCGTATCGTGGAATGTTAGGTTGCATTAGATATACCTAACCATTAAAGTAGGTAGGGCCGTTCGAATAATATTTATTTGACAACTGTCAAACCCAGACTAGAAAACGTAATTAATTATCAACAATTAAAAATAGAGCTTTTGACCGTGCATAACATTAACATGATTTTGACAACTCCTATTTGAGGATCGCTTCAGATAGCAGAAAATGTAAACACGTCGCTCCCAATTTAATCAAACACCAGATTTATGATGTGATGTCACAAAGGATCGCACAACAACTATTGTTTGACATTATTAGAGTTCAAACATACGAAGTTAAGCCATTTGGAGCAGTACGGATCTAATTTATGCAATATACTCCGCTTGCAGTTTGAACTGCATCATCTGTTTGTGGAACAATATATTCTGTACCTAATAACCTAATTCTGCTTGTATTGCTTCATGCTTAATCCGCAGCAAAATCTTTAATCTTCTGCGCTGAAGCATTACTAAGAGGCGTACAAGAAATTTTCTTTTCTGAAAATTAATTTAAAAGCATTTCACAAATTTATTTAATCGTCGCTTTTTCCGTCCCGTTCGTAACCGTAGTTTGGACAGGAGAGTGAAAGGGACAGTCAGAGTTTAGCACTTGGTGGCTGAATGATTTAGCAGGCGGACTGTCTGTCGGGCCGTCTGCCTCCTCGTAATATTAAATAGCTAATGTGGCTTCCGTCTGAGTGAATTGTAGAATGAATGGCGGACGTCAGATACGCGTTTAATGTTTCAAATTGTGGTAATTTGGAAAAGAAAATGTTCCGTCATTATAATTTCTTCTAAAAATATGTTCATTACACATTTTCAATGAGAAATATTGCTGGTAAGATAGGTATAACTTTTAAGAGTATTTTGTGAGCAGAATCGTTTTCATTATTTTACGGTAACGATTTACCTAACTACTAGGTACTACCACTACTACAAGCAATTGTCACGAACTTAACTTTGACAATGACCTAAGCAAATAATTTCTATTTCGAAAACCTCTAATAATTTTGCGTATCAAACATTTAAAGATAAAATATAATTTGAAGCTGTATTGCTCACTAAGTAAATTCTATTATTTACCATCGTGCCACGTGGGACACTTTCACGCAGTTTTGTATTATTTTTTAGCACGTGCGGGCTTTCGCTGACAATGTTTTAAATATTCAGGCAGTGGGGACACACCGGCCGGTCTCGGACAAAATCAGATCTGCAGTTTACGTCCAAACAGTTTTTCTTCTTTTAAATTACCCACCTACCTACATGAAATTGGAGTAAGTTATTTGTCAAATACAGTATGAAAACCTGTAGGAGGCGACAAATTTTATAGATGGTTTTTCAACCTGCAAATAACTAGCGTAACTCAAATGCTACGAATAATCGCGTAGGTGCCAGCTACGCTATGGTTACGAACATGCTGGTCGTAGCTGCTACGTGTTTCAAACACGTGGATGTTAAATGTTCCACGGGTTAGTTGAAGTCTACAAATTGACTGCGTCTAATGAAGTGAGATAATTGATTAATTACGTGTCAGCCGGTGCTACTCCCGAGCCATGAATGTGCCGGCCGCCATTCACTAGACCACGGCCTGTATCCACCCGAAGACCCATTAATTATACTTACCCATTCAATTCCACTAATTACCGTGAAAATTCCCGACCAAAATTATAAATTCAAGACAATTTTCCTAAGAGAATGCAACTACCCGAAAAAAAAAGAAAGAGCGAACGAAGTTCTAAGCGGGAAACAAAAAGAGTTGGACGAATAAAAAATCTTGTTGGTCGTTTTAATTGTGATAGTAAAGTTAAATAGACAATAATCTATCATCAGCGGTGAGCACTTAATAAAACTAAGTTCAAATAAAGGTACAGATACAGTACGTTTCGTCTTTATATTCCCGCGCAAATTACCTTAGTAATTGGAATATGAGGGACGACAGTCACTATCGCGTTACCATGATCAACCATGTGTTCACATTAGGATAGATTTAAATTAGATTACTTACTGGGAATGTCTAGAATTCCTTACCTATATTGCCACAACTACCTAGGCAGATGCTGACAATCGTTATGTGTTCGTTTTATGCCGTATTTGTTAAAGAAACATACCTACCTAGCAAACAATTAATTGACACAACAAAGACACAAGTTAATTGAACGGATACTCAAAATACTGGAACATAAATTGGTTCAGTGCCTTTTCGTTCTAAATCCAATTTAGGGAGACCATTTTTTCCTAACTGGAAATGACGGGACCCACCCCAGATTCTTTCCAAACTTCTGCGTATTTTATCGTTACGGCAAAAACGTAATCGTCAACATTTTTCGCGGTGCGACCATTCAAATTTGTATAATTGAGTTATTCGACTTCGGTGGACAAAGGCTCCAAGCTCCAAACAATTGTTCCAATTTTTGCGCGGGCGGCCTCAAACAGAAGAAAATGGGCAAGAAAATATTCATTAAATTCCGTTTTTGAAAGTGACTGTACGGCGGTTTTTCTTTGAATGCTGAATTTGCAGAAATAATTGCGGTGACATTGCGGCACGATGGAAGTTTCAACGTGAAACTGTTTCGAAATTTTAAATGCTCCTGTTTTTGCCCCAATATTTATTTAAATATGTATTTAATTTAAATATGATAGGTATGTGCAATTAAATAAAAAAGTATTATTTTATTTTACGTAAAAATACAAGCAGATGTAGTAAGAAACAAAAACTTGACTGCGGTAATTTCAAAGTTCCGCCATCTTGAACCTTAAAATTAATTTAATATAGCCAGTGTCTAATGACACCTCACATGTCAAGATCCGCCCAGCCGTTTGGGATGTAGCCCGTGAAAACGAATTTCTTTTCTTTATACATAAATACTTACTCTCGAAAAACATAACCCTCCTTCTGAGGCAGTCGGTTAAAAATCACTAGTACTAGGAATTTCGGTTGTTAGGTGTCCATTTGGTTATCCTTTTACCACAGTGCTTTTTCGCTAGTTGGTTTTAACGGGAAACTCTTTTTCGTCTAGTGACGATCAAAATTGAGTTACCAAATACCGCTTTTATGCCACGTTTACAATCGTGAACAAAGCTCACACTAAAAAATTCTTTGTCTTACGAAATTGACACCTACTCACTCGTACAAAATGACAAATACAAAATCTATAAAGGAATGTCAGAGGCCAAAAAATCACTACAATCGGCTAACATTTAATACCAAACATAACATGCTATAAGAATCATGCAAGTTTTTTTTTTAATTCGTAGGTATGTTGAGATGAAACTTATTCATTTGTTTTGCAATTTATCACAAATATGACAAAAAATACAGATATACATCGCCTATACAGATGGCTCACTCAGCACTAGCGACGACGAAATTGCCGCTTACTGACTTTATGGACATAACTGGAATCTCAGGGGAAGTCAAGGTAACTAAGAAGTTAGTTGCCAGAACGTCATATTTCTTGGATTAAAAATGACTGACAATCATATGACATTTATGTTATGCTTCGATCAACGCATCTTCCGTCCCGTTCCGGCCCCGATGATATGTATCAGATTTTACTGTTTTGATATTCTTTTATTTTGAAATTATTGACAGTAGCATCCCTTGCTATGTAACAAATGAAAATCCCAAAAATCCTGTATAGGGTTAAGTAAACCTTCTGTAAACTCTCTATTTTGTGAATATGATCAGCCAGCAAAACTATGAAAACACCCTGTATGCCACACTCACCACACAGCGGCACAGCGCTGTAATCTCCCATCGAATCGCTTATCATCAATATCAGCGGTCGATGGGAGCGGCTTGCGGCTATCTGAAATGTAATCTCTATAAGGTTACATGTTGTGAGCAGTTACACTAATGCTATACACTACGCTCTAGCGTTTAGCTCAATAATAACAACATTTAGGCACAAAATAGAGGGTTTATAGAAGGTTCACTCGATTGTCATTTGTTACATAGCCAGGGTTGCTTGCTACTAAAGTATAAGAATATCAAAACAGCAAAATCTGATACAAGAATGTCAAAATCTGTATGACGTTCGTGGCAACCATCTTCGTCCAGTTTTTTCCAGTTAAAGTCAGTATACATCAAAATCGTTCTGTTTAGGCACCACACGAGCCGTTTCTCTAACTTGTGGTTTCACCATGGAATTAAGAAATTCTCCCTACGCGTAGGAAGCAAATAGGTACAAACTCCTTGGGTTACACGTTGTGAGCAGTTACACTAGCGCCATCTACTGCGTTTAGCTCAATAATAACAACTATTGGGTATAAATAGGTAGGTAGGCATTATGGTGCCAGGTTAGAATAGACCATTATTTTACCCGCGGGTGTCGTAAAAGACGAGAAAAGATCAATTCAGGAATGCATTTCCCATGCATGCAAGACCTTGCATTGCGCTCACCAATCCGCCTGCTAATGATTAATAATGTGTATGAAAAATACGTCCTAGTAGGGGTGGTCATGCCCAGCAGTGAACTGTTGTGCCTGTTCATCATGATTATAACAGTGTACACAATATCTATGACGGGTATACAAGTAGTCTTCAAGAGCTTGTTAACAAACACCTGGATCTCAAAATCTGTATGTCGTTAGTGGCAACCCCAAGGTGGCAACCATCTTCCTCAAGTTTTTTCCAGTTAAAGTCAGTATACATCAAAATCGTTCTGTTTAGGCACCACACGAGCCGTTTCTCCAACTTGTGGTTTCACCATGGAATTAAGAAGTTCTCCCTACGCGTAGGAAGCAAATACAAACTCATTTGGTTAGACGTTGTGAGCAGTTATACTAGCACTATCTGCCCCGTTTAGCTCAATAATAACAACATTTGGGTATAAATAGGTAGGTAAGCATTGTGGTGCCGGCTATAGACCATTATTCTACTCGCGGGTGTCATAAAAGTTGCGAAATGATCCATCCAGGAATGTATTACCTGTGATACAAGACATTGCACTGCGCATTGAACTTACTACACTCACCACACAGCGGCACAGCGCTGTAGTCTCCCATCGAATCGCTTATCATCAATATCAGCGGATTTTTCTCTTTGTGTCGATCGCGCCTCATGCTGAAGTTTTGGCAGAATACCAGCGTTACAGCTTCTGCTGTGACACAAAGCTGAGTCGGAACCATTTCACTAGTAGGTGTAGTGCATAAGTTTGCCTATTTAAAAACTTATTTTTTTTCTGTTCTCTGTATACTCTGTTTAGATTAAGAGCTTGTTTATGTAAATATTAGTGAATAAATAATATGTCTATGTCTATGATTCTACCCGCGGGTGTCGTAAAAGACGCGAAAAGATCAATTCAGGAATGCATTTCCTGTAATACAAGACATTGCAATGCGCATTGAACTTGCTCGTCTCGGTAATCTTTGCAGATTTCCTCAGAAGCCTGTACAGACCAACATTTTCAAGATGAATATTTTAGAATTTTAGAACCACTTTTTACTGCCGGTTAAAAATCCGGTACCTAAGCGCAATCTAGAGCTTTACCACATGAATAAGCGTCGTTTTAATTATATCGCTGAGCCCATTCGGGTATAAATTACTGGAGGGCGCTAAGCTGAGTTAATGCCATCATGGTAATGTCCAGGTGTTTGTTGACAAGCTGACCAAGGCCACTGCTTTACATTGTTCATGAACAGCCACCACAGTCCACTGCTGGACATTGCTGTGCGTATACTGAAGAGCTATTAGGTGCAAGCTCCACAGAGGAGACGTGCGTCGTGACGCGTGGGATGTTATCGTCGGAGACGTGAGACGTGCAACATTACGACACTTGGACCCGTTTCCGTATGACAGAAAAGTCAAATCTACACATGTGAGACGCGCGTCGCGCCATCGATAATGCCATCATGGTTATACCCAGTTTTGTCATCCTCAACAGTTCGCTAACCGGGGAAAAATGAATTTTATACCAGGTATATACTTAACCGCTACCAATAGGTTTACTTGATCAAACTTAGAAACATCTCAGAATGCAATATACCCACAACAAATAAGTTTGCAAGAAAACACCTCACAAGTGCAGTTTACACGGAATTTCCAACAAATGCACCTGTATTATACGAGAAAGAAAATCACGTTCCTTGATAACGTCCTCTATGTGCCGCTGGTAGCTATATCCAGTTATACCCTTGTTTCACATCCACACGGAAAAACTAAGATAGAAAAAAACAGCCAAGAGCGTGTAAGACACGCCAATAGATGAAAAAAAACATTTGTTAAGAAAAATAATTTTAAACAAGTAGTACAAACCTGCCAAACTGCATAGCAGTTTGTTGGCGGGAGAAACATTATTAGATTAGTTACATTATTATAGTCCTACTGGCTCGCAAGGCAAATGTATGAAACATGCTGCGCCTGAGAGAAGAGTTATGAAATTTGGTACACTTAATCTTTAGGGTAAAGGAATCGATTTGACCCGTAGTACACAATTTAAAAAAAATCCTGCAAGCAGTTATGACGTCATCTTTTTTTGTATGGGAAAAGAAACTTTTTGTTTTAAAACCTATCGTGCGTGGTATCAAATGAAAGGTCTTGCTAAACCGATTCCAAAAATATATTACATTATTATATTTAAGTAATTTGTTTCAAATTAAATAGGAAAATATTTTCGAAACATGCCAAGTTTGGGCTCCTCCAGATATGATACGGCTGGATCATTGCTTATGAAATATACGTAATATGATGTGCAATATCCTCATTTCCGACCTCAAGAAAGGGTACTACGGATTTTCTTTCATGAAACATATTTTTTTGAATTTTTAAAGTTACATACATTTTTCATCCTTTTATTCACTAATTTTGTTCTGTCATATGGGACATAGAGCCCAAAAACGACCCGATAAACCATGGTTGCTCACGTGACATGGTTTTGTAACAACCCCCGCCGCCTAATTATTCATGGTTGACCGTGCTCTCCGAAGCACATACCATTGTTTTTTGTGAACGAATATAATGCATTTACGATTGAAAACTCATTTGGCTTTATTTTTATGCTTTTCAGTGTCCAATATTAAACTTTTGATGCTATATTTCAACTAAATGTGTTTTCATAAATTTTTGTAGCTTTAAAATTCAAAAAAAATACTTTATGAAAGAAAATCCGTAGTACCTTTTCTTGAGGTTGGATATGAGGATATTGCACGTCATATCACGTATATTTTATAAACAATGATTCAGCCGTACCATATCTGGAGGAGCCCAAACTTGGCATGCTTCGAAAATTATTTCCTATTTAATTTGAAACAAATTACTTAAATATAATAATGTAATATATTTTTAGAATCGGGTTAGCAAGACCTTTCATTTGATATTACGCACGATAGGTTTCAAAACAAAAAGTTTCTTTTTTTCATACAAAAAAAAGATGATGTCATAACTCCTCGCAGGATTTTTTTTTAATTGTGTACTAAGGGTTAAATCGATTCCTTTACCCTAAAGATTAAGTGTACCAAATTTCAGAACTCTTCTCTCAGGTGCAGCACGTTTGGAACTACCGCTAGGACTACTAGGTATTTATTTCTTACACATCACCAGCATAAGCAGTCAGTCACGACTTCAGCTTTTTTCGATATAGTATACAGGGTGTTAGGGACGGTGTACCGAAAACTTTGCAGGCATGATCAGACTATCAAACTGAACAACTTTTACTATGGAGCCAATGGTGGGAACCGAAAAAAAAATTCCGACCTCCCATAAAAAATTCACGATCAACTGACTGACTTTGTATGGGAGGTCGAAATTTTTTTTTCGTTTCCCACCATTGGCTCCATAGTAAAAGTTGTTCAGTTTCATAGTCTGAGCACGCCTGCAGAGTTTTCGTTACACCGTCCCTAACACCCCGTATATTATCATCCATAGTTATTTACCTAAGTATATTTTCTATGTATACAAAATACAATAAATCATTCGTTCACCAACAAAGATTGTTAATAGTTTATTTTCAGAAAGATAAATAACAATAGGTGGTTTTGTTATAGATTGGGTTAAACTGAATGATTATTGTTTTCGTAGTACCTAATTTCAGATTTAGAACTACTTATGCTATTCAAA
This sequence comes from Phthorimaea operculella, assembly GCA_024500475.1. Taxonomy (NCBI): domain Eukaryota; kingdom Metazoa; phylum Arthropoda; class Insecta; order Lepidoptera; family Gelechiidae; genus Phthorimaea; species Phthorimaea operculella. The sequence continues at coordinate 46,840 of JANFCV010000196.1, forward strand.
TCCGGCACCACATAGCGAAGAGCATTGCAAAGCTAAAAGGAAGCCAATTCCTATGTTTTGACCTACCTGAATATAAAACAAAGTCAGTCTCTATGTTACGGTTCGTTGGATTCTGGATAGCAGCCAAGTATTATTTCTAAGTTACATTCATAGTTCCGTTCCAGTATCAGGCGAGTTCAGTCTAGTTAGATTCCTAGTTCAAAATTCTTGTTCAATGTGAATGAAAGTTATTAGGATAAACAAATCAATAGCTAGCCAGCTATTTCAATATTCAGGCTAGTAATAGGCCAGCTTAATTAGTTTAGTCATATGGAAAGCTGTGTGATGCGGGCTTAGAATAGGATCCCCTATTTCTTTTCCGCGGGTGTCATACATAAGAGGTGACTAAGGTACTCAAGGGTTTCCTGTGTATTAGGTACTAATACTAGGTATACAACTTTAGGCGATAAGCTAAAAACCTGTCACTATACGTCCCTCAAATGTTCTTCTATATGTCGCAGTACGATGGCAGAATTGTAGTGTAGATGGTACGTTATGACGATAGAGACCGTATTTTTTCTGTCGCTATCGCTCTGCCTGCTCCGTAAGGGATAAAGGCGTGATATGTGCATGTATGTATGTATTTGTGTTCCGGAAATAGACTACCTCGTAAAGTCTGACATGCACTACGATCGATAGTTGCACTGGATTCTAGCCAACAATTCTCTCCTTATTCAAGACATGAAGGATGCAACATTTACTTACTGTGTCTTCAAATCTTGAATGCATCGGAAAACATCTTTCTAAATTTAAAGTTGCTATATAACAATAGGTTTACACACAAAGAAAAGGATCACAAATGTGGACTATTATGCCACTTATAGCCAAAATCTCCAAAATAACCCGTTTGATAGTAAAAAATATTTGAAACCGGCCCGAAGCACATTATCCACACTGAAGTTGAATTCTCAATTCTATGACAGTATTGAATATGAAAATAATTTCGCTCATAAAGTTGGTCGTGTGTGGCACGCTACTCTGCACACTGGATGTGCGCCAGCTGCTATTTCTAAGTTGCGTCCATAGTTCCCAGATTCACTTGCAGAGAGATATTGATCCAGAGATGTTTGAGATACGAGCGTGTTTTGCTTTAGTAATGTTTGGAAGCGCGCTTGTGGTTTACCATAAAGCATAAAGCTTAAATATTATCCACACTGAAGTTATTTCCTCAATGATAGTAAGGAATATGAAAATAGATTCGCTCATAAAGTTGTTCGTGTGTGGCACGCTACTCTGCACACTGGATGTGCGCCAGCTGCTATTTCTAAGTTGCGTCCATAGTTCCAAGATTCACTCGCAGAGAGATATTGATCCAGAGATGTTTGAGATACGAGCGTGTTTTGCTTTAGTGATGTTAGGAAGCAGGTTTAGAAGCGCGCTCGTGGTTTATCATAAAGCGTAAAGCTTGAATATTATCCACACTAGAGTTGAATTTCTCAATGATAGTAAAGAATATGAAAATAGATTCGCTCATAAAGTTAGTCGTGTGTGGCACGCTACGCTTCATGATGGATGCGCCAGATGCTGTTTCTAAGTTGCGTCCATAGTTCCCAGATTCACTCGCAGTGGGATATTGATCCAGAGATATTTAGGTTACGAAAGTGTTTCGGTATCATAATGTTTGGGAGGTTAGAACATGTCCATAATCTGATTTTCAAACCTCCACCCTACAATCTGTTTTTTTTTCAATCCAAAAGTAATCATAATACATTGTTTCAGATTTAATAATAATATTATAGCTAGTAGAGACTCCCTATTACCTTTAGTCATGCATGATATTGCCATCACTTCAAAACAGAGCTATAGTGTTATCGATGAAGTATCAAGGGACATCAGCTGATTCATATTGAACAAATAACAGGCATGTGTAGTTAGCCACCTGACACAATTATCTAGTGAGCCAATAATGTAGAAATTTTACATATCATTACTTATTTACTGGGGAAATAAATGTTGAAACTTAAATAGATCTATACGTACACAATAGTAGCAACGAATAAAAACTTCCTCACCTTCAGAATAGCAGCTTTGGATATATTTCCTAGATGAAAACGGTAAACTGCTTAAACAGTAAATATGACCAAATCTCTATAGCGTTTATAGGACATGTAGCGACTGGATAGCGTGAACGGGACAACGTGAACCCTGGTGGAGGCCTATGCCCAGCAGTGGATTGCTATTAGACTGATGTGATGTGTGTGAGTGTAAATAGGTCCTTAGCTTATAGGCAGTGCAATGTCTACGTACCTAAACCTGAGCAATTAAAACCTTCGGTCAGAAAAAGCTCTAATTATGGGCAAACGTTTCAGGGAAAACGTTCAAATCCTAAGTTGGCGCAACGCAGTGCTCCGCTTTCCAACAAACTTTGCAGATTGACGCTAGTTTGATAGGAACTAATATGTAGGTAAGTAGGTACATCTAATTTCATGCAAGTATGCGATATAACTTTTAAAGGCAAAACCTTTTAACACACATCTTGACAGTCTGTTCCGATAATTATTTTTGCTAACAGAGATTGTTCATATACCATAGTAGTTTAGGTAGAGCTCTCAGATTGAAATCAGTCTCAACTCTCAACATCCAGGCGGGATAGTCTGAGAAAATTGACCAAATTCTTCCATACGAATCATTTTACGGTTTCGAGTAGCAGAAAGATTCTATTGAATATTTACTGATTCAAAAATACGTCTGTTGATCTGTCGTCAACATGAAGCGTGTTATAACAGAAGTTTAGAGGTGGTTAATTACAAGTTGCCTTCTGCCATCAAGACGTTTCTCCCCCGTCAATCCTATCTTCATTGCAACTTTGATTGAAGTTTAGATTACTAGAAACAAATTACTCAACATGATGTAAACTGGGTCTAATAAGATTTTGAAGTGACTGCGCTTTAAATAATTTGCAGGATAATTATCCAGGGAATGGGTTGGGTAGCAGTGTTCCCTGTGAATTAGACATCGTGCATTGCGCTCGCCAATCCGCCTGATATGCGAGGTGAGTATGGCATTACCTTCCGTTACGGAGGTGGCCCATGTCCAGCAGTGGACTATTGTGGTTGAAAGAAAGGTACATAACAACTTCGCCGTATTATCGGTTCTGGTAGTCAGGTAGACCACTTTCTAGGTTGACCTCAATCTCCTCTCCTATCCTAATAGCCTTTCGCAGAAGACTACACTTTTACAACTTCTTCGTAAGTATCGTACATTCTTATAATAAGCAAGTCACGCCCCTAAGAAACTGCTTTCTAAAGATAAACAAATTTTTATTCATCGAGAAAACTCCGCCTTCCACCTTCACAGACAATAATACAATCTGCATTTTTATGCAAAGCCTTTACTTGGCCATTTTCTGCTTTCTTTATGTCAGAATGAACAATCTCTGTATGGATAATGTTATTCCTTTTGAAGAAAGTGTTAAAAGTCTATGAAGGATAAATGTCTAAGATGTAACGAAATAATTTTTATGTAAAAGGAAGCGATAATCTTAAATTACAACACCGTGCTCATGACAACGCTACCTACATCTACATACCCTATAGCTGTACCTATAGCTACGCTAGATAGGTACTCGCGCCAAAATTTAATAAGATGACGGTGCTTTAGCGAAGTGGTTCCACGTAATCTCAAATCTTAATGAACTCATCGATTTCTTCCCAATTATGTTTTAATTTATACAACCGTGTCAGGGCTACACCAATCAAAAATTTGCCCCAAATTCCGATAGCAAAGTCAAGAATTTCGTGATTAAAAAGCAAAAATTGGATAGTGTTTCACTCTCATGCTCGGTAGATAACTTGTTTTGGACTGGAGCCAGCCGCGAGGCATCTGGGGCGTTCGATACTGGGCTTTTTTCACTTCGCCATTTTTTATTACTAATGATAACGCGGCATTTTCATCATGAATCGTGACAGCTCCGATACAGAAGATCACTTTTTAACCGACGGAAAATCAAAAGAGGCTATCAATTTGTCGCGAACGTTTATGGGTGGGCCAGTTTATTAAGTTGTAACTTGTGTCATGGCATAATATTCTTCATGCAAAAATACGTTCTTGAGCCAAAAACTTATTACTTTGCCATTTTTGGTTACAAAATGACAACGTGACCGGTTTATCCTGAGTGTACGAATGAGGAGGCTGACTGTTGAAAAAAATTGTGTTACGTTCCTCGTAGCGTGAAATACGTAGTGAAATTGGGGGCTGTCTATCTACTTATAGATACCAGTGTTACGAGAGGTACGGCGTCACATTCATAAGAAAAATTCAAATCTTTTTTGCCAGATACATGCAAAAATACATAATATAACGCCTTAACCCTTGCGGGTTCGGAAGAGCGTTAACGGCTGTACAAACGGCCATTAACACCAGGACTGACAAAAGTTTGAGAGTCATTGAGAAGACTATGTATCACCATAGTTACAGGTTGTCAGCATATCGCCTAAAATTGCAATACACTTGATCTCTTAGTTACTTCTTACGACACCCACGGAAAATATATGGAGTGATGCTATTCTAAGCCAGCACCACACGGCAAATACTTATTAGAAAGATACTTATATAAAATGAAACAAAAGTGAAATATAATTGTAATCTAACTAGTTATACCCGTATGACATAATCAGTTAACATAGAATTTATGACAGTTTTCTGCACACAATGTGTTGTGAGGTTGTGACTTTTCCGAGATATTAAGTAATATTTTTAGTATGGTCATTTAAATAGGATAAAACTTTTTGTTTTAACTTACCAAAACAGGAGGGTATTGTAACTAGACGGTATAAAATGCTACACTATTTATTATTAGTATTACCTAGGATTGAAAATGTAATTGTATTATCGAACCATGCTCAAAGTTCAATAAACAACCTTGATCGAAGTCGGTTTCCTTCTACCTCTACCCCCTCCACATTCTTACAATAATAGATATTTATACCCACGTCTCCTCCGGGCATAGGGAACAAAAACAGCCCCTAACTTATTCAAAATAAGAGCGAGTATTGATTATTATGATGTGAAATTTTGGCACGGCCCCAGGCACTCTCCGGTAAACCTATTAGGCGGATGTAAATGAGCTTCATTATGCTTGTATAACAGCCTACAAGCACGGTTTGACAGAATCTGGAGGGCCCTCGAGACTAGCTACTGAGTCTCTCTAGCATTCAAAGCTTCTGAACTAGGAGCCCACTATAAAGAGGCCGATATAAGACTTTTCAAACGAGCTCTGATTTTTTATGGTTGTACGTTGTACCAAAGGATAAGCATGTTTGTTGCTATGTGCTTGGAAATAAAATAAAGGAATTTTAATTTAAGAAGAGTATTCGCAAAAAACAATCTCTTGACTTTACTAATGCTTCTGGCAGTAACTGATCCGATTCATGGGTCCTCAAATTTTTAGATTAGTCGATAATGATTTTAATCACAGTGCTATACTTTTCTCATAAATGAAAACCAGTTTTGTTATTTGAAACCCTTGCGGCCTGGGTTCGAACCCCAGTCAACGCATGTAATTTTATTCAATTTCTTATTTTTATTTTTAGTTTAGATTCAAGACGTTATAAACTCTTGAAATGCATATTTGTTGTCCTGTGACAATTCATTGCTATCTACACTCTTTACGAGTAAATAGCTTTCCTGTTAAATATTTATCGAACTTTTTTAAACCTACTAAAATACAATGTTTAGATACGAGTATTAGTGTGCTCATACAACAAAATTGTTCAAAATTACGTAAGTGATTACCTAAGCTGAACATCTTACGGGCCATGGGATCTTGCTCCATTCAATCTGTGTCGAGTTCAAAAGAAACTTTGATACTGCACTCTCGTGTTAAAGAATTTTTTTTTCATGTTTGTCCATCGCGCATGTGCTTGCGTGTCAACAAAATCAAGCCTAATTATTTACGAAACTGAAAAAGCTCTTCAATCAATATTACAAAAAATATTGTTGTATCAATTCAGCTTAATTTAATACACTAAAACTAAGTATTACAACTTTTGTTACTGGAATGCCAAGGGCAGCGAAAGTTTTCCATTGAAGATTGAAAATAGATTTCGGCATTCTATTTTAGAAATTTCAAAAGGCAAGTTTATCATTCAATGTATTCTAAAGACTGCTGTCGCCTTCCGATTCACTTATTCACTTCTGCTCCGGAAACTAGGAATAGCTTTCTTCATTTAAAATTGAACGATCTACATTTGCGGAGAACGGTTTCTGAGAATTTAAAGAGAGAAGTCACTTATTACGGGCGGTGAAATTTTACTAGTGACCGATAGCACAAATACAAGACGGACTGGTGATAAACAACAACTTTACCATAGGATAATAGGCCAAGTAAAAAAAATATTGGACCTCCCATAGAGTTACTAGGTATGGGAGGTCCAATTTTCTTTTCATACCTATTCCGACCTAGGTATGTTCCTTGGAGAAAGTTGTTTCTTGTCACCAGCTCGTCCTGTAGTTTCGTTATTTTATTCGACCAGTATTTGGCAACGGTGATAGCAATTACTAAAAATTATACTAACACTTTGAAAAGAATAGTTCTTTTCGAATACTCAAATAAATTAAAAAGCTCGTAGCTTTCTGTTGGCAATAAAGTGTCTGGAAGCTAGAGAACTCTAAAGGGAAATACTAAAGTAGTAGTTTCGTCTCTCATTCCTAAGCGTGCGATCCTTTTGATAAATGGTTTTTGGTGGAGCGCACAGATGCCTAGCTGAAAAGCTATATTTTTCAGTATATTTCTTTTAACTTCTGCTATGTAAGTGACTTAGAAATGGAAGACCTAACTTTCTGAACACAAGCTTAGATTTTAATGGATTAGTCCCTTAACGTCACATATCGGTAACTACTACCTAGTGCTACAGCCAAATCGCACAGCAAAAATACTCGATGGATACAGAGAAAAAATTACAAAGCCCTGCCGCAACAAAAAGCCATCTCATTACTTATGAACGCGGTAATCTCTGATACTTTCATAAACGGTCGCATATTCGCCCCCATCGCACCGTGTTAGTCGTTATTTTTTGTGAGCGGTCACCACTGTACACTTGGTGGAATTTATCGTTTTCATTCGCTGGAAACATGAATATTTAGGAGCTATATGCGGTGACCCGCACTCATTTGGTTTATATCACAAAAACACTGGACAGTGCTGTCGCTCGTGAGGAAAGGAATGTTTTTTTAACTGGTATCCTAATAAATTAGGATACCAGTTAAAAAAACATGTGTTCGTATGTGAGACAAAGGACTAAGAATTGCTTTTTACTCACAATATTTCATTGTCTAAATATTTAACAAAAAGATAAAATTAGGCAGCCATCTAGGGCCTGAAAAAAAGTGATTAATAAATAGGTACCTATTGGTAGGTACAGTGCCACATTTTAACAACATAGAGATTCTTCCATTAATATACTAAATAAAATTTGTAGCTCCATAATAACCAGACGTCTAAAGGTTCTTCTTTGCAATGAAGGGACAAACAAATGCTTGAGTTGGAATAAGAAACGCATTTTGAGTAATCGCTACTGCAAACACAGAAGTTAAGTAAATATGGGTGCTGGTTTTTATTCCATATTTTGAATACGTTTTTTCGGTAAGGAACAACAAAACTGTAGAATTTTAATGAGAGTGAATTCATAAAAAGATGTTTGTGTTTTTCGCAATGATGGTCTAACGGGATTCGGTCCCTTTTTACTCTGAAAAATATTTGAATTAACATTTTGTTTTAGGTGTTTGTTTATACATACTATTTTACTTATTTAACGAAATGTGGGGAATTCAGTCGAGAGGCTATGCTACATCTCCTGTTCCTGCCGTTCTTTAAATAACATTGTAACAGTTGTGTCAACTACCAAAGATGGCCTATCACCGGTACATGCCACAACTATTAAAAACTTAAACCTATTTCAGGAGCTATATATAGCCCTTGATGGAATTGCCCTACGCCGGAAAAGCCCTGCTGCACCTTACCTATTGAAAACAAGATTATTTATTGCGAAAATAATGAAACACCTTTTGCGAAATATGAAGGTAGCATTACCCTTAAGTTTGCATTGGATTTAACGGTCGTGACCCGACCCTTTTTAAGAGCCAACAAATTTTACCCTCGACTCGTGTTTCTAAACAAACAATTTCCGTATCCGCTCTACATAGGTAGTATCTGCACCGGAAACATGTCATGTAGGAAATTTCAAAACTAGGGGACTAGCTGCACAAAATCTACAAACTACGTAAATAGCTTCACAATCCTAGTGTTCTAAATCAAACTCAGCTGAAAATACTACCTACTGAACGTTTTTATTTCGCTGAATGGTGGAAAATACAACCGATTTAAAATAGACTTGAAAGAAGCCAAATGTAGCAGTTTTTATCAATTACTTGGGATCCAAATATGTACATTGGTTCTTTTACAGTTATACAAAAACGTTTATTGGTCATAATAAGTTATTAAGAATCACCATTGTAGGAATCACCTAAATTATTAGTTCGAGTATTTCTGATTCATGGCGACGAATAGTGTGATTCAATTTAAGAATTCATGTAACCTATTCAAACGAAGGAATATCTGTATTTAACGTGTTATTCAAATATCACCTCGAGATAGAACCCGTAAGCGAGCGCCCTACAAGATGTCCTCCTTTCTACGACCGATAACATCCTTACATCCCTATCTTACACATCGCTCTTGCTTATCGCTCTATCTCTTTTATCCTTCCTGGCAATTTGAACACAGTAAAGTACACGAGCAGCAAGACGCTGCGGCAGTGGTTTTGTGTTCCTAGGCATTGGAAGCGCTTCATACTTACTTAGTACCTATTTTTTGAGGAGAACCGTTCCCTTTTAACTGTAGATAATTCCGTGGGTGTCGTAAAATGCAACCAAGGGTTAATTATCCAGGGAATGGGCAGAAGCTTTCCTTGAAAATGCAACATTTTGCACTTCACTCGCCAATCCATCTGCCAAGCGTGGTGATAGAAGGAGGCCCAGCAGTGGACTGCTGTGGCTGTTATGGTAGTACAATTATAGCGAATACCATGATGATGACACTCCAAAAGAGAGCTTACGTTTGCTAAATTATTACTGTGACCTTACTCCATCTGTTTTTAATTTCAAGACGAATTGAGTTACAGGAGCATGTTTTTACGTATGGTTTAACATTTAAAATGATTCGGTTAAGCGCGGGGCTCGGGTGGTTCGGTTGGCTTGGGTGGCTCGGCTGGTTCGTGTGGCTCGTGAAAAATATCGTCGGGGTAATCGACGTCGTAACTAGGGCTATGAAACGAATGAGCACCTGCGAATGGATTTGATCAAGGCTGAACGACTCGGTGTCCCACACGAAAAGAAGAAGAAGGCTGACTTCCGTGTCAGACAGGGTTATCGAAAAATCATAAAAGGATACGGAACGCAGATTCATAAATAATTCAAATTTTAAGTGCCAAAATTAAGCTACAATAGTCCACTATTGGACATTAACCTAATTGAGGGTATTTCCATACTTACTACGGATTAGCGAGTGTAGTGCAAGATATTTCAGATATTCGCAAGGAACGCGCCTGCCCATTCCCTGAATTTATATTTTAGCCGCCTTTTGCGACACCCACGTGTAGAAATGGGGTAATGCTATTCTAATACGGCCATGAATTATTTTATAATATACTCGTATTGTGTTATTGTGCATTTGAGACATATTTAAATACTCAAAAATTTTAAGTCTGAATTACCTATAACATTAACGAAGAGCTCCAGAACCGCATCGTAATATGTTTTGTAAAATAATGATGTTGTCCTTTTGAAAAGTTTCGGAGAAATCTCTTGCTACAAAGAGGGTAGAGTTCGTAGACACATTTCGAAGCTAGCGTGTAGTGTCTCGTAGCGCTTGGCTTAGGCCCAAGCTCCACAGAGTAGACGTGCGATGCGAAGCGGAACATGGCATCTGTCACATAAGCGATCGTCAGCCGTTATCGATGCGACGCGCGTCTCACGTAGCTTTTTTTTTTGTTTCACACAATTAATTATATGGTAACGGTTTAAAAAGTCGCGATGTCACACGTCTCACTTCTTTGACGATCACACGTTTGACAGCTGCCATCTTACGTCTCACGTTTACTCTATATGGAGCTTGCGCCTTAGGAAACGTCTACGCCGTAGCCACTTTGTCTGAACGTCCGCATCGTGAATTCGACTATTGTCAGAGAACATTCGGGTGCAAATTCTACACGGAAGTGGTCTTACCCGGCTAGACAAGAGTCAAAAGGAAGGGTGTACATTTCTATCATTGTAATAAATGGATGTGCCTACTACTTTGTAATGATTTACTGAATGACTATCTGCCTTAGTAATTGCCTATGTATGAAAGTATGTACCTACAAAAGAATCTTGTGCTGCATTAGGTATACCGGGTGTAAGAGACAGCTCTCTGATAACTGATAGGGAAAATTCTTGTGTTAAATAAGGTATACAGGGTGTAAGGGACAGCTCGCTGAATACTGATAGACTCGGTGCACTCAGACCATGAAACTGAACGAATTCCCATAAGAAAATATTTCGGGATACGTAATTAATGTTTGACGTTTCATACAAAACCATGATCACCTGACTGCATTTACTATGAGATATCAATTTATTTTATATGATTCCCATCTCTCTCTCTCTCTTTTCGTGTGGGACACCGAGTCGTTCAACAACCCGATGAACCCTGGTGTCAGAGTTTTTCAACAGCCTACTACAAGTAGCAGGCCTCTGACATGGTTGTGTAACGACCGCCATCACAGACAGCAACCGGGACCGACGGCTTAACGTGCCCATCCGAAGCACGGAACCATCTTACTTGCGGACAATCAGGTGGTTTAGCCTGCAATGTCCTACCTAACCAGACTGGGAACAAATTCACAAAGTGATAAATATCAACTTTGTGAGTGATCCCACCGGGAATTGAACCCGGAACCTTTGCGTGGCAGGCAGGCATACTAACCACTGCGCCACATCGGCTGTCTATATGATTCCTAAAATATTTTCTTATACAAAGTTGTACAGTTTCATGGTCTGATTGCACCCTATCAGGATTCGGAACCCTTTACACCCTGTGCAAGTATTTTCGATCTGGTGACCTGTGACTGTTTACCACGATATGAGACGGATGTGTAGATTATTAATCAAAACACAAAGAAAAAAACCAAAGTGAATAATATTTTTTTTACTGCAGTAGGTTCACAGTTTTGTTTTACAGTTTCAACTGTTTCTGTTGTGTATTTGTGTTGGTGGCAGGGAAAGGGCGAGGGCATGCAAGGGAGGGCCCTTGTACCGCAAGTGGATTCCAAACCGCTGAAATGTATTTCCTGAGTCGCCCACCTAAACATGCTCTTGGTACGTATTTGCAACACATAGGTAGGTAAACACCACAGTGTGTAAAAAATATTGCTCATATCTGAAGGAGTGAGCCAGTTTATGAAACTGAACAACTTTTCCTGAAGAACATAGGTCAAAACATGAAAAAAGAAATTGAACCTCCTATACGAACTGACCCGGCAGACCAATATTTTTTTTATGGGATACCCAGTTTTTTATTCATATTCTAACCTATGTTCCTCAGGAAAAGTTGTTCAGTTCATGGACTGGTTAACCCCTATAATATTTGCAGTTACTTCTTTTCACAAACTGTATAAATACCTATTGCCGTCGGTTTACAGTTTCAACCGTTTCTGTTGTGTATTTGTGTTGGTGGCAGGGAAAGGGCGAGGGCATGCAAGGGAGGACCCTTGTACCGCAACACCACCTAAACATGCTCTTGGTACGTATTTGCAACACATAGGTTACATTCACACCTATACAGCATGTAAAAAATATAGGTACTGCAAATATGTCAAGGGGTGAACCAGTCTATAAAACTGAACCACTTTTCCTTAGAAACATAGGTCTAAATGTGATTTACACACACATACAGTAAGTAAAAAAATATGCATATACCTATGTTAAAAGGTGAACCAGTCTATGAAACTGAACAACTTTTTCTTAGGAACATAGGTCAAAAAGTGTACTTTTTAAATTTTTTAAGTGTTTTGACTAACTGTTTTATACCAACTGCAGTCGGTTGACAGTTTCATTTCTTCCACTGTTGTGTATTTGTCTTGGTGGCAGGGAAAGGGCGAGGGCATGCAAGGGAGGACCCTTGTACCGCAAGTGGATTCCAAACCGCTGAAATGTATTTCCTGAAGCGCCCACCTAAACATGCTCTTGGTACGTATTTGCAACAAATAGGTAGGTAAACAGTGTGTAAAAAATACTACTTATATCTGAAGGGGTGAATCAGTCTATGAAACTGAACAACTTTTCCTGACGAACATAGGTCGAAACATGAAAAAAGAAACTGAACCTTCTATACGAACTGACTCGGCCGACCAACAGTTTTTTATGGGAGACCCAGTTTTTATTCATATTTTGACCTATGTTCCTTAGGGAAAGTTGTTTATTTTAATAGACTAGTTAACTTAAAGTATCTGCAATTAATTTTTAACAGCTTAAATTGTACATAGTATCTGTGTATTTCCGTGGACATTTACGTTTCATGAACTGGTTCACCACATAAAATATTTGCCGTTTTGCAGTCGGTTGACAGTTTCAACTGTTTCTGTTGTGTATTTGTGTTGGTGGCAGGGAAAGGGCGAGGGCATGCAAGGGAGGACCCTTGTACCGCAAGTGGATTCCAAACCGCTGAAATGTATTTCCTGAGTCGCCCACCTAAACATGCTCTTGGTACGTATGTGCAACACATAGGTTACATAGTATACACCTATATGGTGTGTTAAAAAAAACTGCAAATATGTTAAAATGTAAACCAGTCTATGAATAACTCTATACCTTTCATAGAGGTACAAACTGACCCGGTTGGCCAACAGTTTTTTAATGGGAGGCCCAGTTTTTAATTCGTTTTTTAATTTATGTTCCTTAGGGAAAGTTCTTCAGTTTAATGGACTGGTTAATAATCTTTTAAAATATTTGCGTTTTTTTTATAAACTGTATAAATACCCATTGCAGTCTGTTGACAGTTTCGACAGTTTCAACTGTTTCTGTTGTATATTTGTGTTGGTGGCAGGGAAAGGGCGAGGGCATGCAAGGGAGGACCCTTGTACCGCAAGTGGATTCCAAACCGCTGAAATGTATTTCCTGAGTCGCCTACACACGCTCTTGGTAGGTACGTATGTGCAACAAATAGGTTACATAGTATACACCTATACAGTATGATGAAAAAAACTGCAAATATGTTAAAACTAGCTGGTGCCCGCGAACTTCGTCTCGCCAAGCGATGTTTTCCTGTGTTTCGTGTTTATGTTATATTTATTTCGTATTTATAGTTTAGCCATGCTCCTTGTGTCCCTCGTCAGGTAGGTAGACAGGCCATCCAGTGCTGATAAAAGTTATCATCACTTATCTATCATCATAAACGTTGATGAAGACCTTAATCAAAACATTTGTCAGCCACCAATTTCAAACATCAAAATGGATGCATGCACAATCTATGGCGGCGCCCACAGCGCAGCGCTAACGCATGCATCTGTAAGATGCATACCAATTTCAAATGGTTGGTTGGTTGGTTGTCGGGTATCCGGGTTCTATTCCCGGTAGGACACTCAAAAGTTGATATTTTCGCTTAGTGTTTTTTATTTCCTAGTCGCAGTCTGTTTAAGACATTGCATTCTGAACTATCTGATTGTCAGAAAACCAAGATGGTTCCGTGTTTCGGCCCCGGTTGCTGTTTATGATTAAAAAGACGGCGGTCGTTACACAGCTATGTCAGAGGCCTGCTATTTGGAGTAGGCAGTTGAAAAACTCTGACACCTGGGTTCATCGGGTCGCTGAACGACTTGGTGTCCCACACGAAAAGAAGTTTCCCTCCAATTATTTTTCAGGGTTTATTACCTAAAGGGTACCCAGTTACTGATACTTCACTGTCTGACTGCGAACGAAGGGTTTGTTCATCCATCTATCACCAGTGGCTCATGCAACGAAACTATAGGCTACAATTCTACAGGTGAAATTCGATGTACATTGCGTAGCCGATTAGCAATTATGATTTCATTAATAAACCGGCTACGAAATGTACATCGAATTTTGCCTGTAGAATAGTAGCCTGTAGTTTAGAAAAATCGGATACAGGAGGCTGTATCTTATAAACCGTGATAGTTAGAGTTGAAATTTTCTCAAATGTCATATTTCTGCTGCCGCTATAAAAACAATTAATACTTAACACAGAAATAAAATAAAATTTAAAGGGGGCTGCCATACAAATATTTATTTAATATCGTATTTTTTGGGGGAATGAGCAACTTTCCCGCAGTAAAAATCCTAGATGTTGACCAATGCTAGAAGCTACAAATTACAAAAAGGTTCATCAATATATTTTACTTCTTTTCGGAGATTATCGCGTACAAACAAACATCGCGAGAATTCAAATATGAAGCCGCTGTAAGTTTGTATTTTCAAAGTAAGTATAAAGAAAGGGTTGCGTAGCACTAAACTTTTACAGTTTTATTAAATAGACCTTTCACTGTTGACATTAAATGTGTCGATATAAATAACAAAAAAACGGAATAGTTTTAGGCAAAAATCATAGTTACTGATCTTGAGGTCCACATCTACGTAGTACCCAGACCTTTCATTTCAGCATGCAAATGAGTGATTTTCCGGCAGTAATAAGTAGTTTATACTTTGACCTTGTGTGCTTAATAAGTTAATAACTATAAGTACACGACAAAAAAACTATATTGAAATCCACCTGATTAAAGATTAAATGTTTTGAAAGAATTTAAAGATTCTACTTGTAATCGTATTTCCCATGAAAATGAACGATTTTTCCAAAATAAAAGTGTCCTAGATGTTGAGCAGAATTTACACGACAAAATGTTTCATTCAAGCCCAACCGGTCGAAGAGTCCATTTTACGTTTAATAGTATTTCCCGTAGGAAAGTGCGATTTTCCTGCAGTAAAATGTGGCTTAGATGTTGACCAGGTTTAGTAGCTACACAATACAAAAAGTTTCGATCAAATCCGTCCAGTAGTTTCAGAGATTAGCGGTTAACTTATCTTAAAAATGTAAAGATTTTAGGCTTTATCCTTTTTCCCGTAGGAAAGAGCGATTTTCCCGCAGTAAAAAGTGGCTAAGATGTTGACCAGGTTTAGTAGCTACACAATACAAAAAGTTTCATTAAAATCCGTCCAGTAGTTTCGGAGATTAGCGGTAACAAACAGACAAACGGACAAACAGACAAACAGACAAAAATTTAGATAATTACTGAAATGTGTTCTAATGCTATTTTTACATCACCCCCAATTAGTTTTTCGTATTTTTATGCAATGTACAGACACACGGGTTTTACTGTTTTATTATATGTATAGAGGTAAACCAGTCTATGAATAACTCTATACCTCATATAGAGGTACAAACTGACCCGGCCGGCCAACAGTTTTGGGAAAGTTGTTCCGTTCCATGGACTGGTTAATATAACCTCTTAATATATTTGCAGGTTTTTTTATAAACTATAAAATACCCATTGCAGTAGGTTTAAAGTTTCAACTGTTGTTGTGTATTTGTCTTGGTGGCAGGGAAAGGGCGAGGGCATGCAAGGGAAGACCCTTGTACCGCAAGTGGATTCCAAACCGCTGAAATGTATTTCCTGAAGCGCCCACCTAAACATGCTCTTGGTACGTATTTGCAGCACATACCTATATTGTACATTGTATGTATGTGTTTGCGTGTACATACGATTCGTGGACTGGTTTACACCTTAAAATCATCATCTTCCTTAATATTAAATTTGCAGTAATAAAAATTACTCCTTTTTTGACTGAACGATGGATTTCCCGAAAATGTTCCAACTAAACTCAAAAGCTATAACTGAATATTTTTTCTCAAGAACCTAATTTAAAAACTACTTAAAAAAAATGCCTTTGATACAAAAAAAACAGCTGAGCAAGCAATTTAAATGGGAAATATATTTTTGTGTTTTTTGCGTAAAAATTCAGCTGACCAAGCAATTTCCAATAGATAATATTTTTTATGTATTTTGCGTAATGTTGTTTGGACTGGCTTACTGAAATCAGCGAATTCGGAAAATTCCATCATACGATACCACCCTATATTAAGTATGTGTTTTCTAAAAGAATTACAGAGTTACAATGTAATTATGCCAACAGTTAGCGGAAATTTAGCTAATACATCTAATTAGATAGGTACATAAAGCGTGTTACGGCGACATGAAATTCATTAAAGTGCTTAAAGCGTAGAAGTTTTCTACGCAAACCACTACGAGACACTACAATCTAGCTACGAAATGTATCTACAAAATTCTACGAGATTTGTAATAAACTACCGGCCCGTCGAGCGGTTGCACCTGCTGATATAATCGTTAAATCGTTTTTTCGTGAGACGTAAGACGTTAGTTAGCGGTGTCCGTAACAGAGTAACGTAAAACAGTGACTTTAGAGTTTTAGTACTTATTGATTCTGTAACCGTAAAATTTGTCTCTGTGTGTGTTTTAGTCTATTGTTCTGTTCATTCTTCTTTTACCAATAAATTCTCGTATATCACTTATTTTAAACTTATCAGAATACAGTATACATTTGTCTTGTTAAATGGGTCCAAGCAAACTGTTTGATATGGAATGGTAATAAAAATCACATTGTTTCAACGGCGACGCCACAGTTTCAATGACCCGTATAAAATAAAGTTCGTTATATCCACGGGTTATATCCGATCTCGTATTTTCGGTACTTTTTCACGCAGTTTCATTTTTTGTATTCGCTGAAATAACTATAAAATGAAATTGAAATAAAGTGATATAAAACCATTGTTTACAACTGTGAATGTACTAGTTCTACTGCGTAACCGCGCGCGTGACTGATATTTTATTGATGAACACGTAAAAAACTCCAACACAATTGTTATCGTTAGTACGTGTTGGTAGTAAAATATTTCATGATGCGACACAATTTACGTCAAACATCTATGAGTTCTTTTTCAATTTCGGATTTATTTTGCGTTTCCGTCTATAAAAATGTAGATACATGACGATATGAAGTCAAAGATTGTTCATCCAACCATGCTATCCAGATTTTACATGAAACACACGAAAATAATATAGTAGGCAAGGCAGGTAGTAGGTACGCATAAAACAGACCAATATAAACTGGTTCTCAATACATTCAATATGAATAAACAGTACAGCTCAAGATCCCTATGGTAGGTTGGTGTAGGTACTGCTGATAGTGCCTATACTATTATGTCTAAGTAATCAAGCCGTAGTTACCTAGTTATATCAGTAACGAAATGACGACAACATAGTTTAATGTAATGGCTATGCGTTTGAGATAAGGAAACTTGGAATGGACCATTACGGTCAAGTTTTATAGTTTTCCGGGTGCAAGATCATGTAATGGCAAACTAAACCTTTTAAGTGCCTGAAATCTGAGACCTTAGCTCAACGCACTAGACGTGAGACATGAGACGTGGGACGTGGGACGTGCGATATCGATATCGGACGTGGGACGTGCGATATCGCAACGCTTGAAACAGTTTCTATACAAAATGTATGAAACAGAAGAGTCAAAGCTATCCACGTGAGACGCGCGTCTCACTCGATGACGGCTGACGATCACTTGTTTGACTGATTCTCACGTCTCACGTCTACTATGTGGAGCTTGCGCCTGAGGGTCGAATGTCATCTGCCTGATTGTGCAGGAAACATATCAGTCTAGTTTTTTTTCTAAATTATCATACATTAACCCGATAATATAAAGTTTAAACCATGCGATCCCCGGAATGTCAACAAAACTATTACGTCAAGCCTAAGTTGATGACGTCAGACTATGACATCATTATAAAGGATCGTTTAAAAAAACCAAGGAATGCCAGTAAAACTATCACACTATGTTATCAAAAGTATCAGTGCTAAGGTAGTTGTATTATAATTTGTAGTAGGTATCATTGTTTGTTGTATTTTTATGCTCGACTCAAGACTCATCAACATCGTGTGTTGTCTGAAGCAGCCAAATTGTCTGATGCAGGCTTACTGCCAAAACTGATGACGTCAGGCGTCGACATAGGCAAAGATCGTTACATAGACTTGTTTGTATCCTGCTACAAGTTCAGCCTCATGGACAAAATGTATCGACTAGGTAGCCAAACTGTCTCAGGCAGGCATTGCCAAGGTTGGTGACGTCAAAGGTCGTTTAGTAGACGGCTCGTATCCTGTTTCAAGTACAACTAAGTCCATGGTCGCCGAATATCGACTGGGGCAGACATACTGTTCAAGATAGGCCACTCTTAAGTAGGGATGGGAAAAATAATCGAAAATTCAAAAATCGATGTTTATCGTCGTGTGTTGTCCGAAGCATCCAAATTGTCTGAGGTAGGCAAAGATCGGTACATAGACTTGTTTGTATTCATAATTCATAATAATTTATTTGCAACAAGTTCCACCTCATGGACAAAATGTATCGACTAGGTAGCCAAACTGTCTCAGACAGGCATTGCCAAGGTTGGTGACGTCAAAGGTCGTTATGTAGACGGCTCGTTTCAAGTACAACTAAGTCCATGGTCGCCGAATATCGACTGGGGCAGACGAACTGTTCAAGATAGGCCACTCTCTAGTAGAGATGTGAAAAAATAATCGATTATTTAAAAATCGATGTTTATCGTCGTGTGTTGTCCGAAGCAGCCAAATTGTCTGAGGTAGGCAAAGATCGGTACATAGACTTGTTTGTATTCATAATTCATAATAATTTATTTGCAACAAGTTCCACCTCATGGACAAAATGTATCGACTAGGTAGCCAAACTGTCTCAGACAGGCATTGCCAAGGTTGGTGACGTCAAAGGTCGTTATGTAGACGGTTCGTATCCTGTTTCAAGTACAACTAAGTCCATGGTCGCCGAATATCGACTGGGACAGACATACTGTACAAGATAGGCCACTCTCAAGTACGGATGTGACTAAATAATCGATTATTTAAAAAAAACAATATTTATTCTAAAAACACATGATTTTTTAAACAATCGATTATGCAGCTTCTTTTAACTAATTAATTTCAAATAGATTTTTCGAATTTCCGAGAACGAAAATATGTTTTTTTGCGGCATGTATTTTCATCAACGACATAAATTAGTTTCTTTTCTAACATCAATAAACACACGACATGTATTTAGGTCCCTTGTAACATTAGATCTGACTTTGTTTCGACGGCAAATAATTTATGACACAAATTAGGTACTATTGCGTAAAATCAAGTAAAATAGATGAAAATCGATACCTATTTCTTTGAATAAAATTGATTTCTTTTTAATCATTTTTTTGATTGAATAAAAAAATCAATTACTAAAAAATCGATTTTTGTAACTGAAGTCGCAACCCTGCTTTCAAGGGTGAATGTTTGCGCCACTTCTGTACTTTTTACTAATTTGATTCTTCCCGCGTTCATCGGGTTCAGGTCATATACCTTACTTTTAATTTTTAAATTCATAATAATAATTGTTCGCGTGCGATTCAATCTGCTACTTCCTGTTCCCTTCCTTTTCTCATCCTTTTCCTACTCACATACTGGAAATCAAGAAGAAAGAGAAGAAACATCAGCGGATCGCACATCAAGTTGGCAAACCTGTCAAGAAATTTCTGCTATTGGCAATACTGAAGACGCTCTCCAGTGCTGTTGTGTACAAAATCTGATAATGGCCGACTATGGCTAAATAATATAAAATAACTAAAAACCTAAACGCTGCAGCATAGGTACCTAAATATAATATAAAAGAAAAGTGCACTAAAAAACATGTAATAATAATTTGTGAATCAAGCTTATCGGAGTGCAGTGGCCAGTGATCTTTTGGATTAACATGATGCCGAGGAAGCTGCAAAGCATCTTATAAAAATGTATTTCTCCAGGTGAGTTCCTTCCTTTATTTTGTCTTGTTTGTTTCCATTCCAAATCCTATAACAAGACAATTTTCCTACACCTTCACACCGCAGATTTAATCGCTGATTGAGTATTTTTCTATCGAAAGAATTTTTTGTTATCTTATACAGTCCATTTCGCTATTTTCAAAAAACCGCATCATACACATAATTGGTCTCTTCTAACCGGATAGACAACCGCATTTTTTGCATTGCATTTCATATTGCATTGGATTGCATTGCGTTTTTCAAGTAACGCTATCATAGGTAACCGCCATATTGTTTACTCGTTTGTTCTTGTTAGGAGCGTCACCCGCGCGTCTCCTACGCTGCCGCTAGTTAGGTATAAAACGTAACCCGACGAAACATATTACCGCTTTGTTATATTTGATAGGTATAAAACTCATAGTACGTCTTATAACCTCATCAACCCGCTTTGTTTTGTTTGCGTCGCGTTGTTACCAGCTCAAGAGTTGCATTTTTTCGTATAACTACCGCTTACCGCTTGTTTGATAACGTGTTATCATAGTTTTCTATTAACTAACCGCTATTTGTTTACCCGCTGATCGTGGATACCGCTATACCGCACGTTCGCTAGGTGTTTGTCCCTTGTACTAATACTTACGATACGATTTGTTTGTTTTTATTTGTTGCGATGGCAAAGTTGGATGAAAAACATTCATTTCCTGCTTAATTATATACCTACGTATTGGTTGATAACCGCATTCTCTCATTTATTGCCAGGGTGGATACATATTTATATCTAACTGTCAAATACTGTGCATTCTAGCCACATTCAGCTTGTTACTAGTTACTTATCGTGAAATATACCTATATTCTCGTTACTGCATCGGTATTTACCTATTGTTTTGTTAAAAATAACAAGAAATTGTCCGCATTTGTAGGTTATATTTGTTAAATTTGTGTATGTATCTACATTGTTACTGCAAGTAGGTATAGGTTTATTACATACAACTGTGAGACTATAAATTGGTTCTATTCATCAGTTTTCATAATGGCAACCCATAAAATAGCTTCATTGGAAGCTAAAAACAATGCTATATTTGCCCGTCTGAATAATCTTTATGACACTTCTCAAAAGATACCGCTTGTTGTTACTGAACTTAGATCTAGTGAATTATTCATGTCACAGAGTGAAACGATACAGGTCATTCGCCAGGAGTTTATTGAAAACTTAGACAAAATAAATCAGCTCTATTATGAGGAAGACCGGAATATAAATTCAATTACCAGTCTCTCAATGCATTTGAAGACATTTATGCTAGCATACAAAGAGTTCGTTCTCGTATTCAGGCTAAAACGCCTCAGCAAAACTCTGATAATGGTGCGCGTCCACATGTCAAATTGCCACCAATTAACATTCCTTCATTCGATGGACGGATGGAAAATTGGCCAATATTTTATGAGTCATTTAAAGCAAATATTCATCTAAATCTTTCGCTCACAGATGCTCAGAGAGTACAATACTTAACTGGAAAATTGACTGGAGCCGCTCTGAAAATCATTGCCGGCATAATTCCATCGGGTGAAAATTACTCATCTATTTGGGAAAGTTTAGTTAAAAAATACCAAGACAACAGAGCTTTAGGGTGTCACTATTTATCAATTCTGTTTAATATCAAACCCTCTACAAACAGTTCCTCATCTTTGAACAATTTTGTGGAATCATTTAACGCTGCTGTGTCAGCACTAGAAAATCTTAATATTGATGATCTGAAGGACTTCATTCTGCTGAACCTGGCCATGCGCAAGCTTGATCCTATCACAGCTCAAGCATTTGAATCACATGTAAGAGACAAAGACATGCCCTCTTATACAGAATTAATTGAATTTATAAAATCTCAAGTTAAGATTTTAGACAGAACCGCTTCAACTTCAAACCGCGTTTCCACTCCAGTGGAACCTCACCATAATAACAATGTCAAACGAGCCCCACGTCATACTTACCAAACTCAGACATTTTTGGCAAGCGAAGGTAAGGTTGAACCTTGCTTAATGTGCAACAAGAGTGATCATCAGCAGTTGTATAAGTGCCCTGAGTTTAAATCTCTCACCGCTAAAGGTCGTTTTGACTTTATTAAATCCAAGCGAGGATGCATCAATTGTTTATCAATGACACACACCTCTTCATTATGCAACTCTAACTTCTCATGCAAACAATGCAGACAATTTCATCACACTTTATTACATATGGATTTAAATAAAAACAATGGGCCTTCTGGATCCCGTACACAGTACACAAACACCTCTGCTGAAAATAACCACACAGCCGCTTCGCAGCAGTCGCAGGCAAAGTCTTCAGAAAATGCCTCGGGCAATGTGCGTTTATGTGCACATGCTTGTACACCAACTGATTTGACAAATAATAATGACACTATTTTGCTTTCGACTGCTCAAGTGAATGTCCAAAATAATTTTAAACAGAATGTTTCAGTCAGATGCTTAATTGACAATGCCTCACAAGATAATATAATATCTTCTGCATGTTGTGAGCAGCTAAAATTAAATATTATTCCGCTTCAAAATTCATGTATCAAAGGAATTGGATCCTCCTCCCAACAGGTACGGGGATACGTTCAATTATGCGTGAGTTCTAAAGATAAGAAATATTCTTATAATATTGTCGCTTTGGTTCTTGATAAACTAACTGACCGCATGCCATCTGAATATATTGACAGTTCGGTGGTGCAACATCTGATGGACTTACCGCTTGCTGACCCACTTTGGCATATTCCAGGTGAGGTCGAATTGATCCTCGGTGCAAAGTTGTTCCCGCATTTATTACTAGGGCGTAAAATCATGAAGCCTTCCGCGCCATCTGCGATTGAAACTGTGTTCGGTTTTATTTTGACAGGTGATGTACCTAACACCACTAATAAAAATAATTCCGCTTTTCCAAAATTGACCACCTCAACATTCTTCACATGCTCGAGTGAAGGGGGTTTAGCTGACCGCTATGACGAATTACTCATTGATAAAAATCTCA
This sequence comes from Phthorimaea operculella, assembly GCA_024500475.1. NCBI lineage: Eukaryota > Metazoa > Arthropoda > Insecta > Lepidoptera > Gelechiidae > Phthorimaea > Phthorimaea operculella. The sequence goes on from JANFCV010000196.1 coordinate 69,810, forward strand.
CCAAATTTTGGGAGATGGAGGAAATGCCTTCCAAAGGGTTTCTTAGCCCAGAAGAGGCTCAGTGTGAAGAAATATATAGCTCAACGGTGACTCGCGATTCTGACGGTCGTTATTGCACTGCTTTGCCTTTCTGCCGTGATCCTTCTGAATTAGGTGACTCCCGCTCAGTTGCTGTACGCAGACTGTATTCCTTGGAGCGTAAGCTGCAGGATCCTGAGTTGAGAGCCAGCTTCAATGAAGTAATACAGGAGTACCTGGATAATGATTATATCTCTGAAGTTTCACCGGAAGAAACGGACTATTCTACAGGCTATTTCATTCCGATGCACGTAGTCGTTCGAAGTGACAGGAAACTACAAAAGTTCGTCCCGTACTTGACGCCAGCACTAAATGTCACAACAATATTTCGCTTAATGATATTCTTCACACTGGACCAAATCTACAAGCAGACATTTTTGTTCTCTTGCTTAATTTCCGTTTGTTTGAGATAGCGCTAGCCGCCGATATTAAACAAATGTATCTCAGAATTTTAATAAAGCCTGAGCACCGCAAATATCAAAAGATTTTATACCGCTTTGATACATCACAGCCTATACGCGAGTTTCAATTCAACCGAGTCACTTTCGGCTTAAAATGTAGTCCTTTCTTAGCTATGCGTACTGTGCGACAGCTAGCTAATGATGAACGTGATAGGTTCCCGCGAGCCGCTGATGTGGCTTCACATGAGTTATATATGGACGATTTGACTACTTCTGTACCTACGATACACGAAGGTAAAGCGCTCGCTAAAGAGCTTATTGAGTTATTCCAAGCTGGTGGGTTCCACTTGACTAAATGGGCAAGTAACTCGCCTGAGATATTGGAGTCCGTTCCGCAATCGAATCGCGCCGCTATTGAATTTTCAGATAACACAAACATGAAAGTTTTGGGCCTAAAATGGCTCCCCGCTCAAGATATATTTACCTTTTCAACTTCTCCTACTGAGGAAACCTTCACCAAGCGTACCATTCTTTCTACCATCGCCCGCTTATGGGATGTTCTGGGTTTTGCTGCCCCTGTGATATTATTCGCTAAACTCTTAATTAAAGAGTTATGGCTACTTAAAGTTGGATGGGATGATCCCTTGCCTGAAAATATAATGTCTTCATTTAGAATTTTCAATGAGCAGTTGCTTCTTCTATCCTCATGTAAGATTCCGCGTCATTTAGGTGTACGCCAAGGTTGTAGCACCAATATAGTTGCATTCGCTGATGCTAGCTTAAAAGCGTTTGGATGCGTGGTATATCTACACGTCACTGACAGCGAAGAGAACGTCCAGGTTAATTTAATTTGCGCGAAATCCAAAGTCGCCCCTGTGAAGGTGGTGTCACTGGCGAGACTTGAGTTATGCGCTGCAGTTCTTATGTCGAAACTAGTTCGTTTAGTCAGTGAAACTTACAGCGCTCGCACTAAAATTGACAACGTTTTCGCATTTTCTGATTCAAAAATAGCACTTTCGTGGATTAATTCCTCACCGCATAGATGGGATATCTATGTTAGTAACCGCGTTGCACAGTGTCAGGAGAACCTAGATTCACGTCATTTCTACCATGTCAGTGGTATAGAAAATCCTAGTGATTGTCTTTCGCGTGGCCTCTTACCTGAACAATTGTTAACTCATCCATTATGGTGGCATGGTCCCTCTTGGCTTGCTTCTCCAGTGACACACTGGCCAATAACACCTTTCGTCCCTGAGCCATGTGAAACCTTGCCGGAGTACAAAAGTAAAACTCTTGTGTCTTCCGCATCCAGTAACGCAGCTTCAGGCCCGTTGTATGACATGACTAAAAAACACTCTTCATGGAATAAGATTCTTCGCATTACTGCTTATGTCCTAAAATTTGCTAAAATTTTACCTCGCAGTGAACAACTGTCAGCTTCTCAACTTACAACAGCTGAGATATTTCTAATTCGGGAAGTACAAAATGTTAACTTTTCTAAGTTAAAACAAGATATAACAGCAAAAAAGCCTATTTCCTCACCGCTTCGAAAGCTAGATTTATTTGTTGATGAACATAACATTATACGTATTGGTGGCAGGCTCTCCAATAGTAACTTACCATTTGAAGCACAACATCCTGTGTTGTTACCTAAACATGACCACATTACTCATCTTCTGATTGACTATTATCACCGCTTCCATTGCCACACTGGTGCCAATGTCTTGAATTCTTTGCTACGGCAAAGATACTGGATTTTGTCTGCTCGAAGCGTCATTCGTCAACGAGTACATGCTTGCAACGCTTGTTTCAAAACTCGCCGTCTCACCTTAATACAAAATGGCAGATCTACCGCCATATCGCGTTCAAGAAGCTAAAGCTTATGTTCATACAGGGTAGACATGGCTGGCCCTCTAAATATAACTGTCAGAAGACAAAGAGGACAGAGAAGCCAAAAGGCATATATATGCTTATTCATATGTCTAGTTACTAAAGCAGTTCACATTGAACTCGCTGTTGATCTTTCGACCGAAGCTTTTCTTTCCGCTTTCACGCGGTTCATATCCCGACGAGGTCCTGTAGCTCACATGTACTCTGATAATGGAACAAACTTTGTAGGTGCTAAGGCAAAGTTAAACGAACTACTCACAGATCATCGCATCGAATGGCATATGATTCCACCTCGCTCTCCTCACTTTGGAGGTCTATGGGAATCAAACATTAAAAGTGTTAAGTTACACTTATACCGCGTCATTGGGTCGCAGATACTGACGTACGAGGAACTTTTAACGGTTTTGATTCAGATAGAAGCAATTTTAAATTCTAGACCGCTCTGTATTCTTTCTGAAGACCCTTTTCCAGAACCTCTTACACCCGCTCATTTCATTATGGCTTCACCATTGACATTTTTACCTACTGCGCCTATTTCTGAGGAAACTAAAACTCTGCGCTATCGCAAAGAGTTACTCGACCAAATGGTACAAAGCTATTGGAAGAGATGGCGTTCAGAATACCTTCATTCACTGCAAGTGAGACAAAAATGGCTTACTGATGCGGACAATATTAAACTCGGAACTGTCGTGCTAGTACATCAAGATGACGTACCCCTCTTCGCTGGCCTTTAGGTATTATACAAGAAGTTTATCCAGGCAAAGATGGTAGAGTGCGTGTTGCTTTGGTTAAGACTGCAACTACTTTATTGAAACGACCTATTGTCAAGCTATGTCCCTTGCCTTCGCAATAATTGATTTAGATATTGGCAGCGTAGGTAGGTAAGATAAATGCTTTTGTTTTTCTTAAACTTTTATAATCAGAGGATGATGTTTAGTTTTATTTAAATAATTAAAGCCGCATTTCTGTTGATAATACTACGTATTTTCAAGGGCGGGACGATTTTTGCGCCACTTCTGGTATTTTTACTAATTTGATTCTTCCCGCGTTCATCGGGTTCAGGTCATATACCTTACTTTTAATTTTTAAATTCATAATAATAATTGTTCGCGTGCGATTCAATCTGCTACTTCCTGTTCCCTTCCTTTTCCCATCCTTTTCCTACTCACATACTGGAAATCAAGAAGAAAGAGAAGAAACATCAGCGGATCGCACATCAAGTTGGCAAACCTGTCAAGAAATTTCTGCTATTGGCAATACTGAAGACGCTCTCCAGTGCTGTTGTGTACAAAATCTGATAATGGCCGACTATGGCTAAATAATATAAAATAACTAAAAACCTAAACGCTGCAGCATAGGTACCTAAATATAATATAAAAGAAAAGTGCACTAAAAAACATGTAATAATAATTTGTGAATCAAGCTTATCGGAGTGCAGTGGCCAGTGATCTTTTGGATTAACATGATGCCGAGGAAGCTGCAAAGCATCTTATAAAAATGTATTTCTCCAGGTGAGTTCCTTCCTTTATTTTGTCTTGTTTGTTTCCATTCCAAATCCTATAACAAGACAATTTTCCTACACCTTCACACCGCAGATTTAATCGCTGATTGAGTATTTTTCTATCGAAAGAATTTTTTGTTATCTTATACAGTCCATTTCGCTATTTTCAAAAAAAACCGCATCATACAGTGAATGACGTCAAGCTATGACGCAAGAGCATTGGTCTCTCCTTCCTTGCAAGCTGCATTCGTTTCGTTGCCAGAATAAATAAGATTTTTCTTTTGGTCCAATTCAAGGTTATTTATATTTGGTTCAGTGTGGCAAAATTGTTTTCAATGCATAAAATCAGTTAACAGCTGGCTAGGTACTCGTAAGTATTTAACGAACAGTATAAAAATAATAATATATTTAACAAAATTATGTTGAAGAAAATTGAATAAAATAATTAAAAGCATTCAAATCAATAAAGTTCGAAAATTATTTATAAAGTAACCTACATAACAGTAACATTGAAAACTTCTACGCGTGATATCATAGAACTCATAATCATAAAAATATAATAGAGTTCTATCAATATCATAGAACTCTATTATATTTTGTTGACAATATTATCGATAGGTATAATGTAGGTAGATGTCCTTGACATTGTTCAAGATATTTTTAGATTGAACTAAAATTGTTATACGAAACAAAAGAAACATTTTCTCTACTTATCTACTAGTAGGAGTGAAATTTAAGCTAAATAAATATACGACGTATAAAAGACAGGTCAGCAGTGGACTTTATTGTGGCTGTTATGATGATGATGATGAAAGGACAGTTTTATGAATACTGATATAATGCATTCAGACCATGATACTGAACAACTTAACATGAGAAAATATTTCAAAGACAAAATAAATTTAGATACAAAATCACGATGAACTAACTGCATTTTTGAACTATGGAAAGAAAAAAATATATTACATCAATTGAAATATTTTTAATGGGTAGTTGTGCAGTTTCACGGCTGAATGCACCAGATAAGTATTCGGAGAGTTGTCCCTTACACCCTATATTGTACTTTGTAGCGTCATCCAGTTGATAAACGATCAAATAAATTGTAGTTAGATTTTAAAGTAAAAAATCTGCAATATTGGACAAAAGGCAAGCAAGCCTTTGGAAAATCTTCTGTCTTAAAAATACCACTGATTTTTTCCAAGGGAAAACGAAGCTCAAACTAATTGCGCACTGCTGCATAACTTTGTAACGCGCCCTTCATTATAGAGGTCGATGTAGGTTGTTATAGGCATGTAACCTAGATCATGCCACGGGCAGCAGCCAAGATAGTGTCAATTCTAGCGTACGCATTCAGAACACTGCCACTTCCTTTGAATAAGAAACAAGAAAGGACAAGAAATTTATATGTACAAACTTTTGAAGTCGTATTGATTCCCAAAGTTTTAATATATGTGGCATTTTACTTATTTTAGGAAACTAAATCGCAAGTGTGGTTTTAAATACTCTGACGTCTAGGTAAGGTGCATCGGATCCTTTTTCGTGATTAGTGAAAGAAAAAGAAATCAAAAATTACTTTAGTTAGTCGGTAAACTATACCTTTATATTATATCTCTATCTATTTCTCTCTTAAGTATGGAACAAGAATAGCTAAGATTTAGCAAAACAAATGTCTCTTAGAATCGGGGCTATTACGATTCGTCTCACGTGCGACGCGACTCGAAGGTTGTTAGGCCCTTCATCCAGGCTGAAATAAATGCCGCTATTTTTGCCCAAGTGTGGCCTACATTCCATAACTATAATAATATAAGCCTAGAACGCTGTTTTTACGTCTACGTATATTTTCCAAGTATTATTTCTCAGATATTTTCTTTAACTGTCTACAAGAAATATTCGTAGAGATTTGCTACGCCGTAGAAATCTATCGTAATTTCGTTAATTCGCATCTAAAATACGGCAGTTTGACTAGGCCATTTGACAACTATAAAACCCATGCTAAAAGGCTAAAAGGCATGTCAAAAATACATACCTTAGGTCGTAGCATTAACACGATTTTGACAGCTGTCAAATATTACCTATTTGAACGGCAGTTATTTTCTTTTCAAACTCTAATTAACTAGCACGGATTTTTCAGATTATTCTTTTTTATGACGTAATTTTCAATTTATATGATTCCAAATCTGAGCTCACTTCAGTGCGCCATAAATTTTATGGCATAAAATAAAGCATAAAACCGCACGCCATAAATGTCCAATCAATATTTTATTGTATTCATGAAACACAAAAGAAAAGCCAACAACGAATTATACGTAGGTACTTACGCAGAGCGGGAAAACAAACAACGCGTTTTTTTAGTCTTGGCGCACGGGAGCGTGATTGCCAAGTCGCAAAGTCACCAGCAACAACAAATTCGTACGTAAACCTTAACGTACTCTGCTCACCGTTTGACAATTTTAATACTTACCTACATCTATCACTTACAATTTAATCACTACAAATACGACTGTCCCCTAAAGGCAAATTTTTGCGGCGCAACGCATGTAACATTTAATATTATGATGTTGTGTTGTAATTCTTATTCGTACATTTACACGTTGCTTGTGGTAAATAAAAAGAAACATTTTCTCCGTGTGTGTGAAATACTTAGATGACACGGCTGACACCTAATACTTGTCGCGTACCGCGTAACACTTTCATTCGTACAGAGCTATTTAAACGTTGATCTCTTGGTCGTGTAGTGTATCAAAATGTTGAATTGAATATTCTCCAGTTTTTATTACCGACTAGCTGGTGCCCGCGAACTTCGTTTCGCCAAGGGACGCTTGTGTGCCAAAAAGCTCTTCAGAGCTGATAAAAGTTATCATCACTTATCTATCATCGATGTTGCTCAAGACATTTGTCTGCCACCATTCCAAACATCAATACATCAATAAGTTTTTAAGTGATACAGGCATGCACAATCTACGGCAGATGAAACAGACGTTACGTTTGAGCCTACCATAGGTTCACATAGCAGGTAGAATGAGTTCTTTGCACCGACCGCCTCACATAAGGTGGGGTGGGGTCTGGTCTCCAAATTTTTCTGCGCCATGATCTTATGTCTGGGGTTGTCGAGTATACGCAACCGGATTAACAATAACATTAGTACAATTTCCATTTTAAAAGACCGAATTAAAAGAAACAGAAAGTAATTAACTAATTACTTACTACACTAACAAAAAAGTAATGCTTAATTAAATAAGGAAAAATATCTTAAGTACCTACCTACTTACTAAAACTTTGTGAAATATGAATCACAGAAGAAAGAACTTCACAGAAGAAAGAACTACACAGGCAACACAGGTAGTCGTGACAATAATACTAACTAATTAGCTCTGCTTTAATAAATAAATAAATAATACTTACTGCGTTTATACTTACATTATTAATGCATAAATAAAGTAATTAAGTGGCTTATCATCACTATCCGCAACTAAGAATTTCATCACTGCAACCACTTTTTACTATATTTGGAGTTGACCCCACAACCAACAAAGCAGACCTCGATCAACTGTATAGCCGCATGGGAGAGTTTGAAATCCGTCTCAAGAATGCCACCGCTTCTCCTGCTCCGGTCCACACAGATCTGAAGACCCTGGCGGGTGAGTATGCTGATTTTAAAAACTTAGTCTGGCAAGCGCTCGCTACAATCTCAGCACAGACAAACTTGCTGTCTCTTGGACTGGTGCATCATAAAGCTTTCCTGAGAAGAAAGCTCCTCCTGTTCCATGTGGTCGCTGAAACCAAGGATGAAAGGTTAGCTGAGGTCATTGCAAAAGTAATAGGTGGCAAAATACAGCTGTCCGACATTATCACTTCCGACCTGCAAGCCTGCCACAGGCTAGGTCTTTTACTCGATGATTACTCGTTAGATTCCGTGACCTTGACAAACGGAGGGAAGTCTAGGATTCGAAGACGGCACAGGAATGGTCATATCGGAGTTCTTGACCAAGACTCGACGCGACCTCTTTGTTGCGGCACGAAAGTACTACGGCGCACGGGTGAAGAAATAAGTTGTTTTACAATTTCTCATCATACCTACTTTGGGCGTGGTCCTCAGTTTTAGTACTTATCATTTCTTTTTTGCGTTAGTAATATTTTTATTATTTACTTATTTACATCCTTTTTGAGCTTGTTTGGAGTTTGTAGGTAAGCAATTAATGTCAAAAAGTGATGTCAATGTCGATTTGTCAAAATCAAGGTCAAAATCAAACAAAAACGATAAAAAAATTGAGGCTTCAAGAAGAGGTTTGTACTTTTTGACAGCCAATGGACAGGGGTATGATGATGATCACAGTATATTTTAATCGTATTTTACGTAGGAATAAGCGTTTTTCCCGCAGTAAAAAGTATCCTAGGTGTTGACCAGGGCTAGTAGCTACACACCACAAAGAGTCTCATGTACACACGTTCTATATTTTCGAAGATTATCGCGAACAAACGATTAGGGGTAAAAATAAAAAAAATAGATGTCGCTTTTGCTAAAATTGTCGGTTTTCTAAAACGCGGTATAGAAGTGTTTTCTGAAATCTATATATGTACCCCTGTACCCCGACCATTTACGATTTTATTAGATGTATAGATTTCCTACTTTTTTCAAATATTTCGTTCAAATCTCCGAAGAAGGGTGAAATAAAAAGTTACAAAATTACTTTTGTAAGTTAACTCTTCCCCTCCAAATCAATCGCAGGTTTGTATTCCACTGAAATAGAAGTAATGGTTAAAGTTCAAAAAAATTATTGCGCTTTCCTTACAAAAAGTGTAAGCGTATTGATTGCAGGTACTACAGACCAACTACAGAAAGCTAAAACTTGGCCATGTTCACAGCACAATAAAATTTTCAACAACAGTTCGTAGTCTTCGTAGCACGAGGATAAATTATAGCTCGGTAAACAATTAGATTCAAATAAATGCCAATAAATTTGAAATTTTGAGTAACAAACAAACATACCAACTGAATAAAACTTCAGTATACGGGCGACCTGTAAAGGGCTCTAATTTAAACATACACCTACACCTTCTGCCTCTTCGATTCCCCAGACCCTATCGGTTTAAATTTACATACATTAAGCGACTAGTAATGACGCTAATTCTGATTGGAGATGCTTTCGTTTATAAAATGAACCTTAGATCAAAAAGATATGGTACATAATCGCATGCTTAACTTCCTTTGTGGTTCTGCGATGTGGATTTAGGTACGGTAATGGAATATTCAGATATCTATGCACGTGCAAATTTCTGATCGCTTTTCTACTGAATTATCTTCGAAGTCTCGCGCGTCCGATGCTGCCAATATGGAAATAGCGGGACTAGACCAGATGATGTATGGAAATAAAGCGACTCCATCACGTTACCTAGAATATAGCAAGAGTTATACGAGCGTCGGTTATTTAGCCCAGTTCTCGCGTTGGCTTTGGCCCAAAGACATTAGTCCGGCTTTACATCCTGCGATAAGGCGTGAAGCCAGCCATAATAAAAGAGTTAGTTACCTACATAATAAAAGAGAGCATTTGCAGGTGCGTTAAAGTAGGCAGTATCATCATGTAGTATCAAACATCGCGTAGTGCACATTACGTACATATATAAACTCGAACATCAACATACAAGACAAAGTTTTCAGTCAAATGAAGGATATGGTCCAGTCCAACTTGTCTATCAACAGTCTAACTTAGCTATTGAAAGATAGAATTAAAAAACTCACGTGTTGTTCGCGGACGATAGCCGGCGGTGAAGGCTGCGCAGCGACATGGCGTACCCCTAGCAGGGCGGGCTGCCGCTGCCCTTGCCGCGCGGCCGGCGCAGCCCCCGCGCGCCGAAGAAGGCGCCCTCCTCGTTGCAGGACTGCGAGCGCTGCGAGGCCAACATGCCGGCCGCGCGGGTCAGCGCCTGCAGCGGACGCACGCGCGCCCGCCTGCTCCACCCGCACCCACCCACCACCTCAATCTTGGCGGCCGCTCGCGCCTGCGCGCGCGTAGCACTCACGCCCGCGCTCGCGCCACTCGCGCCGCTCGCGCCGCCCTCGAACGCGCGCGCGCACTCGCCACACGCATCGAGCGCACGCGACACCCTCGCGACTCGCCCTCGCGCACGACCGCGCTCGCGCCCGTCCGTTTCGCTCGCTCACTGGCTCCGCGCTATTACACTGTCTTCCGTAAAGTCCGTCCTGCGCGACGAACGACCGCGAACCCCTTGGCACTTGTGTACACTAAACTACCCTTAACTAACTAACTCGTAATTGATAGTATCGATTCAAGGCGCTTCGTCGTTTGCTCGATTGGTAGTAAGTATTTGACTTATTACTTAATTAATTATTGTTGTGTGGCTAACTTCGCGCCTCCGGTCCGAGAATCTGAAACAAATTACAATTCGTAATTAGATCACAGAGTCGTTTCACGTCGTGAACGAGTCGAAAGGAAATTGGAATTGATCGACCCCGGTACGGTATACCTACGCTAAATCGATTCAGGTGCGTGAACTTATGCCGAAAACTTTTTGATTTGGTGAGAAATCGGGTGATTTTAAATGGTTCGGTTTTGGTAAAATTCATGTTGAGAACTAAACACATAATTCTTCATTGTTATTATGAAATATACCCTCATGAGTTATAATGTACGTAATTGAGTCACGGAATGATTTTTGTTGAGTGTAATATAATGAGAATCGCTGTGTAGAGCAAGTTTTAATGAAACGGTCAGTCCGGCGAGTCCGGGCCCGGAGGTCCGACCCAGTTAATCCTTTGAAAGCTCCTAATCTACACACTTCGACGTACGAAACAAGCGCAGCAGAGACTTTTACATTGTGTCGAGTATGCGGCGAAATAGGTCAAGTGTAATTGTGACAAATGACAGAACGCAGCCAGCCTTTCCCACGAAACTTTAAAAGAACAAAGGTGAAAAATATTTTTGCGCTAAAGTGCCCGCGAAGTAGACGCCGCCGCTTCGCAAGATATTCCAAGTTGAAAGAAACTGTGCTTTAGACATTCGTATAAGTTGTCGGTAGTGTGTTGGGAATAAGAAAACTTGATAAAATTGAATGCTAAGCTTCTTCAACGTTTGGGTTCAATTCGTAGATCCGCGCCATTTTGTTTCGGCTCAACGTAACCCTCTTCTATGTGTTACTGCAAAAACTTATCCTTTAGCTTCGTGGTTTGTTAATGCAGTTTGAAAGAGGCGACGATGCCGCTCAACTGCCGAGAAAAGTTCACGGAGATTAGCGATTACGAAGAGTTTTCCATTAAAAGTTGATCCGTCCTACTCAATATTTATTTTACCTCCTTCTTTATATTGGTAATGTTACGAGAAATTTTTGAGACGTCAAATGTACCGAAATAGGTAGGTACCTATAATACATCTTGTCTTCACGTTAAGACAAGAAAAAAAACCAAGTATGTTTTTCAAACCGGATCTTTTTTCTTTTTAGGTTTAGGTACTTATGTAAAGATCGGTCACATTAAAGGCAAGAAGAGCGACGCGTTTCGGCCACAAGTTTGAAATGAAGGTAATATTTCAAACTTCCACAAACGTACGTCGATGCTGTAGCTAAATAATGAGAGAGCCATCATCCAGCATTCCAATCATGGGAGCTTTGTTGACTCTCCAAATAAGAGTAATTTTCCACCCTTCCCATCGCATTCATAAAATACAAACGTGAAATGAAAGGTTGCAAAATATTAAAAACTGTTCTCGCGAAATTGCTACAGTGGCAATCTAGAAACGTTGGCATATTTTGGCAGTAAACTCATTTTGTGTGGGTGTTTGTGAGTGACAAAAAACATAAATGGTACTGGCTATGAAATTTCCACCGGCTACTAATTGGAGCTAGCCTTTAGATAGAACTCAATAAAAGAACACGAGACTAGCAACCACATTATTTTAGAGTTCTGATAGACGGTTTAAAAAACTATGGCACAATCATATCATCGAGGTATAGACGTCGGACAATATAATAAAGGCCTATGTTCATTAGTGTGGTATGAAGCTGTTTAGCTGTATTTCAATATCACGACAGTCGCAAAGTTGTGAGTGGAACTGACAAGACGGCGTACCCAGTACCCAGTAACCGGTAGCCGGCAAGTGGCGGCGCGACTCCGCTGACATTATTGCATTAAACTCAGCCTGCTTTATGAGCCTGAAACTGAGCTTAGGATTTATATGAACGGCGAACGGGCTCTATTCTGAATGTCACTTTAAATAATAAAACGAATGCTGCCTCAGTTTTATGTGCCTACACACGGTTTTCATAAACTGTTACCTGTATGCAAACATGGAACTATATGGGTTTGTTTAGGTATGGACCTATCTTAATTTTAGACAACATGTCATGTATGCCAAGGACATTATTTACCTACTGTAATCTAATGTTCAATTACTTGCCCCTTGTAAATATCTAATTGTAAATTCTGCTGATAGTCTACAGAAAGAGTTAAAACAATTTATAGAACAATTGCCAAACAAAAAGCCCCTTAACTGCAAATCAGAATCTATAAATACCAACTTGCTATTAGATAAAAGAAAACAACTATATAAAGAAAAGAGAACAAAGGAAATTAGAGATAAGATAACCAAAGTAAGTAAGGAAATTAACAGAAGCTTAAAGAAAGACAAGAAAGATCAGAGAGAGAAAGTATTTACCAGTATAATAGAGAAAACAGGAGGCATAAAGAAAGCATTCAAGGAACTGGATAGAAAGAAGGAATGGGCTGTTAGTATGAAAGACAGAGCAGGAAAGCTGTTAAGTAAAAGGCCCGATATAATCAACGAAGCAACACTTTTTTACAAAAATCTATACACCTCAAAAGATACATCTTCGGAAGAGCTACCACTGATATCAAGCGACGACTCCAGTCCAATAGCAGACATAGAATTCCTAACTTCAGAAATAGAGACTGCAATAAAAACATTAAAAATGGACAAAACACCGGGCGAGGATAAAGTCACCAACGAAATTCTTAAATGCCTAATAGAAGCCATAGTTACACCACTTAAAAAACTCTTTGACGAAATATTAGAAAAGGGATATGCACCTGACCAGTGGTCTAAATCTACAATTACCCTTCTATATAAGAAAGGAGATCGAAATAACTTGGGAAACTACAGACCTATCAGCCTTATGACGAACATATACAAAACATTCTCCAAAACACTAACAAATAGAATTACGAAAATCCTAGACGAAAATCAACCGAGAGAACAGGCGGGATTCAGGAAGAAATACTCAACTCTAGATCACATTCAAGTGGTAGCACAACTGGTGGAAAAATGTAAGGAATATGGAAAGACAATATATATCTGTTTTATAGACTTCACAAAAGCCTTTGATTCACTAGAACACAAAGCCATATGGAAGGCACTCAGCCAGCAGGGTGTTCAACCAGAATTTATCAAAGTGATACACAACATATATTCAAAGTGTTCAGCAAAAATAAAAATGGAAACCGAAGGCAAAGAGTTCCTTATCCGAAAAGGTGTGAGACAAGGAGATCCAATCTCACCTAAAGTGTTTACTGCGGTATTGGAAATGATATTCAGAGAGCTAAATTGGGAAAATAAAGGAATAAAGATTGATGGAGAATATCTGAATCATCTTCGCTTTGCAGATGACATAGCAGTTTTGCCGAAAGTTATGGATGTTTAGAAAATATGGTACAAAATCTAGCTCACGAAAGTAAAAAAGTCGGTCTATACATGAATGCTTCCAAAACTAAAATTATTACAAATGGAGCAAAAGGAAAAGTAGAGGTTGAAGGAGAAAGCATAGAATTTGTAAAAGAATATATCTATTTAGGACAACAAATATCATTTGAAGACCAGACTGAAAGAGAAATAAATAGAAGAATAGCAATAGCATGGACAAGATTTTGGCAACTGAAGGAAATCATGAAAAACAAGAACATTAGCCTACATATAAAGAAAAGAACATATGAGTCAACTATCCTACCATGCCTCATTTACGGCTGCCAGATATGGGCACTGAGGAAAAAGACGAACTTAAATTGGCAATATGCCAAAGAAAATGGAAAGAAGTATGTTAGGAATAAGACAAATAGATAAAATCAAAAACATAGACATCAGAAATAAGACAAAACTAAAAGACATTATAGAGAGGATCAGGGAGTTAAAATGGAATTGGGCAGGACATGTGAGTAGGATGAGCAATGACAGATGGACAAAAAGGGTCACAGAATGGACACCTAGAGAATGCAAGAGGAGAAGAGGAAGACCAAGGAGAAGATGGATGGACGTGTTTGTGGAAAGAGCAGGAACAAATTGGATGCAGAAGGCGAGAGACAGAAAACTGTGGAAAACTTTGGGGGAGGCCTACGCCGAAGAGGCGACTACCTTAACAGAGGAGGAAAATTAATAAAGAATAGACTTTAGTAGGTTACTTTAATTACTTTAACTATTAAATTAGATTTAAGTTAAAATGTTAAAAACGCATTGGTAGAATAAAGGCTTTTTTATTTTTTATTTTTTATTTTTTATTTTATTTAAATTCTGCAACATAATTCATTTTGAGAGGACTACAATTAAATTTAACTTCATAACTGGCGTTTAGAATAGAGCCCAACGTTTGCTTTCAGCGTGTAGCTGTTTTATAGCAATTATGATTTATTTTATTGCCTCGTATTATTTTTACAGCGTTTTACCTAATTCGGCGTTTATCGAGTGTAATTTTTATTGGTTCATTAATTTGTGGACGAAGTGTTGTTGTGGGCAGGGGGGGGGGAGTGGTAATTGTCGTTTGATGAATGTAGGAGGCACTACGGAGTCTGGAACTGGCATTATACTGTAGTTACAAGTAAGGGAGCCGGCTCGTTGAATTGCTAATGGCGGGTGCGCTCTATAGTAAAGGTATGTATGAACAAATAGGTATGTAGATAGACCCGGCTTCGGTCTTGTCGGATTAATGCAAATTCGAGTGTCTACCTGGATTTTCGGTCACCGATTCCTGAACTTGAGTGACATGTGTTGTGTTTCAATCTACTTGCAAAGTAGAATTGTTCGTCTATTAACTATAAAATACATATTTTAATATTTTTTCATTTTAAACTTTATGAGGCTCAATGAGGGATAAATTTCAAAGAAGTAATAAGACCGATAATGAAAAATTAAGATCTTTCACTACATTGGTTTTGAGAATTTTAAGTATACATACATACATACCTACATACATACATCACGCCTTTATCCCAATTTTAAGTATAGGTAGTAAAATTTATCTCCTTTGAGATGTTAACTTAAATTTTTCATATCGCTAATTTGTAAATAAATATTTTTTTTTTATATTTTACTCAAAATTGGAACAAACTTTGCTTGAGATACGTTAACTTACACAGAAGCGAAATATCAAAAGGGATTTAAGTAATTCCCGTGAACGGGTAGGTATACCTATTTAATTTCTTACTTATAAAGCACATGCTTTAAATAAATAATCATAATCTCTCTAGGTAAAAGTTGTCTTCTAAGACTTCGCCAATCTCCTTAGGCACCTATCGTTGACCTCTATGACGTCCCGTAGGACATACCCAACCGCATTAAGTCTGTCTACTCAGGCTAGGAATATTCAAACTTAAAATGCTCTCACCGTCTCACGCCAGATTTGAAATTGGATACCAAGACGCCAAAAACTCATCAATACGCGACTGAAAGTAATAAAACTTGACACAATTTTAAAGAGTAAGCAAGTGCGAGGGGCGGGCACCTTATTGATTTTCCACTAAGTCTATTTTCGCAGTTCTCGTCTTGTCCTAAATACGTGCCATTGTACGCGGATCCGCGGGCATTCGGCGACGCTGTGCCACTCACCGAATAAACATGCACTTGGAGAAATTGCTTTGCATTCTGTCTGTAGTGTTGTAGAGTAGGTACCTAACGTGGCGCCGCGATTGCCAACGCAGATCGCAGATATGGGGCATCGCCCGAAAAATTCAATTTTGTTTCACCCAATACCAACCGACGCTTTTATAATGAAATCGGACTATAACAACAAAAATAAATGGCTATTGGGATAAAATAAATAAGAGTTCAATGAAATCAAATCAGTTTTATGTGTGTCGCTCAGTAAACATGGCCTATATGAGAGATGGATAAAACTGCAGCTCGGAGCGAATGCTTGCATACCAACAACTTTTCCATTACAACTCATTCAGTAAACTTTATTGAACAAGCAGAAGCGAGGCAGCAAATCCCTTTAGTTCATGAGCGAATGAAACTCACTCGACTGAAGCTGAACGCATTAAAATATAGGGTAAAATATAGTGACCGATATTGAAAACGCAGGACGGGCTGATAAGTGAACAACTTTCTCCAAGTAACATACAGCGAGAAATGAAAAAAAAAACTCCCATAGAAAATTTGTCGATCAGCTGATTTGAGTTAAAATAAGAAGTCCAATTCTTCTTTTCATATTTCGACCTAGGTATGTTCCTTGAGGAAAGTTGTTCCCTATCACCAGCCCATCCTGCATTTTCGCTATTGGCCTCTAGTAAAATTTCTTTGTATACCTATAGGTTTGTATAGAATAGAACTTGACTTTCATAGAAATTATCGAGTAGATAACCCTGAATTTTTCTAGAAGGCCCGATGACGTCACGATTTCTTCGCATTACCATAACAATGCCGAAGCGCGTTAGCACAAAGGGTGCCGACTTACATTCGGGCCGATAACAGTTCTGTAGTCAGCATTAAATGTAACGACGTTAGACCTAAGTATAGGTACAATATACATCGATATTACAGCAATTACATTAGATAGTATCAATTTAGGTGACATTGAACTTGTTGCGAGGACAAAAGTAGGTACAAAACATTGAATCTGTTCTCCAACCCTGGCCTTGTACAGGAGCGACCGTTTGCTGACGTAATAATAGAGATTGAAAACAAGTAAATATTACCACTTATGTACATTAAATTTGTATGTTTTTTTTACATTGGTACGTAGGTAATAGTTATAGATATTTGAAATAGAATATAGATTCAATCTTATCAACAATACCTTTATACTCGAAGCTTAGCAGACAACACAGAGTCGCCGTTTTCCTAATTTGTGACAGAGTGCCGTATTACGTAAGTACCTATATTGCTTTAAGTATGACGTGCCCTGCGGAAGAACTAGCTACAGTATTGCTTGTTTTGCGCTTTGCTTCAACTTTCATGCCTGCCTAACATTATAATTTGTCTCTTTTCAAGACAAGAGCGAATAGGCAACAGTGGCGAAGGGTGTCAATTTATCGAAGGAAAGACGAAGCGAAAAATGTATTAAATGTAGTAGATTGATGTGAGAGGATGGATTTGCAAATATCTGGAAGGGAAGTCGATGGGAATCGACTCTTCGCTACTAGGCACTACCTAGGCAAGCATGCTCTACTAACATCGTCTGCTTCATCAGTTACCAACAGATGAGATAATTTTTAAAAAGTGAATATTCTTTGACTGTACCAACAGTAAAATCAACGACTCCAATATTTTTCGAACTTCGACAATAATACGTACTATTGCAAAAAATACGAAACAAGAAAATTAAGGGTCATATTCCAGGTGAATTAGGGTCTCCAGAGACTTTAGCGAGCAAGAAAGTAAACTGAAGTTCCAAGCAAATAACCTCGCACCAAGGGATTCTTATAAAGGCCAAACTACTTGCGTACACTCACTAAAACCTTAATCCTAACAAAACAGACTGCGCTTTCGTAGACACGGATTTGGAACTATCAAAACAGAGTTTGGATAGATTTGAATTTTGGTTCCAAAGTTGTATAGTTAAACTCAAATAACGTATGTAGACAAACTACCTAGGTATAAAGCAAGTAACTCATTCATTTAAACTTCAAAAAGCTGTTTTTGGTGTCCGAGGTTTCAAGCCACCGCCGCGCCGGTTAGAACTAGTATATAAGAAACTCTGAAGTGATAAGGTAACGAACGCAATCGAAATCATCACGGACGTGCCCTAGGAGTTCGAAATCAAGCCTGCTTACAATATCCTATACAAAATGTTATCGATATCTCAAAGTGATAAATAGACAGACAAAGTGATAAATAGACGTTTAAGTAGTAAGTAGTAAGTACCTCAGTTTTTGTGATCCCTGAGAATTGGACCAGGGACCTTCGGCTCCTGATATTGAACCACTACCGAACTCAGACCACTGGATAACGGAACCAGTAAGAAGAGTGTTAGTTACTGGCCGTAAATATTCCAAAACGAACTCTTTTACTACGTCGCATTGATAGCTTCCACTTTTATGGAGAACCAAACTAGAGCATTTTGAAGTTAAGACTTTCATAAACCGAATTTGCTTTTGGAGCATAAACAAATCAATTGGGTTAATTTAAGTTCTTTTGAATGTAAGACAACCGTCTAAAGTTCTAAAAAATTCTGAGAAACATATTACAGGCTATTTTGTGTAATTTCGTACTAAATTTAATACCTACCTATGACCGACCGTACTTTTTAAAATGCAACATGGATTAGGAGTACCTGTTGTTGGTGGGATCGTTGGTACAAATTTAATTATCTTAACAAGTAGTTAGTCTACCGAAATGTTTTCTAAATGACATAGGTAGTACACATCTTTGGCACATACCTAGTACACATCTTTCACAACTTTTTTTAAACTTGAGCCAAACAGACCTGTTACGACCAGGCTATTAAACGGAATATCACCTCACATGAGCCTAGTTAATAAGACATAGGAATGTCGCTCCTGTCCGCACACAACCGGGAGCATGCCACGCGAACCGCGAGGCGAGCATGCGAAAACAATTAGTACCTACATCAAGCTGGGATTTCTATGAATCGCGTATGAACTAAATTTATGAGAAGATTTCATTAGTACCCAAGTAAAAGTGTTATTACAAAAAAAAACTTAGTTATTTATTTAGAACACCAAGAGCTTTTACAAATTATGTTAAGTTATTTATAAACTCACGAGTAAACTGAGAAGCTTTGAACACGTAACGTCCGTTTAGACATTATTTGGAAAATGCAAACTTCCAACCGAACTCAATCCCACACAAATAAATACAACAAGAAATTCCTAACATTGCATTGTTATCATCATCTAACAGCAACTGCACGGTAGTAATAGCCCATATCATTCTTTAGAGTTGGAATAGTCACTTATACTACAGCTCGCTTTTTCATTAAATGGAATACCGAGTAATGTTAAGTCGTGAGAATCTTTCATGTCAAAAGGTATTCACGTATAAAATATTTCGGAATTTCGTACATTTCAATTTCACCCTTGTAGTATCTAGGTAGGTAGGTAGGTATCCGACCATCTGGGTTGGACAAAATTCTAACTTCATATGCTATAGAACGATATTCTCTAGGCAAAAACAGCAGAGCATTCAATAGAATGGAATTAATGCTACGAGTCCCGTGGGTAGACTAACGCCAATCACTCGACAGCCAAATGTGGCTAAACTGTCCTTTGTCTGTGTTGGTCTCGCTTTGAAACGGAAACTGACGAGACATGAAGGATTTCTGCCATTCAACTAGACTAGATATATACCTATAATATATATACATTTGAAACTATAGCGAGAGAAAAAACAGATCAGAAGATGCAAATACTAACCTATTAATAAAATTGTGACTTTGGTTAACCTCCTTACGACACTTCGTCGCAAAGTTCTGGGCCGGGAACACAATAATATAGTGTATGCCTTCGACACGCTAAAAAGAAGAAGAAGTGTTAGACTCTCTTGTCACCTACCACCAATAGAATCGAATCAATATAGAAACAGTTCTATGATCACTTGGACGGCGGTCACAACCATGCCAAAGGTCATTTCGTCAATAGACTGGATAATTATGTAGAAAATACTCGAAAAAAAGTGCTGCGCGTGTGAAAACATGTGATGTGATGCAGATTTTATTTTGCAGTGAGGGTAAGGTGACTGGCGCCGTTGCAACTTGCTTTTGCGACATCAAAATCAACATGACACTGACGTCCAAGTAGACGTAGTTCGTCTTTGCTTTCCAGGTAACCTGTCTACCTAACCGCAACCGCTTCGTCCTGACACACAAAAGCTCCATCGCAACATTCGTAACTGAATTGGAATTCTCGAAGTTGGTTCTGAATCCCGTCAGCAACTGTGCGCAACTTGCTACTGCAACTGCGATTTGCTCGTTGAAATTTGACGCCATTGTCTGAGGAGAACTTCGACAGACGCAGCCTATGTATGACGGCGTACCGACTTCAGCCTACAAGATGTAAAGAAAGTTAAACAATATTTTGACTGAGCCCATGAAATTGAACAACTTTATTCTGTCAACCTTACTATGCACAAAGATTGAACGATAAGTTGGTATTTCTTTATACGTCGTCTTAGTATACAGAGTGTAAGCCAGCCTGTGAAACCAAATACATGAACGTGGGCTCAAGTCTGAAAAAATAATTGGATCGCTCACTTTACCTACTCGATTAGATAAAGACGATAATAGGCGAAAGTTGTTCAGTATAGGCAGGTACGCTTAAAAGAAACTTAGTATTTTTCTTAACACCCGGTATAAGAGCCATGGCCCATCTGGGATATGACCGAGAAACTCAATTATTTGGGGTCCCGCTCCTCAGAAGGCTGCGGTTATGGTTCCAATCGAACGGTCCTCGATTGGGTCGCAGATTTACTATCGCAGTAGAATGGATGTTATTAAACCGTGTAAATTGCCGGCCCGTTTGCAAATAATTGTTCTCAACAGATAGATTACAACATGGGTCGCACCACTTGAAACGCTGTTGGCATTGAAGTTTTGAATAAATTAGTACATTCATGTGCGACGCTAATTAAACGAGCGAACTGAACAACCCTAGCACAAGAGATTTTACCCGTCTACAAAACTGCAAATAAGTATGTGTACTTATCTACTTAGTTGTGTAACTATCCTCATTCGAGTTATCCATCATAGAAAATAATCGGGACCGAGACAATATTTCCGCTCCCTTCAAAAGTACAGAACTATTATTTGTATGGTGTAATATCGTGGGCTTTAGGTAGGGGTATTTAAATAGTAAAACACACAGTACTATTGATAGATGTAAGGCACTCACCAAACACACAGTAAATCACGTCCGCTTGCAGTGACAGCTACGAGCGAACTGAACGTACGCGAATGTTCGGTGCCGAACACTACATCTCTCCTTTATTTTAAAGTTTATTTCTTTTTCACATGTTTTAGTGCCAGTATACGTGAAACATTTTATATGTATGTATTGTCGTTTGATCTTATTAAATTTAAGTATTAACAAGGTTATACCATATGCGCAGCATATTGGAAACCCCAAAATTGATCCACTTCTCGTTACTAGCTAAATAACTATTAAGAAGAAAAGGTCTTATTTTATTATTTATCTAATAAATAAGTTCAGCATGCTTTCCGTAAGTTTCTGGTCTTAAACGTATAGAAAACTAATTCACGCTAGCTAATATCATCTGTGCTGGTCTTTCTGAGTTAGGTTGATAATGTTTTATTCTTTTCATTATATAAAACAACTTTGCACTGCCATATAATATTGCAAAACAATATTCAGCTGTATGACTATGATATTAAATAATAGTAAATTCAACTTAACGGTTATTTAAATATCTTGACAGTTTTCATTATTATTCATATTTTATGTCTATAGATACATATGTATTACTAGTACTCCACTATTTATATTTACACGTAAGTACTCAAATGATCGTTACTCTTACTTCTTCCTCTTTGTTGATTTTGTTTTATTTAATTTAAATTATTATTATCAGCACTGTTTTGTAAATGATTATTATTACGAAAACTACCACACCTTCGGAACGTGGTTCAGTTGCGGAAACAGAAGCGGAAGAAGCCTGCATAAATCTCTAGCAAAGATAATATATAAGTTTAATATAAAACAATTTCATTTCAAATAGTTTTTTCTAACTGATAATACTAATAGGTACCTACTTTCTGCAGTTGGTTCTAACGACCACCACATAAGTGATTTTTAGATAATTTATCATCGATAGGTACATAGTATGATATCA
The DNA here is from genome assembly GCA_024500475.1 of Phthorimaea operculella. Lineage (NCBI taxonomy): Eukaryota > Metazoa > Arthropoda > Insecta > Lepidoptera > Gelechiidae > Phthorimaea > Phthorimaea operculella. The sequence goes on from JANFCV010000196.1 coordinate 91,718, forward strand.
ATTTATGAATTAACTAGCTGCCCGTCAGCGGTTTCACCCGCTGCAACCTATTATTCCGCGGGAAAAAAGCATTATTCGCCAAGAGATGTCGCTGTTAGTTTTCGGCGAAAACGTTTAAAACGCGAATCGGCTCAGTTACGCCACCTATTTCAAAAATATTGGAAAATGCGTGATCCCGTGGGAATGAGACATTTTTCCGTGGTAAAAGGTATCCTATGTGTTATACCAGATGCCCTTTTGTATTTCTGCAAAGTTTCATGTCAATCTAATCAGCCGTTTTTGCGTGATGTCGTAACAAACACACACACAAACATCCGCCTTTATAATATTAGTAGGATTTCCAGACTTCCACAATTGTTTTCAAAGGTACCTGAAAAATAAATTACATCAAGTAAAACTGTTTGGCACCAAAGGTCACCCATTTGTTTCCAGCAAAATAATGCACTATTGAAATTAACTTTGAAAAAGTAGGTTCTCAATCAATTGCCCTTATTAAAATTTGATTGAAAGTTATTTGCATTTTACAAGTAACTTGAAGCGACTAGATCATCATGATAATTCCTGAATATTGGGGAGTTATTTATTTCTACAACTAACTTTGTAATCTCACGATCATTTTACTCTGCTAAGTTCTGTAGCTTGGGATTCTGAATGAATATAGTTCAAACTAAAGTATAGGTAACCGTTAGATCATAGGACAATTTATAACAAAAACCTTTAAAATGTTTGAAGTTATGACCATTTTTGATTACCATACCCCACACGGGAATACAATGTTGCAAGATCTATTTGACTGACTGATATTTGTATATTGTTTTATTGAAATGTCGTATATTAGATTTTGTCAGATGTCAAGAACCAAAGTACATATTGGCACATGTAGTCATGAAGGTACTGTCCACAGTGTCCACAGCCTTCGCGATTTGTTACTGTAGCTCGGATAAATAAACCAGATATTATTGTTAATTTATTTGGTAGCTAGTTTTTTTTTTTTTTTTTTACTTAGGCCGGTCACTGCACCAATTGCATAGTTTGCATAATAATATGATCTTAGAACTTGACTTAACTAGCACTTTATTTTTCGACACAGATAACGACCAAATTTACTTATGTTATTTTTACGATTACTTCTGTTTTTTTTTTGACAGAACTTTTATTTTATTTTATTCAAGTAAAACTTCAGTTTCATTCGTTAGACATTGATTATTGATTACGAGGACCGAGATTATCCACATGTTTTTATTTTATCTTTTACAATGAACTTTTTATATGTAGGTATATTTTGATGGACAACTGTGCTGACTGTGCGGCCGCGCTATTAACGATTTTAAATCGTTTTCTTGCCAAATACCTACACACGCGTGAAACGCCAACCACGCTTTGCTTTACCGGCACTCTGTTAATGCGGTAGGTAACTATTTAGTCCCTTAGACTGATACTGGTTGGTTCTATATGACACGTTAAGTCCCACAGGACTTACACTTGACTTTTGGATTGACTTTATCAACCTTTTGGATTGACCTTTTTATCAACATAATATGTATAAGTTTAAAGCTCATGTTTGTACTTGTACTTTGTTGATAACTAAAGATCTTTTTATTTATTTCTTTATTTTTGACCTTTGTTCCATTCCATTGTCTTTGTTAACCTCATCTTCTTATTATGTATATATTTTTTTTCTTTTTTCAATGCGATGCTTCACGCCACTAACGTACGTAAGCAACGATATCGCAGTTTGGTGGAGGCGGAGATCTATAAAAATGATTATTTTATAATAAATTCAATCAAACATTCAACACGCCATGAAGAAGAATGTAACATTAAAAACTTGTTTATGATTGCATAGTTTATTATTATCAGAGTTTGTGAAGTTAATGACGTACGACGTACTTGCAATAGATACTAAATTCTAATTATTATTATATTAGTTATTAATTTCAGACTTCAACAAAGTAATTTAATCACTTCATTTCAATAAATGAAGAAATAAGGCATTATTCTTTCCTTGTCTATTTGCATCAAAACAGTACTTAAGTAGTTAGTAATTCAATGTTAGAAAATTTATCAGACGTCATTTTGTACTGAAAGTAAACTTCTGATGCTTATTCAAAATTACATCTAATTTTATTTAGGTAGGTATTTATGCAGCACCATAATAGGTACTTCGCTGTTTCGCAGCAGCAAGATTTTTAAGTAAGTAATTCGTACTACCCGCACGTTTAAAGAAAATTATTTTGTTTGACTAATGTTATGTGTCCATCCATAGGTACTCATTTTTTACCTTAGCTTTATTTCTAGTTCTTGTAACTAACATTTATAATATTTTCATGGTGCTTATGTTTATAACTGTTTTCACGGCCAAATTATTAAGCCGATTTTAAGTAGATTATGGGTGCCAAATGTAAACTAACTCATAATAGCCTTTATCTGAAGTATTCAAGTATTTGTAATAACCTTGAGGACGTGATTAATTACTAACTCTTTACCTATTTATAGGTATTTAGTCATTTATGCTCAACTCAAGAACATAGGTACATACATAACACATTACCTATTGATAGGCATTTAGTCATTTATGCTCAACTCAAGAACATAGGTACATAAAACATTACATATTTATATAGGTGTTCAGTATTTTATGCTCAACTCAAGAACATAGGTACATAACACATTACCTCTACATATTTACCTATAGGGATTCAGTATTTTATGCTCAACTCAAGAACATAAGTACATAACTCATTACATATTTATAGGTATTCAGTATTTTATGCTCAATTCAAGAACATAGGTACATAACACATTACCAATTTATAGGTCTTTAGTAATTTATAGTTTGATTATCATAATTTTTTTAATTTAGATACTGGAACCGGAATACAATTTTTTTTTTTAACAATGTTGGTACTGTATAGGATTTTTAGGTAAATAATACTGGCACGTTTTGGTACTAAGTATTTTGAATACTGAAACACGTTTACACATTAAATTGTAAGGTACGCTGTAGTTTCATATTTAATGAGTACATTAAAGATTTATATCAGTTTAGGTCAATTAAGATTTAATTTGTTGCTCATCGACTCGATGAAGAAGAAGATCAGTTTAGCTATCACAGTAAAGCTGGTACTATTTAAATATTTACACATTCAAATCCTAGTTAGCATTTGATTTTCAATCACCTATAAGGTTTTGGATACATAGTATACACATCGAAATGTTAATAATTATTTAACCAGAAATAGCTTTATTTTAACTAAATCATTAATTAAATTCTTGTTAGGAAATCTATAAGTTGGTATGTATGTCATGCTCACAACAATCAGATAACTTGTTTGGCATTTATTTTAGGAACTTGAATACTGGCACAATATTTTCAAGTAGGTATCTCAGCTGAATTATATACTGGAATACCTAGTTATTTTTATGATGTATTCATTATAGGTACACGTAAAATTACAGAAACACTTTTTTTTATATTAAGTAAAATTACTAGAACCCTTTACTGTGAGCACACATTAGGTAATTGTTTACTGGAACATTTTTTTTTTTTTAAGAACGCACTAGTTTCAATACTGGAACACGTTTTATTTTCATTCTGTTACACATTTGAGTAATTTTCTTTTTGGTACACTTTTTTCATTAAGTACACATTGAGTAAATAATTACTGGCACCTTTTTTAGTATATTTTAATACGGGTACACATTAAATAGATTTACTACTAGAACATTTTCTTAGTACATTTTAGTACGGGTACACATTCAGTAAATTTTTACTGGCACATTTACTTAGTACGTTTTTAGTACGGTACACATTTTTTGATGAATGCTTACTATCGGTCATCCATTATTAATTTGTAAGTACTAGTAGTGGTTGAGGTAACATTACTTCCATTTTCAGGAATGATATTAGCCCCTCTGACCAACTAACGTTCCAAAATTTAAAGGTACTAGTCGTGGTTAGGTAACATAACTTCCATTTTCAGGACATGGACGTATAAAAGGGCGGACAGAATGCCAGTTATGTCAAAACTGAATAACCGTAATGGCGGCGGATAAACTTGTGTGAGTGAATTAGGGTTGCCATGTTAAGATTTTTTATACTAATAAAACACAGTTAATAATACGATAATATTGAATTGTTCTATTTACGACTTACATCCCATATGTTGAGTAAGTTTTTATAATACGTTCTTTTGTTTTGAGAAATTCTTGTCTCGTTTTCTAATTTTAAGATGTGGTGAAACCGAATTTTTTGAACCCACCCACCCAATAATTACCTATACTTTAGGGAAATTTATGACGTGAATAATGGCAACACCAGCCCTCAGTTCGAGGCTAATTTAAATAATTTAAAACATGAAAATGAGTGATCAAATTATTAATTTACCTGTGAAACGTGATTCCCGAACTTTTATTCGTTTGATCTCTGCTGTTTTTTCAAATTTTTACAACGCACGACATGATGTTTTGTTTTTGTTTATTTTGCAAAAATCGGTAGGGTAGGCTGACGTTTGCGTTCGGAATGGCTGGGTTTGGTGTGAATGTGTGCGTGCATTCTTGTACGTACAGCCAACTGGCTGACTTGGGGCTACACAGAGATTTTATTAGCGCGACTCTGTCCGCCCTTTTATACGTCCATGTTTCAGGAATGATAAGCCCTTCCGACCAACTAACGTTCCAATTAATTGTTGAATAACCAATAGTAAACAAATTGTATCTGCCTGTAGGCACTTTGCTTCTTATTTCAGCAATTTTTTACAGTTTTGCACCTTGCTACTGAGGGTACTATTTTCCACTTTGTTTACACTTTCTATTCATCATAAAAAGTATATCTTTCTGATTTGGTAGCATGGTGACTTCGCAAGTAAAGTGGAAAAACGTTTGCAAGTTGTGTGTGTGTGTGTGTGTGTGTGTGTGAGTGCCTTATTAACCAGAAACAAAGCTCGAGGTTGGTAAGATGTTGTGATGCTAGCTGGCCACCCGCGGGCGTTTTACATTGTGCCGTAATCAGTAAGAATTAATGTTACGTCTGCCAAAAAGTTTAAAACGCGTGATTAGACTGCCTGGCCGCAATACCAGATGATAACTATTAGATTGCTAGATTGAAACCGGCAGGCGCTCGCCGAAGAAATAATCGAACTCATAATTCAAGAAAATTACAATATATTGCCTGACATTTACAGATGTTCACATTGTATAAGTATTATTTTAATAACATGTCATCAATCTTATAACATTTTCATGGCAAATCCTTACTAGAAATTCTCGTGGCACATGTAGGCAGGGCAGGTTACGCAAACAAATATTACTTACGTAATTTCTAAGGTTTATAAAAAATACATGATTATTATAATGAAATTGTTATACGTGTGATCGACCAAACATCCCTTTTACCAACCTCTTAGAGCTTCCCCCTTTTTCTCGATTTTATTTCCATTTTAGGTTATGTTTACAAACCACTCGCGGAAAACCCGATCGTCGCCAATGTAATATCGTGGGCTTTAGGTAGGGGTATTTAAATAGTAAAACACACAGTACTATTGATAGATGTAAGGCACTCACCAAACACACAGTAAATCACGTCCGCTTGCAGTGACAGCTACGAGCGAACTGAACGTACGCGAATGTTCGGTGCCGAACACTACATATGGTATCAGGTGGTACAGCATACAAAGAATCGGGACCGAGACTATTTCCTCTCCCTTCAAAAGTACAGAACTATTATTTTGTATGGTATCAGGTGGTACAGCATACAAAGAATCGGGACCGAGACAATATTTCCTCTCCCTTCAAAAGTACAGAACTATTATTTGTATGGTATCAGGTGGTACAGCATACAAAGAATCGGGACCGAGACTATTTCCTCTCCCTTCAAAAGTACAGAACTATTATTTTGTATGGTATCAGGTGGTACAGCATACAAAGAATCGGGACCGAGACAATATTTCCTCTCCCTTCAAAAGTACAGAACTATTATTTGTATGGTATCAGGTGGTACAGCATACAAAGAATCGGGACCGAGACTATTTCCTCTGCCTTCAAAAGTACAGAACTATTATTTTGTATGGTATCAGGTGGTACAGCATACAAAGAATCGGGACCGAGACTATTTCCTCTCCCTTCAAAAGTACAGAACTATTATTTGTATGGTATCAGGTGGTACAGCATACAAAGAATCGGGACCGAGACTATTTCCTCTCCCTTCAAAAGTACAGAACTATTATTTTGTATGGTATCAGGTGGTACAGCATACAAAGAACCGGGAACGACACAATATTTCCATTCCTTTCAAAAGTACAGAACTAATTTTTGTATGGAATCAGGTGGTACAGCATACCTACTAGGAGTTTACAGTTTACAGCCTCCATGGTCTAGCGGACTGAGTTTGGTTTCGGAATCAAATCAGAATTCCAAAACATTTGACGCAATTTTATCATGGCTGGACCACGTGGCGATGCCAGTGCATATCAATTTATAACCTTGGATGGAAGGTTTCGTTAGGAGGTCATTAACAAGGCGTCGGGCAATTGCATCGAGTCTCGCAAGATTAATGACCCAGGCCCGCCTGCCCAATAGCCTGGTAAACATGACCGATACAGGAAACTATTGTTTGCCGTTTGGTGCTGGCATGGAATAGCATCACCCCATTATAGCTAGACCACGTGGCGATGGTAGTGCATATTAATTTAGGAACATGTTTCGCCATCGGGATGTCATTAACAAGGCGTCGGGCGATTGCATCGAGTCTCATAAGATTAATGACCCGGGCCCGCCTGTCCCATAGCCTGGTAAAACATGACCGATATATTGGAAACTATTGCTTGCGCTATGGTGCCGGCTTAAAATAACATCACCACATCATAGCTCGACCACGTGGCAATGCCAGTGCGTATCAATTTACAAACTCGGATGGATGGCTTTGCCATTACGAGGTCATTAACAAGGCGCCGGGCAATTGCATCAAGTCTCACAAGATAATGACCCGGGCCCGCCTGTCCCATAGCCTGGTAAAACATGACCGATATTGGAAACTATTGCTTGCGATATGATGCTGGCTTAGAATGGCATCACCACATCATAGCTCGACCACGTGGCGATGGCACTGTGTGTAAATTACAAACTCAGACGGATGGTTTACCATCGAGAGGTCATTAACAAGGCGCCGGGCAATTGCATCGAGTCGCACAAGATTAATGACCCAGACCCGCCTGTCCCATAGCCTGGTAAAACATGATCGATATAGGAAATTGCTATTTACCGTATGGTGCCAGTTTGGGACAGCAACACCCCATCGTAGTTTGACCACGTGGCGATGGTAGTGCATTAACAATGCGCCGGGCGATTGCATCGAGTCTCGCAAGATTAATGACCCGGCCCGCCTGTCCCATAGCCTAGTAAAACATGATCGATATAGGAAGCTATTGTTTGCTGTTTGGTGCTGGCTTGGAATAGCATCATCCCATTATAGCTATATCACGTGGTGTTGGTAGTGCGTAACAATTTACAAACTTGGAGGGATGGTTCACCATCAGGAGGTCATTAACAAGGCGCCGGACGATTGCATCGAGTCTCATAAGATTAATGACAGCCGATGTGGCGCAGTGGTTAGTATGCCTGCCTGCCAAGCAAAGGTTTCGGGTTCAATTCCCGGTGGGGTCACTCACAAAGTTGATATTTATCACTTTGTGAATTTGTTCCCAGTCTGGTTAGGACATTGCAGGCTGAACCACCTGATTGTCCGCAAGTAAGATGGTTCCGTGCTTCGGATGGGCACGTTAAGCCGTCTGTCCCGGTTGCTGTCTATGATGGCGGTCGTTACACAACCATGTCAGAGGCCTGCTACTTGCAGTAGGCGGTTGAAAAACTCTGACACCAGGGTTCATCGGGTCGTCAAACGACTCGGTGTCCCACACGAAAAGAGAAGAGAGAGAAGAGAATGACCCAAGCCCGCCTGTCCCATAGTCCGGTAAAACATGACCGATACAGGAAAATATTGTTTGCCGTTTGGTGCTGGCTTAGAACAGCATCACCCCATTATAGCTTGATCACGTGGTGTTGGTAGTGCGTATCAATTTACAAACTTGGACGGATGGTTCACCATCAGAAGGTCATTAACAAGGCGCCGAGCAATTGGAAACTATTGTTTGCAGTATGGTACCGGCTTGAGACAGCATCACCCCATCATAGCTCGACCACGTGGCGACGCCAGTGCATATCAATTTACAAACTTGGAGGGATGGTTTGACCATCAGGAGGTCATTAACAAGGTGCCGGGCGATTGCATCGGACCCGGGCCCGCCTGCCCAATAGCCTGGTAAAACATGACCGATATTGGAAACTATTGCTTGCGATATGGTGGTGTCTTAGAATAGCATCACCCCATTATAGCTCGATCACGTGGCGATGGCACTGTGTGTAAATTACAAACTTGGATGAATGGTCTCGCCATCAGGAGGTCATTAACAAGGCGCCGGGCGATTGCATCGAGTCTCATAAGATTAATGACCCGGGCCCGCCTGTCCCATAGCCTGGTAAAACATGACCGAAATAGGAAATTGCTATTTACCGTATGGTGCCAGCTTGCGACAGCATCACCCCATCATAATAGTAGTTATCTGTGGTAGCTTGTAATTGGCATTTATTATATTATTATATTTTGTCATTTGTTTTGTAAAGAAGGCTGTAAGCTTCCCAAATAAAATAAAATAAAATAAATAATATCTCGACCACGTCGCGTCGCCATTGCGAGTCAATTTACAAACTTGGACAGGTGGTTTCGCCAGGGCGGCTGTAAAACTCTGACACTAGGGTTCATCGGGTTGTTGTAAGACACGGTGTCCCACACGAAGAGAGAGAGCCATCAGGTGCCGGGCGACTGATCGAGTTGCACAACATTAATTACTCTGTCCCACCTGTCCTATACCCTGGTAAAAAATGGCCGATACAATAAAATGCGTCATCGCACACCAGGCTAAAATGCGGTACAAAAGTTATAAGAAATTTCAAATTTGCAAAATTCTTATGCCGGCGCAGGTAGGTAAAATACCAATAACTACACTAGGGTAAAGTACGGATAGATGCGCCGTTGGGATAGTTGCGCAGGTTTCGAAAACACTATGTTCTAGTGAATTTAAGCACTATTGCTTAATAAAACATAGTAGTCTTCCTCCTGAAAGCCCAAGTACCACGTTAATTATTGGAGTAATTGCACAATTTACGCCAGTTTAAGCAAAAATCTTCGGTAGCGTTGGCAAACCGGGCATCGAAATTATTTTAGCATATTTTGTTTTTCGGGTATTTTTTCTCACGATTGTAGAATCGCTCACATTTTTATTTCCTCATATGCACTACTTTATAAAGTTTGTACCCATTTATTAATTATTCCAAAATATCAAATCATTATTTTTTTAATTAAATGCGCAACTATCCGTACCAAAAAGGATATTTGCGCAGGTTTTTTGGACGGATAGTTGCGCTTTGGGGGATAGTTGCGCAGATTGATATTTTTGTTTATTTTAGTATGTTGAAGATGGATAAAATGCTTCTAAATTACAGTCTAGATATGGACGCTGTTCAACATACATTTTTATGCTACCTACGCGTTGATACAATTTTTTTACTGAAATAATGACTTAGCACTCAATAACTTTAGAAATAGTAATAATATTAAGTTTCGGAGGCCTATTCGATTTTTAAAATAAGTATTTAATCAAATTAATTTCAAATTGGTTTGATTTAAATAAAGTACAAATTTCATAGTAAGTCACCTAGGTAATCTTCAAAGCGCAAGTATCCCCCCATGATTTTTAGAGCTGCGCAACTATCCGTGCGGGTGCGCGACTATCCCTTTTTTAAGAGGTCAAATAAAACTGGATTTACAACAAAACAATATAAATTAAATTCATGAATTAGGGCTTTAATGAAAGATTAAAGATCAATCCTTTAATCTGTAAAGATAATTTTGTAAATAAGGTCTTAATTATTGAGTTATAGAGCATTTTCCGAAAGGTGCGCATCTATCCGTACTTTACCCTATACCTACCCAACCATAAAAACCCCATTATACCAATTTATAAAAAGCTCCGAGGTATTTGACTGATTATGTTACTGTTATACAGGGCTATCTAAATATGGTATGCAAAAAAGGCAAAATAAGCACAGGAGATATGGCCAACAGTAATAAAAATTATAAATAAGAGAGTTTAAGTGCATGCAGCTTATTTGCAATGGAAGTTGTACTTAATAAGTATATTAAAAATCGCATTATGCAGATTATGCAGGCAGAATGTGCAACTCATATTAATAATATATAGCTATATTTAATAAATACTTTGCTAATACAGTGAATAAGTACCTAATAAGTTGATAGGAAAATCAAATATCGGGTCGTTCGTGGACTCAGTGGCACTCGACAAAAAGAAGAAAGATTCAAAATTACTCATTAAAATGTTTTATTTTCTTTCAAATTACCTATTTGTAGCAATTAAGTATAAATAAAAACCTTCCCTTCGAATATATACCTATTCTGTACTCTCAATTTACATCTTCCAAGCTTGTAAATAAACGGGTACAAACTAATTTTGCAAATCTAGTTTAAGTCAGAAAGCCCGTAGGTATACGTTCGCATACAATCCAGATTACATAACACACGAAGAACCACCATACATCAAATATAAGACCGTCTCTACCAAAAGCAGTGGCGAGCTCTCTAATCTCTTTACCAAAAAGGCATTAGTGTAACATGCAAATGTCAGAAACACAGCCTCTAGATATACAGCCGTTGTACTATCAGCAGCACCCAGAGTTACCCTTTCAAGGGATTAACACGATACCGGTTCGCTTGGTGTTTAAAAATAACTAGGGACAGCGGTTGCCCTCGCTTGATAGCTGATACGACACGGCACATGGAATGCACTGTAAAAAATGAAAATAAAAAGTAAAAAGATATAAAAAGCCAATAATATTCAAAATGTATTAGGTAGGTCCATGGATCCACACTACTTGTTTTCAATGATACTTATATGAATCTTGTTGGCTGGCATGACAGCGGATGATTATCGAATTTAATATTTCCATACAAAACTGGCTTCTCAAGTTGTCAACAGCCCGCGATATAGTCCAGATTTTGTATGAGTTGATTTACTATTACTTAGTAGGTTGATAAATCGAGCTGCTGCAGATAGTACTCAGGCAGTATAAACTACAGCCACACTGTTCTGTCACGCCTTTACCCAATTTTGCTCCATGAATGATGGAGTACATTATCATGGCCTAATACCGCGGTCATATCATCTATGCCTCCGGTTTTGATCCTGACATTTAGCATTTTGCAATCAAAGAAGTGCCTTTTTAGTACGTGTTATTTTTTTGGAATTGTTTTTAGTTTGATGGGAACACTAAATTGCAGGCTAATTGTTACGTCACTTGACTTTTGAAAGAGAATGGCTGTGTACGGTACTGTATAATAAATAGATTTTACAAATCCGAAACACCGTTCTATCAGGTCTTTTATTAAGAAAAATGCTAGTCGTGGTATGATTTCAATCAAAGTAAAAGCTAGAGTTCCATCAAGAGTAATGTGTGGTTGAGTGTAGTCAGTGTACGAGTATAGTTGTGTGTGTCTACATAGTCTCATGTCCTGAGCGATGATTAATGGCCTGACTCACTCTTAGGGCTTGTGGAGACTGAGCGAACGGGTTCCAGTACAATGCTTTTGGAGTCAAGAGGTCCTATACACAACATTAACTTACTTTGTTTTGTTGATTTGCTGTTCAATTGTGGTATTTAATAATTCCAAACTAGAGTGAAAATTTCAAATGAATTTCGGAAAATCTCAAAACCATTTATATTTTGTAACAAACCAACAACGCAACACACAAATCACATTACTGACACAAGACATAAAATATGTATCAAACTCGTATGAGAATCTGTTTACGAACGGCCAAACCGAAAAGTTTTATGAGTTCGGATGCCGTTATTTGTTTTTTTTTTTTGGTCTTACATGATTTGGCAATTTCAAAATCGGAATTTCCATTCATTTTCACAAAAAGTTGACTCTTCAGGTTGTGTATATTGTCGTCAATTAATTAAGATTGAAATATTGGCAAAGCACACTCTTTGGAAATAAATTCTTGCGTGTTTTTCTAACCCTGCATAGGCTTTCGAAGCCTGAAAGCTCTCAAGTTATCTAGAATCTGGATCTAGATCTTACAACCCTGACCTGAGATCAGCGTTGCACAACTTCAGCCTCGAAACAAGCGCAGTTGGTTGTGCGCACGTTCTATCTTTAAAACTGTAAAAGTTAGTCAGTGCTTCTCATAGTGTACCGATATGTCAATAAGACAGAAACGACATCTCGACCGACTTATAGGTACTTTTTATGAAACTGCTTACGAGTGATACCCTTGGTCAACCTCCAAATCTGGCCGGATGGAACAGTCTTCCCTTTGGTCAGACTACCATTATCCTCTCTGTCGTCATTTAGCCAAATAATAGTAAACTTTACAATACTTTTTATCTAAAAAAGTACATAAAATGTAATTTTAGGCGACAGACTGACAACAGTATAGTGATACACAGTCTTCTGAGTGACTCTCAAGCTTTTGTCAGACGTGGTGTATAAGGACGTTTTTTGCAGCCGTTTGCGCTCTGCCTACCTCGCAAGGGACATAGGCGTGATATTGTTATGTTTGTATATCAGTGCATAAAATATGACGATATAATTTATAATTCATAGTAAAATAGATATAAAGATATACCTATTATTTTTTTGCCGTAGCCTGGGTCGCAATTTTGGAAACCGGAGAGTATTCGTTCGTTTCATGGGTGGCAATTACAAGCAGGGATAAATAACGACCAAAGTTTGAGAACTTCTGGCATCTTTAATAACATCCACTCTCATGGATCTTTTGTCTTCTAGGGAGTTTATAATTAAACTTATTTTTGACTGTGAGTGCTTTGTACCGTCAAATTCTAATAAAATGTTAATTATGATATTAAAAGCTGCAATAAAACAAAAGAGCTAAGTTACGTATAAATGACCGAATTTGTTTTTAGGGTTTCGTAGTCTACTAGAAACCCTTATAGTTTCGTCATGTCTGTCTGTCTGTCTGTCTGTCTGTATGCCGCGCCCTCATATCTTCGTCAGTTTTAGAGCTATCGACATGAAATTTGGTGAGAAGATAGACCGTGTTGACCCAAATATAGAAATGTAAAGAAAAAAATATTTTAAATGTTTTTTGGACCCCCTCCCATACAAGTGAAAGGGGGGCAAAAACTTTTTTTTCTTCTGTAATATTGAGTAGGGTATCGTTGAATAGGTCTTTTAAAACTAAGGTGAGGTTTTTTGAAACAAAGTCACTAAAATGTTTCAGTCATGAGATATTTGCTTTTAAAAAGGGCGTTTTTGACCCATAATTTGTTCCAGCTGTAACTTCTAAAGTATAAACGCTAAAAGTTTGAAATAAATATGGAATATAGCTTACAATCTGAAGTTACAATGAAAACTATAACGGATATTGTACCCTTAAAGGTTTCAGAAAAAATTGAGTTTTTCTATTTGCGGTTGGTCATCATACTGCTGCTAACAAACCAGCAACAAAATTAAGTTTGCAATGCTGAAAAACCTGATATTTAAACGTTGACTACGAAACCCTATTTGTGGGCGTGTTTGACACGCTCTTGGCCGGTTTTTTTTTTTAAATAAGTTTTAAGCGAATACTGTATCATAATACCTATCTATCAACTCCCATATCTTTCGTATTATCAGTCCTTCACATACTACCGATAAAACAAAATCCGACATTCGAATAAGCAAACACTACGCAAATACGATAAACGATCCGAAATGACAGTGGGTTCGAGCGGAGCGGCGGGAGCCTACAGGGCATCACTTTTGTGCCATAACGAGCACTCGGCCGCCAAATTGGCAGGGTGTGTTACAAGGAACATGTATGCTAGAAGGAGCAACACTATACAAATACGATAGAAGATCCGAAATGACAGTGGGCTCGAGCGGAGCGGCGGGAGCCTACAGGGCATCACTTTTGTGCCATGACAAGCACTCGCCCGCCAAATTGGCAGGGTGTGTTACAAGGAATATGTAATTTTTGGAAAACTTCCAAAATTTCACCGCAGGCAGGATTTGAACCTGCGACCTTCAGCATTAGTACTGCCGACGCCCTAACCAACTGGGCTACCGCGGTTCTAATCGAGCCCGCGAAATTAAGGAAGTATATCTTGTCCACTATCGCGTGGATGGGCTCCATCTACCGGGATAGTTTTTGCAACTAATTCCCAGCGACTAATTCATTCTTTACAGATTGAATGTAGTCAAAGCGATGAAAACCCGCGATAAATTGAATACCAAATTTTCCAAAAATTGTTTACCTAACACGAGAAGTGTTTTAAAATTTGGTATTCAAGGAATATGTAGCTCTGGAAAGAGCAACACTATACAAACACAAAAAAAAAGAAATAACAGTGTGCTTGAGCGGAGCGGCGGAAGCCTACAGGGCATCTCTTTTGTGCCAAGACGAGCACTCGTCCGCTAAACTAGCAGAGTGTGTTACAAGTTATATGTAGTTCTGGAACAAGCAACACTATATACTAATAGGATGTAAGAATCAAAATGACAGTGGGCTCGAGCGGAGCAGCGGGAGCCTACAGGGCATCACTTTTGTGCCATAACGAGCACTCGCCCGCCAAATTGGCAGGGTGTGTTACAAGGAACATGTATGCTAGAAGGAGCAACACTATACAAATACGATAAACGATCCGAAATGACAGTGGGCTCGAGCGGAGCGGCGGGAGCCTACAGGGCATTACTTTTGTGCCATAACAACGTAACGAGTACTCGCCAGCCGAATTGGCAGTGTGTGTTACAAGGAACATGTATGCTAGAAGGAGCAACACTATACAAATACGACGAAAACAAAAAAAAATACAATGGATTTGAGGGACGCGGCGCGAGATTACAGCTACAGGGCGTCACTTTTGTGCCATAACGAGCACTCGCCCGTCAAATTGGCAGGGTGTGTTACAAGGAACATGTATGCTAGAAGGAGCAACACTATACAAATACGACGAAAACAAAAAAAATACAATGGATTTGAGGGACGCGGCGCGAGATTACAGCTACAGGGCGTCACTTTTGTGCCATAACGAGCACTCGCCCGTCAAATTGGCAGGGTGTGTTACAAGGAACATGTATGCTAGAAGGAGCAACACTATACAAATACGACGAAAACAAAAAAAATACAATGGATTTGAGGGACGCGGCGCGAGATTAAAGCTACAGGGCATCACTTTTGTGCCATAACGAGCACTCACACACCCAATTGGCAGGGTGTGTTACAAGGAATATGTATGCTAGAAGGAGCAACCTGCAAGACTATACAAATACGATGAAAGAATCAAAATTACAATGGGCTTGAGTGTAGTGGAGAGAGTCTACAGCTACAGGGCATCACTTTTGTGCCATAACGAACATTCGCGCGCCAAATTACTGGCAGGACGTTTTTACAGGGGATATGCGATGCTGGAACTAGCCAAATGACGTACCAGACCAGGTTTGGATTGGAAACTAACCTTATGAGTATTTTTATTGTAATGCACTAATATTTTAATACATTTATAAAAGATTTACCTACTGACATGCCTACCGGTAGTCCTGAGAAATACTTAAATCGTTGACTTGCGGGCTAATGCGAGTTTCGATTGAAAGGGTTTTTCTAAGCTAGGTAAGTTCCTACCCATTTGTTTGAATAAGAAAAGTCTCTTTAAAAAGTTCTTTTCACGGCCGTTTTCCAATAAGTGATTCAAGGCCCACCCTATCACGTTTTTTCCTTCATCACTTCCAGTCATTTCCAGCTATTTCCAACCATGGAGGCACTACACACAGACAAGTGGGCTGAATCAATCCCTGTCAGAACAGAAGGCTGCCCACTAAGTGCCTTAATTCCGCCCTTCGGTAGAATTTTTCCCTTTTTTGGCGCGGCGACGGAAATTACATTCTTCAATGAAATTAGCCGTAATGATATCCCGGGGTATCAGTATGGGGTAATCACTGTAATGTTTGGGTGTACTAAAATAACTACTGGAAGTTTTCACGGGTCCTAGACAAACATTAACCGAAGAATATTGTCTCTATCTTCAGTGCCTATGTAAAAAAAACTGCATATACTTATTTTGAATATGGGTGATTCAGTCCATGAAACTGAACACAGGGGGTCTAAAACGCTAATTACGTCCTATCTCTGCCAGCATGTTTTGTATGGAAATCCATTCCGCAGGCCTTCCGTTCCAGTTACGTCCCAAGCCTTGTCGAAATGTCAAATAGAGTTTGACAAGTAATTTGTATGAAAAACATGTAACGTCATCGGATTTTTTGTTCCTTTCTACGATTATTTTGACACTTTTGTCTATGCTGTGTCGAGCTATGACAACCGTATTTACGTCTCCTCTACGACAAGGAGCAGTCTCAACCATCGGCGCCTTGTTGATGTCGTAATTGAATTACTTTTGAAAAATATCGAAAAATAAAAACAACTATAACATTTTTGTGGATTATTATAAATCTTTAGGATATTTGAGACCATGTGGGTTAAAAAGGCCCTGAACTGACTAATTACCATTACCACTTATAAATAATACCACTTTTGTCTTGTATGAGGAACTGATGGAACTTTATTATATAGGTCTTTATATAGATTTCACAAGAACATCTCGATAGCGCGTTCTAGGTAACTACCAGCGACATCTATAAAATGCCAACAAAAACTGTCTTTAACATTCCGCCCGCCAAGAACGTTATTTTCGTTCTTAGTAAACGAATAACAAATTAAACACTTCTAAAAAATATACACCTCAAAGAGTAAATAATACAAAAGTTTTGAAGAATTCAGCTCACTTGCTCTTCTTTTGATTGATCCACAAGTGTAATTCTTCAAGTATCTTGTAAATTACTCCAAAAGTCTTTTCTTTCATGAATATGCTCCCGTACATTTGTCACCATCTTCGAATTTAAGTGGACTGCATATTGGTTTAATCTAGGACAAATGTCTTATATGGTTCGCATATTGTCTTTTGGTTTTAGTAAAGTCAAAATTTCAAGAAGTCAAGACGACGAATGATTTGTGCTATGCTGTACTATCTTCAAGGTCAGTTTGCCATTTTCTTTTCCATTCTGCGAGTACAGTTCTGATCTTTACGAATTTGTACAGTTCTTTTCTGTCTTTCCTTTCTAAATATTGCTTATCAACACGTTCCTTCTTTAGTCCATTCCATTACTTTGTTCTTTACGAGTTTGCACAGTTCTCATCTGTCTTTCCTTCAATTTCTTTCCATTTCATCATTCCGTTGTATAAAGCTCTCCAGAACTTCTAGTTGTAATGAACAAAACCTTGAGGTCCATAAGTATTTCTTTACAGCAGCCTGACTCCGCCCACCTTCGAACTCTCTGATGTTCGAATTTTCATTCATTTGAAATTTGACAGTGTATGCGACTGCCAGCTTGGCTAGTCAGCTTGGTATTGTGAGTCCTCAGAAGTGGTAAGTAAGTTATTAAATTTGTAGTTCTGCGTTCAGTCCAGTGGCATCTTAAAAAAAACGAGTGTCTTCCGATTCCAGAATATTTTATATCTTAAAAGGTTTGCTGCGATTGACTGATGTTTCTACGAGCAGTTCTTTCTTTGTTTTGTGCGTTGCTCCCGTTGTATTGTATGTGTTGCCTTTACTTTCTGTTGCGCTAATTCATGTGACATTCTAGAATGGATCCTTTGAAAGATTGTGGTGCGATGTGTGGGTTTCAATGCCTTCTGGACTCTTTTTGTCCATTTGCGACTAATATCTACCTTGATATGCAGCAAATATATAGCCGACACCTGATGTGACAGTATAGCCACCACCAGTATACATGCACACCACGATATTGTGTCCATCTTAGGAAATAGAATTACCCAACGAGCAACTAACATTCTTTGAATTCTTCTTTTTTTATTTGTACGGTGCAGTGCGCTCTTTATTTTTTTGCAGCTAAGCCATTTTGCTAGCGCGCTAAGCGTCTAAGCTTTATGCTCTTGGCCTCTGCCCACCTTCGAACTCGATACACTTCGTGTTCGAAATATTTTTCTTGATGTAAAAGGGCAGCGGTGATCGATTTTTTGTGCAAGCGCCACGACGACTCAAATCCCAGCAAGTGGCTCTTCTTCTTCCCATCGACGGTGTCTTCGAGGCGCGGCGCAGTCAAACATCTGCGGCAGCATGAAGGCGGCGCGGTCAATCTTCGTCGCACGGCAGCGCGTCCAAAAATCCGCGTCGCATGGCATCGCGGCCAAAATCCGCGTCGGCATGGCGGCGCGGCTGGGCAAAAACGTCGATGGCCTTCTGACTTCAGGCCAGCTTCCACTACTGGTTTGGAAGACTTACTCGCGGCGGATTTTGCGCTGTTCCACTTTGCGCTGATCCGGCTCGAAGGACCATGAAAAGGCCCTGAACTGACTAATTACCATTACCACTTATAAATAATACCACTTTTGTCTTGTATGAGGAACTGATGGAACTTTATTATACAGGGTGATTGGAAATTCGATGCATTCCCTGAAGGTGGTTAGAGGGGGGGCCATTTCCAACATATTCTTCCATGGAACCAGGGGTCGGAAATGATTGGTTACAAAATTATTAGGACTTTTGATTTTTTAAAGAAAATTTCCCGATTTCAACTTTAAAAGTCATGCGAAAGCTAGCCAAACCGTTTTATGCATAGTTTTTTGACATGATCTCATAGTGAATGAATAGGACAATCATTTTAGTTACAAGTTTAGTTAGAAATACTCTTCTTTTTTAAAATACAGCGCCAAAACAAGAAAATATTTTGGTGGAAAGGGATTTTTTTCAACACTCATAGTAATCTACTGTAAAAAATCACTATGGAATAATCCGTAAAAACTTCATAACAGAGTTCTCTGTTGCATTAGCTAACCAAAAAGGTACAATAATCTACAATCAAACATGTTTTCATAAAATAATTAGCATTAATGCAAAAAGCGGCGTGCGAAACAAGGCAATTGACTATGGTCGGTCGACTACGCCAAAGTCAGCAAATGCTGTTTAGACAACTTTTTCAAGTATTTTCGTGGTCTAATGGATGGAGCATTCCCCTCAGGAGTCTGTGGTTCCAGGTTCGATTCCGTGAGTTGACCTACAAGGTTGATATTCAACACTTTGTGAATTTTCCCAGTTTGGTTTAAAAAATCACGTTGAACCACCTGATTGTCCGTAAGAAAATATCGTGCTCCGGAGGGCATATTAAACCATCGGCCTCGATTGATGTCTAATAAACGCAGACGGTGGTTGTAACACTACCATAGCAGATGTCTAATACTTGTAGAAGGTGGTTTAAAAACTCCGACAAAGATTTATCATTTCAGTTTTTTAGGCTGTTTAAAGCTCAGGAGCTCCATTTCTGAATTGTCGTAATCCAAATCCGTGCACGGAAATCTAAAACGAGTGGTCTAACCATTCGTATTACACGTTCTACTACTCGACACTTTAAATGTTAAGGGTTTGTGTGAATTTATTAGGGTGTGCATAAATTAATAAGTTTAGTAGAACATGTGATACGAGCA
The DNA here is from genome assembly GCA_024500475.1 of Phthorimaea operculella. NCBI lineage: Eukaryota > Metazoa > Arthropoda > Insecta > Lepidoptera > Gelechiidae > Phthorimaea > Phthorimaea operculella. The sequence continues at coordinate 111,346 of JANFCV010000196.1, forward strand.
CAATTAGTAGCAGATTTTCGCACGATTAGGATTACGACAATTCAGAAATGGAGCTCCTGAGCTTTAAACAGCCTAAAAAACTGAAATGATAAATCTTTGTCGGAGTTTTTAAACCACCTACTACAAGTATTAGACCTCTGCTATGGTAGTGTTACGACCACCGTCTGCGTTTATTAGACATCAATCGAGGCCGATGGTTTAATATGCCCTCCGGAGCACGATATTTTCTTGCGGACAATCAGGTGGTTCAACGTGATTTTTTAAACCAAACTGGGAAAAATTCACAAAGTGTTGAATATCAACCTTGTAGGTCAACTCACGGAATCGAACCTGGAACCACAGACTCCTGAGGGGAATGCTCCATCCATTAGACCACGAAAATACTTGAAAAGTTGTCTAAACAGCATTTGCTGACTTTGGCGTAGTCGACCGACCATAGTCAATTGCCTTGTTTCGCACGCCGCTTTTTGCATTAATGCTAATTATTTTATGAAAACATGTTTGATTGTAGATTATTGTACCTTTCGGTTAGCTAATGAAACAGAGAACTCTGTTATGAAGTTTTACGGATTATTCCATAGTGATTTTTACAGTAGATTACCATGAATGTTGAAAATCCCTTTCCACCAAAATATTTTCTTGTTTTGGCGCTGTATTTTAAAAAGAAGAGTATTTCTAACTAAACTTGTAACTAAAATGATTGTCCTATTCATTCACTATGAGATCATGTCAAAAAACTATGCATAAAACGGTTTGGCTAGCTTTCGCATGACTTTTAAAGTTGAAATCGGGAAATTTTCTTTAAAAAATCAAAAGTCCTAATAATTTTGTAACCAATCATTTCCGACCCCTGGTTCCATGGAAGAATATGTTGGAAATGGCCCCCCCTCTAACCACCTTCAGGGAATGCATCGAATTTCCAATCACCCTGTATAGGTCTTTATATAGATTTCACAAGAACATCTCGATAGCGCGTTCTAGGTAACTACCAGCGACATCTATAAAATGCCAACAAAAACTGTCTTTAACAGGGTAAAATAAGTACACTTGAAAAAGTAGTTATGATAGTTTATCAACGCACTAAAATTAGATATAAAAATTACCACTTGCTATCTATACTTGATCATCGATTAGCTATGCAAAGCACTTCCAGGGTCAAGATCAAATTGTAGATGCAGGTTGAAACCTGAAAAACCTCTCATACAAACTGACCCAGCTGGCCAACACATTTTGTATGGGAGGTCAAAAGATTTTTCGTTTTTTTTGACCTAGGGAAAGTTGTTAAGTTTCATGGACTGGTTCACCACTTAAAACATTTTTCTACACCTTAAATAAATACAGGGTAATATTTTCTTTTGTTTGTACAACTATCACTCATAATTAAAACGACTTCAACGGATTTTAGTTGTATTTTATTTAGGATTGTAATTAACCCGACGTTTCGGACACTTTGCAGTGTCCGTGGTCACGGATGACTAAGGTGTTAGACGTCATTATTTAGAATTTAAAATTATTTTTGTTCTACCTAAATAAAATAAAATACAACTAAATAAAATACAACTAAAATCCGTTGAAGTCGTTTTAATTATAAATACAGAGTGTTAGGGACGGTGTAACGAAAACTTTGCAGGCGTGCTCAGACCATGAAACTGAGCAACTTTTACTATGGAGCCAATGGTGGGAAACGAAAAAAAAATTTCTACCTCCCATACAAAGTCAGTCAGCTGATCGTGAATTTTGTATGGGAAGACGGAATTTTTTTTTCGTTTCCCACCATTGGCTCCATAGTAAAAGTTGTTCAGTTTGATGGTCTGATCATGCCTGCAAAGTTTTCGTTACACCGTCCCTAACACCCCGTAAAAACCCAAATGTTTTATAAAATAGACAAGTAAGTGAATAATAAAGCTTCCGAGATATTTGATCATCTTTACCAACAAAGCTTCAAAAGCTAGCTCGTGATGGATTAGGACTAGGTAGGAACGAGTATTAGATGTTCCTTAGAAGTTCCCTCGCTGTCAGAAATCAATATCTTGTGTACTTACATCATCGCATATACTAGCAAAAATTTGGCTTTTAAAAGGCACTGATCGTTTTAATGTTATTATTGAGGATTAAACTTTAAGTAAAACTCCCATAAAAACTTAGTCTATACAAGAATAAGAGAATATTATGAAAACATCTCAAGAAAATCTTGTGAAAATTTATAAAAAATTGCGGTTTCATGATAAAGGAAAGAACTCTACAGCAGAATTTACTCAATTAATAGGGTATCAAGACACCTTTTGGTTGTCTATAATTAATCACTTTACGCATCAGAAGCTCCAAAATAAAAACCAGAATTCTTCAAAGATTTTCTTCAGTTTCCATCATGTTTCCGTCAGTTTCTAAAGACAAAACAAAGGGTTATTTAACTAAAAGGGCATTAAACATACAGGTCTTGAATTCTTCTTTTTGAGTGGAACAACGACTCAGCTAACGACCCTATGAACCCTGGTGTCAAAGTTTATCAACCGTCTACTACACGTAGCAGTCCCTCCGACATGGTTAGGTAAATGGTCTTGACTGAACTATCTTTAAGGAGAAAATCCAAAAGTAAAGATACTCAATACTAATTACTTACACAATAAAAAATCGCTCGAAGGGTTTATTTTCTCCAACTAACTCATGCACAATACCATTTTTAAGGTTTCGATTTGTCTGTGATTGACACCGACAACCCGGACAAAAATTATGTTGTACGATTCAGTAAATGTTGCTGCACCTAGAAAAGTAAGTTAAATTTATTGCTGTTAAACGTATCATTTGGATTTTTCATAAGCTCTTGGGATTAGATCTGATCACCATCATCTAAGATCATTTCTTAGATGGTGGTCCTTGTAGACCACATCAGAGCCCTACTTTGTTACCTAAAATGCGGTTGAAACAAATCTGATAGTTAACCATTTATTCGGCCCTTCCGCATTCGCTGACTCTGTGTTGTGTCCCATACAATACGAAAGTCTGAATTACGATAAAAGGATATAGTTCAGTCCTAAAATAATTTCAATACCAAATACACTTGGTAGAACATCTCAATCCTGAAATCCGTCCCTTCAAACCCATCCCTTCACTCGAACTCGAGGGCTCCACAAAGGAGTCGAACGTTTGACGTCTTCATGTAATAAATCATCTACCAACACGTCGGTGTCGGTGCCACATATACATTACAGACTAGTCTGTCTGTAGGTATGTACGTACAGAAACGAACGACGACGTTACGCCCATTCATTCGTATGTATGGAGAATTAAGTAGGTACCATGCCTATACCGGGGCGATGTAAAGATTCTTGGGTGCATATAAAATAGTACAGCTGATCCCTAAGATTGATTCATAAATAAAGTATGATCAATGTAGGTACCTACAACACTGAAAATGTGTGCAAAAAAGCTCGGTGAATTTTGTCAAATTTTTGACATGGTATACTCGTACATATCATGACGTATTTGAAAAAGTACAGGTACTGTGTCGAGTTTTAAAGAGCGTTTATGTGGACGACTTTCCATTCCTACTAATGGCACAATTCTCTTTTACGTGGAAAGGTTACCTTTTATTTTGGTAGAGTTGTTAAGAAATTCAAAATCAGCTACTTTTCATGCCTTTTAGCACGCATATAGATGCGTATTTGTTTCCTACTTAAAATGTTTAGCTGAAAATATTTGATGTGTCTACAATCATGTACAAATTCTGAACGGTAAAGCTGTTAAGAATAACAAAATCAGCCATTCTTCGTTTGTCTATTGAGAAATGAGGATAATACTTGGATAACACTGGCAATAGTCACGCTATGGATGACGCCATAGTGCGATAAAGAATAAAACATTGGTTGGGAGTGTGGAATCAGGTGTTTTCACGGAATATCTTTTCAGATTTTGAAAAAATATTACAGTTCGGCAATATTATATATATCCTGGATTGTATGATAGATCCCGTAGGTAGGATAGGCAAAACAACAGCTTGCGACTACTACTACTACTATCCGCAACAGTGCACTGCTGGACAGTGCCTCTCCCATTCAGTGAGGTATTTCCATACTCTCCACGCTTGGCAGGCGAATTGGCGAGCGCAGTGCAAGGTGTTGTAGATATTCGAAGTCAACGTTGCTGCCCATTCCCTGGATTCATTCTTCAGTCATCTTTTACGATACCCATGGGTAGATTTGAGGTGTTGCTATTCTAAGCCGGCATCACACGGTTGAACGCAGCGAATGACACGAACTTTTAAATTACCTATCTCTATCTTGAGTGAGGTCTTTTTTTTATCTCAGAATTCATATGCCCTTCAAATTCTTAGAAACATAATGTGCAAAACTAAACAACTGTGTGAAAGCATGTGGGAATTTCAGATGTTTATCATTAAAAACTAGTTTAGAACCAATTATACAATCATCATAAACCCTTTAACAAAACCGGCATACTTGCCGCCGGCTAACAGCTATTAAACATCGCAACAGAATGCTTTTGCAAAAATAGTGCAACAAAAAGTCGAATAAAAACTTGATCTCGATTCTCGAGGTTAATAAGTCGGTAAGTATTCACTTTGCACTGTCCTTGTGGATCATCAAATTCTATGTGCAATGATCTCGTAACTAGAAAAAGTACTGCGTATTTTTGGACTTTTTCATTGTTACAACCTCTCAACAAAGTTCTACATTAAATCACCGTGCCGCTGTAAAAAAAGCCCATATTGTAAATTTTTTCGTTATCTCCCAAACAAATGATTCGGAGCAAGGCTTGATTACCGGTACGGATTTCGAACCGGTATCAGCGCAAGTACATAAGGAGCGTTTCTTTACGGTTTGGCTCTACCTTAACCTAAATAAACCGGTTTTCTTGAGAGATCGAAATTATAAAGGTTCAGCATCAATATACCGATTTATAGAGGTTTTTACAGGTTTTTGCGAACACTCTTTGATTATCACCGACAACTATATTTAAAAGGCATGATGTATTTAACGCGGCGACAAATAGATAAGATTCCGGGTCTTAAAAAAGCTGAAAATAAGTAAATAAACTACTTTGGCGACTAATTTAAGGTAGCATTTTAACTAGAAAGCGGCGACTTTTTAATGAGATTTGAGGTTTTATTTTAATTTTATCTGGCAGTGATTTACTTTTGTGGCAATTGAATTTCTTCTAAGGCGACAAATTGTTGGCGGATAAAAAAGTTAAATTAGGCTTTCATAAATTCGAAAATGGGGTTCTCTATAAACTTGACTAAGGTCTGAAATAAATACAAACAAGATCTTTAAAAAAAATACTTTTGATTACATTTGCAGGGATCTAAATAAACCAAATTGTGATATGCTAAAAAACTATTCTTGGTCTATTTATCTTATTTATTACTTTCCCTCTTTTAAATGAACTTTAAAATGAACCTACCTACTTTGAGTAACGAGAGTTACCTACGATACTCACGTAAGTATTGTAGGGAACTCTAGGTACTCAAACATAAGTATTGTTGCTAAATCTAGGTAGGTACTTAAGTAGGTAGGTTCTAGACGTGTGCGCCGCGCCGCCGCCGCCGACGATTTCGGTCACGCCGCCGCCGCCGACGGATAGACCGTCGTGAAATCGGCGTGGACTTAAATGAAATTTTTTGTATATAGTTTGTATCGAAAGTCCTTTAATTGGTGGAATAATGTATTAAATAACTTTGTTTACTAAGATTAAGACAGAGTTCATAAACTCCGCCACCAGCTAGACCGTTGAAGCTAGTATAGCGAATAGCTATATTTTGTATTTTTTGCTAATATAGTCTATGACTGCCACGTAAACGTGACGCACTTTTAGCCTAGCTGGTAACCGGTACCCAGAGGCGGTGTATACTTTATTGTAGTTAAAGACATGTAGACAGTTATGTTAGATATCTAACAACGAGAGAATCGGATGAAAAGCCTTTGCTCATGATCTGAACTGAAGCTCTGGAAGCCCTAAATAAATAAAATGTGTTTGACTGCTTCCATATTGATCTATCTATTGATTTTTAGAGTGCATGACCCAGGAGAGATAAAGTAATAGACCGTTTTAGCTTCAGTTTTCTACGCCGGTAGAGTTTTTAGTGTCCGCTGCAAGTCTGTAGTGAGAAAACTACAGTAGGTACAGTATTTAGTTAGCTGCTGCAGCGGATACCTCCCACCTACATGTCATGCTTGACATGACAAAAATATCGGGGTAGATACTTGCACCAACTTCGTATCTATCTTGCAGTACTATATGAGTTAATCGATACCCAAGGAGGAGTAGATTCCTCAATACCTAATTAAATTACCCACTATTTACGGGATGCATGCTACACAACACAGTGACCACAAGTGATTACGTTCACGGCGTCATAGTTAAGGCGAACTGCTGAAAATTAAGGACATGGAGCAGCTAACTTTTCACTCTCAACGCAAGACGTTCCGCATCTTCGTAATTGCCTTGGCTATCAAACGATCCCTATCAAAAGATAAATATATAATGAAATTCATTCATGATTTTATCCCGTGATTTCATATCGGCCGCTTTGGGTAACTTGACAAATGGTTTCTTACGCAAACCAGGAGATTCAAGTGCTAGTATTTTTCAGTGCAGTAAACTCACTTAAATTATTAGTAAATACATAAATTTCCTCATAAAATTAAGTAATCTTGAGGTATTTCATCGATTTTACTATGTAATAGGTGCTGACTTTTAAGTCTTAATTTTTTTTCAAAAGGTTCATCAGTTTCAGCACGAAAAGTGTGGTTATTTGGGATTTACTGCTTAAAATATAAAATTTATACCCACGCCGATTTCACGCCGATTATGCCGCCGCCGCCGGTCTTTTTTCGACCGGACGCCGCCGCCGATCCTTTTACCATCGGCGCACATGTCTAGGTTCATTTATTTCAGCTTTAAACTTATTTTATTATTTATTTAAACAGCGTGCAAAAAAAGGTCTAAAATTCGATTCATTGTCTTTTTATAAATTTTCATTCAATACACAAAATTTCGTAAGGGCTTCAGTACCGTAGACCAAATCCATACTGTAAGGCAGGTTATACAGAAGACAGAGGAGTACAACCAACCACTGTGTATGGCTTTGTGGACTACGAAAAAGCCTTCGACTCTATCAAAACCTGGGCTGTTTTGGAGTCCTTGCAGGGCTGTCAAGTCGACTGGCGGTATGTGGAGGTGCTGAGAAGCCTTTATCAAATGGCTACGATGTCCGTTCAAGCACAAAACCATAATACAAGACCCATCCAACTACTCCGTGGTGTAAGACAGGGTGACGTTATATCCCGAAACTCTTCACCAACGCATTGAGGATGTCTTCAAAACTCTACAGTGGGATGGACTGGGCATCAACGTCAACAGCGAAAGTCTCACGCATCTCCGCTTTGCCGACGACATAGAAATAATGGCCGAATATTAAAGAGTTTTTATAGGGCTCTCAAATGATACCAATATTGCTACGAATAACTGCTTGTCTTAAGGATTACCAGTGCTTGAAGCCTATTTTTACGGACGTGCGATTTTTTTGAAGTCGAGTGTATAATAATAAAAATATTGAACTAGCAATGTGATTGATTAGATAAATGCAGAATAAGTTATTAAAATAAGTATAGGACCTGCAAAAAATGCTATCTAGTCTTAACTCTGCCTCGAGACGTGTTGGACTTGGGATGAACTTGGATAAGACGAAGGTCACGTTCAATCAACACATAATCCCCGAGCCGGTCTCCGTCGAAGGAAGAAATATGTGTACCTTGGGCAAACTTTGCAGATGGGAAGAGACAACTTTGAGCCTGAAATCACCAGAAGAGTGCAGCTTGGCTTTGGAAAGCTGCGTTACATCCTCGAATAATCTTTGCCACAATGCCTCAAGGTGTTCGATCTATGCGTCCTACCAGTCATGACCTACGGAGCCGAGACGTGAAATTGACAGTAAAACTGGCCCACCGGCTACATGTCACTCAGAGAGCTATGGAAAGGTCTATGCTTGGTATCTCTATAATGGACAAAGTCCGGAATGAGGCCACCCGAAAAAAGACCAAAGTGACGGACATAGTCTGGAAGTGTAGCAAGCTGAAGTGGCAGTGGGCTGGCCACATTTGTCGTAGAACCGACGGACGGTGGAGTAAGCGGGTTCTCGAGTGGAGGCCACGCCTCGGCAAGCGTAGCGTTGGACGCCCTCCGGCTAGATGGACCGATGACTTGAAAAAGGCGGCTGGTAGCGACTGGATGGCAAAAACGGGAGATCGTGCCTTATGGCGTTCCCTGGGGGAGGAGTATTTTGTATGTATTTGTAGGATCCAATATCTTGTTTGTAATATGTGTGTATTTGTAGATCCAATAACTTGGAAAAAACATTTTCATTGGCACGTTTTTTTTTGACGTACATGTGCGTCAATTTCGGCTTAGTTACTCGCCAAGAGATGTCGCTGTTAGTATCTTTAAACGCAAATGGGCTCAGACGCGCCACCTTTTTCAAAAATATTGGAAAATGCATGATCCCGTAGGAATGAGACATTTTCCATGGAAAAAAGTAGCCTATATGTTATTCTAGATACTCTTCTATATTTGTACAAAATTTTATGTCAATCTAATGAGCCGTTTTTGCTTGATGTTGTAACGTACACACACACAAAAGTCCGCCTTTATAATATTAGTAGGAAGTAGGATCATACCTTGATGTCCAATTTTATTCACAAACTTTACGATGTTGTCACTTGAGTGCAATGGTAGAAAAATAAATAAGTTGAAACGCGCCCGCACTGCCCGTGACGTAACATGTGCAGTGCTGGCTTAAACCGGTTTATTAAGGTTTTGGAAGCGGTCCCGCCCCCAATACGCTCTGAGCGATTTCTTTTCGAAAAACCGGTAAAAACCTTTATTAACCGGTATATTTTAAACCGGTTTCAAGCCTTGATTCGGAGCGTTTTTTATAAAGATCGTGTTTTCTGCAAAAAGGATATTATCACGGGATAAAAGATTTGAATGATTCAACATTTTTCAATTTCATTTATAATTCAGGATAGGTAGATAGGTATCTTTTGTAGTCGAAACTAATTTGGTCACAATAAACCCCTAGATGTCTTACAAATTGCAGAGTCGGCGTTTTTGCTCTGGAAGCGACTGAATCATTCGTCTGAAAAAAGTCAAGTATAAAAGACGATGGAAAGCCTCTTGCCTCACTGTCGGAGGCAGTGGCCACCTATCGTGATAAATGGTCACGGTTCACGATTATTTTTTGTCTCAAGATAAATTCACTTGGAATGAGCAGTTTCGCCAGTAAGAAATGTTGAAAGAATTCAATCTAGATCATTATTAAGCAGAAAAAATATATTACGATGCTTAAAAACGTTAGTAAAATAATTATAGGCAAAGGGTTAGAAACAAATCAATTTACGAAAACAAACTAATACGATATAGGATCAGACGATATAGGTAATGCCAACCTCTACGAAAATTCTTGTCATAAGCAATAAAAAGGTTAAGCAAAATCCTAACTCCTTAACAAGTAAACAAGCCCATTCACTGATCCAATATAAGAAAAGATATACGAGCGCTCCGAAATATTTCTCGATTGATTACAATCCTACAAAATGTTCGAGAGATCGCGTAATCCTTAACCGTACCGTGCCCAAGTTCTGGGAGGTCTTACAACGAACCCTCCAATTACCCACAGCTTTCCTTTCTTCCCACATTACATAACCCAATATGCTTTACGATATGAATTTCCAAATCGTTCCACGTAAAATTGAATACGAATTCCTACTCTGCTTTATGATATGGAAATATAAACATAAATAAAGATGTTTTTACTGAACACATTCAACGGAATTTAGGAGACTAGCGAAGACAGCAGGAAAAAACAAATCCGTAAACGTCTCCGCAACTTCTCATTCACTCGCTATTTCAATCCAATTCTTTTAGGAACTCGGAATAAATAAGTGATAGTTCTGCTTCTATTTGCGTGTTATTGGAACGGTATTTCTCATCAAATAGGTTAATATAAGGTTAGACACAAACAGAACTTGACCTATGTGCCGACTGGAATTGGCAGAATTCCCAGTGAAAACATTTGGCAATGCCAGCGGCAACCGCGAAACAGGCGAGCGAGGAGCCACATTCCTGATGTTGGCACGCGGTGCAAGGTGGCGGTGGCGGAGCGGGCAGGCGGCCGGCCAGCCTGCCTCACGCACGCACGCACCTCCTGCTTCCCGCCGGAGCACCGGACACCCAGCATGGCCCGTTACATAACGCACCTGCACGCCGCCGGTCCTGATACACTCACCACACCGGTACTTACTGCATCGATTATGTCACCTCTCAGCTGACGATTGCACAACATACGATTCGGACGCTTATCGAGTTATCGGTTTAAATCTGCACTTAACAAAGAGGTCGCGTTTGCGTGGGTCGGCGGCGCGGGGTCGATCGGAGGGAAGGGGTCGGAGGCTGCGGACTCACCGTGCGGATGGTTACATAAGTCGCAAGTCGGGAGCGGGACACGTGCAGCCCCTCTGGGGCTTGAGGCGCGACTGGCGGCCGCTCGGGCGCCGCCCCGCGCCCATTGAGGCTCGGAGGCGCCGCCGCCGCCGCCGCGCCACCCAAACGCGATTAAAGCCTTCACGTGTGCGGCTCACGGCTTAAATGCGAGGCTAATAAACTGTTCCTATCTACGCGCTGATTTGACAATTAGGTACATCTCTATGAAAATTGGGGTAACAATTTTATTACGCTCTGTTTCGTGTTAAGCATTTAATTTGTTTTTCACTGAATGGGGTTGTTGGGATTCGATTAGGGCACGCTAATCTGCCTAGTTTGCAACAAGAAAACTTCTCGTAAGTTAGAAACGTTAATTGACTAGTTAGTATAAGTTGGCTCTCGAGTATTCTGAGTGTACCATTAGCATAAGCGCCATTAGAAGGGCTGGCTCGTCGGCAGTCGGTCGCCGCAAGTTTATGGTGATTGAAATGGGCAGCGGCGGGTATACCAACCACTATATGCTTAGAGTAAATAAAAGGAAGACAGATCACTAGGTACTTCTTCTTTTCTCTTTGTAGAACACGTTGCAGGATTGGTGAACGACCTGGTGGACTATGGGTAGTTATAAACCTAACCACCTACTAAAATTTCAAGCAAACAAAAAACAAATCAAAATAACTCTACTTAGTAAGTGTAAGAGAGTAGTTAGCTATAATAGAGAAGTAATTTCAAGTAACTTTAACAGTATCTACCTAAGGAGTAAAAACATTAATTTTTTTATTTATTTAACTTTATGCAAAATTTACATGGGCGGACTTAATGCCAAGGGCATTATGTACCAGTCTACCTTAGGGCATGTGGAAACGGACGAGGCAGGTGCAAAAATAAATGCAATACGGCACTTAGACCAGTTACATGAGAAATAATAAAAAAAAATCTACTAATGTCAACATTCTTATGTTTCGGGTTCTTTTTATTCTTTTTATTAACTTCAATAAAATTTGGGAAAGCAGTGCCAGTGCGGCCTCAAGTTTTTCCTTTTCAGCGTCGCCGTAGGCAGCGCTCCGACTAGCATAATTTTAAATTAAACGTGCTTTGAGTAGGTATTATAGTGTTTGATATTTTAAGGTTTGATAATAAAATGAGGCATCATCAAAGGAGCCTGCATCGTTATGATAATTGATCAGTGTATTAAAGTGGTTAATTCAGGCTTCTTTGACGATGCCTCATCGACATTACACTATTATGATATGAGGCAACTCGGAAAGAAATATAATTTTTTTTCACAGTGATCCGTCTACTACGCTACGTTCCTGCGCCAAAGCATTTTAGTGGTTGATATTATATTATATAATCACATTGACAGGAAATCAGAGTTATGCTATGATGCATTATTTATTTAGTCCTTGAAGCGCCATTCCAGCCTGAGCGGAGCCGGCGTGGTACGTAGGTATGCAGTATGTACAATTTTGTCAAACAATTGAGTTCCACTACACATCTGGATACAGCTGCAGCTTGAAAACGGCTTACGGGGCAAATCTTATTCAATTTCTTCGCTGAGCTCCATCTACCATGCTCCAAAGTCTAAGCTCTATAGAGGTTGATACTGATCACATTAACAAGAATATAGGGTGATGCGGCCTTCATCGACAATGCATCGATTTTGCCAATGCCGGTGGTACTACTCGCGAACTTTGTTGAAGTACCCACACCATCTTAGTAATCGGGGTAAGTTGGCAAAACTCAAATGAAAACACCTTTTGTCGTCGAAACCATGATGTTAGCATGCTGCTTGGCTTACTACTTATTATTAGTTAGCCGTTTCACCCACTGCAACTCAGTGTCTCGCGGAAAAGTCATTTTCCCGAAATGTGTTATACATAGGTACCTATAAACCATCCATCCTCTTGAATTACTATAAGTATATATTAAAATCCGCATGAAAATCCGTTGCGTGGTTTAGGAGCAGCTTTAGCGAATTCCACGACAGACAGACAGGGGACGCGAAAAGCGATTTCAATTTATACTATGCTACGTATTGACTATGTAACCAGTTCCACTTTGAAAAAAGTGAATTTGATAATTATACCTCCTTACTACAAACAATACAACCTCTCCTCTAACGCAAAGACTCCTTTAAATTGATGTGTTGCAGATATGACAGCTGTCACGAATACACGCCTTATTGTAAAAATCATGAAATTACTAGATATGTAAAAAAAAAAGTAGGCGGAAAATAACTTACGTTTTTGAGAACGATTTTTAGGGTTTCGTAGTCTACTAGAAACCCTTATAGTTTCGTCATGTCTGTCTGTCTGTCTGTCTGTCTGTCTGTCTGTCGGTCTGTCTGTCTGTCTGTCTGTATGCCGCGCCCTCATATCTTCGTCAGTTTTAGAGCTATCGACATGAAATTTGGTGAGAAGATAGATCGTGTTGACCCAAATATAGAAATGTTAAGAAAAAAAATATTTTGAATGTTTTTTGGACCCCCTCCCATACAAGTGAAAGGGGGGCAAAAAAATTTTTTTTCTTCTGTTATATTGAGTAGGGTATCGTTGAATAGGTCTTTTAAAACTAAGGTGAGGTTTCTTTGAAACAAAGTCACTAAAATGTTTCTGTCACGAGATATTTGCTTTTAAAAAGGGCGTTTTTGACCCATAATTTGTTCCAGCTGTAACTTCTAAAATATAAACGGTAAAAATTTGAAATAAATATGGAATATAGCTTACAATTTGAAGTTACAATGAAAACTATAACGGATATCGTACCCTTAAAGGTTTCAGAAAAATTTGAGTTTTTCTATTTGCGGTTGGTCATCATACTGCTGCTAACAAACCAGCAACAAAATTAAGTTTGTAATGCTGAAAAACCTGATATTTAAACGTTGACTACGAAACCCTATTTGTGGGCGTGTCTGACACGCTCTTGGCCGGTTTTTCTGAATGGCTCACGCACGATTATCAAAGTCAAAGTTCATCTTGAATCACTCACAAAGCTTAAAAATCTTAAAACAAACACTATTATCATTATTTTAAACACTCACGTTAGATCACGAACTATGACACTGACTATATTTTCCGACACTGACATTGACTTCTGCGAACCTGTTAACATAAAATAAGGCAATCAAAGTGCCATCGCTTTAAATGATTTCCGGTGTTTAGCCGGAGCTGGATCCGGCTTTTGACCAAAGGAGTTTCTTAGTTTCTGAGATCCCATTTAAAAACTACCAAAAAACTACCACACGGCTTGCACACGGCACATGTTATCGCTAGAACTTGCGGTTGTCATACACACATCACGCCTTATTCCCTTTTAGGGTAGGCAGAGCATTATAACGTCTGTAAAATAATATTATGGTCGTTATCGGCACGTTCGACAAATATTTTGAAGATTTTTTCAGAAAATCGTGTATCATTATAGTGACAGGTTATCAACCTGTCGCCTTAGTGGCCTGTCACGAAACGCAATATTGTCCGGTGCGTTAGCTTTTACTTCGATATTGTCGTAAATCGGTTGAAGGTTTAATTTACAAATAAATAAATTAGGAAACCATTTTTTCAGCAAGCCATGGAATTAACAATATATTTATTTACGTACAATCCACAAGTTATTTTCAGCAATAATCCTGAATCCCCGACATAAAAGTACAAGAAAGCTTTAAAATGAATTCAACGCCACCTATCGTCGAGTAGCAGAACTAAGTGTTTTCCAGGCATACATAGATACAGTGAAGTTCGAGGTAGAATAACTAATGCCCTCCTAACGCCAAGGATTGAACCAATTGGGCAATTGGTTGGAATCGTGGATGCAGGACATAAAACGGTGGGCTTCATTTGGTTCCCTATCATAAATTCAAATCCTACCCAACCCTGGCAGTTACAGACAAAGAAGGAGGGTTCTACCGAAAACTGGGCAAACTAAACTGATATTGGATAGGTGGCGCGCTGAAGGCGACGTAGTCTTCCGAGTCATCCAACAAGCCGACTTGTGGCCGGTCGATCATTGCCTACATGAGAATTTTGTGAATGCAAAGCTTTAGTCGATTTTCCTACACTCATGGGAAGCTGTACAATATCTACTTTACATAATTAGTTTTTCTCGATTATAAAAACATCGATTTATCATTTGAATCCACTGTACCGTTTTGGTGTAAGAAAACAACATGGATAGGTATATTAGTAGAGGGGGGACACGCGAAGAAATAAATAAAAACGATTCTGTGAATACACATTTATAATTGAATAGAACAATACAGTCACACTGTAAAAATTAACATTATTCTTAGAACAACATTTGATTTTTTAATAACGATAATAGTTTTGTAATTCTTACATATAATTTTGACACGTTACATCCATTTCTCCGATACCTTTGTCAGGGCAATTCATCATGGTTTCAAATCAGTTAGAGTATTAAACTGATAATAATTTAAAAAATTTATTCAGTTAACTGGTAGATAAGAATACATTGACCGTTCCTCACGACTGTTGGTATTTTTTTTACATTAAGCCCACTCCCACTACACAAAAGACATAGCCGTAGCCTAGAACTTTATATTTTCTAATCCTGCGTTAGTAACATAAGCTACTGGCATAGCTACTGGTGTGTAGTAGGCTTTAGATCCACCTGGTTAGAATATACCTAAACAATCCTATTTTCACAATTTTTGCCTATAATAAAACTGATAGAATTCATTTCGTCGTCTCTACTCTCCGTCTCCTTGTTATATTATTATAAGATAAATATGATTTTATTTTGACAATTCAGTCTTCGTTTTCAAAATTAACTTAGGTAGGATTATAGAATTAACTATTTTTTATAATATATACATACATACATACATACATCACGCCTTTATCCCTTGCGGGGTAGGCAGAGCGTCAACGACCAAAAAAGTACGGTCGTTATCGCCACGTCTGACACATATTTGAGGGTCGTTTTAGCTATTGTCATGTATCGCTATAGTGACAGGTTGTCAGCCTGTCGCCTAAAATTGCAATACACATGATACCCTCGAGTCCTTTAGTCGCTTCTTACGACACCCACAGGAAAGAAATGGGGTGATGCTATTCTAAGCCGGCATCACACGGCAAATTAATAATATATTATATTATTTATAATACAAAATATTGTTATATCGATAATTCGATCTTTAAAATAAGTAGGTATTTGTAGAGCAACGTAATTGACCAACATCTATCTCACTCAAAAGATTCAGTACGAAAACACATCATACTTCGGTATTTCTAAATACCCACAATCTACATAGGTAAACCTTAAATAAAAATAATTCCATTTTCAACTTTATCCGCGGTATATTCTTTAGCTCTATCATAAATTTATTCGTTTTGGTATATTTCAATTTCAAAATTATTAATCCACATTTTGGTTTTCAATTGTTGAAAAGTATTTTATAATTCATCAAGACATAGATGTACATTGCCAGCACATCAAACTACCCATTTAAGGGACTAACTTGTACTGGTTTATCATACAAATAATCAGAAAAGCCCAGTATAGGTAGAATATGAAGTTCAATGCCCTTAAATGGTAGTTCAATGTCCTGGTCGTTACCACAATCACGTAACGTGACCATGGTATCTTCTTGTTTTACAAGATTTCCCAGGAAAATTAATTTCAATAAATTAGAGATATGCAGACCTTTAGTTAGAGCCATTTAACATATTAACGTAACCGCTTAACTAGCGCACTTTAAGTGCAAAATTCACAAAATTTTATAGTTACTAAAAATATTTGTCGCCTGAAGTTTAGGCCTTAGTTCTACGCATACAACAGAACAGGTTGCAGAAGAGTGTCGGCGCGACAATCTTGCCTTTCTTTGGGGAAGCGGTGGGCACCCGGTGGTACCTGCAAAAAATCACGTTCTTAGTAGTTTGAATTCTTAGGCTACGGTTCAACAAACTGTATTTTTAATAGAAGTTTCTTGATAGATCTGTCATAATAAATTTAAAGTATTATAGGGCTAACTATTGCGAAAAACTTTGTAAGAAATAATACTGTTCTAGCATTCACTAAACGAGCTAATATCTTATCCTTTCATCGATGCAACTGTTCGAAGGTTTAAAGAATGGACCAGTTGCGTTACCTTGCGTTACCTTATCAGCATGCGTTACCTTATCAGCATGCGTTACCTTTCTAATCAATCTCATCATAGAACAAGAAGAAAAACGTCGATCTAATTGAATAGTTAACCGTTGGTCCGGGTTGCTGTCTATGAATTGATTACTTAACCGGCGCTGTCGGTGGTCTTTGCACAAGCGTATTAGATAGGTCTGCATCTACTAGACGGTCGTACTAGACGGTTGAAAAACTCTGAGACCAGGGTTCATCGGTTCTTGAACAACTCGGTGACCCACATGAAAAGAAAAAGAAGAACTTAAAGATGATTAGAGCATGGGCACTGTTGGTCAAGGTTTAAATAATGTTCATGTGTACCTCGAGTTCTGCATAGGGATCACCAGCTCGAGCACTGAACCGTCGTCATCTTCATCCGAGGCTGTCAATTCCACCTCGTATAGTGGAGGCGAGTTGCGATCGGACTCGAAGTCCATTTCTTTCATACGGTGCTCCTTACTCGCTCCATCACATTTGCAATTGCCGCCTGCCGGCTGCTGGAAGATTGAAAAAAATCGGTTCAGATACAGATGCCGTATCCATATTTGGTTTTGAAACGTAGATGATGTAAGTATGTTATGTAAGTAGGCACTGGATTATAGCTACAAGATACGCAGTAGATTAGGCAACCAAACGAAGTCAACCCATCGCCCTATCCAATTCTTGAACTCAAGCGTTGTCCAGTTTTCTAGGGACATAGGTATTTGACAGGACATGGCTGCTCGCTGCTTATCTTATTTATATATCGAACTACGAGAATAGTAAATTCTGATAGTTACCATAAATCGAACGTTGTCCATTCCTTCAGTGAAAACCCAGCGTTGCTCTTCTTCGAAATCTCCTTCGCTGTCACTTACGTCCATTAACTGAAATTCATTTACGTTAACCGGTTAATGCACAGCCATGTGAGACAAAGGGGTAAATACATTTCTAGACACGAAAGCTATTCTGTTTCTGCCGCTGTCCTTCTGTATCTGTAACTCCAACTTCTTATTATAATCTAAGAGGAGAGCATACTCAAGAAGTGCTGGAAGCTCTACCCCCTTCGCCACTGCTTCCCCGTGTCTCTAGAGGGATCATTAGCTCATTGCTCTATCTATTGTACCAGGAGAGCACACTCACGGGGTGTTGGAAGCCCTACCCCTCATCGTCACTGCTCTCTCGTCTCTCTATGGGGATCAGCGGATCATTACTCTATCATTGTACCAGGAGAGCACACTCACGGGGTGTTGGAAGCCCTGCCCCTCCTCGTCGCTGTCGATGCCGCTGTCCTCCCGTGGCTCTAGGGGGATCAGCTGCTATTGTACCAGTAGAGCATACTCACAGGGTGTTAGAAGCCCTGCCCCTCCTCGTCGCTGTCGATGCCGCTGTCCTCCCGTGGCTCTAGGGGGATCAGCGGCTCATTGCTCTATCATTGTACCAGGAGAGCATACTCACGGGGTGCTGGAAGCCCTGCCCCTCTTCTTCGCTGTCGATGCCGCTGTCCTCCCGTGGCTCTAGGGGGATCAGCGGCTCATTGCTCTATCATTGTACCAGGAGAGCATACTCACGGGGAGTTGGAAGCCCTGCCCCTCCTCGTCGCTGTCGATGCCGCTGTCCTCCCGTGGCTCTAGGGGGATCAGCGGCTCATTGCTCTATCATTGTACCAGGAGAGCATACTCACGGGGTGCTGGAAGCCCTGCCCCTCTTCGTCGCTGTCGATGCCGCTGTCCTCCCGTGGCTCTAGGGGGATCAGCTGCTATTGTACCAGTAGAGCATACTCACAGGGTGTTAGAAGCCCTGCCCCTCCTCGTCGCTGTCGATGCCGCTGTCCTCCCGTGGCTCTAGGGGGATCAGCTGTTATTGTACCAGGAGAGCATACTCACGGGGTGTTGGAAGCCCTGCCCCTCTTCGTCGCTGTCGATGCCGCTGTCCTCCCGTGGCTCTAGGGGGATCAGCTGCTATTGTACCGGGAGAGCATACTCACGGGATGCTGGAAGCCCTGACCCTCTTCGTCGCTGTCGATGCCGCTGTCCTCCCGTGGCTCTAGGGGGATCAGCTGCTATTGTACCGGGAGAGCATACTCACGGGATGCTGGAAGCCCTGACCCTCTTCGTCGCTGTCGATGCCGCTGTCCTCCCGTGGCTCTAGGGGGATCAGCGGCTCATCGCGCTGTCGGTTCTCTCCCGCCAGTTTGATTGATTTCTCTGGTGCTCCTTAAAAAGCCCTGGAAATTACAAGAACTTTGCTTCATATCTTCGGTAACAATACTAGTAGTCCTACACACAGGAGTAGGTAAGATCTTATATAGGAAATTACTAGTAAATGCAAAATAAACTGGAAGGAAGCCTGATTACTTATTACAGTAAACTTGCGAGTTTGCGTCATATTAAGTTTGGTACGAATAATCCTTGTTTACACAAAGGACGGGAAATATTGATTTGTTATGTGGACTGGTATTTACCAAGAGGCGTCATTTTATTATCTTGTACTGTAGCAAACCGCAAAATAAACCGTTAATATTATTATTTTCTAAGCGGAGGTACGTATTTCTTTAGCTGTTTATACGAACAAACTTCATGAATAAATATTGGGTAGACTACAGCAATAAATAAATTACGAGATAAGTAGATATGAATGTGGATACTTATAATAGTCTAATAGGGATCAAGGTCAAAACCACGACAAAAACCAAACGAAAACACACTAGAGCATTTTGTTACCTACATTCGCATTCATCAAATTCTAGTTTCGCGGATATCTTTAAATTCCTACGTATTCCTTACTTTAGCCATGGCCTGAAAATCCAGTAATAACAACGTGGGCGGAACTTGCATCGGCTATTTCTACTACGTAGGTGTAACAAGCGGATTGCAACGCTTCTACAGGTAATTGGGTATAGTTTAAAAATAGATTGACACTTTACTTTAGTTTGCGGTCCTTCAAAGGGAGAGTTATCAGTGAAAAATATTGAATTGAGCGGGTAGAGCATCTGCTATGAAATCTTACCAGTAACGGGTACCAAGATTACAGCAACAATATCACAAGAGCACAGTATTGGGTGGCCGGCAGGACCCAAACACGTCACTGGTTACATTTTCGCAAGATCAGATGAACCTGGGCGAAAGAAGGGGGCTCCCCCCTCTGGTTACCATGGCTACGGAACCTTGCGCGCGCACTATCTCTACCGCTACGAATTTTGACAAATTTATTTACGAACTTGTCTATAACTTTGCCTAGGAGAATTTTGAAGTAAATAATTTGAATCAATTTATTCAAATATGCAGCTATAATTTTACTATCCAATATCTGATATGGCTCCAAAAAAGGTATGGCTCTTTTATTTCTAAATAATTCGTCTATAACTTAAGATTATGAATCACATTTGTAACGGAAAATTCATTAGACATGTTTTTCTGCACTTTTCCTGTTTAATGATCAGTATTTAAAAAGAATGTGTTTTCTATTAGGTTACTTAATCGGTTTTTCTCACTAAAGTTATTGATTTACATACATTGATTTGAGTTTGGTATACTTACGAACATTTGCATCTCATCGATCAAACACACACTTTTCCACTTTTCTATACACTTGTTTAGAGCAGGCCTATTACTATGGAACTACTATCTGATTTTCAATTCCTAACTCGTAAAAGAAGACTGTATTTCCCTGTATAAATAACTAACTAAACACGCGTTCGGTCCCCGAGAAAATTCTTTGTTTACTTAGTGATAAACACCTACGTACCATGTTTATTTTTTATGTACGTAGACGTAACAGTTGCTATGATTGTAAATGTACAGAATGTATCACTACAGAAACGATAAGGTTTGCGTCTCAAAGTACGTCCTACACTCTTCGTACTAAAAATTTATAATAATAACAGATGATAAAGTTTCAAAATACAGGTGGACCATATAGAGTGACGTCAATAAAAAGAAATTAGATTCCTCACATCTTGGGGTATTCTAAAATACCCTATGTATCTTTCGCGATTATTTTTAGTTTCCGAGTTATTCAACTTTAAAGTTGTATGGGAAAAACTCGAATGGCAGAAATTTTTTCTTTTTTTGTACGCTAAAAAGTATAAATCATAAAGATTGTGCTATGAAATAAACCTCGCTAAAAGCCCTTATACGGAAGTAAAAAAGGGAAAGGAAAAGTTACTGTCGACATTTTCCCATACAGCTTTAAAAGTTGAATAACTAGGAAACTAAAAATAATCGCGGAACATACGTACATGGGGTATTTTCGAATACCCAAAGATGTGAGGAATCTAATTTTATTTTATTAACGTCACTCGATGGTCTACCCGGTATAAGATTCATTATCTATTTACATCACAATCAATGCACGTACCTAAAACTGACTCTAATAAAAACTAATCACTCGAACAAGTATTTTAATGAGCTGTTTGCAACCTGATTTAGCTGCCTACCCCGCAAGGGAGTAAGCCTAAGTTGCCCGACCTCTGGCGCAATAAGGTGAAGCCACCTGAGAATACTATAGGACAGCTACTTCTTAAGAAGCTGAAGGTAGTGAGTACTAGCCGGCTTGAGTCCCCGACTTGTGGCGTCCGTCATTGTAAATATCCCATGATGGTGGTTTTTGAAGTAGTTTCGACGGCGTTTTCCTCAAAGTCCGTTGCAGCGATATTGGTTCAATCTATTGGGATTGTAATGCACTCACAGTGCTATATTATTCTCACAAGGGAAAATAAGAAATAGAAAAGATGACGTACATCGACCGGGGATCGAACCCGGGCCGCATGGGTAAACGCCCCACCGCTCTGCCACTGAGCTATCGATGCACGGCCGATGGACGCCAAATTTTCTATCTCTTGATGCTCGTCTCCAAGCGACGATCCAGCGACATCTATAGTAAGTATTTAGAACTTACTACATGGTTAGTCCACATTATGAGTGGAATTCAAACCATATGATGAAGCTTGCTTTATCAATCTATTGGGATTGTAATGCACTCACAGTGCTATATTATTCTCACAAGTGAAAATAAGAAATAGAAAAGATGACGTACATCGACCGGGGATCGATAGCTCAGTGGCAGAGCGGTGGGGCGTTTACCCATGCGGCCCGGGTTCGATCCCCGGTCGATGTACGTCATCTTTTCTATTTCTTATTTTCACTTGTGAGATATTGGTTCAATTGCAACTTACGTACCACCCGACGAAAGGTCTTGATTTTGGTACGTCATACTTCTTTGTGTGCGTTTCTTATGTAGCGCAAAGACTCGAGGTCAAAATAAAAGCGAGTTGGTATCTA
Organism: Phthorimaea operculella; assembly: GCA_024500475.1. Lineage (NCBI taxonomy): Eukaryota > Metazoa > Arthropoda > Insecta > Lepidoptera > Gelechiidae > Phthorimaea > Phthorimaea operculella. Next base: position 133,239 of record JANFCV010000196.1, read on the forward strand.
AAGCACATCGTTCTTTGTGAATTTGGTGGATGCTTTGCTTATTAAGTTCTTACTTAAACTTTGATGTATCATACTGCACTCCTAATTTTTCTTACAAAATTAATAAAAGAAAAATCTAGATGTAAAAGAAATACTGCAGATATTTTAAAGGGTGAACCAGTCCATGAATCTGAACCAATTTGGCTCAGTAACATAGGACGAAATATAAAAAAATGTGGACCTCCCATACAAAATGTGTTGGCTGGCCGGGTAAGTTTTATATTTGCAGCAATTTTTTTACACTGATAACTGCAAAACTTTGAGGAAAATCATGGGTAGAAACTACTGAAAAATCGCTTTATGTGTTGTGTTGTCCAACATGTTGTAAATGCTGGTAATTAGGAAGTAATTAGGACATTACCTGTTCGTGTTTGTCGGCCATTATGTGTTGTGTTTGTCCAACATTTGTACATAATCCTGTCATTTGTGTTGTCTGTCCAATCTCTATTTAGTTTAGGAAAACACTACCTAAAGATTTTTAATGCGCACTACTTATACCTAATAGGTTTTAAACCTGGAAAATTAAATCACTTAGGTATTTAGTCACTGTACTGTACTGAACCCAATATTTAGGTATCTATACCTACACGTATAAATACTGTATGTGTCTTTTTATTAATTTTTATCTGATCTGTGCAAAAACAACCTCTTGCCACTTAATTTTCGTGGTAAAATTAGTTAGGACGATAAAAAATTATAAATAAATATTGTTTAATTTATTTTCTTGCGTGTAAATGCTTATAAATAAGTTATTAATGCGTCAATGCTCGCCCTTTGACCGAATGAATGCCGTTGTAAAACTAACGTAAACAGTTTGCGTCACTATTCAATAATAAACTATTGTCTATGCTACGCCGCGCGCTACGATAGTTTTGCTACGAAGTCTACGGACCTACGCACTGTGCTACATCTTGCTACGGTTAAAACAAAACCAAAAACGTTTTGTACATTTAGTCTTTTTCTTTATTTTGTAGCAGCAAAAAAATATCTATCTATGATGTACCTAATTTAAATCCACCAGAAAAACTTTTGAAATATTTGATTTTAATAAAACCTTATCCTTTGAGATGGCTAGGTAATATAAAAATACGCAGTTACCTTATTTTTGCGATAAAATAATAACGAAATTTAAAAATTAATGGATACGTAAAACTAACCATTAATATTTAAAAATTGTCCTATTCTTCCGACCAGAAAGCTCGACACCCAAATCCACAATAGCACATCAGTTTGAAAATCTAATTTTGCGTGCGGAAGTTATCATTTTATTATTACTTGTGGTTTATTATCTTCGTGGTTATCGGGGCCAATCTACATGGTATTGCCAGATCGATCGGGTACTCCCTGATACCCATCACGCAATGCGTTTATGAACAATAAAAATGTTTTATTTTTATGTTTCTCAAATAGGTTACAGCGTACAACATACAGTACGTTTATGCCGCAGATGTTACCTTGTATTTTAGGTTTGACGTCATATCCAGTGGCCTTTAAATTATTAAACGTAACCTACATTGTTTTGCATGCTTGTGTAGTTTAGGATTACTTATCTCAAATTGCAAGACTTAATACTTTCTTTGTGCTTAATACTTACCTACTTACTAAAATAGTCCTGGAGTGAATAATTTTCTTTTTTTACTTTATAACGAATTCATTTTTTGTATAGACATTGATTACTTTTATTTTCCAGTTTAATTATTCACGCAATAAAAGAACAACAAATATTATCACTATTTACATTATTATTTATTACTGATGTCACTGGCACTCGCGTCTACTAGATGCTTACTACTAAGCCTATTGTACATAGCGATAGTAGTAGTAAGTGATATAAAGAAGTTATACAATTGATCAGGCATATTGTTGTTGATTCGACGAGAAGGTTAAATTAATCTTTGTAGACGTCAATATGAATGCTACAATAAAGTCTATTGTATTTTTATTAATAGAGACAAGCTAGGTAGGTACTTAATTCAAATTAACCCCTAATAGGGGTTATGTTAGAGGTCATAGCGAAATAAATTTATTATACAAGGGACATCGTACCTTTCTATTGGATATCAACCGCGTTTTAAGCCGCACTGGAGAAATAGAAACAAAAAATTGTTCAAAACAAAAGTTTGCTTAGCTCTACAATGATTATTCTAAACCTTTCCCTTTTAAGTCTACGAAATTTTGGTAAGTAGTTAAAAAATAGAACAAGGAAAGAAAATTGCAATAAATTAGGTAAAAGTGTAAAATAATGTGGAATACTCTTCTACAAAAAAAAAAACTTTACTGTTTTTTACACAGGGTATAAGGGATAGTTCTCCGAATACTTATACTAACCATGAAACTGAACAACTTCCCATAAGAAAATATATGAGGAGACAACAAGATTTTTGACTACCAATAGTAAATAGATACAATCAGCTCATCGTGATTTTGTATGGGCAGGCATTTTGTTTTCGTCTACAGAAATATTTTTTTATAGAAAGTTTTTCAATTTCATGGTGCAGGTAAATGCACCCCATCACTATTTTGAAAACTGTCCCTTACAGACCGTATAATAATATCCAAATAAAAAAACCGGCCAAGAGCGTGTCAGACAAATATCTCGAGACAGAAACATTTTAGTGACTTTGTTTCAAAGAAACCTCCCCTTAGTTTTAAAAGACCTAAATGACGACCGAAATTTTTTGCCCCCCATTCACTTGTATGGGAGGGGGTCCAAAAATTAACTAAAAAAAATTTTTCTCATCATTTCTAAATTTGGGTCAAAACGATCTATCTTCACACCAAATTTGATGTCGATAGCTCTAAAACTGACGGAGTTATAAGAGCGCGGCATACAGACAGACAGACAGACAGACTTGACGAAACTATAAGGGTTTCTAGTAGACTACGAAACCCTAAAAAGAAATGTAAATCAATCAAGTGCAAACTCACCTCTTCACGGTGCAGCTCCATCCAAATAACAACCATGGTATGGCATGGGTACGCTTGATCAACAATCACACGAAGATTTTACATATTTATGAATGAGTAGGTACGCGCAGACGGGCGCTCGGCATAAGACTGACTGAATAATTGGACGTAAGATTTCAAATGCAAATGATATCCGTCACAGCAATCTTGCAAATGCCGTGATCACTGTTACCAGGGTTGGTTTCAGAAATCTGTAGGTATAAGGGCCCAGTGGCTGAAAACCCTAAGTCCAAAACAGTCAAATAGAAAAGTCGCAAGTCCAATATTATAACAGTAAGGAGGACTTAGCGTGATCTTGAACTGGAATGTCCAGGACTTATGCAACTGGGCCCTTTAAAATCAGTTTTGTGTTTTCGAACCTTTCATACGAAAGGACCAGCAGCATAATCATTTCACTGTGAGTACTTTTGTACATTGGTGGTTTTAGCAACTAAATCAAGTTGGTAGGTAGGTGCTAGGATTCTCGTGATAAAATCTTGCGGTAGTACTTGTCATTCATGTAAATTAAACAGATTAATAGCAACAAAAAAATTTTCAAAAATTTTATTTCTCTATTTTATGAAGAATTGTATAAAAGAATAGATGTCAAGTTCTACATTATTATCATCGGTAGTTCAGGGTAAATAAATCGTCCATGTAAAGTAGGTATTTATTGCGTCGAACACATTACTCAAATCCACAATCGAATGACATTAGACGACATGCAGCACATGATTAGATGCGAAGAGCACAAGATCGCCTGGTAGGTATGTAAGGAGATAGAATAGGCCTATATCTATGTTCATGAATGGACAACAAATGGCTGAAGATGATGTATTTATTGCGTAGAGGAGACTAGCTCCAGTTTATAAACTTTTAAGTTTGTGTTTAATTACTTACCTTGCGAGTCCGTCCCTGGCACATCCGTGGTTAATGTTTTGTCGCACGATGTCGTGCCGTCTCTGTGCTGGGTTACACCAGCCACCGGCTAATTAGAATTTGACGACACGCCCCACAGATACACCGACTATAACTTTGTACAGACAGACAGACAAATGAGACTAAATTAATATTTTTGGTAGAGGTAGAGTTCTTAAAATACCTAGTCCTTAGGTATAGTGGATTCAATCGACCTAATTGTACCTAAATATTTATCAGCCTGAAATGAAGAAGTTGCCATCAGAGGCAGGTAGAAAAGATCTCTAAGATGCCAGACAGGATAGGTACTCAAACTAAATAAATATTTCAAGAATAAATAGACGAATTTGTCCTTTAGGAAATCTCTATAAACGGTCAACTCTCAATTCCTTACGTTTGTTTTCTCTGTTTTTCTTTTCGTGGCCGTCTCTACCATAATGTTTCTGGCGCTAAATGCAATGCAACTATCAGTTAGGAACCAACAAAGTTTGCGGGATTTGCGTGAACATTACCTCAGTCTTTACAGTTTATGTAAGCCTGGTAGACGGCTCTAAAACCTCTGCATTATCAAACGTTCATTTTAAAATAATTTGGCAATAATCGATGACGTCGTTTGATGAAAATATAGGTAGTGAATGTGACTCAGAAGTAAGTGAATTATTGCATTGCGTGTGTATTAAAAAGTAATTTTATACCATTCCTACAAATTAAGATCGTAAAAGTTAGCAGCCCGCATGCTTCAAACACGCTTTAATCGTTTATTTACGATTGCTGTGCTTCCTAAAAATGCCACAAATTATTTATAGTCGAGTTACATGATCCTACTCAATAAAAGTCTTAGCTTTGAATATGCAAATGTCCTGTATATCTAGTGAAGCCTACATTTTATATTCGTGAAGTATTTTAGGAGAGCCAGTGGTTTGTTTGCTGCCGTCTTAGGAACTTGTGAGCTTTATTTGAGCTTGAACATGTTGAAAGCTGCGGTAAAACGTATGCTGAATACTGAGGAGGACACGCCGTTTATCAGTAAAGCATTACACTGTTTAGACGTACGTGCTTGCTTGAGTAAGACTACCCACACTTCCACTTAGATTCTAGGAGGCATCTGCTGCTGTGTAGAACTATCAAAGTATCAGCTGATCATCCATATAGGTAGGTAAGTTCCCTCATTCGTGGTATAAACATCTGTGGTTTCCAGACAAGAGATCGTGAGAAGTCTAAAGTGAATCTCGAAGATGACCTGGACTGGCTCAAGCCACGGGTCCTTATCAAGCCGGAGGATCAGGAAGAAGTACCGGATGCAGTAAGTGGTTTTGGCCTTACATTTCACATCACATCAAATCAGAGTATTGCAGTCCACTGGTAGGCATAGGTCTCCCTAAGGAAGTTTTTGCCATCTAGTAGCTACCAGTTCTCTTTAAGTCATCGATCCATCTGGTTGGAAGGCGCATAACGGTATGCTTGCCAACGCTGATATTTATTGTTGATAAGAGGCAACGCAATGTTCTGGCTTGTTTATGTCAGGTCAGCGTCCATAACTTCAGAAAGTTAGACATGCCTACTGTAAAGTTGTATGTAAAGGTCGCAGAAGCTATTGAATCTACTTCCAGAGAATAGGAAAATAAATGACTAAAATACCCACTACTTTGCGTGGGGATCTGGTTGGAACCGCTTATGAAAATGATCAACATGATGAATACAATACCTGTCTAACAAGAAATGTTTATCATTGTTATGAATCTATAGAGGCGCAATATAATACTTTCTTGTAATATCTAGGATTTAGAAGAAGAAATGGGCCGCGTCCTGTCTTCGCACAATCCGCAATGGAAGGCAGATGAAGTGGCGTACCACTACGGGGAAGGAAAGTTCAAAGTCAAGCCAAAGCCGACTTATGGGAAGGCATACCCACTGTGGACCTTCCAGGGCACGGCTATCAGAAAGGATTCAGATGAAGCTAAGGCTCAAATTGCTGCTGGCTATGGTAAGTGGGAAACGATAAACTGCCTTCTACGCCGAGGGTCGTGGGTTCGATCCCCACAGGAAACAATTAATTGTGTTTAGTGTGGGTGTTTCTTATGTATAATAGGTAAGTAGGTATGATAAGTAATTATCTTATAAAAAACTTATATATTTAAGTACTTAGATATTATTATAAGCTAGGTATCTAGTTCCCATAGAAAAAGCTTAATTCAGGGCTAGATGGCGAATTGTGAATTGCGCAGGATATTTATAGAATCTCTTAATGTTAAAACTAAATGCTAAATGCATGGATGGAATAGAATAATGACGGATTAAAAATGCATTTTACTCTTACAGGCAAAGTGAGTTTTGATGACGCTGGTCCGAAGAAAGTGAAGGTGAAGAAAACAACTGCCGACGCCGAGGAAGAAGAGGAAGAACCAGAGCAAGAGCCTGCCGCTGCCGCTGAAGAAGCTAAGGTCGAAGAAGGTGTGGTCACTAATTATTTTTGTATCCTTGAGTAAGATACGCTATTGTAGGTATTATTTCGCAGGCAACGATCGCAGGTTTAAATCCTGCCAACGGTTAGAATTTTTGCAAGTTTACATGTTGTCCTTAACCAAGTTTTAGGCTAGAAGTAAGTCCTTTTATAAGAATGTGTGGTGAATGCAAAGTGAGTTCAACCATAACGTTATTCTAATTGCAGTCACAGTAGAACGCATGCATGTTGTATAATATACAAGTGCACTTGTACTAAGTAGGTATAGCTAGAATCTAGGCCTAGATAGAAACCACTAAAGTCCTGTTATAAATATAACTTACAGAAGCCGAGAAAGAAGAAGCCGAGCCTGAAGCGCAGAAGGAAGTGCCCAAAGACGATGAGAAAAAAGTAGGAGCTGAAGGAGAAGCAGTTGAAGGGGAAGTCGGCGAGGAGGGCGTGGAGGGAGAGGAGAAAGAGGAGAAAAAAGGTTGAATTAATTTATATTTTTAAATAAATATGGTGCCTAAAGTAACAAAGTAAAAAAAAAAAGAAGGGTTCAAACCCTTCTTTTTTTCTCATGGCAAAGCACTCGAAGAGATGTCGGTGGGGAGGGAGAGGAGCATGGGGAGGAGTGTGAGTAATCAGAGCATGAAACTGAACAACTTTTACTATGGTTGGGAAACGTAAAATGTGGTTTTCATACAACAACTTTTTCCCGTTTGGTGCTCGACGTGAATGCTTCTCGTTTAATAACATAGCCCTAATAGCAAAAAATCTTCAGTTTCACGGTCTGATCATGCTTGCAAAGTTTTCAGTACCTACACGGTCATCCTGTATTTCACAATACCTAATCATATACTGCGTAAATATACCTTTATGGCTACGTTATTTTCGCAGAAGAGGAGGCTGGGTTGGATATAATCGGTGACGAGCTGATAACCATAAAACCGCGTGTCAAAAAGCTGGCCAATCAGTTCAACTTCTGCGAGCGAGCCGCTCTCACCTACACTTTTCCTAGGAGAGTGAGTAAACTTATAAAGCAATGCGATGTATTTTTGTCACGCCTTAGAATTACCTTTGATGTTGTAGATATTTATTCATTCGATTTTGGGGGGTTTTCCAAACTGACACCCCAGAATGGACACCCAAGGGTGGCAGACGGATTATCCAGGTTGATTTTGTTCGATCTGCCACACCAGGGAATCCATTCTTGCTTGGTTAGCCAGGATTTTTCTATCGCCCTGAATGTTGACCTTTGCGAATAGTCCGTAGACACCCAGACCGTGCCACCGCCTAGAGCCACGTACGGCGCGACTGCGCTTCAGAGCATCATCTTCGACTACTACCAGGAAGACCATGAAAGGAAGATGAAGGAAAAGGAGGATGAGAAACCAAAACGGGTAAGCGGAATGCACCTACTATCTGAGATCATGCCCATTCATGCTGAAGTACCTACTAAGTACCTGCCGAAGTATCTAGTCAGTCCTACTTCTTAGTTCTCAGTACGGTCCCATCCGGAAGAAAGCATGAATCTTGGCATATAGGTAAGAAGTTTTCATTATTTCGTATGATTGGTAACGCCTACATATGAAGGCTACGTTCATGCCAAGTTTCATACTTTCTTCTTATTGGTTTCAAACAAGCTCAGAGCTTTAGCGAAACTAAGTAGATATTTCTCCTCTGCAGTAGGTACTGATTTTAAATTTTACTCATTTTTTCTCTGACATGGCACTTCAGTTACGCAAGAAGACAACGAAGCACGCGAAGTCAGCACAACAGATCCACGACGAACAGCTGGCGCAGAGAGTCAGCGAGGCCTGGGTCATTCTGGAGCGGCTGGTCAATCAGAACATTTACGACGATATCGGTACAATGCAAAAAACCACATACCTACATACTCGCATCAATGTTATTCTAAAGTGGAAGACGTAGAAATATATGTATAAAAAGTTTTCAGTAGATAGGGGTGGGTGGAAAGATAGACGATTCTATTTCCGTTGGACAGAAGCGGACCCGAAAAGGCGTCGTAGATGCGTAAAACGTTCAGTTCGCTTGCCACCTGCAAGAAATTGTGAACGCAATGGGCCGAAACTCAATGGTAGAGGCAAAAAACCGAAGAAACTGGCGTGAGAAAGAAAAGGCCTATGCCCAGCAGCAGAAGGCTGATATAGGCCGTTAATGATGATGATGAAGCTTTCAAATAGTGCTGGATTTACCTGTTCTCACAAGATGATATTGTACTAAATAACAGGAATACCTGCGATTATTTTATCCCTAGATGGAGGTGGTGGCTAATTTTATTCTTTAGTGGTTAGACAAAGGTTACACGCAGTTATTATAAAAATCGTCGTGAGCAACAACGTCTGCCTTACCCACAGTATTTGTTTCTGCCAACAGCTCAAGACTACCGCTACTGGGACGACCCGTCAGACGAGTTCCGCGAGGGCATGGGCTCGTTGCTGCCGCTGTGGAAGTTTCAGTTCGAGCCGATGAGGACCCATGCAGTCTGCGATGTGCAATGGAACCCTCACTACCAGGACCTCTTTGCTGTTGGGTTTGGATCATGTTGGTACCAAATTATGCAGTAGACTTGAGCCTTGGCTGACTTGGGTTTCGCAACGTCTGGATGTGCATGTTGGTAACCGTAAGACTAGACTACATACTGCTGCCTTTTCTGTGTTTTACCCAAGACACAAACGGGATGTAGAATTTCAAGGAAAACTTGCAAAATTTTCCACCGCAGGCAGGACTTCCGACGCCACTACCAACTGGGCTACCGTAGTTTTATCCTAGCCTCCGATTTAAGCAAGTATATCTTGGCCTACGGTGGTTAATTTTACAAGTTTTCCAAAAACACGGAAGGTATTCTAATGAAGCGGTATTAATAGCTATTTTATTTTGCAGTGGACTTCTCAGCTCAGGCAACTGACGGTTGTCTATGCCTGTTCAGCATCAAGAACCCAGCGTACCCAGAGTATGCAGTGTTCACGGAATCTCCAGTTATCAGTCTGGATGTATTCAAGGAGACACCCTATCTGGTTTGTGTTGGTAAGCGCGATTATCATATGAAATGGGACGAAAACTGAGTTGCAATCAAAATAGGTAGATGAAATAAAAGGCACATAGGTATAATCCCAATAAATTGATATACGAAATAGCTTCATGCTCCATGCATGATATGATTTGAATTATTTAGGTACCTAGTAAGTTGTAACCAGACTATTTAATGTTACTAAAATCCTCGCTTCGAGACAAACATCAAGACGTTGAAATTTGGCAGGGTTGTTAAGAAATGACATACTGTAATGTATCCGAATTATTGTCGGTTCATAATGTGTATCCGAACACGGTTGGTGGTATGGAGTCTTGTTAATTGTCATGGCGGAGTTTACGTGTGCACTGAGAAAATAAACAGAATTTGATGCCTATAACTTTGTGGTATTACTCCAAACAACCTGCAAACACATCAAATAATATATGGCGACCGTATGGATATGAAAAATGGAGGCAAAGTTAAGGACGGAAACCAGAAGGCAATTTACAAAAAAGTGCAACGTGTTCGGCGAATTATTATCACAGAAACCACAGAAAGCCGAAATTTCTCAAGTCATCGCCACATTTAAAGCTATAGCAGAATATAAAAAAGAATTAGATAGGCTAGATAAAATCATATGTGACAAGATTTTAACAGATTTTGAGGAAGAAAAGTTACAAAAAGAATGTGATGAAGCCGAAAAATACCGGGAAAAATGGCTGCTAATAGAAACAAAATACGAAATCTTCCTAAACCAAGCGAATCAACATTCAGGAGACAATAATAATCACAACTACAATGGGAGAAATTATAATTTGAGGCTCCCTATGCTAGAGATTCCAAAATTCGACGGGAGGCTGGAAACATGGCTTCCATTTTGGAATCAATACAAGAAGATAGATGAAGACTAGGGATGGGCCGAAATTCGTTTCACATTCGGTTAAACCGAATTTCGGCAGGTTTTACCAAACTTCGTCATTCGGCCGAAATTCGGTTCACACTGCCGAACTCCGGCCGAAATTCTGCACATTATCATTATACTACATAAATGGGCAATCAGAAAGAATACGTAAGTTTCCACATTATAATACGTATAATTTGTGTGGTGCCGTCTTAAAATATCAGCCTATTGTATCAGCCAATGTCAGCCTATTTTCTACCCGTGAGCGTCGTAAAAGGTGACGAAAAAATGGTTCGCAGCGTACCCTGAGAATATCTACAAGACTGCACTACGTTCTCCAATTTGCCTGGCTATTTTCTAAGCGTAGTGAGTATGGCAAATATGTCACAATATGGGAGTGCCCATGTCCTGCTGAGGACTGTTGTCGCTGTTATACATTGAGTCATTTTAGCTTTGTAAAAAAACTACTATCATAGTTCTTTGAATTCAGATAAGTACTTACTCGCTGTAATTAATTTAATACAATATTTATGTAGGTATTTTTTTTTATAATCGGGGTATGTTTTATTATTATTCATCATACCATGAACTATAAGTGCTACAACAGTTCACTGCTGGACATGGGCCTCTCCCATTCGGAGGATACTTCCATACTCACCACAATTCGCAGACGGATTGGCGAGCGCAGTTCAATATGTCGCATTTAAAATTATTATCCCTTAGTAGCTTTTTACGGCGCCTACGGGTAGAATTGGGGTGATGCTATTCTAAGTCAGCATCACACGGCACATATTAATCACAAGCACTTAATTTTTATTAGATTTGAGAACAAGAAAAATTTACCTGATAAAGCTACTCATTAGCTTCGAAAAGTCATATTTTAACACTTCAAAGATAATAGCGCGAAGATGTCAACCGAAATTCGGCCGAAATTCGAATTCGGTGGCTTTGCATACCGAATGTTCGGCCGAAGTTCGAATTCGGTCAAATCCACATTCGGCCCATCACTAATGAAGACGCAAACCTCGACCCGGGAGATAAATTTGGATACTTGCTACAAGCCATAACACCAGGAACTGATGCAAGACAGCTGGTGGAAAGTTATCCAATCACACCTGAAAATTACCCAAAGTGTATAGAGCATTTGAAATCGAGGTACGCACGAGAAGATCTACAAACTCAACTGTATGTTAGAGAATTACTAAGCCTTATTATGCAACGGGAAAAACATACTAATATCACCACCCTGTATGACAAAATAAGTGCTCAATTGAGGTCTTTGGAAACATTGGGCGTTACCAAGAAAAATGCTGCCTTTATTTTGCCTATGGTGGAGTCGGCACTGCCAGAAGAATACCTGAAAGCATGGCAGAGAACGGGCAAGCATGATAATGATATGGAAACAGAACTTAGCAATTTATTGAGTTTCCTACATACAGAAGTAGAACACAACCAAAGAATAGAAATGGCAAGGATGAATTTTAATAAAGAAGAACCCAAAGAAAGCCTGCCGACTGCTAGCTGTTTATTTACTGCTAAAAATACTCAACAAAAAACAGAATTATGCATTTGGTGCGACAAGGATAATCACACAAGCTTAGAATGCTATAAACTTCAAAAGTTAACCTTAGAACAACGAAGAGAAGTTATTCAGAAGAAAAAAGCTTGTAGTATATGTCTCAAAAGAGGACATTTCTTCAAGAATTGCCGCTCATTCATCAAATGCTTGATTTGTAAGAAAAAACATTCAACAGTATTGTGTATGTCACAAAAACAAGAACAGAAGTTGAATGAAGAGAAAAAGACAGAATTTAGCACAACTACACACACTACAACTGCAGCATCTTCAGAGAAGCAAAATTCCACTACCTTACTTCAAGCGGTACGAGTATCAATAGAACATAACGGAGTGAAGATACCTGTACGAGCCGTATTCGACAATGGATCCCAAAGAACATACATCCAAGAGAAGATTATAAAGAAGCTGCAACTTCCAGCATGTGGGCAAGAACGACTAGGACATTCACTCTTCGGTGGCAAGGAAATAGAATCCAAGAACTATAATGTCTATAATGTAAAGGTCAACAGTCTGGATGGATCATACTCAACTGAAATAGAGGCCTTAGGCCAAGACACTCTCTGTCATAACATTCCTAAATATAATATGACAGCGCTCTCTAAGTTTGCTGAAGTATTTAAGACAAATTTAATACATTTGACAGACAATGATAATCCTTCAGACGAAGTAGGGCTTTTAATAGGAGCAGACATTTCAGGAAAATTCCTTACAGGGCAAATGTTAGCTTTAGATGAGGAAGGTCTAGTCGTGGTGAAGACAAAACTGGGGTGGACACTACAGGAAAACAGGTAAGAGTCAATGCCAGTAACATTATAACAACTTTATTTTGTGCTAATGTCAACAATAATTTCACAGAATATTGGTCGTTGGAATCCTTGGGCATAAAGGACCCTGTGGAGATAAAGACAAAAGAAGCCGCTGAGGATGAGATCCTTAAAACATTTGAAGAGACTATTAAGATAAACGAGGAAAAACGTTATGAGGTAAGTTTACCATTCAAAACTACCCAGCAAGATTTATTGCCTAATTATAATATTGCAAAGAGACGGTTAGACACAACAACACAAAAAATAATTTCCAGTGGTATATTTCAAAGATATCATGAGGTTTTTCAGGAGTGGCACGAATTAGGTATTATTGAAAAGGTGCCAGACTCAGCAGTGGATCATGATAAAGGACACTACTTACCACATAGGGCTGTAATAAAAGAATCAAGTCTAACTTGTGCAATAAGACCTGTATTTGATGCTGCAGCAAAGGATAAAATGGCTTATGCCTCAATGCCTGTTTAGAAAAGGGTTTAAACTTGATAGATAGGATTCCTAACCTTTTAATTGGATTTAGAACAGGAAAATTGGTGTGACAGCTGACATACAGAAGGCATTTTTGCAAATAAGTATACCACATGAAGACAGGGACTACTTGAAATTTTTGTGGTGGGAGAATGAAAGTCTAGAAAATATAGTAACTTACAAACATTGTAGATTGGTATTTGGTCTAACCTCTAGTCCATTTTTACTAGCAGCTACTCTCATGCATCATCTCAAGAATACACCAGGAGCATGTGCAGAACTACTGAATAGATCATGGTACGTAGACAATTGTCTCACTAGCTTTGATACGGAGGCTGAAACCAGGAGTTCATTCAGGAGGCAAAGCAGATCATGCAAGCGGCAAAATTTAATCTACGCATGTGGGTGACATCTCCAATGAAGATTAATGAGGTAGGTAAGGATGTGATATCTGTTTTAGGAATCAACTGGGACACAGTGTCTGATCAGTTATACTGTAATACCTTCAACCTACCAGCCATAAATGACATCAAAAGAGTCACAAAGAGAGAACTGCTGTCCCTCACTCAAAGAGTTTTTGACCCTATAGGATACACCTCACCAGTCATGTTAGTACCTAAATTAATAATGCAAGAGACTTGGAGGCGAGACTTACCCTGGGATGACACTCTCCCATCAGACTTAATGAAAAAGTTCCTAGATTGGTATAAAGAGCTTACTTACCTGAATGACTGCAGAATCCCACGACGACTAACGGCAGAGAACCTGAAAGAAAGTAAGTTAAGCCTACATCTACTTTGTGATGCTAGCAAAGATGGTTATGCAGCCGGTGTGTTACTTAGGGCAGAATATAATAATAAGAAAGTTAGTGTCCAGCTAGTCTTGGCGAAGGCACGAGTCGCACCACCTAAAAGGTAAGCATACCCAGATTAGAACTACTTGCAGCATTGATAGGATCACGGCTTTTGTCACAAGTAAGAGAGAACATTATATTAAAAATTGTGACACTTATTGCTGGACCGATTCCAGTGTAGTATTGTGTTGGATAAAAAGAGAACTGCCACTGAACAACTTTGTAGGCAACAGAATAAAAGAAATTAGACAACATACTAACATAAAAGATTGGTATCACATTCCAGGAACGGAGAATTGGTCAGACCTGGCATCCCGAGGCTGCACGGCCAGAACGCTGCGTGATTGCAGATGGTGGGAAGGACCAGCGTGGCTTCGTCTAGCGCCAGATCAATGGCCTAGCGCAGACGTCTCAGTGGATGAATGTGAGGTACAAGCCGAGACAAAGAGAACGGTGTGTAGCACGCAAGTATGTGTCAATGACATTTTATTAGAAAAAATACAAAGTTATTTCTCTAAATATACTAAGATTATAAGAACAGTAGCATGGATATTGAGAGTTATACATAACATGAAGAATTCTACAAACAAGAAAAGAGGAGAAATAACTTTCAATGAATATTCAAGAGCTGAAAAGACTGTCATCAAGCTAATACAAAAGGGTAGTAATGAATATATGGGAAAAGAAGGAAAAAATTTGAATAAGTTTACTGATACAGAAGGCCTAATTAAAATAAGAACAAAACTTACCTTGTCAGACTTCCCAGAGCTCACCAGGTCTCCATATTTGCTGCCAGCAAAGCATCCTGTGGTAAGACTACTGGTAAGGCAACGCCACGAACAGATGCAGCATGCAGGCGCCGACCAGATGATTGTTGATCTACGGACGAGGTTTTGGATAGTCGGTGTGCGTCGTTTAGTCAGGTCAGTCATCCATCACTGTGTTATATGTAAGAGATACCGATCTAAACCTGTCCAGGCACCGACAGCACCCCTGCCCCTAGAGAGAATTATGAGTGCAGCAGCGTTCCAAAATTGTGGCGTAGATCTGGCGGGACCATTATATCTGCGCAATGGTGAGAAGTGTTGGATTGTATTATACACCTGTGCAGTATACCGAGCAGTACATTTGGAGCTGACTCTGTCCTTATCGACGGAAGCATTTATAATGACAATGAGAAGATTTATAGCCCGACGATGCCGACCAGAGCTGATGCTGTCTGATCAAGGTACAAATTTTCATGGAACTAAAAATCTAATAGAATCCCTAAATTGGGAGGAGGTTCAGCGCCACCTTTCCATACGCCGTATTCAGTGGAAAATGAACGCGCCTAGTGCGGCATGGTGGGGCGGTTTTGGGAAAGATTGATGAGAATAATGAAAGACCTACTAAAAGAATCATAGGTAGAGCATTACTTTCCTACGACGAAATGAATACTATATTATGTGAGTGCGAAGCTGTTATGAATGGTCGACCTCTAACATATGTTAATGACGACTCAGGTGAGTGTTTAGAGCCATTGACACCAGCACATTTTTTATATCCAGTAAGTCAGCCTACAACAGAGGTATGTGATTTCAATAAAATTGATAGTAACAGTTTAAATAGTAGAGTTAGGTATATACAGGAAATAAGAGCTCAGTTCAATGAGAGATTCAAGACAGAATATCTGACATCATTAATACAGAGAGGTAAGGAAAATAAGGACAAAATAAAGGTGGGTGATATTGTCCTCGTTGAAACGACAGATAAAAGGATTAGATGGCCATTAGGTGTAGTCCAAAACCTGTTGACTGGTAAGGATGGCATCGCCAGAACTGCAGAAATAAAGACCGCTCTAGGTACTAAGATCAGACCTGTTCAGCGTCTCTTTAGACTAGAGGTTTCTTCAGAGCTTACAGGTAACAAATCACCAGTTATAAGTCAAAGGCCGGACTCTCCTAATGATGTACAGCCCGCAGAGTCGCCCGCCGAGACTAGTGTTCCTAATAGCGTTCCTCAGTCTTCTAGGTGTGGTAGGCAGGTTAAGATTAACATTTACCACCGATAAGATTAACATTTACCCTCTAAGTTTAACATTTACCACCGATATTAGTAGGTATCTGTATTTATTCCTATTATGATGTCATGTCTGTCAAATGTGTTAGGTTGCTCAGAATAATATTAATTAATATTATAATAACTAGTTTTGTGTTTAATTCTGTTACTCCATACTATATGGCGGTAGTCATAGTAAAGATATTTAGTTTGGCGCTGCTGTAGAAACATTGCTGGCCAATAGGTGTTTTATTTGTTTTGCAGAATGTACTCTATGGTAGCTACCCTTAAAATCAAGTCGTAGGATATTACTCTGCTTTTTCTGAAGAAAATTGATATAGTCAACATATATATATCTAAGAATATTTAGTTGGCGTTGCTATAGTGACATTGTCGGCCAATAGGTGCTAATTTTGTATTGCAGAATGTTTTACTATAGTAACTACCCTTAAGTTTTAATTGTATAAAGATATGATTTTCTTCAAGTGAATAAAATAATATTGTACACTTGGAGGAAAACATGTGTCAAATGTTGAAAGAAAACAACAATAATTGTGTTCACATAGGGGATCTTTATTCGCTTTCATATTGAATAAAAGTCTGTTATGTGCATACTGGAACGTACTTTAGATTGGGTATTTTTAATGCAATTTTGTTTAATTACAATTTTAATTCATAGAATGACTGGTTGAATTGATAAGTTTTTTATAAGTTGACTTGATAAGAGATAAGAAAGTGACATGTTAAGTTGATAAGAGATTGTAATGTTTTGTTTGCTTTGTACAATCATTTAATTTGCCACTAAATTGAATTAGTAAACTAACCATCATTTGAGGAACCGAATTTCATAATTTTATAAAATTATTGGTGGCAAACTAAAAGATTTCTTTTTCTTTTGGCGTGGGAGGATGTTAAGAAATGACATACTGTAATGTATCCGAATTATTGTCGGTTCATAATGTGTATCCGAACACGGTTGGTGGTATGGAGTCTTGTTAATTGTCATGGCGGAGTTTACGTGTGCACTGAGAAAATAAACAGAATTTGATGCCTATAACTTTGTGGTATTACTCCAAACAACCTGCAAACACATCAAATAATAAGGGTCGATCGAGGTGTCAATATCTCAGGGGCTGAGCATAAGCAGTAGGACGGTATCCTACGGTTCGATCCCCATTCTACGCCAGACATCTTTTCAATATCGTATGGCACCAATAATCTGATAAATACAATTTTATTTTGTAAACAGGATTGTACGATGGCAATGTTTGTGTCTACAACGCCCAACTGAACCTGGAGTCCTCGTATCAATACAAGTCTGACTCTGTGCACGACAAACACAGCAACATCGTGTGGGAGGTCAGATTTGGTTCATATGTAGCTCCTAGTAACAACCATATATAAAGCTGTTAGATATTGTAAAGATACTTATGTGTAGATATCGTAAAGAGATTCGGGGGTGTCCAGTCCATGCTATCTCCGCTCAATCAATATCCTGGGTCGCTACGTTGTATAACTGGTGAAAGGAGTTTTCAAGAAAACCAAAGCGCTGCTGCCCTTTCTAAAAGACTAACGGAGTATAACGTACAACCGATTCCTAAGCTAACTTGTCATCCCACCTTCCCCAGGTCCGTTGGGGCAGACGGCTCATAGACGGCGAGGCGTGCTTCTTCTCGATATCGGGCGACGGGCGCGTGGTGCAGTGGGCCGTGATGCCGGGGGAGCTGCAAGCCACCACCATCATCACGCTCACCATGTCCCCCCAGATGGCGCCCTTGGCCGGGCCGGACGGGACGCTCATCAAAGTCAACAGTGAGTTGTAGGCAGTGGGCCGTGATGACGGGGGAGCTGCTCCACCACCATCATCACGCTCACCATGTCCCCCCAGATGGCACCCTTGGCGGGGCCGGACGGGACGCTCATCAAAGTCAACAGTGAGTTGTAGGCAGTGGGGGGTGATGCCTTGGGAACTAGAGGCAGACACCATCATCACGCTCACCATGTCCCCCCAAATGGCAGCCCTGGCCGGGCCGGACGGGACGCTCATCAAAGTCAACAGTGAGTTGTAGTGCAGTGGGGGTGATGCCTGGGGAGCTGTTCCACCACCATCATCACGCTCACCATGTCCCCCCAGATGGCGACCTTGGCCGGGCCGGACGGGACGCTCATCAAAGTCAACAGTGAGTTGTAGGCAATGGGGGGTGATGCCGGGGGAGCTGCTCCACCACCATCATCACGCTCACCATGTCCCTCCAGATGGCGCCCTTGGCCGGGCCGGACGGGACGCTCATCAAAGTCAACAGTGAGTTGTAGGCAGTGGGGGGTGATGCCGGGGAGCTGCAGGCCACCACCATCATCACGCTCACCATGTCCCCCCAGATGGCACCCCTGGCCGGGCCGGACGGGACGCTCATCAAAGTCAACAGTGAGTTGTAGGCAGTGGGGGGTGATGCCGGGGAGCTACTCCACCACCATCATCACGCTCACCATGTCCCCCCAAATGGCGCCCTTGGCCGGGCCGGACGGGACGCTCATCAAAGTCAACAGTGAGTTGTAGACGCGTGGTGCAGTTGGGGTGATGCCAGGGGAGCTGCCCCACCACCACCATCATCACGCTCACCATGTCTCCCCAGATGGCGCCCTTGGCCGGGCCGGACGGGACGCTCATCAAAGTCAACAGTGAGTTGTAGGCAGTGGGGGGTGATGCCCGGGGGAGCTACTCCACCACCATGTCCCCCCAGATGGCGACCTTGGCCGGGCCGGACGGGACGCTCATCAAAGTCAATAGTGAGTTGTAGGCGCGTGGTGCAGTGTGGGGTGATGCCCCCTCAGATAAAGATAAGATAAAGATAAAGATATTTATTTGCGATAGACATGGTAAATACAAAGATGTTCATAGTAGGTACAATAAAATACAAACCAAATAAAAGTTTCACATATCTAGCCTAAAGTACGAATCTTGATTTCTTATAACTACTTTATTACGTCAATATGAAGCTTTTCCACAATATACGCAGGTCTTATTTTTGTGTTCTAAAAACTCTTTAATAGAGTAAAAAACGTGTTGCAAGAGCCACAGTTTTATATCTTTTTTAAATTTAGGTTTAGAATTTATTGTTTTAAAATGATTTGGCAATTTATTCAAAACCGATAAACACATAGAATAACAATTTTTCTTAAATCTTGCACTTTTCGGGACCACGCCATAAACAAGTGTATTGGGATTTCTGACGTTCCTGGATGTGACGTCTTTAGTTTTTGTGAACATTGTTTGATTTTGCCATACAAATATAGAACATTCCAAGATATATATGCAAGGAAGAGGCAATATATTTAAATTTTGAAATAAAGGTTTGCAAGATATGTCTGGAGCCACTGCCATAATTGCACGTATGCATTTTTTTTGTGCAACAAATGCTCTCTGCGCATCTGTGCTGTTCCCCCATATTACGACAGCGTATCTTAGAATTGACTCTACGTAAGCATAGTAAGCAGTCATCGCTGTTTCTTTGTTTGTTATTTTTGTTAGTTTTCCGAGAGCAAATGAAAATCGGTTGAGTTTATTGCAGACATACTCTATTTGTTGTTTCCAATTTAAGCTATTATCAATTTTAATTCCCAGAAACGTAGTACAATCATTATTATTTATTGGTGTATTATTATATATTATATTTAAATTATTTATGTCATTAAAATTAATGTAAACTGTTTTCTTAATATTAATATTTAGATTATTAGAATTAAGCCAATTAGCTGTAGTAGATACCTAATACTGCTTTGTTGATTTCTAATTCATGTAATGTCAATGTTAATATTTTAGGTGTAGATATAATTATTGTAATGTCATCAGCAAATAAAATTGTCCTGTGATTAGTAATTTTAGTAATGTCATTAATATAAAGCAAAAACGAAAGCGGGCCTAGGACGCTTCCTTGAGGTACACCATATTTATTAATTCTGTGTTCAGATTTTACAGTATTTACGGTCATTTTTGAGTCAAATTCTGTGATTTCAACACTTTGGGATCTATTTTTAAGGTAAGATTGGATCCAGTCATACGCAGGTCCTCTTATTCCGTATTGTTCAAGTTTCGACATCAATAACTTATGAGATACAAAGTCGAATGCTTTAGACATATCAAAAAAAAGAACTGTAACGAAGTTCTTTTCATTGCTCTTATGAAGTATTTCGTTAACTAGATTAAATATGGCAAGAGTTGTAGATTTTGCCTTTTGAAATCCGAACTGATCCCCTGCTATTACATTATATTTTGTAAAAAAAGAATACATTTTGCAGTGCATTACTTTTTCAAAAAGTTTCGACAAAACTGGAATAAGAGTTATTGGCCGATAGTTTTCAATCAGATTTTTATCACCTTTCTTGAATAGGGGTTTTACTATACTTATTTTTAATCTTTTAGGAAACTCGCCTGCTTGCAAGGAAAGGTTTACTAAGTAAGCAAGTACTTCGCTTATTTCTTTTCGACAAGCCTTAACTATCAGTATCAGTTAAAATAAGTGAGAGGGGTGATACTACTACACTACACATGACCAACATAATAGTTAGATTTTTCGAGCTCGTCGTTTTCCGTCAAAAAATATATATACGTAAATCAATTCGTGTTGCGAGCGAAGCGAGCTCGTCCTTTCATGTCCAAGCAATGCACAATCCTTATCGCGTGCGAAGCGAGCTTGTCCAATAAAAATACGTGTTGAGAGCGAAGCGAGCTCGTCGTTTCACGTCCAAGCGATACAAACCTAGTATTGCGAGAGAAGCAAGCTCGTCCTTTATCAAACAATAACATACATAATTCTTCGTATTGCGAGCGAAGCAAACTCGTCTTTTGACTTTTAAATCTTTATTCAAACAGGTTGCGGTAGCTGCATCTGCTTCCACCCTGAGAAGCAGGACATCTTCATGGTGGGCACGGAGGACGGCATGATCCACACGTGCTCTCTGAAGTACAACCGCAACTTCGTGCACTCGGTGAAGGGCCACCACATGCCCGTGTACCGGATCAACTACAACTTCTACAACAACACTATCTTCGCGTCGTGTTCTGGCGACTGGAGGGTCAAGATCTGGGAGGATGGACGCGAGTGAGTATGAATGATTGACATGCCATTAGTGTGCACGAACATACATAACACGTTTTCGACCTTAAAAGATATACTTACATTTTACCCTCAACGTAGATGTAAATGCATAAGAAACTCAACCGTCTGCTCATGGCGTCTGCTATATTAGCTAAACAGTTCATGGAAGACTAAATATATTAGGTCGACTTAGAAATGTTTTAAATTCCACTCCATGTTACGAAACCATACCTATTCGTATCTTTCTAGTCCTTTCTGCTGCATGCACATTATGCACAATGCACCTGTTTAAATACTTAATGGTGTTTTTTTGGATAAGTCGCAGATAGTACCTACCTAGAGCGAGCGAAAGTAAGGTTCTTTTAGAAAGTAGATAAATTCATTTATAGACACAAACAGTTGCTGAAAATTTTACCGATAGATACCTAGCAAAGAGTATATAAAATCACATACCTAGTTGGTACAAACGATAGGTCGATAGTACAGTAGGCCTAGGACGCCGTACGCCGCAAGTCGTGGGTTCGAATTCCGACCGTGCGTAGTGTTTTATTTCTATATTTTCTTGTATAGAACTGTAACTGCAAAGGTTACAAATTCATCGAATAACTTACTCGTAGAATAATCTAAGTAATCTCTGCCACAGTGAGCCGCTATTCATGTTCGATCTGGGCTCGCCTGTCGGAGACGTGAAGTGGGCGCCGTATTCCAGCACTGTCTTTGCTGCGTGCACCGCCGAGGGAAAGGTAATATCATACTTACATAACATCATAGTCTAATAAAACATGGTCTTTCCTTCCCAGAGAAACACAAGACAACGTCACTTAGTATTGCCACTTTATTTCAATAAAATACGTTATAGGGTAAATTCAATCTCAGAAAAGTGACCTAAAATATTTCTTAATAATTTTATAATTTAGATTTACGTGTGTATTAACTTGAACTTTACAACAACACTTCAATTGTATTTATTAGTTAACAGTATCATAAATGATTTACAAAAAACATCATAAGAGTGGGTAGTTCTGGTAACCCACAAGCATGATGACGTAGACTTGTGTTGGTCACGTGGTCCACGAGTCTCGGAACGGAATACCAGGCGGAGTATCTTATTATACCATGCATAACATCAGCGGACAGAATGCTAGTTATGTCAAAACTGAATAACCGTAATGGCGGCGGATAAACTTGTATGAGTGAATTAGGGTTGCCATGTTTGGATTTTTTTTACCAATAAAACACAGTTATTAATACGATAATATTGAATTGTTCTATTTACGACTTATATCCCATATGTTGAGTAAGTTTTTTATAATACGTTCTTTTGCTTTGAGAAATTCTTGTCTCGTTTTCTAATTTTAAGATGTGGTGAAACCGAATTCTTGAACCCACCCACCCAATAATTACCTATACTTTAGGGAAATTTATAATGTGAATAATGGCAACACCAGCCCTCAGTTGGAGGCTAATTTAAATAATTTAAAACATGAAAATGAGTGATCAAATTATTAATTTACCTGTGAAACGTGATTCCCGTACTTTTATTCCTTTGATATCTGCTGTTTTATAAAATTTTTACAACGCACGACATGATGTTTTGTTTTTGTTTACTTTGCAAAAATCGGTAGGGTAGGCTGACGTTTGCGTTCAGAATGGCTGGTTTTAGTGTGAATGTGTGCGTGCATTCTTATACGTACAGCAAACTGGCTGACTTGGAGCTACACAGAGGTTTTATTAGCGCGACTCTGTCCGCCCTTTTATACGTCCATGACATCAGCCTATAACAGTCCACTGCTGGACTGCTGCCTCCCGCAGGTACGCCACAAGACACGAGGCTGTCGCTACCAGCCGCTTTCTTTAAGTCATCTATCCTATCCGTCTGGCCGGAGGACGTCCAACGCTACGTTTGCCGAGGCGTAGTCTCTACTCAAGAACCCGCTTACTCTAAAGTCCGTTGTTGTACTTACAACAGATTTGGTTGGCTAGCCCACTGCCACTTCAACTTGGTACACTTCCAGACTTGGTCCGTTACTTTGGTCTTCTAGCGGTTAATTCTTTTCGGACATTATCCATTAAGTAATTTAAAAATTATAAAATATCGACATTCACTTCATCGGTGATAAAGACAATACAATACAATAAGACGACGTGTGAGCCTTCTCTATCAAGGACAGGTGAGCCTTATTGACTACGAATATTGCTCAAAATATAATATGCACTGAGAGAAATGTGCAACATACCATTGGCGGAACAGAAACTATAGCCGTCAGTGGGTGGTTGTTTGTTGCACATGCTCATTAAATTTTAAACAATGTTTGTCGCGCATTGAGCGCGCTCTCTCTCGAGTCGTCCAACGACCCGATGAACCCTGGTGTTAAGTTTTTCAACCGCCTTTTACAAGTAACAGCCTTCTGACATACTTGTGTGGCGACCACCGTTTGTATTTATAGACAGCAACCGGGACCGACGGAAAACGTGCCCTCTGAAGCACTGAACCATCATTCTTTAAAGATGATCAGATGGTTCAGCCTGCATTGTCCTAGACAGCGCACTTATATGGACTAAGAAGATCCATTAGGTACAAGTACAATAGGCTACAATCAAATACATCTCTAGATGAAACGCCTGACAATATGTTTATGGCAATCCATATTCATTATCCTTGACAGGTGTAGATAAAATACGTACCTACTTATAAAAGTTAACACGACTTGTGTAACTTATAAAGCTACTGTTAATCAAAAAAGAAGCTTAGATGGATAAGATCTAAATGAGTCCAGCCAATAAACATGGAATATTTTTCAGAGTTGTTTGGAGACTGATGTAATTTATCAAGTTTTTGTATAGGTATATCGTGGGTATACTTAATAGGTACCTATAACTGTTAATTGTTTCCTCTATATTTCCAGGTGTACGTATTCGACTTGAACGTAAATAAATATCGCCCGATCTGTGTTCAAGCGGTGGTTTCTAAGAAGACCAAGAAACTCACAAGGATTGATTTCAATCAAAAACTGCCTGTTCTTGTATGTGGAGATACCAAGTAAATACATTTTTATCATACGTTATCAATGCTATTACAATTATCATACAAAACTCTACTATTAACTCGACGTATGCATGACTCGCGTTCCAAAGTATGTGGTGACGTCATCTAAGCCGGCCTCGCGGCACGCTATAGAAGGTGAACCGCTATTTCGCCACGCCGCCTGTAGCCTCCATAGCTCAGGGGTTAGAGCACTGGTCTTGTAAACCAGGGGTCGAGAGTTCAAATCTCTCTGGGGGCATATTAACTAAACTTTTTACTTCGATAATTTTGTTTTATAGCTTGTTCTAATGTTATATTTTGTAAAAATTGCAGGGGCACGAGCCACGTAGTAAAATTATCGCCAAATTGTAGAGTCATGTGCAAGCCGCCGAAGAAACAACAAGGACTAAGCCAGAGGCAGCTGCAGGTAGTTTAAAATTATACGTTTTTTTATTATTATTATTACTTATGAGCCTTTACTGTCCCGATACGATTAGGGTTCCGAATATTTCGTTACAACATTCATAATAATACTAGTTGTAGTTGCCATTTTGCAGTTTTTGTTACGGTTTTTAATTCTTTGCCTATTAAATAGTTTACAAATTGTTCTGTTCTGGTATATTTGCCGTTCATTTTGTTACACATCTGTAGTATATCAATAGTATAAAATGAAGTCGCTTATTGCGTTTCTCTGTCGTGGAGTCTAACACCTCCTAAGCCACGCAACACATTTTGATGCGGTTATTTGTAATAGATAGTGTAATTCAAGAGGGAGGTTTCCGGAAAAACGCCATTTTCCTGCGGGAAAACGACTTGCTTCGGGTGAAACCACTTACGGGCTGCTAGTTGTCTATAATTAATTATGTGTTTGCAGATAATGAAGTTGGACAAGCTGCTAACGCTTGTTCGCGATCCTCCGTTTACGCCGGGAGTAGTTGATGAGAAGTTTGAAGAAGATTAAATTATTAGAGGTATTATAAATGGCAATACCCCCCAATTGGGGGAGACCCATGTCCAGCAGTGGTCTGTCGTGGTTGAAGTAGATTACAAATACTTGCCTTCATTTTGTTTTAGTAACTAATAGATATTTATTTTAATTTTTACATAATTACTTTCTAGTTTGTTATTATAGCAATTGAATTTAATTTTATTATTGTAAGTTTGTAAAAAATAAAAAGCAAGAATATTATTATGGCGTTATTATTCTAATAAAGCTATAAGAATTATTCAAAAATAATTTACATTTTATCAAAGATTAATATGAATTACGATTATTGTACCGCGACACTAAAATAATTTCTAACAGAATTTTACAGTATTACCTAAGAATAATTATTAATATAACAATAATTAAACTCTAGAAAACAAAACAGTAACTAGTATTTTATATCGCTCTAAATAATCGATCGTCGCACAATGACACTATTTTAAAACGTTACATTCGTAAAACGTCATGTAGGTATAACTTGCGCAGATAAAGAATGGATACCAAATTGGCAACATTGTTGTTGACTCTTACTCATGTCATCATACTAGCTTTCCGCCCGCGGTTTCACTCGCGGTATTTATCTGTTTGGTCTAATAAAAAAGTTTGAAATACATTACATCAAAGATCACGAACTGGAGGTGAAGTTCGACTACTCGACAACAGATGGCGCCACTACATGAGGGCTTGAAAAAGCCCTTATATCTGTTAAAAATACGCCCTTTAAGTTATAACGGGAACTTTCTTGTTCGAGAAGAGATGCTTTTGCACAATATAAGTCCCTTTATCGTACCAGGAATCCTTTTTAAGTTTTATCGGCACGCGCAATTTACCGACTTAGTTTTATTATAATATAATGATAATTATTATAATAATGATTATATGTCATTGTAAATATCATATGTCATTGCAAATTCAAGATCCATTATTTATCTGCGCAAGTTATAGGTACATATGTACGTTCAAACGCACAAAAAATATGTTCGCAGAATGTAACCGCATAACATTGGACATCCAAAGGATGGCCAAAGGTTAAACCATATTATTTATTTAGCTTGAAGTCATTATTTTAACACTGTAAACGACTTTACATCTGCACTTTACTAGCGCTATTTATTATAGAAATTGCGCCACAGTCTAAGAGATCACCTTATCATAATATCTAATTGATTCAAAATGCATAATACTCTTATTATGACTAGATTGCAAGACACGTGGACTCAATCTTAAAAACTACAATATTATTTTAAATGTAAAATTTTTCCTTTACTAACAGCCATGCAGCATGATTAATTAAGGTGTCTGAAAGTTAAGCATGTTTAGGGCCTCGCCTATGCCCTATGCCGTGTGATGCCGGCCTAGAATAGCCTCACCCCAATTCTACCTGTGGGTGTCGTAAAAAGCGACTAAGGGATAATTATCCAGGGAATGGGCAGCAGCGTTCCCTGTGAATTAAACATCTTGCACTGCGCTCGCCAATCCGCCTGTCAACCGTGGTGTGTATGGCAATACCCCCCAATACGGGGGAGGCCCATGTCCAGCAGTGGACTGTTGTGGCTGTTAAGTTTAAGGGCCTCGCCTTACTTTGTAACGTGTTACAAAAGAAAATAAACACTGTTTCTATGACGCGTGATGCCGGCTTGTCTAACAAGATGCCAATGGCACTAAAGTGATGAAATGCTTGTCTTGTGTAGCGAATGGCGATGATGGCGACGTATTTTTACGGCCGTTGACCCTCTGCCAACCCCATAAGGGTACATAGATGCCTAGTAGTAAAAAAACGGTACATAGATGCCTAGTAGTCAAAGATAGATGCAGTACGCATCTATGTACCTTTTTTTTTAATTCCTGCGTATAATACTTTTTTTTAAATCGTTAGAAACGTGAAAAAGACCTAGTAAGTAAATCGATTCCTGAAAGCGCGTAAGAAACTAGAAAAAACAATAAGTTACTGACCCCATAGCTTATTTCAATGGAGTGTCGATCTATGTTCGAATCTTGGAAAAATTACATTGTGATTTTGTTAGCCCCATTTTGCGATTTGAGTTTTTCAACTCTGGCATTTTGCTTTCTTATCACTTAAACTTAAACAATACCAACTGAAGTCAGAAAATTCCAAACCTACTACGAGCGGAGCGAATATCAGGAAGCTTATTTATTAAATCAGTAGAAATCCGATTACAAGAAGATTGGCCTAACCACTACGTATCACATATTCTACTCCCAACTCGAATCGTGGCACGAGAGTTTGCGAAGGGGTGCACCACACTCTACTGGTTCGAAAAAACATTTGGTATTTACCTCATAATAGGGCTCACAGCTAAAATATTTTTCTAGGCATATTTTTGATGATCATGATTCATGATGATGGAATCCTGTTATCCCTCACTAGGGACAAAGAGCCCTCAGAATAATTCTCCACTTCTCTCGATCTTGAGCGACAGTCGTTCGAGGGCGACCGGGCCATTTGTCAAAGAATATAACCAGTGACCGAGAGCTCAGAAACGACTGGTGATAAGGAACAAATTTCCCCAAGAAACATGCGCCGAAATATGAAAAAGAAATTTCGACTTAGTAACTCAAATCAACTGATCGACAATTTTGTATCGGAGGTCCATTTTTTTTTTACCTATGTATGGGAACGTTGTCTCTTATCACCAGCCTATTTTGAGTTTTCATCGGTCACTAGTAAAATTTCATCCTATATACTCTAAAGTAAAAGGTAAGGGGCTTACAGATGAAATATTTGTTTAAGCCGTATCTTTATGGGTAGAGTAGTTTGGGTCCTATTTTCTCGCAGCGCTCAACAGAGTTGGCTCCCAGCTTGTGGTCGAGGAAGGCGCGCGCGTCGTTGGGAGCGGGCGCGTCGTGGCCCGCGAACTGGATCTGGAACCAAAATAAACACATTATTATTTTATCTTTCAGCTAAGTTTGTACTGTACTGCGTTTTTATATTTGCCAGCGATGGTAAATAAAGGCAAATAGGTATATGAATTATATAAAAAGTTAACGGCAAATATTTTAAGAAGTGAACCAGTCCATGTAACTGAACAACTTTCCCTAAGGAACATAGGCCGAAATATATAAAAAATTTGGGACTCCCATACAAACTAACCCGCTGGGCTGGCCAAAAAGTGCTTTTCATTTTTTTAAATATTTATTCTGTCTTATTTCATTTAGGGATTTTATTTTCAATTTCATGGACTGATTCACCCCTTAAAATATTTGCAAGTATTATTTTTACATTTTGTATGATAGAATATAGTAACAAACCTGTGCCGCAGGATGCAAATGTCTATCAGGGAATTCCTTCTGGTGCGCCAGGACCCAGTCCGCGGGCCACATGGTTCCATTTCGAGGCGCAAACGGCAACACCAATACGTAGACAAATCCTATGCTACATGTTACGTTGCGCCGATTCAAACTGATTTGGGATAAGGGCAGGCTGATGATGATAGAGTAACAAACCTGTGCCGCAGGATGCAAATGTCTCTCAGGGAATTCCTTCTGGTGCGCCAGGACCCAGTCCGCAGGCCACATGGTCCCATTTCGAGGCGCAAACGGCAGCACCAACACGTAGACCCTGATGGAAGAGATGCAAACTTTTCAAACTATCGATATGTATAGAAATGTCGACCTAGAACTCTGATACCCCGATATATTAAAAAATTATAGACTCAAGATGGCGAATTTTTACAGCAAAATACTACTTCAAAATTACCGCAGTCGGGTTTTTTGATTTTTAACACATCTACTTGTTTCGTTTACCACCATATGTTCGATGGGAAAATTTCTTCAGTTTTATGGTCTGAGCACGCCTGGTAAGTTTTCGTTACACCTTCTCTTATATCCTGTATTAATTACCGTCAAACACAAATAAATCACAGCCACGGCACGCGGGGCACGTCTGACGCGTGCATGTATCGTCTGACGCGTGCATGTATCGTCTGACGCGTGCATGTATCGTTGCATTACCTATTACTGTTTGAGAACGCGACGCGGTAGTAGTGTCCCTTGGTGGCGCGCTCCCACACGAAGCCGTCGGGGTCGGTGCCCCCGCGCTGCAGCCACGGCACGCGGGGCACGTCTGACGCGTGCATGTATCGTCTGACGCGTGCATGTGTCGTCTGACGCGTGCATGTATCGTCTGACGCGTGCATGTATCGTCTGACGCGTGCATGTATCGTCTGACGCGTGCATGTATCGTCTGACGCGTGCATGTATCGTTGCATTACCTATTACTGTTTGAGAACGCGACGCGGTAGTAGTGTCCCTTGGTGGCGCGCTCCCACACGAAGCCGTCGGGGTCGGTGCCCCCGCGCTGCAGCCACGGCACGCGGGGCACGTCTGACGCGTGCATGTATCGTCTGACGCGTGCATGTGTCGTCTGACGCGTGCATGTATCGTCTGACGCGTGCATGTATCGTCTGACGCGTGCATGTATCGTCTGACGCGTGCATGTATCGTCTGACGCGTGCATGTATCGTTGCATTACCTATTACTGTTTGAGAACGCGACGCGGTAGTAGTGTCCCTTGGTGGCGCGCTCCCACACGAAGCCGTCGGGGTCGGTGCCCCCGCGCTGCAGCCACGGCACGCGGGGCACGTCTGACGCGCGCATGTATCGTCTGACGCGCGCATGTATCGTTGCATTACCTATTACTGTTTGAGAACGCGACGCGGTAGTAGTGTCCCTTGGTGGCGCGCTCCCACACGAAGCCGTCGGGGTCGGTGCCCCCGCGCTGCAGCCACGGCACGCGGGGCACGTCTGACGCGTGGATGCCTATTTCCGCGTACTCCGCCCACGGGAGGAGGTCGGCGCTGCAATAGATAAGAGCAATTGTAATACAGAAACAATAAACTGTAAAAAATTAACAAGTGAACCAGTCCATGAAATTGAACAGAAAATTGAAAAAAAAATTGGCCCTCCCATACAAAAGGACCTGGTCATTTACACATTCGCATGGGTGTCCGAAAATTTATATTGTATTTCAGCCGATGTTCCTTAGGGAAAGTTGTTCTGTTTCTTGGATTGGTACACCCCTTAAAATATTTGCAGAAATTTAACACCTTATATGTTTAAATATGATATTATGATAATTAGCAATGATGCGTCTTAATGGAATATTGTTTAGTATATTTTGTAAGTCCTATAAACCTAACTGCACCCAAAATGAGCACTTCTTAGTAATAACTACTTTCTTACCGCACAACAGCTCCTAATAGCGAAGTAGTCTCAAGCCAGCACCTTGCACCGGCTTGGAGCAATGCTTGTAGCACGTGAGCGACCGAGCGCCGCATGTTGCGACGACAGCAAGGGGGCGTGTTGCGTTTGGAGAGGATGTAGGAGGGAGTGCCTTGCACTGGAGGGAAGCAGCGCTGGAACAAAACATGTTTCATGAAACTTCAGGGACCGACTGGCAAGACAACTATGTTAATATAAATAATCAAATCAAAACAGCAACCATGATTTATGATGTTCTGCTATCAAGACTATAATATTATATCAATGAGTTTTTTTGTCAAAAATTTATAAGTTTTTACACTTTTTTAGCAATCAGGTTACTTATACACTTATAAAAAAATTTACTAAATTGGTTAGGTACAAATGAATTTCATATGGTTTAAAAAAAACAATAATACAAATGTTAATTTTTTAGGTTGGTAGTGTAATAAAATTACCGGAGTTTCTTTTTTACATCCAAACCACTGCACCCTCCCATCTTCTCTGATGACAGCCTTCACTCCGATCTGTTTGTACAACGCCACTCGGTGATCCCTCATGTGCCGGGAAGCTCTTTGTCGAGCCGCAGGAGATTTCAGAATGCTACGACCTACTCCTAGTTTACCATCCAGTATTTGTACCTGAAATCCATAAACCATACATTAAGAGCTTTACAATAAAATATTAAAATTGAGTGCTAGAAAATTCATTCTTACCTTAACATTTTTTACAGTAGTTTGCAAGTATAAAGTCTCAGGAAATGGTAAGCCAAATGGATCAGGTAATTTGACCAGTATAGAAGTTCTGATTAACAATGCATGGGGACCATGAACAGCATCACACAACTTCCCTGATGGATCCTTACTGTACTGTAGGGTCCAGTCGGCGTACTTCCATTTCACTTGCTGGCAAATAAGGCGAGAACTACCAACACCAATAGCTATAGCGTGTGTTGGGTAAGTGGTAACAGCCGCGGCAGCAGCCTGCAGCGTGCGCCGCACCGCGCGCACCGAGTCAGGCACGAATAATACGTACTCAGTCGATATATAAGATAAAGGCTTCAGCTCATGAGGAGCCGCGTCGAGCCTCATCTCCAACGACACAATTTTCACGTTCCGCAGTGTTTCATTCGAAGCGGAATACGGAAAAGGCGGGTACGGTGTTGTATCGCACACGACGACCACAGGCATGTTAGGGAAGGCTGAAACGAACGACTGGACACTGTCTGCCACATCGTTCTCAAACTCCTCGAACTGCCGGAACACCACGGTCAGCAACTTGGACAAGTGCCGCGAATTTCTAGGGTGCCCGTTTGTCGGTAAGGTCGGGGCAGCCGGATAAATTTTATATTGGGGAAATAGATATGAAAATATTGAAACAATCGCAATAATGGTCAAAATTACATAAAGTTTGAATGTCAAACGGCATCGGAGAAAACGATAAAGCATTATTTTCATTCATAAAGTTATGCATTTCATTTATAATTTATTTTTATCACAAAAATCGAATAATTCTGATGACTACGCGCGCGCACAACATTTAAAAACTTTGACAGTAACATTTTTTTCTTAGAGTTGCCCTATTAAAAAAAGGGGCACAGCAGTACTACCAACACAAAGACACTAACCGGATAAGTGAATGAATGAATGAGAAATTTGACTTGTTTTATTTTTGTAATGGCAACACAGGCTTCTACGTCAACTGAACGTCAATTTAGCAGTGAGTGACCAAATAATTTCTAATTTCTTCCAAAATTCATAAAATTACAAAAAGAAATGGATGAAAATAAAGAATTAGAAGCGCTCGAACCTTCCCTTAAAAATGTGATTGACCAAAAGTCCCTGCGATGGATCTTCGTGGGGGGCAAGGGCGGTGTTGGCAAAACAACATGCAGGTACGAATTCCACTTGTTTTCCTATTTTATTCCATAATTCGTGCATTTATTGCGAAGCCACGTGTTTCTGTGCTTTCAGTTGCAGTCTCGCTATCCAGCTATCGAAAGTCCGGGAGTCTGTGTTGATTATATCTACGGATCCTGCACACAACATATCAGATGCCTTTGATCAGAAGTTTTCGAAGGTAAACATGGACATTCGTATAAAATTCGAATGGCGTACGTTTCAGTAATTATTCTGTACTAAATTTGCTAAATATAAATTGCATTACTTTGTTCCCAGGTACCAACAAAAGTGAAGGGTTTTGATAACCTATTTGCAATGGAGATTGATCCTAATGTTGGTTTGAACGAGCTTCCAGAAGAATACTTTGAGGGAGAGACTGAAGCAATGCGGCTTGGCAAAGGCGTCATGCAGGAGATAGTCGGTGCATTTCCTGGTATTGACGAGGCCATGAGCTATGCAGAGGTAAGCTGATGAAACAATGAAACTAATACTGAAATGGGCATGACTCATACACTTGGACAAAGCTCATATATGATGGACAGAAAAAAATCTTAGAATTATGTGGAGGCACAAGATCGAGATCAATTGAAGAAAAGGAAGCAGGCCTTTGTCCAGCTGTGGGATCGTGACGGCTAGATGAAATGAGATGAGAATTATTGTTTCTAAACAATTTGCCATGTGTAGAATGACCAAACTTAAAGGCTTGATTGTCTCAGCAGTAGTTGAATACATTTACTTTTTCCATTGGGTCTTCATTCTAGTAATCAATCAGTAAATTGTTATAAGGTTCCCTTACCTCTTTATCTAACAGCATGCAATAATTAACTTGATTTCAGGTGATGAAATTGGTAAAAGGCATGAACTTCAGTGCTGTAGTGTTTGACACAGCCCCTACGGGACACACTCTGCGTCTGCTGTCCTTCCCTCAAGTGGTTGAGAGGGGACTCGGCAAACTCATGAGATTGAAGTCTAAGGTAACTCAAACTTCAATATACCCATGTATTGGGATTGTTAATACACTCACAGTGATTATTCTCATGAATGAAAATAAGAAATCTGAATATTCCCACTTATTACCTAATCTGTACTATAATGAATTACTGCTTATCACAAATCTCTATTATTTTAATTTGCTAAGGATTACCTTCATTTTCACAAGATGATTTTACTCAGAGACAATGATTTTGCCTTTCACAGGTGGCTCCATTCATCAACCAAGTGGCAACTCTCTTTGGGCTTGCAGAGTTTAATTCAGACATGTTCAGCAACAAAATGGACGAAATGTTGTCCGTGATACGACAAGTCAACGCCCAGTTCAAGGACCCTAACCAAACTACCTTTGTGTGTGTTTGTATTGCGGAGTTCCTTTCCCTGTATGAGACTGAGCGTTTAGTACAGGAATTGACCCGCTGCGGTATCGACACTCACAATATCATCGTCAACCAGCTGCTTTTGCGTACGTCGGCGCCCTGCGAGCTGTGTGCCGCGAGACACAAGGTGCAAGAAAAATACCTTGAACAGATAGCAGACTTGTATGAAGACTTCCACGTTACAAAGCTACCTCTTTTGGAGAAAGAAGTTCGCGGCGCGGCGGCCGTCAGCTCCTTTTCTGAATACTTGATCAAGCCTTACGATCCCACTAAGGCGTAATTTTGTAAGTGTGTCTGATGTGTGCTTGTCGAGGGTTATGGATTTTTCTATCTTAAAAAGCGTTTACTTTTTTTGGAGGTGCTAAGGGTCACAAGCTATCGTACTTCGCGGCTGTGGCATTATATTTATTTCTCTGATTTGTAGCCACATTGTTTTAGAAAATTTTAAACATATTTGTATTGTATAGTGTTCAAAACCAATTACATAAATGTAATATATTTCTTCAAAAGCAATTTAGTATTTAAATAAACTTGTTGTATGCTTTAAATAATGCACTTTATTTAAATCATATAAAATTTTAAAATACCTACTATACTATTTTTGAACAATATCTTATATGAATAATTCATAAATTTATTAAAATGCACATATATTTTTCTATCATATTGCTATAATATTAAGGCAATTAATCTACAAAAATACTGAAATGGCATCTACAGAAGGTAGACAATTATAGTCCTAGCGGTAGTTCAAAACATGCTGCACCTAAGAGAAGAGTTCTGAAATTTGGTACACTTAATCTTTAGGGTCAATGAATCGATTTGACCCGTAGTACACAATTTTAAAAAAATCCTTTGAGGAGTAATGACGTCATCTTTTTTTTGTATGGGAAAAAAAAATTTTTTGTTCCAAAACCTATCGTGTGTGGTATCAAATGAAAGGCCTTGCTAAGCCGATTCTAAAAATATATCACATTATTATATTTTAAGTCACTTGTATAAAATTAAATAGGAAATAATTCTCGAAACATGCCACGTTTGGGCTTCTCCAGGTATGATACGGTTGAATCATTACTTATGAAATATACGTAATATAATGTGTAATATCTTCATCTCTAACCTCAAGAAAGGTACTACGGATTTTTTGTCTTAAAGTAATTTTTTTTGAATTTTAAAGTTACAGAAATTTATGAAAACACACTTAGTTGAAATTTGGCATCGAAAGTTCAATTTTGGTTACCGAGAATGATAAAAATAAAGCCAGATGAAATTTTAATTATATGTACATCATATTCGTTTTGCAAAAATAACATGTTATGTGCTTCGGAGGGCACGGTTAACCCTCGGCCCCATAGCAGTCGCTCTCTATGAATAATAAGACGGCGGCGGTCCGTCAGGGTCATCAGTTAGGGGCTGAATAGTAACCATGGTTCATCGGGTCGTTCGTAGACTCGGTGTCCCACTTTTCAGAACAAGATTTATTAATAATAGGATGATAAATACAAATGCGAGAGAAGTTTTCGATTGATGGTTAAAGTGATCATTTCTCTATACACACATTATATACACACCGGCAAAATTAACGGAATCTATACATAATAATAAAGTTGTAGAGGGTCGAAAGCCTGTACATAAAAGATATTGGAAAATAAATTGTCAGCGAATTCTTGAAATTGATAACAAAACACGTTTCAAAAGTTTTTACATATTTTTTCCATTTAGATGTTTGTATGTGACAGCATCCTGAAAAACTACTGAACGGATTTTGATAAAATTTGGTACAAAGATTGCTATCGCATTGAAGAAGGTAAAGGCTACTTTTTTTCTCCACTTGAAGGACTGGAGTACCTGATGTGTACCACTAGAAGCACAACCACGAGCCCAGCTAAACAATGGGAAATACATTTATGGCACCTAAGCAAGAATTGTTTAGCATCATGGAATGCTCCTGCTGGCAAAGATAGATCGAAGGTTTGGAGAACCTTATGTGGACCACTAGGTGCACCTCCAAGAGCCCAGCTAAACTACAGGAGACACATATTATATATAGTCCCAAAGCAAAAATTGTTTAGCGCGATGGGACGTTTCTGCTGGAAAATATAAATCGAAGGTTTGGAGAACTACAGGAGATACATATACGTCCCCGAAGAAAAAATAATTCAGCTTGATTGGACCCTCCTGCCAGCAATTAGAAATCAATGGTTTTGAAAACCTGATGTAGACCATCAGGAGTACCAAAAATAGCCCAGCTTAAATAGGTACATGAGATATACATATGGTCTCAAGGAAAAGAATATTTAGCATGGCGGGACATTTCTGCTGGCAAATAGCTAATGAAGGTGATGGATACCCTGGGAATAAATGTAAGGATGCTGGTGTGGGAATAATGTGTGTATAGACAAATGAAAATTATAAAGATGAACCAAAACTCCTCTCGCATCTGTATTTATCATCTTACAATTAATAAATCTTGTTCTGTCAAGTGGGACACTGAGTCTACGAACGACCCGATGAACCATGGTTACTATTCGGCCCCTATCTATCGACCCTGACCGACCGCCGCCGTCTATTCATAGAGAGCGACTGCGATGGGGCCGAGGGTTAACCGTGCCCTCCGAAGCACATAACATGTTATTTTTGCAAAACGAATATGATTTACATATAATTAAAATTTCATCTGGCTTTATTTTTATCATTCTCGGTAACCAAAATTGAACTTTCGATGCCAAATTTCAACTAAGTGTGTTTTCATAAATTTCTGTAACTTTAAAATTCAAAAAAAATTACTTAAAGACAAAAAATCCGTAGTACCTTTCTTAAGGTTAGAGATGAAGATATTACACATTATATTACGTATATTTCATAAGTCATGATTCAACCGTATCATACCTGGAGAAGCCCAAACGTGGCATGTTTCGAGAATTATTTCCTATTTAATTTTATACAAGTGACTTAAATATAATAATGTGATATATTTTTAGAATCGGCTTAGTAAGGCCTTTCATTTGATACCACACACGATAGGTTTTGGAACAAAAAAAAATTTTTCCCATACAAAAAAAAGATGACGTCATTACTCCTCATAGGATTTTTTAAAATTGTGTACTACGGGTCAAATCGATTCATTGACCCTAAAGATTAAGTGTACCAAATTTCAGAACTCTTCTCTCAGGTGCAGCATGTTCCATACATTCGGCCAGCGAGCCGCTAAGGCTATTACAAACAAGAGGCTGAAATTGGTCATAAAAAACGTGCCAAGTTTAAGCGCCTACGCTGCTTCAAGCGGGTTGCTCGCGTGCGGGCCGACACATGCGTACGTGGCTACAAGTAGTAGCCAAAAAACGCGCAGATAGCCCATCAAGTAACTCGCAAGTGACTCGTAGGTACACATTAGACCTTGCACCGATGCAACTATCATTTTGACACTGGATACCCCTCTACCCTTGCGTGTTATCTGCGTGACGCAGCGTACGGACGGCCATAGGCACTTATTAATTAATAATACAAAAACACAACCAAAGGAAAATGTTGTAAGATGAACTGAAATGTCATTTAATATTAAAACTATGTACTTCTACATATAGCCATTTCTATGTACAAAGTATTTGGTATTTCGCATCTCTTAAAATCTAAAACGAAGTAAAATGCACCAAATGGCCGTGTGATGCCGGCTTAGAATAGCATCGCCCCATTTCTTTCCTGTGGGTGTCGTAAGAAGCGACTAAAGGACTCGAGGGTATCATGTGTATTGCAATTTTAGGCGACAGGCTGACAACCTGTCACTATAGCGATAGACGACAGTAGCTAAAACGGCCCTCAAATATGTGTCAGACGTGGCGATAACGACCGTACTTTTACGGTCGTTGGCGCTCTGCCTACCCCGCAAGGGATAAAGGCGTGATGTATGTATGTATGTATGTAAGTAAAATGCAACTATTATAATTTATAATCATTACAACAGTTATAAAATCTCAACAGCCTGTAATGGCAGCGCTTGTTAGTTTTCACTCTTATTTTATCACTCTAAGTTTGAGAGCGTAGTAGAATATCTAATATACCTATTAACACTAAGTATAACTTTAAATAATCTGTATCGAGTTTCTCTGTATGTCTGTTATGGACTAACTGTTATGGTCTTTTTAACACATACCGAAAAAAAATTACAATCGCTGGGCGCGCCGCTAATTGGTTATATAAAACAGAACTATTTCGTTTTCTATATAGCTTCTACTACACTCACAAAATTCTTAACAAAGTTTGAATATTGTGCAGAATAGAATTATTGATCTAATTTCTCAAAATTCTGTTTAAATAAAACTCAAAACATCCCTTCTCAAACAAAATAATTAAGAATTTCTTAAAATCTTATTTTTTAGTTATAAAAAATGCAAAAGCAACAGTCCATCAAAGCTATTTGTAAATTGAGGAGGTGGTTATTTTATTATGCATGAGGAAGACATTTTTTCCTTTCATGTTAATTCTGGACTTCGCACTTCATATGTATATGCATTTTTTATCTCCCTACACATTTGCATACATCTAGCAATGCTTAATATCATACTTTGATTCTTACGCTAACTGCAAGTCAAAAAGATTACTTTCTGTACTACATATTGCTTCTTTCGGAAGAAATGCAATAAATTGGGAACCATAGTTAAAAAAAGTACGAAAATAATCTATTGCAAATTAATTGGTTACCATTGCACACGTAACTCAAACGAAAATATTTAATTTGGTAGGTAGTTTCTTTTCCATTTCGTCCAATTTTATTTCGATATTATTTTCTGTAAACCCCAATTTTTTGCAATTCTTAAAAACCAACATTATAACACTGATTCTGGTTCACGCTAATACGTCATATAACAATAACAATATACATACAAAAAACACAACAATCCAGGAAAAATACTACAAGGGGATCTTGTAATCAAATAATACAGCTAATCTGTTGTGTTATAATACCAACACACACCGTTGTTTGACTGCGAATTTGAGAAAACGGTGCCACTTGGCATTTTGCACCTAAGAATCGAATAAGACGATCAAACTCAGCGGTATTCGACTTTTATATTTCGCAACTGACGGTTTACGACATTTATTATTTATGAGAGCGTGATGTGTGTAATCCATATGAGGACGGTCAGAAGGCAGTGTAAGCAGGCGAGTCGCCAGCGACGTCGCACGTCACGCCCGGCGCAGCGCGATGCCGGACTAAAATTTGATGAAACCATCAACTTGTTATTTTTTGTTACTAAAAGGTCGTCAATTCAAAAACTGAGGCTCTCATCGGAGGCAGAGGCGCAGCGAATTCGTTGCGAACGTATTGGTACAAATATCGCTGGTTACCGCCGCGCATCCGCGAAGAATTCGCTGCGCCTCTACCAAAGGCTTGTGTGCTGAGAGCTTTAGCATTTGGTCTATAAGAATTTCGCCTAAGATTACTTGTTGCGTTTGTGTCAACTGCTCTTGCTGCCGGCGTCGGGGAGATGCTTGGCAGCCAGTGCGGCGCCCACCGTCGTGCCTGCGATACAATCGTCAACATTACAATCGTGAAACAAATCTGCATTTCAAAAGTGATAAACTCTGGAACTTCGCAACTTCCGAAATGGGCAAGCCGCATTAATTGGCTTTGCTTTCGTTCCATTTCAGAGAAAAAAGGATGCGCGGGATATTATTCAGTCTACTTCAAACATTTTGTGTATGTACCGTAAAATACCAAATTGAGTGAGAAGTGAGAAGAACCTTTTTTCAGGGACAAATCCCACGCATGTATGGAATTTCATTGTTGTCATGTTTATGCTTCTGACGCCTGAAAGAAGCCGATTTACGGATTCTTTTAATGAAATAATAGCGCCATTTCCGAGCAAATGAAAGAAAAAACAAAATACCTAGCAAGGCCGCGGCGGCCGCGCCAGCCTCGAACAGAAGCTTGGGAGTGAACACGCCCCAGATCATCAGGTGCCGGCAGTGGATGGTGGCCGATATCGCGCACACGAACACCTGGGAAAAACGTATAAGCTTACATATCAACACCTAAAACATTCAGGGGCACGTTCAAGGTGGTCTCTTTCGTCGCTCTTTCATAGAACTTTTAAACTGGTCATCTGTCAGTTCCATACTTTAGTTATTTGTAAAGTGCACGTTCATCGACGCATCGTTTAAAAGAGCTACGAAAGAATATTATACATGTTGACCACCTTGAACGTGCCCTAGAACAGCTTGGCGGATATAGTGTGTATTTCTAAGGGTCCCGTAAAAATATAATGCAGGAAATGGAGAGCAAAGAACAAAGTCTCGCATTTTGCTCGACAATGTATAACATGTTTGAAACACGCCAAGCGAGACGTTTCCTATTTCTAATAAAAAATATTACAAATATTAAGGCTTATGATACAAGCCCACGTCACACACCTACGCCAATATGGATGGAATACAACCGCAAATAATAAGCCTAAGTTCAGCAATGGATTGTAATATTGGAACATCATAAAATATTAAGAAAGCTTACCCTGACAGCAAAACAAAGTGCAAACTTGAGGCTGAGCGAGAAGATGGCTGCTAGCTGAGTGCGCGGCCCCACCGACGACGCGCCACTCCTGCCCCACAGAGCTAGCAGAGGCACCGCCGCGCCAAACATCATCGGCATACCTGCAATAAAGCATATGAAATTGGTGAGATACTTAGAAAATCGTAGGCACTGAAAATAAAACATAAAACAAATATCTAATTGTAATAAATGACTGATTAAGATAGGTGACAAATGCAATTCGCTGTAATATCACAAATTAGAGAAACGGCGCGCGGCGCGTAATATCAAGTGATTTTCCTAAACAGTATATTTTTATGAATTACGCTGGCAGCCATGTACATGGCCCAGCGTATCGAAGCGACCCATTGAATATGTACTACGTTGTTGAACATCCGGTGAATTTAGATGTATGTCAAGTAGGCTTGGTTAAGTTTCAATTGGGCTTGGTTGAGTGTCATTGGGGGCTTTGTTGAGTGTCAAGAGTCAAGGGGGCTTGGTTCAGTATCAAGTGAGCTTGGTTGAGTATCAAGTGGGCTTGGTTGAGTATCAAATGGGCTTGGTTAAGTGTCAAGTGGACTTTGTTTAGTATCAAGTGAGCTTGGTTAAGTATCAAGTGAGCTTCGTTGAGTATCAAGTGGGATTAGTTGAGTGTCTAGTGGGCATGGTTGAGTATCAAGTGGGCTTGGTTGAGTATCAAGTAGGCATGGTTGAGTATCAAGTGGGCTTGGTTGAGTATCAAGTGTCATTGGTTGAGTATCAAGTGAGCTTGGCTGAGTATCAAGTGACATTGGTTGAGTATCAAGTGAGCTTGGTTAAGTATCAAGTGGGCTTGGTTGAGTATCAAATCAAGTGAGTTTCATTGAGTGTCAAGTGTGCTTTGTTGATTTTGCTAAAATGTAATCTATACTGTTGTATAACTCTCTCTCTAACTCTCTTACCAAAGAGATCAAGGAAGACTAGACAGCCGATCACAAAATGGCCGATATCGACCCCAGCTACATGCGGTATATAGTTGGGGTCGCCGGCGTGGAAGGCAGGCAGCCATCTGACGTGGCCCAGCGTGGCGTGGTGGCCCATCGCGTAGAACTGGTACGAGGCGAGCAGCGCCCACATGCAAGCCACGCTTGAGTTGCAGCGGGTGGATATCGCTGGAAAT
Organism: Phthorimaea operculella; assembly: GCA_024500475.1. NCBI lineage: Eukaryota > Metazoa > Arthropoda > Insecta > Lepidoptera > Gelechiidae > Phthorimaea > Phthorimaea operculella. The sequence goes on from JANFCV010000196.1 coordinate 174,566, forward strand.
GAAATACGTGATTTTTCAGAAATTTAGTGTACAACTATTCTACGAGTATATTTGAGAAGTTGGAGAACATTATTTATCCCAGGCCATCTGGTCCAATAACTAGGAATCAGCGAAAAAAAATCCCCGGTAACGAAATGTTGTGGATTTGTGTAGCAGGCGCGGTCACAGGGGGGGGGGGTCATAGGGGTCATGACCCCCCCTGAAATCCAAGAATGAGCTTGAGCTTGTTTATTTTTTTGATCATTCAAAACGGGCTATTATACACGCTCTTTGCTTGTTTGTAGCGTGAAAAGTCGGGCTCGCTTTGCTCGCAATACCTTTCTACCTGTTTTACATCTTCTGCTAGTGTTGAGGCCTCTGTCTTTTTTATAACGCGAAAAGTCGAGCTCGTTTCGCTCGCTGTACATGTATCTTTTAGTATGTTTTTCACTAGCGGCCAGTTTTTAAGCTCACATGCTCGTTGTAGCGAAAAAGTCGAGCTCGCTTCGCTCGCGATACGTCCGCGTGCTTGTGTTTTATTTTTATTTTTTGAGATAAGAATGGTAATCCGCAAAATTTTATGATAAGTATTTTATGAGGATTCTTTAGCCAACAAACAGAGTTTATTTCATTCAAATAATTCAGTAGTATAAAAAAGCATCTACCTGCGGAATTCAAAAATCTATAGTTCGAGAGCCCAGGGGGTAAGTGGCTATCTCATAAGGTACCACGATAGGCTAGGTTTGGATCGTTAACCAAGACTTAAACAAGTCGTATGACCCAGGTCTGCCAGAGCCAATCCTGCCGAAACATAAAAATAATCAATATTTTTCAGAGTCATTTTTTCGTAAAAAATATGTCATAAGGTACCACAATGAAAGTGCTGGCATCAGTTAACCATTGAAAAATTATGTAAAAAAAGCTTGGTCTGCCACTGCACACCCTGCTGGAAGTGCTTGCCAGACCTCTCCAAAGATGCCCTTCCGACACCCCTAAACTATCTCATCGGGTACCACGACGCGACCACCACAACATAATAGCCAAGATCACTCTGACAATAGATCACAAGGTCTGCCAGGCCTAAACTTGCCGCATCCTAGTGTTTCAGACATTTGAAGTTGTAGGTCCAGTGTATGAAAAATGACCTATATCTTTTTCCCCCCGTGTTTGATTTTGATGGTGCCTTAATACGAAATGCTCTCCATAATAAGGAGCTTCGAGTCATATAGGACAGTTGGGTGGAGGGTTTCAGTATTGAACGCAATCCTGTCAAAAAGTTTGAAATGGAGGTTTGGTCAATGAAAACTGGCCTATGGCGGGTGACAGGAGGTATCCAGGTGGTGTCGGGAAAAGGGTAGCTACCCGCCTGGCCGGGCGTTGTGGCCAGGGGACCGACTGGTCCACCTGGATGAATTTGGAAGTTGTATATATGCGGTGCGCGGTGAACACTTCGATACCGCGTTTTAGGCCCATTGTTCTGTCACGTGGCGCCATCTTACGGAGTGTTGAGAACTTCTGTTGCGGCTTGCTTGCGTGTGAACCACTTTGAGTGAGCTTCGTGTTGTAGCTCCCAGAGGTCGCTACAGTACTCCCCCTCAAGACCGGAGGTCGATACCGTGCGAGCGAAATGGGGCTGATGAGGTCATGTAGCGTGATGATGCAGTCTGGCTGGCGTGGCGATGCAGTGCTGGTTCCAATGTCCACGGTGAATCGGGACGTCTACGGTGAGTCGAGACGATGATGGAAGACCAGTGAAGCGGCCGGTGCTGTGCTGTGACTGCGGTGGATGCTGATGACGTGGTGGTTGGCTCCGTGCTGCAGTGGTTGATCCGTAGTTGAAGGCTGCGAAGTCCATGGTAGGGGTCACCAATATGGCGGGTGACAGGAGGTATCCAGGTGGTGTCGGGAAAAGGGTAGCTACCCGCCTGGCCGGGTGTTGTGGCCAGGGGACCGACTGGTCCACCTGGATGAATTTGGAAGTTGTATATATGCGGTGCGCGGTGAACACTTCGATACCGCGTTTTAGGCCCATTGTTCTGTCACGTGGCGCCATCTTACGGAGTGTTGAGAACTTCTGTTGCGGCTTGCTTGCGTGTGAACCACTTTGAGTGAGCTTCGTGTTGTAGCTCCCAGAGGTCGCTACAGGCCTATATCTTATTCCCCCCGGGTTTGATTTTGATGGCGCCTTAATATGAAATGCTCTCCATAACTAGGAGCTTTGAGTCATATAGGTCAGTGAGGAGGAGGGTCTCTGTATTGTACACAATCCTGTCAAAAAGTGTGAAATTGTAGGTAAAGTGCATGAAAACTGGCCTATATCTTTTCCCCCACTGGTTTGATTTTGATGGTGCCTTGGTATGAAATGCTCGTAATGATAAGGAGATTTGATTTGTATAGGTCAATTGGATAGAAGGTCTCTGTTCTGTGCACAATCCTCCTAAATATGAAAATATTCGATAACTTCTGCAGATTTTACCAGTTAAAATTGTCATATCATAAGGAACTCGAATAAAAGTGCTTGCATCACCTTACCTTTGACAAATTATGTTTAAAAAACTTGGTCTGCCACTGCCCACTCTGCTGGAAGTCCTTAGATGAGATAGGTTAGGTGTCGGAAGGGTATATTTGGAGGGTCTCCCAGGACTTCTGGCAGAGTGCGCAATGGCAGACCAAGTTTTCTTAACTCAATTTATCAATGGTAAGCTGATGCTGGCACTGTCATTCGGGTACCTTATGAAATTACAATGTTAACGGAAAAAATCTCAATCCTGCTAAACATGAAAATATTGGATATGTTCTGCAGATTTTTGCCGTTAATATTGTCATATCATAAGGTACCCGAATAAAAGTGCCGGCATCAGCTTACCATTGATAAATTGAGTTAAGAAAACTTGGTCTGCCATTGCGCACTCTGCCGGAAGTCCTTGTCAGACCCTCCGAATATGCACTTCCGACACCCCTAACCTATCTCACCCTACCTAACCACTGGTTTGATTTTGATGGTGCCTTGGTATGAAATGCTCGTAATGATTAGGAGATTTGATTTGTATAGGTCAATTGGATAGAAGGTCTCTGTTCTGTGCACAATCCTCCTAAATATGAAAATATTCGATAACTTCTGCAGATTTTATCAGTTAAAATTGTCATATCATAAGGAACTCGAATAAAAGTGCTTGCATCAGCTTACCATTGACAAATTATGTTAAAAAAACTTGGTCTGCCACTGCGCACTCAGCCGGAAGTCCTTAGATGAGATAGGTTAGGGGTGTCGGAAGGGTATATTTGGAGGGTCTCCAAGGACTTCTGGCAGAGTGCGCAATGGCAGACCAAGTTTTCTTAACTCAATTTATCAATGGTAAGCTGATGCTGGCACTGTCATTCAGGTACCTTATGAAATTACAATGTTAACGGAAAAAATCTCAATCCTGCAAAACATGAAAATATTGGATATGTTCTGCAGATTTTTGCCGTTAATATTGTCATATCATAAGGTACCCGAATAAAAGTGCCGGCATCAGCTTACCATTGATAAATAGAGTTAAGAAAACTTGGTCTGCCATTGCGCACTCTGCCAGAAGTCCTTGGGAGACCCCTCCAAATATACCCTTCCGACACCCCTAACCTATCTCATCTAAGGACTTCCAGCAGAGTGGGCAGTGGCAGACCAAGTTTTTTAAACATAATTTGTCAAAGGTAAGGTGATGCAAGCACTTTTATTCGAGTTCCTTATGATGATGATGATGATGATGATGGAATCCTGTTATCCCTCACTAGGGACATAGGGCTCTCAGAAGAATTCTCCACTTCTCTCGATCTTGGGCGACATCCTCCAGCTCCTTCCAGCCAAGTCCAGTGGATGCAGCCTCCTTGTCCACTGAGCGCCGCCACGTTGTTCGAGGGCGGCCGGGCCTTCTTGTGCCAGAGGACTGCCAGACGAAACCTTGCTTTGCGATGTGGGTTTCGGGCTTTCGAAGCACATGCCCAATCCAGCGCCACTTCCGCAATCGGATCTCCTTCTCGACTGGTTTTTGATCAGTCAGTTCCCAAAGTTTGGTATTGCTGATGGTTCGTGGCCAGTGTATTCCCAGAATACGTCTAAGACATTTATTTATGAAGACCTGGAGCCTACTACTGATTTCATTTTTGACGAGCCATGTTTCGCATCCATATAAGAGAACCGACTTCACGTTAGAGTTGAAGATTCTAATTTTAGTGCGTCGTGTGATTACTGATGAGATCCAGACTGGTTTCAACTGCGCAAAAGCAGCTCTCGCTTTATTAATTCGTGCTTCTACGTCAGCTTCTGCACCACCTTGAGGGTCGACCACGCTTCCTTATGATATGACAATTTTAACTGATAAAATCAGCAGAAGTTATCGAATATTTTCATATTTAGGAGGATTGTGCACAGAACAGAGACCTTCTATCCAATTGACCTATACAAATCGAATCTCCTAATCATTACGAGCATTTCATACCAAGGCACCATCAAAATCAAACCAGTGGGGGAAAAGATATAGGCCAGTTTTCATACACTTTACCTACAATTTCACACTTTTTGACAGGATTGTGTACAATACAGAGACCCTCCTCCTCACTGACCTATATGACTCAAAGCTCCTAGTTATGGAGAGCATTTCATATTAAGGCGCCATCAAAATCAAACCCGGGGGGAATAAGATATAGGCCAGTTTTCATAGACCAAACCTCCATTTCAAACTTTTTGACAGGATTGCGTTCAATACTGAAACCCTCCACCCAACTGTCCTATATGACTCGAAGCTCCTTATTATGGAGAGCATTTCGTATTAAGGCACCATCAAAATCAAACACGGGGGGAAAAAGATATAGGTCATTTTTCATACACTGGACCTACAACTTCAAATGTCTGAAACACTAGGATGCGGCAAGTTTAGGCCTGGCAGACCTTGTGATCTATTGTCAGAGTGATCTTGGCTATTATGTTGTGGTGGTCGCGTCGTGGTACCCGATGAGATAGTTTAGGGGTGTCGGAAGGGCATCTTTGGAGAGGTCTGGCAAGCACTTCCGGCAGGGTGCGCAGTGGCAGACCAAGCTTTTTTTACATAATTTTTCAATGGTTAACTGATGCCAGCACTTTCATTGTGGTACCTTATGACATATTTTTTACGAAAAAATGACTCTGAAAAATATCGATTATTTTTATGTTTCGGCAGGATTGGCTCTGGCAGACCTGGGTCATACGACTTGTTTAAGTCTTGGTTAACGATCCAAACCTAGCCTATCGTGGTACCTTATGAGATAGCCACTTACCCCCTGGGCTCTCGAACTACTACATCAGCCCGTGTTCAGCGTGTGACGAGTGGTGTGACGTCATTATGACATTATGCCTATTCACACAGTAGGAAATTTTTCTATACTTCTAAAGTGAGGGTAAAAAAAATTGTTTTTAAGGTATTTCAGCCGCCATGAGCCGCCCTGAAACTAAGGGCTGTGACCGCGCCTGAATGAGGGCGCTTTTTCGTTGGGACCTTTGTTCCGAAACGTTGTTTATAATGCGTCCCCATTGTTAACTTTTGTGTTTATACAATATTTCGGAACTTTGTCCTAGAATTACTCCCAAATGAACACCCGGCTTGAGTTTTTAAAAGTGTTGGGTAAAACTATTCTGCGAGTACATTTGAAAAGATACTAAACAATATTTTGTTTTATTATTTGTGACTTTGACTTGACCAATAAATTGAAGTGAGAACATAAATTTACGAACCTATTTAAAAATACAGTTTTGAAATTCTTTTAGTGATAGATTGATTACTATTCTGAAATCGTAAGGAATGAAAAGGTATACTTACAGAATTTCGTAGTCCCATCGCCTTTCAGTATCGACACGAGATACATAGCCAAAAACGCCGACAGCAGCGCCAGCGCGGCCGCCGGCGCGAACGAAGCCCCCAGGACTAGAGCATTCGCCACGTACAGTAGCAACCCGCAAACAGCCAGCGGCAGAGTCGCGCCTTGCCGCTCCTTCCGCCACAGCAACCCGAACATAATCAGTATCACCGCCCACGCCCCGCGAGCTAACATCCTAGACCTACTAGGCGACCCAAGCGAACCCCAGCCCACCGCCCAGTGCGCACTCGCGAGCAACCCCACCATCACTAGCCCGTACCCTCTCCAACCTATATGCCTTCTTGTCGTAGCCACCACAGCCGCCATTGACCCTAAAGTTAACACTAAAGCGAGCCGAGACGCTTGGCCGGCAGGCACATTGCCCCCAGCCGTCCAACAATCCCCTTGCTCCTCCCTACAACCGCGGTATAACCTTGAAATACCCAGCGACAACCCCAAACCGACCCATAGAGCTAAAGCTTTCAAAGTTTTCACGTTCCACGCCATCAGGAATAACACAGATAACGCTAAGTACGATAAAGTCGCCCCTTCTTCTATAACGTAACTATTTGACAGTAAAACAGCGGCCGACGCTACCAAAGCGGCTCGCGAGAATCTTTCGTAAAACGTTGACCGCCCTTCGTACCATCTTTGCGTAATCCCATCCCAATGCATTATTATTAACGTCAACACAATCCCGCCGGAAACTAAACCCGTGCTCAATATTATCGCATGTTCCAAGTCTTCTAGCAATTCGAAGTAAAATCCCGTATAGCACAGAGCTACGCAAACTGCCATAGATATCATTCCAGTTGGAACGAAAGAGCTGGCGAATATTGGAGTGAGCCGTTCCATCGGAAGACCTTCTGTGATAAGCCAGTTGGAGAATATTGCTAGTAGAAGTAAGAGGAGAGCTCTAAGCATGGATAGCGAGTCGAATTCTACCCACACTTCGCGAAACACCCCGCGAATGTTGTCGATCAGTGCTCTGAAACAAAGAAAAATAAATCTTTAGTGAAATTCTTTCGCTGTGTAAGTGCCTTTGTGGGAGTCATAAAAACCGACTAAGAGATAATCATCCAGGGACTGGGCAGCAGTGTTCCTTGTAAATGCAACATTTTGCACTGCACTTGCCATCCGCCCGCCAACCGTACCTTTCGATACATGAAGGCCTATGTCCAGCAGTGGACTGTTATGGCTGTTATGGTTTGGAAATTCTTAAACAGGTATGTATAATAAGGTTAAAACCAAAATATCCTCCTTCAGTGAAAAACACTGCAAGTCATCATCATATACAAAAAACCCTACAGGACTTCTAATATAATGTCTAATGTAATGTTGTCTTAAATCATACACAAAAAACGCTACAGGACTTACCGAACGTCAGAGGCGTAGTTATTGAAATCTTCAGGTGTATCGACATTTTTCGCTTTACTGAGCTGGTCCCTGGTTGAGTTTATGAGACCAGCGAGCTTGTCCAGCGGGATCTGCTGAGACTCCTCGCCGTAACGAATGAGGTAGTTTGTAATCTGAAAAAAGTGATATGTTAGATGCAACTTCCAAAAGTGTCTGTATTACATTTTAACACATTTAATATTCAAAAAACTCGTAAATCAATAAAAAAAAACTTGCGACGAATTAAGAAACTCCTCCTAAAAAAAATTTGGTTTTTCGTCGGTTAAAAAGGAATTATAGGAATCGGTTCAGTACATTTTAAGATATGTAAGGACAAAACACACATTTACATTTATGTATGGGAGGCCCCAAAATTTTTTTTATGTTTTGGTTCACTTCTTAAAATATTTGCAGTTGATTTTTCACACCTTATATTATCAAACTAGTTTAGAATAGTGAGAATGTTCCATACTTACAACGAGACCTACAAGCGATAAGACCGCTTTTGATTTTATTGTGATGTTTGATTTGGTTCTTGTATTAAGGCAATTATGTTGGTATTGGTGTGAGTAGTGTCTCTTTCCTGGGATAAGGGTAGGAAGATATAATGATGATGAGAATAGTAAATTCTGTCTATTCATAGGTCTGCCTACATACATGTTGAATTGATGACCCTTCATTTTGGAACATGACTAAAAAGACTACTAGCTTACCTGCTTCAAATTATTCGTAACGTGAATCAAGCTCTCCGTCGTCGTCAGTTCCGGCAACACTGGAAACAGCAGGTTCCCTAGCGAGGGCGCGGGCGGCGGTCTACCGAAGGCTGCGCTGAGCGTCGGCGCGAGGTCGGTCTGCTGCACCTCTCGCCCTGTCTCACACTCCGCCGCGATCCCGCCCAAACCAGCCCCGCGGTACGCGAATATAGCCGCGGTACGTTCCGCCCTACTCTCGCCGCCATGGTCACCTGGTAGAAAAATCTATGTGAAAATGTGAGTCAAAGCAAGAAATTATTTTAATTGGACTAGCGCGTAAGTTATGGCGTACAATGCTGCAAGTTACAAGGCGCGCTGAGAGAAATTGACAGAGATGTGAATAGGAAATAGCATTCAAATTGAACTAGTTTTTCAGATCGCGACTAAATTGTAACCTAGTAGTATGCTTATTATAATAAACAGTAAAGTTATGAACAATCATGCAAATATCAACCTCAACCCTCATCTATGAAAAGAAAAATATTAGCATGATGTTATTTATTACTAGTGGTATATTACACAAAAGACAAAAAATTGCTTTATATTGATGATGTCAATAAATTAATAGTTCCAACAAAAAAAAAAGCTTATTATAGAGTCCTGAACCTTATGAAGACTGCAAAATAATTAGTCACACAAAACAAGCCTTTCCCTTTGCCAAAGACTAACAACTAATTTAGGTTCAGAATGACACACAACCACAGCCCAAAATTATTAGACCATAAAACGAAAGTTAGGAACAACACAAGAAAAGACAAAAATACTACATCTCAAGCAATACTAGTACCTACCACCTGACTCTGTCCATTCATGTGAGTCTAAAACAATAAGTTTGTATATTTTAACACATTGAAAATGGTAACTTTGTTCTTGTTAGAATATGTTTTTAATTAGATTAGTATATGTAACTTAATCTGTGTGGTAAAAGTATCATTTCCTGAATAGAATTGAAAATGTGTAAAAGGATCAGTAGAATTTAAAAAATCTTAGAGAAATTTACTAAGCATTTTGCATAATTCTGCAAAATCTTAACATTTATTGCCAAGCATAGAGTTTCTGAAACGAGAATACATTTAGCATACAAATAGTAATTTAAACCAACTGTGTTAATGATTTAACATAGGTATAATACCTAATGTAGTGTATGCCAACCATGACACAGTTCTGCAATGCAGTAACAATGTTAGATAAGATAGAGATCTTTTAGTACAAGCTGTTCTTACTATATAGATACAGCAAATAGTACAAAAACATGAGAGATAATATTTTCTCTTATTAAATTAATTTAGGCCTTATTCAACCCAAGTGGTATCTCCTCTATCTTGATTGGTACAAAACTTCCCCACCCAGATACTGCATAACTGCCACTTAGGTTTCAATAGGGCCTAAATAAAAATGTTTTTGTTTCTTAGTAGGTTTTTAAATACATCATCTTACCTGATTCAGTCATGCCATGATCACCAATTACATAAAGAATCACATCGGGAGGTAGAATGTCAATGATTTTTTTCAGTCTAGTGTTAGTCTCATTGAGTTTTCTAGTCATCTCCGGGTGGTTTGGTCCATATCTGTGCCCAGCATGGTCCACACCTAAATAATGGGCCACCAGAAGATTCCAGTCATCTTTTTTTATTTCATCATAGATTTTTGAATCCACTTCTGTAATTCATAAAACATAATCAGTTAGATTTAGTGATACCAAAGTTTTCTTAGCATTTGAAACATCCAGTTCAATAAGTGAGATGATTCATAATCATAATAACTTATAGCTTGTCAAAGTATCCACTTATTATGCAGGTAGGTTCTTAAATTCCTGACTAGTTACTAATAGAACTACTATCTTAGTACTGATAGCATTGTTTAAGACTGAAAACTACCTATTTATATTAGTTATATTCTCTCTTTTTTTAATACCTGTGTCTACAGTGTCCAGGTCCCAGGTATGGAAGGAGTATTGAGCATGAGCCCGAATCCACCTGCCGGGCATCAATCGGGACCAGGTGTCATCTCCAAGAAGCACCAAACGACCAACACCTTTAGTTACCTGGAAGAATGACGCATAATAATCAGTAAGCGAATATTTACTCAAAAAGTGAGTAAAAATTACATGAAATGAGTAAAATTTTACCTGGTCAATGATATTATCCTCTTGCAGTTCCATAGCAGCAAAATTGGAGCTGGCATCAATAAAGGTAGGTAGAGAACCAGTCACCAGAGCCTTCACGCGTTGCAGCGTGGTGGTGGGCGGGTCAGCCATGAAGCGAAACAGCCGCGTCTCCTTCGGCCTCTTCGTCAGCATGTCATGCATCACCGGCAGCTTGTTCTGGTACCACAACGGCTTCTCCAGCTCCTCATCATATTCAGTAAAATCGTACCGGAGCGCGTCCACCAGCACAAATAAAACCCGATGCCGAGTAGGCGCGCACACCAAAGGAGCACCAGGGTTCGCCAAAATTCGACGTATCTTCGCTTCCTCAGAACAACCAGACTTCTGCGTGGAATTCGAAAGCTCCCGGCCATCGCACCCGAACTCATTTAGCGGTATACACTCAGAAACATCGCTCAAAGTCTTACGGGAAAGAAGGAAACCATGTCCGAACATAGTAATAGCGGACAAAATTAAATAAGAAAACCACACTAGGTATAAAATATAATTCCATTTTTCTTTCATGATAGAGTTTCTGTTATCGCTATCTCATCAAGTAAACCGTAAACTTCTCCATTTAGTTATAAGAAAAATCAAGAAAATAGCGACCGACCGCAACACATTTTTCCTGTCAAAGTAGTGACATTTTACTTTTTAATTTTTCGAGTTTAGAATAGTATTGCTATACCACAAAAATTGATTTTTGTTTTCATGTTGGTACTACATGGCGGATAAAAAAACGCTCGTCTGCTCAGTTCGATTTCGTTCATTCACACATCCGCTTCATGGATTATTTTTATTGGCAACATTTTATTTCTGATCTGTCATAGTGTCATTTCTGTCACTTGTAATGTCAACTTTCTATTAGCGATATTTTTATAAAATCTCATTATTTTTGTCATAATTCCGCGTGATTTATCGTCTAAATATTTTATCAAAACTGCCCGTAGACAATGTTTGTTCGGCAGCAGCTTCTACGCAGTGAAGAATTTTTATAACCTCCAAGTGTATGTGTTTGTTATGTTTTGCGAACGAACCTGAAACTGAAACTGTAGTTCGTATCAAGCAAGGATAGCATGTGTGATAGAAGAGAAGAGTCAAAATGTCACTGCCCTCGAAGGTCAACAAGGAAAACTTCCGCCTCCTCGATATGTCCAGCAGTGAGGAGTCTGATGATCTGCAGCTAGAAATAATTCCAAGTAGGAAAAAGAAAGTTACCAGGTACTTTGTTTATGTTTCTTGCAATATTTATGTAATGTTAAAAATAAGCCTGCCTTGAAAAGTATACTCTGACCTAAAACAGAGCTATAAAATCCTTATAATTCGATTCTTGGTCCTTTCCTGTTTCTTGTATACATTAATGATCTACCGTATCTTGTTAAAGACAAATATGATATAGTATTGTTCGCCGACGATACCTCATTGCTTTTTAAAGTAAAGAGGCATCAACTCGACTATGACGACGTGAACAATACTATAATCGATGTAGTAAAATGGTTTACAGTAAATAATCTCCTATTAAATGAAAAGAAAACTAAATGTATAAAATTTGCATTGCCAAATGTTAAACCGAGCACTACAATTATTAAGGTAAAGGATGAACAGTTGAACCTTGCAGATTCAACAGTATTTTTAGGTATAACTTTGGACGCCACGCTCCAATGGGGGCCTCATATTGAGAAATTGTCGAAGAGACTGAGTTCAGCAGCATACGCAGTTAAAAAATAAGATATCTCACGGATGTAGATACTGCTAGACTAGTTTACTTTAGTTACTTCCATAGCTTAATGTCTTATGGCTTATTATTGTGGGGCCACGCTGCGGATGTAAAGAACATTTTTGTTCTGCAGAAACGGGCTGTTCGTGCAATTTATAAATTAGGGCCTCGTGTCTCCTTAAGGGAAAAATTTAAAGAAATCAATATATTAACATTTGTGTCACAATATATATACGAAAATTTGATTTACGTCAAATCTAATATTAATACTTTTGAGAAAAATTGTGATATACATAATTTCAACACTAGAAATAAGGACAAACTTGTAGCACACAAGAGCAGGCTTAGTAAAGTAAGCAAATCCTTTAAGGAAATTGTATACGCTTTTATAATAAGATTCCAAAAAATATCCAAGATTTACCCTTAAATAAATTTAAAGAAGTAATAAAACATAAATTGTGCAAGAAAGGCTATTATGAAATATCCGATTATATGCAAGATAAATCTTCATGGGAGTAGTTTTACATGTTTGTTTATATACAGTATTTTTTAAGACGATACAGTTAGAATATTCTACTGTAATTTTTATTTTATTTTTACTTATTTTTAATTTTGTGTTGAGCCGTTTTTGGCTATTACTATTCTTGTTTTTTCAATCTTAGCTAGGGTAGCTTAGGGCCTACAAAGATTGTAATCTTTAGAATAGGAGCACTTCTGGGCAGGTTTTTGGGGGGTTTTCCTGTCCAGGAGGTCCGACTAACTATACACATGTAACACCTTTTTAAAATCTTGATCGAATTTAGTTTCGCTTACTGGTCGTTAAGGCATAAAGTTACATGACGTGTGGTTAGCCTGGCCAGCCCGAGGCAGTGCCTTTATTTTTATTTTTATCCGCTTGAGCCGCGTTTATAGTAGGAATAAAAATTGTTATAAAAAAGAGAAAATTGTGCTTTGCAAATTTCTCTTTTTTACAATGTCTAATCCATTTCTGCGTAATGTAATGACTATCAATAAGTGATATTTTAATATCCTATTTTGAATAAAAAACTTTCACTTCACTTTCAATAATGAGACTACATCTACTACTGCAACAGCAGTCACAACAGTCCACTGCTGGACATGGGCATCCAGCTCCATCTATTGGGGTATTTTATTCTCAGTATGCTAAACCAAACTAAAAGATACACTAAGTAATGGTTTGAATGTTCATGTTTAGAAACATGTTTTACATGCTTAGTATCATTATGAGGTCCATGGCCAACAGTGGATAAATATCTATAGACCAATAATGGTGATGAGATGAAATTGTTATATATCCTCCCCTTGTCATTTAACCATTATTTGTTGACATGTTCATTAGGAAAATAGAAAAAATCTGTTGATTGAGTGGCAAGGCTGCTATTAATATTTAAATCTAATTGTAAATTTTCAGGAGAGAGAGAAATAGAAATCCCACTCCTAGAGTAGTGGAGCCCAACCTTGGACAAGAAGTAAGATGTGCACTGAAGTGGGCTGTTCGAGGCACGCTACTGCTATGGCTGCTAATGTTAACATGGATTTGTGCTTCCCTGTACGATCAGGTGTCCACTATGAAGATGGACGTTGCCAGAGGTCAGTGACACTTTTTAGTGTTATTAAGAGTGTGTGTGATGTAGAAGTTTTCATGCAATCATATTCCTTTCCGATTAATGCATGTAGAGCCATAATTCTTTTTTTATTACATTTGGGCCTGCTATAGGTATCCCCTTACGTTTTAATTTTTTCATAAAAATATTACCAGAAGAAAATATGAGCAAATTCCTTTTTTCATAGAAAGCTCATATTCTTTTTACTTTATAATTATTTTTTCAAATAAACAAAATTGTAGGGCCTATAGCAGGCCTTAATGTTATAAAAAAGAATTAAATCTCTACATGCATTATTCACATGTTTGTTTGAAAATGCTAAAAACAGGCATGACTAGGATATTATCTTAATCTGACTATTTGCATTATAATTTTAAGAGCTAGAAAGTAATAAATAGAGAATATTTTGCTACTGGATATTTTGTAGGTAGGCCTTTTACTTTCACTATCACCTTATGCTGAGTAGGTATTTGATGCTTTCTAAGATAAGATAAATAATTCTTTGTTCAATAGATAATATGATTACTAACAGATAAAATTGAACAGTTATGATGCCTTGATATTTATTTGAACTTTAAATTAAACTATTCTTTAATCAATAGAATTTATTACCAGTGAAATAATATCATCACTTAGAACACTGTCAACATCTCATCCCATCTATCAAATTGACATTATTTTAATTCATTCCTATTGAACTAAGTTAGTCTTTTCTCTCTAGATCGTACTAATGAAGGATACCAACACAACATCAAAACAAACAAACAATATTTTCTGCTTAGTGTAGTCCTTAATCTTTTATGAAACATAGGTGATGGATGAAAAAGTGCACAGTTAAGATAGATACCTACCTAATGAACAAAACACATAAAATCTTCTATACATCAATCAGGTGCGTTCACACCAGCCGAGGCTGCTCGCTGCCTCACTGCCTCGCGAGGCATACGCTCCTGCGCAGGCGAGGCAAGTTCGGCCCAATTTGGACGCCTAAATAATTAATAGGCAAACTTCTGAGGCGCGTTGATTTTGGCTCAGCCCGCGCCCGTTCGCCCGAGCGTGACCTTGCGTTGCGTCGGGTGAGCCACGTAGTTTTTTGGTCGTTTGCCTCACGAGACAGCGAGGCAGCGAGACTGATCGCTTTGTGTGGACGCGCCTTTCCAGTAACTTCATTGCTTATACTAATAATAAAGAGAAAAGTTTTTTTTATTTTTGTGCGTACCTTTGTAATCCATAATCAGCAAAACTACTGGACCAATTCCAAAAATTCTTTCACCATTAGACAGCTACAATACTCCTGTTTTACTACAGAAAAATGTATTTTTCTCATGGGTAATGGCAAGGGGCGCGTGAAACCGCTGGGCTGGCTTCTAGTATCTAATATGCAAGATTTATAGAAGAAATAAAACAATAACCAACTCATTAACTAACTCTCAAGTTAGCGTAAAGCTGCTTTGCTCGTAATTTTCCCAGGGCCAAGTAACCTAGATTAACAAGTAATTAAATAATGTGTAATTTGTGTTGCTTCTATCACAATCTAGCGTTAGATAGAGATTAAGTCGGCGATGCGCCGAGCTGCCAAAGACTTAAATATTTCCCTACTGGAATAGCGCCATAAATGCCCTACAGATTATAGATTCTTACTGTTTATATTAGTCACTGACGATTTTACTTTCTCTATCTTTAGTATCTTTACAATTAATTTATCAATCATAAAATTTTATCGATCTTAAACACCATTATCAATGTTTAGACATTATTACCTTTCATCATTTGTAACTAAATCTCTTAGCTCTATCAGAATACTAGCTATTCAGAAATACTGTGCCATGACTGCACTTGATGACTAAGCCTGTCATGGTAATGAAATTTAGCGTAACAGTAATCTTGCTGATAAGTGATAACAATAGTTTACTGATTTACAAATCTACCTAGGTTTTTGTTATGGTTTCACACTTATTAGGTACGTCGTTTGAACATTTTGAATTTTAAAAAAACGATGTAATGATATCCGTATAGTTCTATTTGAAACTAGCTAAAACCCGCGGCTTCGCCCGCGTTCTTATAGGGGAATAACAAAGAGATGTGTATTGCGTTGTATGATTTGTTACACATAAATACTAACACCTCATCACCATTTTCATCCGTTTTATGGGGTAAATCATAAAAAAATACTCCCTCTCCTCTCCTCTCTCTCCCTCTCCCTCTCCCTCCCTCTCCTCTCCCTCTCCTCTCCTCTCCCTCTCCCTCTCCCTCTCCTCTCCCTCTCCCTCTCCTCTCCCTCTCCCTCTCCTCTCCCTCTCCCTCTCCTCTCCCTCTCCTCTCCTCTCCCTCTCCCTCTCCCTCTCCCTCTCCCTCTCCTCTCCCTCTCCTCTCCCTCTCCCTCTCCCTCTCCTCTCCTCTCCCTCTCCTCTCCCTCTCCTCTCTCGCTCTCGCTCTCGCTCTCGCTCTCCTCTCCCTCTCCCTCTCCTCTCCTCTCCCTCTCGCTCTCCTCTCCCTCTCCCCTCTCCTCTCCCTCTCCTCTCCCTCTCCTCTCCCCTCTCCCTCTCCCTCTCCTCTCCCTCTCCTCTCCCTCTCCTCTCCTCTCCCTCTCCCTCTCCCTCTCCTCTCCTCTCCCTCTCCCTCTCCCTCTCCCTCCTCTCCCTCTCCCTCTCCTCTCCTCTCCTCTCCTCTCCCTCTCCTCTCCTCTCCCTCTCCTCTCCCCTCTCCTCTCCCTCTCTCCTCTCCTCTCCCTCTCCCTCTCCTCTCCTCTCCCTCTCCCTCTCCTCTCCCTCTCCCTCTCCTCTCCCCTCTCCCTCTCCTCTCCTCTCCCTCTCCTCTCCCTCTCCCTCCCTCTCCCTCTCTCCTCTCCCTCACCTCTCCCTCTCCTCTCCCCTCTCACTCTCACTCTCACTCTCACTCTCACTCTCACTCTCACTCTCACTCTCACTCTCACTCTCACTCTCACTCTCACTCTCACTCTCCCTCTTAATACAATACTTTCTTAGCCCCTCTAGGGTAAAATATTGGAAATTACAAAAACACAACAATCGTAACTTTGAAAGTTCTTTTTAAATACGTAATTTGAAGCAAATTATGTCAAAGGAATAAAAAGTTTCATGGATAATTTCATCCCTCATTTTACCCTTAGGGTAAGATTTCAAAATTCAACTTTATGGATATCTACGTTGCTAAAGGAAGACAAATGCCAAATTTCACGCTTCTAGCTCCATCGGTTTTGTTTATGACAATGCGTAATTTTCATCCCCTATGTCAACCCATCGGGGGATGAATTTTGAATACTCCTAAATCAAAATAATATCAAATGTTTATTAAAAATAAGGGTGTCAAATTTCAAACCTGTTGCTTCAAGGGTGCGGCCCGCGCGTAAATACAATACTTTCATCCCTTTCTTACCCTTCAGGGATTTAAAATTGGAAAATGCTAAAACACGACATTCATTTTTTTAGAGTTCTTTCTAAATACGAAATTTGAAGCAAATATATCAAAGGAATAAAAAAGTTCATACAATCTTTCATCCCCCATTTTACCCCCTTAGGGGTTGATTTTCAAAAAACCCTTTCTTAGTAGATGCCTACATTGCTTAAGGAATACACATGCCAAATTTCACGCTTCTAGCTCCAAGGGTTTAGTTTTTATGACAATGCGTAATTTTTATCCCCTATGTCAACCCATCGGGGGATGACTTTTGAATACTCTTAAATCAAAATAATTATCAACTGTTTATTAAAAATAAGGGTGCCAAATTTCAAAACTGTTGCTTCAAAGGTGCGGCCTGCGCGTAAATATAATACTTTCATCCCCTTTCTTATCCCCTCAGGGGCTTAAAATTTATAAATGCTATAACACGTCAATCATTATTTTTAAAGTTCATCCTAAATACGAAATTTGGAGCGAATTTATCAAGGGAATAAAAAATTTCATGCAAACTTCCATCCCCCGTTTTACCCCCTTCGGGGTTGAATTTCGAAAAATCCTTTCTTAGTGGATGTTAACGTTGCTTAATGAATAGGTACACATGCCAAATTTCACGCTTCTAGCTCCAAGAGTTTGGTTTTTACGACAATGCGTAATTTTCATCCCCTATGTCAACCCATCGGGGGATGAATTTTGAATACTTCTAAATCAAAATAATATCAACTGTTTATTAAAAATAAGGATGCCAGATTTCAAAACTGTAGCTTCAAAGGTGCGGCCTGCGCGTAAATATAATACTTTCATCCCCTTTCTTACCCCCTCAAGGGTTGCAAATTGAAAAATGCTAAAACACGTCATTCATTATTTTTAAAGTTCTTCCTAAATACGAAATTTGAAGCAGTTATATAAAAGAATAAAGAGTTTCATACAAACTTTCATCCCCGTTTTACCCCCTTAGGAAGGAATTTCGAAAAATCCTTTCTTAGTGGATGCTAACGTTGCTTAATGAATACACATGCCAAATTTCACGCTTCTAGCTCTAAGGGTTTGGTTTTTACGACAATGCGTAATTTTCATCCCCTATGTCAACCCATCGGGGGATGAATTTTGAATACTCCTAAATCAAAATAATATCAACTGTTTATTAAAAAAGGGTGCCAAATTTCAAAACTGTAGCTTCAAAGGTGCGGCCTGTGCGTAAATATAATACTTTCATCCCCTTTCTTACCCCCTCAGGGGTTTAAAATTGGAAAATGCTGAAACACGTCATTCATTATTATTAAAGTTCTTCCTAAATACGAAATTTGAAGCAGTTATATCGAAGGAATAAAAAGTTTCATACAAACTTTCATCCCCCGTTTTACCCCCCTAGGGGTTGAATTTCGAAAAATCCTTCCTTAGTGGATGCCTACATTATAGTGGCTATCTGCATGCCAAATTACAGCCGGATCGGTCCAGTAGTTTAGGCTGTGCGTTGTTGACAGTCAGACTTCTTGAGTTTTATATATTAAGATATACAGGCTCGTATGTTTTTTTCCAATGGCGTCTCAGATAGTTTTTGAACCTCACTAACCTCACTCTACAATAAAAATGATTTTCATAAAAACATAACAAAAGCTGGTTTTGAAGTCCCGAGCCTCAGCCCGTATCAAGCAACGTATCCGGCCGCTCAAGGGCTTCGAAAGGCATCAGCTGTGTCGTATCCAGCGAATCTAGGGTTTCGTAGGATTTCAGACCAGCTGTATCGTATCCAGCGACTCTATATCCGTAGTTCTCCAACACGCATGCCCAGCACGCCCGTGTGACGTCACCCAGGCCATGCTCAGTCCTCAGCCCGCCGTGTTCGGGACACCCAACCTCGGTGTACAAAACAATATTATTGTGTGGGACTGTGTGGGACTTTGGGACTCAAGTGTGCTTTCAGTGTTGTGATCGGTCGGTACTTGCGGTCGAGCGTCTGCTCTGTTGCGGTCTTTGCTTAGATACCTACCTTTTCGACGTGTCAAACTACCTTTCCTTTATTTATTTTTTTAGATTTTTCTAGAATTTCTGGCTCCCTGATAAAGAAAACCAAGCGAAACTAGACGCTCCAGATTCTTGTATCGAATCTGTTACATATTTTGTTACGTGATTCATCATTTTTGTTTTCATCGCGATCAATTTGATATCATATTACAACTTAATGGCACAAGCATTTTCGAGATACATGGCTTTATCGTTTCACTTTTCTGTACTATTTATTTATCTTCTACATGATAATTCTCAAATTATCAGAAGAAATCAACTCAAAACATTTCAGTAATCTTAGATACGCTAAATTATTACGTTGAAATAGGTACAATAACAGAGCGCCCAGGCACATTTCTCCTTGAGGCAGGAGACTTACCTAATTAGGCGTTATGATATGACCTCTTCTAATGGTAAAAAATACAGTTAATACTAGATAAATTCAACAGAAAGAAAGTAGTGTTGTATTATCTTTATGGTTTTATCAGGTAAATCGGTTGTACAAAAGGCGGCGGGGCATGTATGTCGCAGCCTCACTGCGCATGCGCGCGTTCATTCACTGCTGCGTGGCCGTGGTCGATACGGTCCACGGTGCAAATGACAGTGCCCTAATAGGTGACGTACATTACTAGTATCGACGACAGGGGGCCTTGTGTATGGGGCATCTAAAACACGAGGGGTGTCTATTTACACTAGGGTCCGATTTTCCTTTGCGTCGTCGTTCGCGTGTCAGTTCAATGATTTTGGTCGTTTTGTATTCCGCTAACAGTTAGTTAGAAGTATACAGACTGACAACTGAACGATGATTGGCAGTAGATCGACGAAATGGTAGTTGATACGGTCCACGTTGGGTTAGGCCCGCGAAGAATCCACAATCACGTCGTACATGTAGGTGAAACTCTTTTAACTAAACGTAAACACTCCCCAATAGGTATTGAAAAGTATTGTGCAATAAGTAGGAAGAGGAAAGCTTTTAGGCCCCGTTATTGCATTCTAGCAGGCGTTTCTGATCTGCGAACATGTTTACACTATAAAATTCATTAATACGTTGAAATTATCTCAAAAATAATCCATTCAGCCCAAGTTGTACAAACGCTACACTTTGTGCGTTCATTCATACCAAAACCGGACGGAAGATATAATACTCAAACAGCAGTAGTTTACTATGGCCAACAAGGAATACGAAGCAGTAGAGGCAGACACAGACTATGACGCCATCCTCGAAGAAGACGATGACATTGTAACCGAGGAGCTTAATGAGGAAGGTTTTAGTTCGCAATGTCTTACGCCTGGAGCTGCCGGCGGTGGCGTCGAAAAAGCCAAGAGAATCACGACACGCTATATGACCAAATATGAGCGCACTAGAGTGCTAGGCACGAAAGCACTACAGATAGCAATGTGTGCTCCAGTCATGGTGGAATTAGATGGAGAGACCGACCCCTTGCAGATTGCTATGAAGGAGTTAAAACAGCGCAAGATCCCCATCATCATTCGCAGATACTTACCAGATTACTTACCAGATTACTCCTATGAGGACTGGAGCATTGAAGAGCTGATCATCATTGATCATTGAGTTTGCATTTTACGCCAGAGTGGTATCAACACGAGTGATCTGCCCTTAATAATTTTAGTAAAAACACACTTTGTTAAATATATATAATGATATCAAACAAATAAACTTAACTAAAACGCCCAAAGATGCTCATTCATTACATTACACTAATGGCATTACCTTAGCTGTATTGCAATGGCCAATCTTTATACCAGGAACGAACCAGAATGCCTTTCCTTGATAAATGAATGCCATGCCTTTAATCTAACTAAAGTGTTCTAAGAATAGAACAATTTGATCAAGTCTTTTCATCCCCGACGTCCAACTCACCGCGAATGTAATCCCTTCTCTGAGAACAGGGATCTCCATACACAATGATTGTGGCTATCTTATCAAGATCTCTTTGTGTCGTAGTAGAGAGTTGAGCATCAAAGATCAAAGTAAAGTAGGTCGGAGATGAGGGCCTTTTGACACTTGATTATGAACAATTTATGAAAGTGTTTTCATTAGTAGAGATATAGATGTAGTTCTTACCTCGTTGTGCCCCATCTATACGTAATAATACACTCAATAACAAACCTAACAAACCAAAACATGGAAAATTCAAATTAAAAAAAAAGAATCAAATTCTTTATTATAAATAAACATACTTACAAATAGGTAAACTTATACAAGAACAATTATGTTGCTAACTATTTCCTAAACTAAAAATATAAAATATTCTTGTATCATAGGGTAAATAGGCAGCAGACATAACTATTCTAAATAAAATATAATATAAAAAATAAAATACTACTATACACTTAAAATAAACTTAAAAATACCATAAAATAACACAATAAACCAAAACTAAGATAATTTGGGTGCTGCGTTCCGTATCCTTCCTCGAAACCGACGGAATACAACGCCCTTCGGCCAAAACTCTGGTGATGTGAAGACGTCCAAGTGGGCAGTCGGGACCCGAAGCATGTATGAGTTAAAACCCACCACATACCGCGACTCCAACGCCTCCACAAACACGCCAAGTCTTGGTGAGTCCTTGAAGACACCAGCTTTATGTCTCGCGAAGATGTAGTCCAACACGTCCTGCTTGGTAGTAGATGCGTGCAGACGGGAGACATATAGTGATGTCCTCGGCGTAGCGGCTCGCAGAGGTTGGTTGGGCTCCACAGGCGCGATACCGAACTTGTTCGTGCGTTGCCGCTTGCTGCGCTTCTTTTGGACCAAAGTAAACCCCTCCGCGTCTACCTGGTCAGACCGCTTGTTGCGGGGAGGCTCGTCAGTTGTTGACCGAGTCTTTCCCGTTTTATTCGCCGCCGGAACAGAGGGCGGGTGAGCTTTCAAATAATCTTGAAATAATGAAATAGAGTACCTAACCGATACATATTCTAAATATTAATTTAGTTTTAAAATTCTAAAATAAAAAGTATTTAACCATTTATTTTATACCACATATTACTACTTTAATGAGGCCAATTAAACTTTTTACTAGCTCCATAAATCACAAAATGCTACGGTAGTCGGATTGCTGCCATAATTATCAAAGTTGGAGGTGTTTATGACCGATAAAACGCAGGGAGTTGACCGAGGTTGACCGATAATATACATACGCTCTCGTAAAACGATATTTCAACGCGTTAGAAATTGAGTGGTTGAGTAGTATATGGAATATTTGGATGAAATAGGTCAAAGGAATATGATTTGATTGAATATGAAATGAAATATGATGGTTTCACGTTACAGTTTAGGTACCTGGATTTTATAGAAACGAAGTTTGTTTGCTTGATAAGGAACTAGGAAATTTATTAAAGAAAGTTGAATAAGTCAAGGGCTCTTCATTTTAGGTTACCTAAATCAAAACCTAATTACCTATATAGTCGGGGAATTCTGGAAATTCAATGTATGGCGCCAGTTGAAGCACGCCTTTACAGCAATTTTTTTTTGCGAGTAGATACCTTTAAGCATGTTGTTTGAAACCTTAAAAGCGGAGACCCTCCGCCCGTCCGCATCACCCCCATTTTCTTTGAAATGTGCCAAAAATTATAAACTTTCCGGATTTATGAGTTAACTATAATAGTTACAAAAAAAGTGTCAATTGACAAAATATTCCGTATTGAATTTGCTACTTAAATGTAATACATTTTTTTATTGTAACTCTTACGGTTTTCAAGATAAAACGATTTATACTAAAAAAACCTTTTCCTGGAAAATCTATGAATGGCGCCAGTTGAAGCACGCCTTTACAGCAATTTTTTTTTGCGATTAGGTACCCATAAGCCTGTTGTTTGAAACCTTAAAAGCGGAGACCCTCCGACTGTCCGCATCACGCCCATTTTCTATGAAATGTGTCAAAAATTATAAACTTTACGGATTTATGAGTTAACTATAATAGTTACAATAAAAAAATGTATTACATTTAAGTAGCAAATTTAATACGGAATATTTTGTCCTTTGACACTTTTTTTGTAACTATTATAGTTAACTCATAAATCCGTAAAGTTTATAAATTTTGACACAATTCAAAGAAAATGGGGGTGATGCGGACGGGCGGAGGGTCTCCGCTTTTAAGGTTTCAAACAACATGCTTAAAGGTATCTAATCGCAAAAAAAAATGCTGTAAAGGCGTGCTTCAACTGGCGCCATTCATAGATTTTCCAGGAAAAGGTTTTTTTTTAATATAAATCGTTTTATCTTGAAAACCGTAAGAGTTACAATAAAAAAATGTATTACATTTAAGTAGCAAATTTAATACGGAATATTTTGTCCTTTGACACTTTTTTTGTAACTATTATAGTTAACTCATAAATCCGAAAGTTTATAATTTTGACACATTTCAAAGAAAATGGGGTGATGCGGACGGGCGGAGGGTCTCCGCTTTTAAGGTTTCAAACAACATGCTTAAAGGTATCTAATCGCAAAAAAAAATTGCTGTAAAGGCGTGCTTCAACTGGCGCCATACATTGGATTTCCAGAATTCCCCGACTAATAGTCGTTATAATGTTTACAGATTTATCATCTGGCTTATCTCAATGTTATAAATATTCAACATAGTTACAACCTCTTTTGACAGATAAATTATTTATTACGTCTACCTCACAACAACGCCAAGATCAAGGCCTAGCAACTCGAGGTCCAAAAGCCGTTGTGTAAATGACCTTACGCTACCACTATCGGAAACATTAGTGGAATAACATCACAATAATACTGTTGATGTCCAAAACGTTGGCCTGGTCACGTACGCGGAGGTCTGATACTAGTTCCTTAATTGATTTTTAATAATTAATACTGTCTCACGTGGAAGAGGAATTGCTAGAAATATTGACGTAAAAAATTGGCCAAGACTGTTAGTAGAAAATCAATTCTAGGTACTACGATACTCTTTTAGTACATATTAATTTTACTTCCAGATATTGAAACATTTTCATTGATGTTACATTTTAATATTACAGATTTAAACTAAAGTTTTTAGACATTTCACACAATTAACCGAAAATATTAGTTGGTTCTAATTAAGTCAAAGTAGAATAAAATGACTGAATGGACATCGCGCAGAACAGGGATCAGTGGAGAGAGCTCGTTTCGGAGGCCAAAATCCTTTTTGGGTCGCTGAGTCAGTTAGTTAGAATAGAATGAAATTAATTACAGTAGGCAGTGTTTATAGGGAATAATAATTTTGCTATAATTAATTTTATAATATTCCTAGAGTTAGTGAAGTAAATGTAGACGCTCCGATAGAGGAGGAATGGGGCAAGATTCAAAGATTCAAAGATTCAAAACTTTTATTTCCAAGTAGATTCACAAAGAATACTTTTAGAATGTCAATATTAAACAAATCAAATATAATAAAAGTAGGTACATATAAAATTCAAATTATGATTAAGACGAAGTTACAATTGATTATGACAATTTTATACTCCTTGTAAGTCCTGATTTGGTATTCAAAACAAGTGCGTGTTTCTTGTGCTGCGCTGGAATTTCAGAAGTCCACGCATTTTTGTCATTAATATAATCATCTAACTTATAATAAGCTTTATAACATAAAGTTTTCTTAATAACAGACTTAAATTTACTTTCTGATAGACTTAATATATCTTCCGGTATTTTGTTATAGTATCGTATACTTAGACCTTGAAATGAAGTCCTAACTTTGGTTAGTCTAAACTTAGGTTGATCTAATTCATTTCTACTCCTTGTATTGCGGTTATGCCTTTCATAATTTCTAGTGAAAGTATTTATATTCTTTCTGACGTACATGATATTTTCGTAAATATATTGGCATGGTACGGTCAAAATATTAATTTCTTTAAACAGTTCTCTAAGGAGTCACGACTGCAAAGTTTATAAATTGCTCTAATGGCCCTTTTTTGAAGTACAAAAATTGTTTCAATATCAGCGGCGCGACCCCACAACAAAATTCCATAGGACATAATGCTGTGAAAATAACTAAAGTAAACAAGTCGTGCAGTTGCAATATCCGTAACTTCTCTAATTTTACGTACCGCATAGGCAGCCGAACTTAATCTTCCCGATAAAGATGTAATATGTGGACCCCATTGTAGCTTTGAGTCAAGAGTAATCCCTAAGAAAACTGTGCTGGTAGTAAATTCTAATTTTTCATTATTAAGTTGTACATAATTACTCGATGAATGTACTACATTTGGCAAAGTAAATAATACACATTTTGTTTTCTTCGCATTTAGAACTAAATTATTTGCAGTAAACCAACTATGAATTTGTCCAAGAGTGTGATTTACCTCGTCATAATTCTGTGCATGTCTATCAACCTTAAATATAAGGGATGTATCATCAGCAAATAATACAATCTTGGACAAGTTCTGTACCATGTAAGGCAAATCATTTATATAAATTAGAAATAAAAATGGTCCTAATATAGAGCCCTGAGGCACACCAATTTTAACACGAGACCCTGTGATTTGGCGCCATTTATTTGGACCTTTTGAGTTCTATTATCTAAATATGAATTCATCAGTTTTAGAGCTGTGTTTCGAATACCGTAATGGTCTAACTTTAGCAATAAAGTTTCATGATCTACGCAATCAAACGCTTTGGAAAGATCACAAAAAACACCAATGGCATCCTTTGATTCTTCCCAGGCATTAAATACATGTTTCATCAGAGCAACACCAGCATCTGTGGTACAACGTCCCTTTGTAAAACCGAATTGTTGGTTGTGTAACAAATTGTTTCTATTAAAATGGGACAGCATTTGATTGAGTATGATCTTCTCAAATACTTTGCTCAGAACTGGCAGAATAGATACAGGTCTATAGTTACTGGGATCTTGTCTGTCGCCAGCTTTAAACAGCGGAACTACCTTGCTATCTTTCATTAAATCGGGAAAGATGCCATGATCAATACAATCATTAAAGATATCAGCCAAATATGGCGCTAACAATTCAATCACTGATTTACAAACTTTAACTGACATGCCCCATAAATCTTCGGTGCTCTTAACCTTAATATCTTTAAAAGTTTTTAAAATACACTGTTGACTAACATGGTGAAATTTTAATTCCGAATTGCAGACATCTACATTTTGTTTCAGTAAAATAGATGAAATTGATGGTGAAGAGTTCAGTGATTCAGTCGTTTTTAGCGGTATATTTGTGAAAAATGACTCAAACTCCTGCGCTACATCTGAATTTGTACTAATCATGCCGTTGTCAGTATTAAGGGAAAAGTTATTTTCGCGTGGCTTAGATTTACCTGTTTCGCTATTAATAACTTTCCAGACAGCTTTAATTTTATTGCCTGAAGACTTTATTTTATTACTAATAAAATTTGCTTTAGCAATTAGACAAGCTATCTTAAAAGTTTTGGAATATTTTTTTACCAGCTCATTAAAACTGCCATCAGTTGGGCGGCAAAGTAAAGAAGCTACTTACAGAAGTAGCCGGTACGGCTTTCGGTCATCAGAAAGCCAAAAACCAGGACTGGTTCGCTGAAAATCTCGAACACATTACACCTCTGCTCGAGTCCAAACGACAAGCTGCGCTAAAACATCGCCTTAACCCATCCGAAAAGACGCGTATCGACCTATCGAATGCAAAATCAGCTTTACAACGCACATCACGGTACTTCGCAAATGCATACTGGACCGAGCTTTGTCAAAGCATTCAATCATGCGCTGATATGGGAAACTTTGGTGGTGTTTACGCTGGGATTAAAAAGGCCCTTGGTCCTTTTCCTAAAAAAACAGCCCCCCTTAAAGAAGCGGACGGCACTATTATTACAGATGATCAACGCCAACTCGAACGATGGGTAGAACATTATGTTGGTCTCTACTCAGAACCAGTGAACATAATGCCTGAAGCTGCAGATTGCATGCCAAAACTAGCTACCTGGACTGAGTTAGATGATCTTCCTACCATAAGGGAGTACCACAAGGCTGTAAAGCAGCTTAAAATTGGAAAATCACCTGGAAACGATGGTACCCACGCCGAAATTATCAGGCTCAAGTGCATATTACCCATCCTGCACAATCTGTTGTGTAAATGTTGGGAAGCGGGATATATACCACAGGATATGCGCGATGCTAACATCATTACCCTATACAAAGGCAAAGGTGACCGCGGTGACTGTAACTGTTATCGTGGAATATCCCTTTTAAGTATAGTAGGTAAATTATTTGCTCGGTTAGTCTTAATAAGACTCCAGAAACTTGCTGATCGTGTATATCCCGAACCGCAATGTGGATTCCGCGCCCAACGTTCCACAACAGATATGATCTTTACACTTCGCCAGCTGCAGGAAAAGTGTAGAGAGCAGAAAACACCTCTGTTTGTGGCGTTCGTCGACCTTAACAAAGCCTTCGACACCGTGAGCAGAGAAGGACTCTATACTGCACTTTTAAACATCGGGTGCCCTCCAAAACTTCTATGCCTCATTAAATCCTTCCACGAGGACATGAAAGGATCTGTTGTTTTTAACGGCAATACATCCGAGCCGTTCGAAATGCGTAGAGGTGTTCGCCAAGGCTGCGTGTTGGCTCCTACCCTGTTTGGTATTTTCTTCTCATTGCTTTTTAAAGTTGCTTTCGGCGATGACCAACAGGGTATACACCTGCACACTAGGGCTGACGGGAAGCTGTACAATATCTCGCTTCTTAAGTCAAAGCGTAACCGCGATGACTTATTCGTCGATAGCCTTTTGTTCGCTGACGATGCAGCCTTCGTTGCTAATTCTCAAAGTGAGCTTCAAGACATTGTTGATAAGTTTTCCCACGCGTGTTCTCTGTTCTCAATGTCCATTAATGCCAAAAAAACAGTAGTGCTAGCTCAAGGTGGAGAAACACCACGTATTTTGCTCGGTGGCGTTCCCTTGAACATAGTTGACAAGTTTTGCTACTTGGGGTCGACTGTGTCGAACAATCTCACCCTCGATGCTGAGATCAATACTCGTATCGGCAAAGCGGCGACCATGTTCGGCAGGCTCAGTACAAGAGTATGGAATAATAAACACCTGACCACAAAAACCAAGATAATTGTTTACCAAACTTGCGTTCTAAGCATACTCTTGTATGGAGCTGAAACCTGGACTTCGTACGCAAAACAAGAACGTCGACTCAACACATTTCATATGCGCTGCGTAAGAAACATCTTGCATATAACTTGGCAGGACAGAGTCACAAACGAGCGAGTTCTAGAAATTGCACAGCTGCCTAGCTTTACCGCTTTGCTTAAGCAAAGACGATTGCGGTGGCTAGGGCATGTGTACCGCATGGAACCTTCGCGTCTACCGCGGCGTGTCCTGCTTGGCGCCGTAGCTAACGCCAAAAGAGGAGTTGGAAGACCGATGCTACGTTTCAAAGATTGCGCCAAACGGGACATGGCTGCGTTTGACATCGACCATCAAAGCTGGGAGAAGCTTGCTGAGAATAGGGATGTATGGCGAAAGCGTGTGTTTGATGGGCTTAAAGCTCACGATGATGCCTGGTTCGCTGGTCTCGCAAACAAAAGGCAAAAACGACATCTAAACATGCATGTGCCAGTCTCTAATTCCACCTTCGTTTGTAGAGCGTGCGGAAAGTCATGCCGCTCCCGTATCGGCTTATACAGCCATGAAAAATCTTGCCTCAGACACTGAATAAATCGTCTGTCACAGACGTATGAGGCCAATGATGATGAGTGAAGTAAAAAGAGAAATGAAACGGCATAACTTTTCTTCTGCTTGAACTTGCCTGCACTCTACCGTGCGTCTATAACTGGCCTTGATATCTAGAAGGCTTTACTGCAGTGTTTACGTCCAGCTCAGGTATTATTTTATACTGTGTGCCAGGTCAGTTGATAACTATCTATCGGTGAGGGCACACCACTACTACTGGTAGCCTGCTCTATTACCTTATTAAAGGTTAAAGTGTACCAAGTGTTTATAAAAGAAAGGAACTTGAGCTATCTTTATTGTTAGCATTTATGTTGTAATCTTGCAATTTGCATTCTGGAACATAGTCCGAGTTCTTAATTGGCAGTTTGTATGGAGGTATGGTCCCATCTGGCAGAAATCATGAAACTTGGCATGTGTGACGTGTGTAGCTTACATATGTAAGCTTCAGGAAAAGAAGGGAAGCAAGTTGGACCCCCCCTGCTTCCCCCCTTTACCCCCCCTTTTATGTCCCAAATTTCAGTTATCTTTATTTTTCTCAGAAACGATTAAAGATAGGAGAAATTTGTCAAGGTAAGAAATATTCCTTATAAAATTGTCTACATAATTGTTCTTGGGTCGATGTTGATAGGACTTATACTTTTCGAGTTATGCTTCTGGGAAACCCATCATTTTTTTAAAGGTGACTTCCAGCTCTGAATTAGCCATAACTACCATGTGATAGAATATTCTTTCATACTTGCTATTGGCTTTTATTAGTTAGGTAGTCTACAAAGGAAACCCGCAGAGACAACACTTCAATCACGCCTGTGGGGATGGGGGGAGGGGGGCAAAGCTTATTTTTTCCGAGCTGAACTTGAGGACTTCTGACTCCTTAAGTAAATGTGACACGAGAAATTGAGTATCATTTTCGAATATATTAAAGACGGGAGTATTCATTTCTGGAACGCTCTTTGGTACATTTCATACAAAAATATAAAAATATTAAGTGAAATAAGAAAAAATATGTTTCGTTCTCATTCAAACGCTGTTTTCTTCATGACCTTGAGACATATTTACTAGATAATAACATATACTCAAAGACATACTCACCCGAATTATAAAGCCATATTTTATTTTCGAAAATATTAGAAAATACCTAGCCTACGGAAGCCTAAATATTTTTACAAAGTTATGTTTGTAGCTGGAAAAAATTCAACTTCATAGATTTTGTATGCAAAAATAAGATTACCAACAGCAAACTTATATTTCTCAATTGTCGCTAAACCATTCCAGATAGAGAAATGCCTTCATAGGGAATGTTGTTTATACTGAAGGGTAGTTTTTGTTGGAATAAAGAAATTGAGGATCTGGAGTACTTGATGTTTAAGAAGACATTACAGTATCTCGAATAGTTTAGGTGGGCTGTTGATATTCCACATCAAGTACTCCAGATCTTCAATTTCTACATATCAGCATAAACAACTCTTCTGTATAAACAACATTTCCTATGAGGGCATTTCTCTATCTGGAATGGTTTAGCGACAATTGAGAAATATACGTTTGCGGTTGGTAATCTTATTTTTGCATACAAAATCTATGAAGTTGAAATTTTTCCAGCTACAAACATAACTTTGTAAAAATATTTAGGCTTCCGTAGGCTAGGTATTTTCTAATATTTTCGAAAATAAAATATGGTTTTATAATAAGGGTGAGTATGTCTTTGAGTATGTTTTATTATCTAGTAAATATGTCTCAAGGTCATGAAGAAAACAGCGTTTGAATGAGAACGAAACATATTTTTTTCTTATTTCACTTAATATTTTTATATTTTTGTATGCAATGTACCAAAGAGCGTTCCAGAAATGAATACTCCCATCTTTAATATATTCGAAAATGATAGGGTCAGGTAGGCAACAGTGACTCGGATTTTTTCAATCAATAAAATTTCATAGAAAACTTTGAAGTATCAGACTCAAATTCATACCTAGGATGTATTGATTATTACTCTTTCGGTTCGCATTATCATTTTTTGCAATAACACGACAATAAGGCAACCAGCCATTTTTTTCTAGAAAAGAAATTGTGAGTCATTGTGTACGTGTACCTGTCTACACTGACTCAAACCCTGTAGTACACAGTGACTCTAACAGTTTATATGGACTTCGCAACCCTGTCGTGCTAGTACAATATTTATTGAAACTATGCATTATAATCAATTATATTTGTCAAAGTATTCTTTTCATATCATTACCATTGCCATAAGAAATATTCTACAACTGTTTGTTAATGTTTGTAAAAATAGAGAGATGAGCCAGTACTGAATGTTAGAGTCACTGTGTACCACTTAAATTTGAGTCAGTGTAGACGCCGACGCTATTTTGAAATAATTAGCCTGCAAAAATTACCACACTTCTCTAAGAGCAAGCAAATCTAGCTTATTATCTAGTATATGAACACCGCTTTCGATAATAAAAATTACATTTCCCTACACCTTTCAATCGTAACCGATAAAAATACATGTAGGATACCTTTAAAAGCATTTTTAGAGGTGCAAAACCAATCGCACATTTTTTTCACAATCAAACCGCAATGGAGCGGACGGATGATTGGTTTGTATGTGTTTGGTTGTCAAGAGCTACCATTTAGTTAAGAATACAGATAGATATTGCTGTCCTATTACGAAATATAAGCGTGAGTCAATGTACCCGCCTGAGTCACCGATCCCTACCTGACCCTACTCAATTTCTCGTGTCACATTTACTTAAGGAGTCAGAAGTCCTCAAGTTCAGCTCGGAAAAAATAAGCTTTGCCTAACTCCCCCCATCCCCACAGGTGTGATTGAAGTGTTGTCTCTGCGGGTTTCCTTTGTAGACTACCTAACTAATAAAAGCCAATAGCAAGTTTGAAAGAATATTCTATCACATGGTAGTTATGGCTAATTGAGAGCTGGAAGTCACCTTTAAAAAAATGATGGGTTTCCCAGAAGCATAACTCGAAAAGTATAAGTCCTATCAACATTGACCCAAGAACAATTATGTAGACAATTTTATAAGGAATATTTCTTACCTTGACAAATTTCTCCTATCTTTAATCGTTTCCGAGAAAAATAAAGATAACTGAAATTTGGGACATAAAAGGGGGGGTAAAGGGGGGAAGCAGGGGGGGTCCAACTTGCTTCCCTTCTTTTCCTGAAGCTTACATATGTAAGCTACACACATGCCAAGTTTCATGATTTCTGCCCGATGGGACCATACTTCCAGCTAAGGAGCCGTACTAACAATAGATATTTCGCCAAAACAACTTAAAGTCACGTCGTATGACATCATTGATAGTGGACAGAGATAGTGTTTGCCGTTGTTGTTACTATCAACATAAACTTATACGATTTGCTGCTCATTTTGTGTTCTGCCAGACGAACGACCGCAACTCGTTGACCTCACCGAAGTAATTACAATATTTAAATAAATTAACAGGTGTAATTTATATGGACTCTTACTATAACTTACCTGTGCTGTGACTATACGGATTTTTATAACGCGCATTCGTGAATCTAACGCGGATCTTGTCGCACGCGTTCGAGTATCGTAAGCGCGGGTGTGTGTGGAGTGACAAGCGGCGCGAGTAGCGGGGTGCGGATGCACGCGCGGTAGCGAGCGGCGGGATGGAGAGCGGGGTGCACGCGGCGGTCCCGCTGCGCGTCGGCAAGAAGATGCGCAAGCGGCGCGAGTTGGACGCGCTTGTCGGCGGCGGCGGCGCCCGAGGCGGCCGGCTGTTGTCCGCCTCCAGCGACGAGGGTGAACCCTGGGCTCGACGCACCTCGCGGCGCCGGCGCACGAGGCCCATCGTGCGCCTCGCGGCGGCGCTCGCTCTCGCTGTGTGCGTGGTCTCGGCCGCAACCGTGCTGTGGCTCTTCGTTGACGTCAGGAGGCAGATCGTATCGCTCAGGATTGAGATGGATAGAGGTTTGTGTTATACAAATGTTCTGCCGACAGCTATGGCACCTAGACTTCATTAAAATCGGTAAAAGTAGGTACCATTGTTTTTGCCTCTTAGATTTGCTACATATCAGAAGTTGTTCCGACTAGAATATTCAAACTTTATCTGGAAAGTTTAGGGTCACACAACTTTCGCTGAATTGATTCATGCATATCTAAATGCATGTTCGTACGTCAATCTAAAGCGGTTTCGTTATTGTCAAACGAGAGAGATAACGCAAGCGGATTTACATTTTGATTGCACGTGCTGCGCCCTGTTGCGCCCACGCTGATTTTGGAGTGCAGTTCATTATCATTTTACGTCAAGTCATGTCAATGTCATAATTATTATGGACGTGCACAGATAGAAATGAGATTCGTATTGACTCGTTACGAAGCTCTATACTGTAGAGCATTTTCACCTTTTATTATTTATTATCCTTCATACACTAGCAGCTCATTTTACCATAACATTCAAATCTGGATTGCTCTTAAAATAAATTGCGCTCTCGCTAAGCTGAATCGGGCCAAATTATATTTCCTAAACTATACGTACAGTGGACAACAAGTGTAGCTACCTACCATCTTTTGGCGTCTGTCTACCGAACCGATTATTTTGAAGTATTCGTTCCAATCCGTTGATACATTCCAAAATATTTGTTAATACATACCAGTGATCCGTTTAGCTGTTTCCGTTTACAAGCGAGGATAATGCCCACGATAAAAAGTAACTTTATATTACCCAGGAAAATGAAGGGTGGAAGAATTTTGTACAATGTTGAGCATATCCAAAAAATAAACAATCTTTATCATGATCAGCATCTGTACCACCGTCGCTACCAACTGAGCTACCGCGGCTCAATCTTAGCGTATCTACGATATAGTGCAAGTGTATCTTGACCACTAACGCGTGACAGCTTTCCATCTACTGGGATAGTTTTGCATCTAAGTGTGATAGTAACTATAGTAGTGTGGTACTATTTCTACACATCTACACTTATAAAGATTTGATGCACACAGGATTTAATAAAATCATGTAATTTACATACCTTCTTATTTTATTTCCATTACATGCGCAACCGCAGCAGTCTGCTTTAAATATTATATGCAAACATACATCAATACATAGTATAAAGTAAAGTCCCTTCCCGTGTCTGTAAGTATGTTTCCTTATATCTTTAAAACCCCTCAACGGATTTTGATGCGGTTTTTTTTAGTATATAGAGTAAGTTAAGGGGCAGGTTTTTAAATATTCTTTACCTCAAATTTTAACCCCCAAAGGGGTAAAAAAGGGGTGAAAAGTTTGTATGGAAAATCATTATTTCAAATGCGATCTGTTTCAAAATTTGTGATTAGATCAAAAAGCTAAAATAATTAAACACGTGATTCAGGGATTTTCGATTTTTAACCCCTAAAGGGGTAAAAAAGGGGTTAAAAGTTTGTATGGAAAATCTTTATTTTAAACTGCGATCTGTTTCAAAATTTGCGATTAGATCAAAAAGCTAAAAAAATAAATATGTGTTTCAGGGATTTTCGATTTTTGATCCCTAAAGGGGTAAAAAAGGGGTTAAAAGTTTGTATGGAAAATCTTTATTTTAAAATGCGATCTGTTTCAAAATTTGCGATTAGATCAAAGAGCTGAAAAAGTTGAGCACATGTTTCAGGGATTTTCGATTTTTTACCCGTAAAGGGGTAAAAAAGGGGTTAAAAATTTGTATGGAAAATCATGATTTTTAAATGCGTTCTGTTTCAAAACTTACAATTAGATCAAACAGCTAAAAATTTGAGTAGGTACGTGTTTCAGGGATTTTCGAAAGGGGTAAAAGATGAGTTGCAGCGGGTGAAACCGCTGACGGGCAGCTAGTAATCAAATAAGAATCAGTAACGTTCTTCAAATGGAAGTAAACAACATTAACTTTTGAAAACGACCATGGTTTAATAAGTACCTGCTAGGTATTTTCCCCAAAAAGACGTCATCAAATACTTAAACCTGATCTTTTTATCCTCAGCTTTATTAAATAGACATTAAATGAATGCTCATTTTTTTTATATATTTTTTTTGTCATATGTTAAATTTTGTCTAATTTAAATACACATTAAGGAAGTCTATAAAATTTGCGAAAAAGAATCCTTTAGCAAAAACATTTATTTTAAACAAATGTACAAAAACAAATATTGTCTACTTCTAAGTAGGTAGTAAGAGTTTGTCATAATCTAGTATTGTATTTGTTCCCTTAGTAGGTAGTTATAATGATGCTATTCTACTTATGACCTAAATATTGTGACCTGGGTGACCCACTTCTCTCCCCGCTACGACCCCGTAGTTCCATGAAAACATTTACGCTTTTCCTCAGCTATATTATATGGGAAATAACCATTAAGCATCTCATTTGGTCGGAATTTGTAGGAAAACGAGGAATTTCCTGCCCGTAAGAGAAAGAGTAATAAAATGCTTCCCCTGATTTTCCAGTTCATGCCTTTTCTTATGAACTCTGTGTGGCTTTATTTCAGAAAAGCCATTTTTATGAAATACGAGTCGTTCTTTATAGGCGGGTTAACATGGACATAATGGTCAGCCACTGTATTTCTGAAACTGTCCTCAAATATTTGTCAGAAGTAGCGATAACGACTGTATTTTTAAGGCTGTTTACGCTCTACATGCCCTGTAAGGGATAAGAACGTGATGTGTGTTCCATACATACTGTGTAACTCATTGTATTAATGGTAGGTAATAAATAAAAGTACATAATGTAAAAAGCTATTTTTTTCTTGTCCGCAGTATCCACAAGCAGCAACAGCGTAGATGACGCTCTACAAGTGTGCCACACCGCCGCAAAGGACTTGCGAGCGAACGCAAGCGCCTTAAGCGAAAAGCTCAACGAGCTTAGAGATAAACACTTAGAACTGCAAGCGCAAGTAGACCAGGCAGTGAAGAATTTGGCTGCAGTGTCGGGGCAACTGGCTGCCGCGCCTGAGCTAAAGGGTATGCCGGCAAAGCTGGCGGATTTAGAAAGAACGGTCGCACAGCTTGGGTCATCGGTGAGTTATTTGCATTATTTACCTACAGAACTACTGATAAGGGGTATCTAAACCAGGTACTGAAGAATCTGGCTGCGTGTCGGGGCAGCTAGACACAACAGCGCCTGAGCTGAAAGGTATGCCTGCGAAGTTATTTGCATAATTTACCTACAGAACCACTGTTCAGGATTCCAATGTGCATAATTACCAGCATCTTCGAACCATTAAACTAGATGAGATATAAATAAATAATAGTGTCACAGCAAAGCACTACTTAAACTTAGCAAAGTAGGGCTCGGATCATAGGCCAAAAGAATCGATTACTGTATCATTAACATACTAACCGCTGTCGAAAGAATTTTAATCGATTTTACTACAATTAGTCATTTAAAATACTTTTAATCGAATCAAGGTTCACCCACCTTACGAACTTGATTAAAATACTGCCCTAGAAGCAACTACTAGTTTTCTACAATTTGCACTCGTTTGTGTAAAGTTTTATTGTGTAAATAACTTGCAATGTATCAGGTCGGGAGGAGCTCCATTTCTAATCTATTTACTAATTTCCGCGCTGCGCAGTACAGTTCTCATCTCATAATACTTTACTTAGATTTATTCGATAATCCTTGCAATGTCCACTCTTTACCATGAAGTACCCTTGCATCTTGTCTCTGTCTATGTTTTAGTCAACTGTCTACTCAAGCTCTGAATTTATCTAGATTCTAATATACAAGTGGGGCCCACTCAATATAATCATGTTTTCCACAGATCGGTAGTTTCGACGGCGCGCTAACAACGACGCGAAAGCAAGCCGTCAACGCGGCCACAGGCGTGGAGGAAGTAAAAAACATGCTGCACCAACTCGAGGCGCGGACGAATGAAACTATTGCCAACATGACGGCCAACAGTAGGAGGGAAGAGGACATCAAGCAGCAGATCTCAACTGTCAACTCCACGCTGGATCAGAAAGTGGAGTCGCTTAGAACCAGGATAGAGGATTTGACGGTAAGGGACGAACATTTACAAGCATTATGATTGTCTGCTGTGTTTTGATGTAGCCTTAGTTTGAAGGAAGTATGAAAGCATTGCCAACGTGACGGCCAACAGTAGGAGGGAAGAGGACATCAAACAGCAGATCTCAACTGTCAACTCCACGCTGGATCAGAAAGTGGAGGCGCTTAGAACCAGGATAGAAGATTTGACGGTAAGAGACGAACATTTATTAACTTTGATTATCTTAATATGGCACTAGATTGAAGAAAGGATGAAACCATTGCCAACATGACGGCCAACAGCAGGAGGGAAGAGGACATCAAGCAGCAGATCTCAACTGTCAACTCCACGCTGGATCAGAAAGTGGAGTCGCTTAGAACCAGGATAGAAGACTTGACGGTAAGCGAGTAACATTTACAAACATAGTTTAATGTTACACTAGCTTGAAGGAAGGATGAAACCATTGCCAACGTGATGGCCAACAGTAGGAGGGAAGAGGACATCAAGCAGCAGATCTCAACTGTCAACTCCACGCTGGATCAGAAAGTGGAGTTGCTTAGAACCAGGATAGAGGACTTGACGGTAAGAGACGAACATTTACCTACAAATTTAGTATCTTAATGTTACACTAGCTTGGAGGAAGGATGAAACCATTGCCAACGTGACGGCCAACAGTAGGAGGGAAGAGGACATCAAACAGCAGATCTCAACTGTCAACTCCACGCTGGATCAGAAAGTGGAGTCGCTTAGAACCAGGATAGAGGATTTGACGGTAAGTGACTAACATTTATGAACATAGTATCTTAATGTTACACTAGTTTGGAGGAAGTATGAAACCATTGCCAACGTGACGGCCAACAGTAGGAGGGAAGAGGACATCAAGCAGCAGATCTCAACTGCCAACTCCACGCTGGATCAGAAAGTGGAGTCGCTGAGAACCAGGATAGAGGACTTGATTTTTTTTTCCTGATTCTCTCGAAATTCGAAATTCATTCTTTTTTTACCCTAGGATCTGATATTATATTGTGTTTTAATCAAGACGATCAATCACTTCATCTGTTGAGAATGTTGAAAGACTGATCCTTAAAACCGACTTTTAATTTCGAATCATAACATAATGTCAGTCGTATGACCATGTTTTAGCAGCTAAGAATACTAACAAGTCCCTAGTTTACTTAGGATGTTTCATAAAAGGCGACGTATAGTTTTTGACTGAATATCTGTCGACTATGGTCAACCGTATGGTAGCGGTAATACTACCTGCATTCCCAAAGAGGGTTGACATCAGGCAGGCGGCCGGTTATAAAAAATTGCCAAATCCTTTCGCTACATAATTTTGTGCTCTAACAAAACATGTTGCGCCGACCCCAACTAATCTGAGGTAAGGGCAGGCAGATTCTGATGAACATAATATCATTCGTAGTACTTACAATTAATACCTAATATTGTCCGTACTTCAATTGAGATATCTAAGTACTTTTATTAGGACGAGTGCATAGCAATCTACAATAATAATAAATAATGAATGAAGATTATACGCATGTCATGTTTCACGTGCGCGATGCAATGTTCTATTAACTAGACGCACCGCACGTGTTGACTATAATACGATTACTGGCGTTCTTATATTACCTTATGATCTTATTTATGTACGGTTTACGGTCAAGTGGACAAGCCTCATTATAGCTGCTCTACTTATTTATAAAAATAAATCTGTTCCTGTGGCTTAGGAGTATGATATTCCGAAGCGCAGTTTTTTTACCATTACGTGTTATTTTTTTCTTACTCTTATGTACTTAGGTGAAAAGGTAGATCCTTAATTTAACCTAAATTTGACGAAAACTTAGAAAATTAAAACACATTTAAGTAAGGGATACCGTCGTTTTGCATATTGTTGAAGTTCCTAATATAGTTTGGCATAACACGGTGCGCATAAATTTCTTTGTCATACTATTTGTTCGGCATATTTTTTTTATGTCATACGCATTTATAGTCATACTAGTCGCTTGTCCTATTTTCGTTTAGACTAATTTTGAGTCGCATAATTGTTACATGTCAGATTGATCAATAAGAATAATATTTTTATGGAAGACATTAGATCCAAACACATTTTTATGAATAATGATCACTTACTCTTGCTGTAAATTAGACGCGTAACGCATACGTAAACAGGGGTGGGTGCGAGCGAAGCGAGCACGAGAGTTGGGGGCACCCCGAATCGGTAAGGTTAGGTTCAGCAGGCTATGACGGAAGCGAGAACAGCGAGCGTAGCGAGCTGGCTTGCTTCCGTCATACCTGCGGGTTAGGTTGACATTTATGCATGCCTGCTGGCTCGTGCTTGTTGCTTGCATGCGTGTATGCTTGCTGCTTTATTGCTTGCATGCATGCTACTCGCTTGCTTGAATGCATGACGGGGAAGAGAGCGCGCAGCCCCCCACAGTAAAAAAAAACTATTACCCATTTTCGGTAGGTTAGGTTGTGTTAGGTTGACATGTATGCTTGCCTGCACGCTGCACGGTATGCCTGTTTTTCGTAGAATGGCTTTGAATATTATGCGGTATAATAATTATGTGTTTTTAAAATTATGGCAATGAATAATATGCCTATTCATCTTTATGATTATTGACATTATGACTCTGTAATTTATGCCAAAACGGTTATGCGTATTGAAGTTATGACTTTAACTAATTATGACTAGTGATCGTATGCCTAATAAAAATATGACTTAAAATTTTATGCAACCCGACCCCAATCCTTAAGTAATTATAAAACTCGCGATTTCATAAAGGTTATGAACTTATTACTTGACTTAGGCTTTTAAAAGTTCAAGAAGCTTTCTTTTGAACTGACCCTTAAGTGAAAGGACTTAATTTTTAGAAAGACTTTCTTTGATAATAAAATTTTAGCTGATTACAGTTACTCTCACAGTTTACGAAGAAAGTTGTGTAACCCAATTATTATTATCTCTGTACCTTTGACTGTACGAGATGTGATGTATAATGTCCGTTTTATTCTATTCCCAGAAAACGACAAGTACGGCGGCGCCGACGAGCACCACTACCACCACGACTAGCACCACCACTGCTGCCACCACTCCCAGTACCACCACCACGCAGCCACCACCACCAGGTAAATAATAGTTATTGGTACAAAAAGAGAGCAAAGTTTATTTTTGCTACAATGCTTATTTGAATCCCGAGGTAGCGAAGAATATTAAAATTGAAACACGATCGTAGCGAGTAATTATGTTTTTATTTAATAAATACATTCTATACTCTTTGTAGGGGCGTTGCTGTAATGAAGGTAGAAAGCTAACCTAGTAGACAGTGCGTCAGAATTAACGTCATAGGAGGATACTGATAATAAATTTATTTTGCAAGAAGTTACATTATTACAAACCGATGTTGTCTCCTGTATTTAGTAGCAACGATATAAAATAATTTAAATACGACGACAAATTTAAGCTTTTGATAAAATGCGACTGGTTACGAACAGTGTAGGTATAAGTTTTTACGAAAACTCGTTTCATGGTTTTGAGCATCTTGCGTCAGTATAATAATCACATCAACTCGCATAGTTTTTACAAGTACCATTAAAAACTTGCTAGACGTGTATCCGGTACGCTTAAATCTAGGGTTTTGAAGTCTGGGATGGTATAACCTAATTCATAGAAGAAAGAGACCCGAAATTGTTTGCATCTTTTTCATATTACATGACATTTGAGTAGGATGTCAACAAAAATTTTGCCATTTCGGGTCCCGTTCTTCTATAGTTCAGGTTATAGGGGTATGATGGTAGTAACTGGAACGGTACCCTCCTCATTATATCAATACTACTAGAGGAACAGTGTAATATAATAATATCAACATATCTGACTTCTCAAGGTTTACCAGCTTAGTTGAACTTGTTTGGATTAAATACTTCTACGTCTGTCATGTCTATGTAAACGTGACATTGAAGCTTTTACAAGGTTGGAACAAACTGTTTAACTATTAGCGCGCCCTGCAGTTTTACCTGTTGCCACCCGTTTTTTCTCGTCAATGAGATATTTTTTTAAAGTAAAAAGCAACTCTGTAAACAAACCGACCGCCTATCCAACTTAAAATTATCTATTTTAAATAAACTGCAATTTTAACTAAATATGCTGATTTGAGCAGCTTACTTTGTACTTCTCATAATGTTTGTGAAATATGTTTGTATAGTTTCGAATATCGCTAGTCAGCATTTGACAGTAATACCAAAGAATACTAAATATAGCTACTCGGTAATACTAACCCATCACAATTTTGTCATGTATCATCCATCAATCACCATTTACAACAGTAGTTATTTGTGTAAGTAGGTAAACGCCAAAGGTAAACACATACATTTGGCTTATATTTCCTGTATTGTTGGTAGTTTTGTACTTACCTACGACATTGACATTGCGAGACCTTGCTTGCCTTGTAGGAAGCTTGTAAATACTTCAGTCTATGTGGCCGATCGATAGCAACAAAAAGTAAACACAAGACTAGTGCAGCAAAAGCTTCTGCATAGCAGTACTTTCATAGTTGATTAAAGTTATTGGAAACGTATAGTATAATGCGGGCGCCCTATAGATATCGACAAAAAGTAAGCACAAGACTAGTGCAGCAAAAGCTTCTGCTTAGAATTTTGCAGTATTTTCATACTTATTCGTCTTTGTTTAAAAAGTATTTATGGCATTGAAATCACGAGGCCTTGCAATGTTGTAGGAATCGTATAGATACTTAATTAATATAGTCGATCGATAGATATCGACTAAAGGTAAACACAAAACTGGGTGCAGCGAAAGTCCCAGCATAAATACTGTAATTTCATGCTTGCATCTTTCTTCTTTGGTTGGTGGTTTAGGTTACTACTGAAACTGTTTTGCGCGTCAAATGATTTGTTGTCGGTCGAATAGGTAGTTAGGTAGTCAGCAGGTAGAAAAAAATACATTCTCACGTTATTGTTTTATTGTAAACTAGCGGCCCGCCCAGCGGTTTCACTCGCTGCTACTTACCTGTTTTCCCGTAGAAATGGGATCTTTGCCCGTAGTAAAAAGTCCATTAATCCATTCTAGCAGAAGTTACTCATCATGACCATGTGCCAGCAGAGGCGGCCTGTCATGGCGAATAACTTTAACTTTGAAGCCATTACCGTATCTCTTATAGTTTTGATGGGATGCTGGTGGTCTACATCAGGCACTCCAGACCCTCGTGACCATGTACCAGTAGAAGCGGCCCGTCATGCTGTATAACTTTAACTTTGAAGCCATTACCGAGTCTAATTAAGTTTAGATGGGGTGCTGGTGGTCTACATCAGGTACTCCAAACCCTCGTGACCATGTGCGAGCAGAAGCGGCCCGTCATGCTGAATAACTTTAACTTTGAAGCCATTACCGAATCTTTTATAGTTTAGATGAGATGCTGGTTGTCTACATCAGGTACTCCAGACCCTCGTGACCATGTGCCAGCAGAAGCAGCCTGTCGTGCTGAATAACTTTTACTTTGAAACCATTACCCTATCTCTTATAGTTTAGATGGGATGCTTGTGGTCTACATCAGGTACTCCAGATCCTCGATGACCATGTGCCAGCAGAAGCGGCCCGTCATGGTGAACAACTTTTTATATGAAGCCATGACCGTATCTCTTATAGTTTATATGGGATGCTGGTGGTCTTCATCAGGTACTCCAGATCCTCGAGGGCTGACCATGTCTGTCTTTTATATGATAATAATATCAGTGCCAAAATTCGCGAGGATCGGTAAAGCGGTTTGGCTAATTTGGGTTATATCTGCTTTATTTCCCCGTTTTCCTGCTGCTAACCGTTTTCCCGTAGGAATGAGGAATTTTCCCGTGGTAAAAAGTAGCCTATGTTACTCAGGGATGTTGTAGCTTTCTAATAGTGAAAGAATTTTGGAAATCGGTCCAGTAGTTTCGGAGTTTATCGATTACATACAAACAAACAAACAAACAAAAAAACAAAAAAAACAATGTTTTCCTCTTTATTATATTAGTGTAGATATTATTATTGTTACGTTGAAGGTTGTGTGTGTACAGAAAGCACCTAGTAGCTTCTAAAATTGTATAAAAACTCTTCGTCACACACACAAAGCTTCTTACAGCCTTGACTTCAAATAGGGCAGGTAACGCCACATGGCCGATAACGTGATTTCTAATAGTCGATAAACAGATGTAGTCTCGCAAATGGTCCAACGTTTTTCCATCGAGGCCGGCCACATCGTTTCCTTAGGGCCAACAGGTTGCAAATCACCTATGGCTGATATTATTTGCATTTATTCAACATATATGGACCGGTTATTTACTTATCATTATTCATTTATTCTGTGCTATGATAAGGAAAAACCAGCTCTTACTTTTTTCTTTGCAAAAACATGATGTTTTGGCGAGACAGTTGCCGTTTCTAAATCCTTTAGATTCGTTCAAATTTCTTAGGTAAAATCCAAACAAGTTTCTAAATCTCTTAGTAAACAAAAATAATCCTGTTTAGAAACAAAACAAGTCTAACGTAGGTATCTACTGGACTTTCCAGAACAGTGTAACTAAACTTTACAAAATAAATAAAACGTGCGTATTAAACATACCGAAGCCTTGGAAAGGAACGTGTGCATTACGTATTCATGAAACGCCCTTCGGAAGTATTCAATACCTATTAAGGTTATGGACGGACTCCACCCTGTAATGAGCCCTTATTCAGGGTCGAGCGTGTTTTAATAGTTTTCTAGAAAACGCATGCCATACTTTTACATTTTGTATCAATAAAAACATTTTGATGATCCATTATGGATAGCGCCGGATATTCACCGGGAGATTCACAGATTACTAAAACATTATGTAAAGGCTGCTCAAAAGATGCCGTGTGATGCCGGCTTAGAATAGCATCACCCCATTTCTTTCCTGTGGGTGTCGTAAGAAGCGACTAAAGGACTCGAGGGTATCATGTGTATTGCAATTTTAGGCGATAGGCTGACAACCTGTCTCTATAGCGATACACGACAATAGCTAAAACG
This sequence comes from Phthorimaea operculella, assembly GCA_024500475.1. Taxonomy (NCBI): domain Eukaryota; kingdom Metazoa; phylum Arthropoda; class Insecta; order Lepidoptera; family Gelechiidae; genus Phthorimaea; species Phthorimaea operculella. Next base: position 218,143 of record JANFCV010000196.1, read on the forward strand.
GCCCTCAAATATGTGTCAGACGTGGCGATAACGACCGTACTTTTACGGCCGTTGACGCTCTGCCTACCCCGCAAGGGATAAAGGCGTGATATATGTATGTATGTATGCTCAAAAGATTCTCAATAATTGTCATTATGTGAAAAATTCAGTCGCTGTAGTACCTACCTACGGAATATATTTTGTAAAACTTTATACAAAGTAGGGTAAATCGTGCCTTATTCACAAAAACGCTGCTGTCCTATCCCTGGGTCGTTTAATTAACTTGATCCCTTTGGGATCGCAACGAAACACCCAAAGTAAGCCTGGGATGATCCTATCAGAAGCTTGTAATTGGGTCAAATCTCACCCAAACGCGACGTGACAATAATACTTGATAGAACTCCATTACTATTGTAGCCATCTGAAATCTGTCCACCCTAAATACAATTTTGTCGTCTACAGGGTGTCCCCGTTTAAGTGGTCCAAAAAGAATGAAGATCCTAGACTAGACAGACATCCTTAGCTACCAATTTGGGATACTGTTTGTACTATTGATTTTTAAAATTCGAAGAATAAAAATAAGACCTCCCATGCTAATAAAGCTGAGTGAGAACATTTTGTACCTATTTATTGATTTATTGTAAAAAATAATCTTCTAATAAAAAAAGAACAATAGGTTCCAAGAAGGTCAGGGCATAGTATAAGGAAGGGGGAAGTAAGTTATCTTAGAACAACCGCACCGCGCGCTGCTTGTATGTGTGCGCAATATATCTGTACGCCACACACTGACAAATCTCGGGACGTTTCGGGGACCCTCGGTAGGGGCCGCCATTAGATGTGTGCGTGCGGCGACGCGTAGATACTATTGCGCACACATACAAGCCGCGCGCGGTGCGGTTGTTCTAAGATTACTTACTTCCCCCCTTTCTTTATACTATGGTCAGGGAGACACGCTGTATAAGTAAGATTCGTTGCGTCACTCTGTCTACCTATATTCAATCGCTCTTATAATCATGACTCAATATTTTTTTTTTCTTTTTCAGGTCCACCAGCAAAGCCAAACGTGCTGCAATGAGGCAACGAACATTCCTTGAAGATAGAACGAGACAGGTATGGATTGCTCACTCTGACTTCGACACGTCCACCAGACAAATATACAAACGTAGACGATTCGCAAAGGGAACCCTCCAGTAGCTAGCGGCGTAATTTTATGATGATGCCGTTTTGACCAATAGAGAAATATGGAATTAAATATAGGATGTTGAAGATCCACGTAGCGTAGTGGATTGAGTAGGTATCTCCGCAAGTCTTAGGTTCAATTCTAAGGTAAAATAATTGAATGATTGGTTAATAGAGTGTGTGCGGTAAAAGAACCGTTTATGGGCCAAACGTGAACTGCATTACACATATATCACGCCTATATCCCTTGCGGGGTAGGCAGAGCGAAAACGGCTATCGTTATCATAGCAACATTTGTCAAATGGAGGCACATAAGCGCTCTCAAATGTTACGACTCCTAACTAAAATAAATTATTTAAAATATTTCTCCATTGATCAAAACGCGTAGTAGTGCTGTGAATGAGCCATATTAGGGCAGTCGGGATATTCGATAGTTGTGACTGTTCTCGATTCGAACAAAATCGAGTTATTTGCGTTCTCACTGTAAGTTCTAAGCAAACATTATATTTTAGTACAGGTGTATCTGCAAAGGTGAAAATCGTAATGATTATGTCTATTATACCTAAAGGTATAAAAAAACAGACAATGTTTGATGTGGTAAACCAGCAGCCCATGAAACCGAACAGCTATGCTCAAGGTTTCAGCTTCCATAGATCGAAATAAGACGAAATATTCGAAGAAGAGATGATTTCAAATTCCATTATTATTAGAGTGATACTTTTGCAGATGTACCCTGTATAATTGTGGATCGAATTTGCGTGATAGTATTAGAACCACATTTCAATTCTAGATTATTCTTTGTTCCTATTTTAAAAAAGTGATTAATAACGATGCAATGTGAGAACTGAAAGCAAAACTGTTGGAAATAAACAAGACAAACGAACTTATTTTTCGGAAAGGCTGGTCCTCTAGATAAACAATTTAAAAAATATATTTTACCGAAGCAAGATTACATTATGATGTGATGGCAACTTTTAAGAAAGTTTGAGTAAGTATTCAATTTTTCGTACAGAATTCTGATTTTTATAATAGCCGTTGATTTAGCAAAGTATTTTGTTTATTTGTACAGTATTAATAGTTTCTTATCTTCTATTCTATCAAGATTATTCAAGTCAATATGAAATGCCTGAAATTATAATGAAATGCAATAAAAGAGACAAAGTGAGAACTCACAATACCAATGTAAATAAATTAATTATAGTTTAATTATAACTTTATAAATTATGAATATGAATGTAGATATCTGGGTGCGCTGAAAATTGTAATTTATTATTTCTCAGTATTATTTGACCAATTAATTTATTGAATACAATTTTTTGTGCCTTTATACTGAAATGTAGGCTTTTGGTCGTATGGGAATAAACAGGGTGCGTCTACAAAGGTGAATTGTACTTATCATGTCCTCTAGACAGCAAAAAAAAACTTGTCCATGAGTCGGTAGAGGTCAAATACATCATTTTTTATCTCGACTAAGTTTTGGACAAATATTGATTGTATAAGATATTTGATGTTTATATGTAAGTACTATTTTTCGATTTTCACCCTTATAGATCCATCCTGGATGTGTTATTTATGATTTGGCGCATCCTGTGTAAGTCGTGGTCGCACCGCGCGTATGATGTTTGTCAATAAGAGTGTGTTTTATTACTTGTAATAAATTATTGTTAATAGATCAATTATTATTACACGAAATATCTTTTATTTTACTTTTCATACTTCTTGTTAATACCTGCCATACGTCTGTGCTTTTAAAGTTAAATACAGAAAAAGACAACGCAAGTAAAAATAAAATCATTTATTCAGTCATTATAAGCACATTCTTATACATATACATGGTAATGTAATGACGACACGTAAAATACGATAACAACAAAAATAACGATATTTAATTTCAGATCCATATAAAATTCAGAAAGATTCGTTCAAGCAAAATAAAACTACATGGTTCAATAAAAAATGGGATTAAAATGGCGGCGGCGGTTCCGTAAGCGTGAACGCCTGGTGTATGTAGAGAAAGCATGACCTACGGCCGCCATTTATAATCCCATTATTAATTGAACTAGGTTGTATCAAAATAAGGCTCAAACTTCTTTTCAATAACAAGTTGCAAATGAACTGGATTGTCATTCAAATGATTTTTAATTTGCTAGATTGGCAGGGGCACCTACAGTCCAGCAAAAAAGAGTAGACAAAAAATGAGGGCGCCACTTTGTATGAAATTTCAAAATTAAATGGCAACATTGAATAAGAATGGCAACAGTTTAGTATGAAAAATTTTTAGTTCCATTTTATTTAATTTCTACTCTTTTTTGCTGGACTGTAAAGGGTTTTTCTCCAATTTGCTCGGAAATGGCTTCATTACTTTAAAAAAAGAATACGTCAATGGGCTCATTTAAGTTGTCAAGGCGCAGAGGACTGTAATAGAAATTGCCGGCCTAGGCCGGAAAAAAAAGGTTCTTTAACTTCACACTTTCGTGATTAGGTGTTTTAAGGAACACAATTTGTTTGAAGTTTGAAGGCTGAATGTGAATTTCCCGCGCATTCTTTATGAAACGGAACGTAACCAAAACCAGCGCATGCGCTTTGCGAACTTTAGAAGTTACGAAGTGTCAATTTTGTCACGATTAAATATTTATTATTTATGATTCCTTGCAAATTGGAGAAAAGCACTATACGAACCACGGCCGGTATAACAATTTCTGGTCTCGTTTACTTTAGAAGACCTCGACTTCGTCTCGGCCTTCCAATGCCACTCGACCAGAAATTGCTATATACTCGGCCTGTGACGTAATGTACTATTATTTTTAGGCTCAATTTTTCCAGTAGTCAATCGAAAAACTAAAATGTTTGACCACAAGGCAAAAACTGGGAAGTCTGATGACAAACTATAGGGTGAAATTTTACTAGTAACAGATAGAATGTTTTAATATTTCGACCTATGTGCTTTGGGGAAAGTAGTTCCTTATCACACAAGCCGGTTCTGAGATGGCGCTATCGTTTACTAGTGAAACACCCAGTATAATATTGGCTCACAAGGTAAATCCTATTTAATAAGTCCGATGTTCTTCCCAACTTGCTTGAATGCGTTTACCGCCATACGAACGTCCTCAGGCGTGTGAGCCGCGCTGAGTTGCACGCGGACTCGGGCCGCGCCTTTCGGAACCACCGTGTTGCAACATTACTTTTCATCCCCTCTATTCAAAAAACTACGCTTTGGTCGCACTTAAGTGGGATTAAAATAGGTCATTTAATCCCAAGGGATTAAAATTCATTTGAATTTGGAACACATTAAAATTCATTTGAATTTGGAACACAAATATTTGCAGCCAATCAATCGAAAATTTACTACAGATAGGTTTTTTCTCTGCAACACTACCTGTTATCTGTTATTTTATTGAGTATTTTACACCTAGTATGTAGCTCATAAAAGACCTAATTCCTAGCAAAATTTGACATTAAAAAGTAATGTGTCAAATTTTATTTTTCTTTTGGCGCGATAACTGGCCAGCAATGGGCAACAACATGAAATGAAATGATTGATAATGTTTTTGTGAGTATTGGATGTTTATAACGCAATTTATATGATGTATTGTAAAATAATGGACAATAGCAAGCAATATTCGTCGATTAAGTAAGTATTTATTGTTTTTTTTCATATCTAGAGGGGGATGAAAAGTAGTATGTATCACTCGGGTATAAAGTTATTTATTCTCGGGCGACTTAAATTGAATCCCTCGCTTCACTCACGATTCTACTTTAAAATCCCTCGTTCCGCTCATGATTCAAAATAGCGCCCTCGCCCTAAATATATCACTTTATTCCCTTGTTATAAAAACTACTAATTGACATCTTGCTGAAATGTCGTGTGATATGAAAAACATACAAACAATAATGTTGCCATTTCGGGTCTCTTTCTTCTATGAATCAAGTAATGTCTGACCACAGGGTAAAAACTGATCAGTCTGATGGCAAACTGTACAGGGTGTAAGGGACAGTGTAACGAAAATTTTGCAGGCGTGCTCAGACCGTGAAGCTGAACAACTTTCCCCATGGAACATATGGTGGAAAACAAAAAACCCGACCTCCCATACAAAATTCGCAATCAGCTGACTAACTTTGTATGAGAAGTCATTTTTTTTTTCTTTTGCCACGTTATGTTCCATGTGGAAAGTTGTTCAGTTTCATAGTCTGAGCACGCCTGCAAAGTTTTCGTTACACCGTCTCTTACACCCCGCAATATTGGATCACAAGGTAAATCCTATTTGATAAGTCCGATATTCTTCCCGACTTGCTTGAACGCGTCGACCGCCATACGGACGTCCTCGGGCGTGTGAGCCGCGCTGAGTTGCACGCGAACTCGAGCCGCGCCTTTCGGAACTACCGGGTTGCAACATTACTATTGACGTCTTGCTGAAATGTCGTGTGATATGAAAAACATACAAACAATAATGTCGCCATTTCGGGTTCCCTTCTTTTGTGAAACGAATTATAATTATAATATTGGATCACAAGGTAAATCCTATTTGATGAGTCCAATGTTCTTCCCGACTTGCTTGAAGGCGTCGACAGCCATTCGAACATCTTCAGTCGTGTGAGCCGCGCTGAGTTGCACGCGGACTCGAGCCGCGCCCTTCGGAACCACCGGGTAACTGAACGCTACCACGTAGACGCCGCGCTCTCGAATGAAAATGGTATAAGAACTGGTTAGATGGAATTCTTATAAAGGTTGCTAGAGGGACGCATCGTGACAACAGTGCAACAAGGTAAATCCTATTTGATAAGTCCGATGTTCTTCCCGACTTGCTTGAAGGCGTCGACAGCCATACGGACGTCCTCGGGCGTGTGAGCCGCGCTGAGTTGCACGCGGACTCGAGCCGCGCCTTTCGGAACTACAGGGTAACTGAACGCTACCACGTAGACGCCGCGCTCTCGAATGAAAATGGTATAAAAACTGGTTAGAAGGAATTCTTATAAAGGTTGCTAGAGGGACGCATCGTGACAGCAGTGCAACAAGGTGAATCCTATTTGATAAGTCCGATGTTCTTCCCGACTTGCTTGAAGGCGTCGACCGCCATGCGGACGTCCTCGGGCGTGTGAGCCGCGCTGAGTTGCACGCGGACTCGAGCCGCGCCTTTCGGCACTACCGGGTAACTGAACGCTACCACGTAGATACCGCGCTCTGGAATAAAAATAAAATAAAAAATGGTTAGAAGGAATAAATAAATTAAAAATAATTATCATTTATTTAGCTCTCCAAAGCAAATTACATGGCGCCACTTATTAAAACAATTTGTCTGGACAATGGTTTGCACGAGGGGAGACTGGTGCCTGAAAATGAAATAGACGGGAGTCTGTGCTTCAATTCTTATAAAAGTTTCTAAAGGGACGCAACGTGACGAGATTTGATTTACAGCAAAATCGTGCTTCTTGTGGAAACTTGAAAATCCATGAGTTTGAGTGTGTGGAATAATTGTCGTTATTTGTCGAATTTAGGTCGTACAGAATTGGGCGTGCCATAGATATGCCTCAACGCAATTTACTTCGTTATATCTTCTATACCTACGGTGTCCCGACAAATTATGGTTCTTATGTGACTTATTTCGACAAATACGACAATTATTCGACATACCTACTCAGTCATGAATTTTCATATGGGGCGTGCCATGGAAATGCACACCAAAATCGACGGCAAGGGACTCGACGTGGAGAAAATTCTCACATAATTTTCTATCTGATCAAAACAGGAGTTCCACAGCTCGAGGTGCCTCTCCGACCATCACGGGGCTGATAGGGTGCTCGTCCCCGCTTATAGTGAAGCCGGCTTCCTTCATGTCAGATGCTACTGTTACATAAAGTGACAATGTCATATCTTACCCAGCATGCCAGAAGCGAGTTCCACAGCTCGAGGCGCCTCTCCGACCATCACGGGGCTGATAGGGTGCTCGTCCCCGCTTATAGTGAAGCCGGCTTCCTTCATGTCAGATGCTACTGTTACATAAAGTGACAATGTCATATCTTACCCAGCATGCCAGAAGCGAGTTCCACAGCTCTTTGCGCCTCTCCGACCATCACGGGGCTGATAGGGTGCTCGTCCCCGCTTATAGTGAAGCCGGCTTCCTTCATGTCAGATGCTACTGTTACATAAAGTGACAATGTCATATCTTACCCAGCATGCCAGAAGCGAGTTCCACAGCTCGAGGCGCCTCTCCGACCATCACGGGGCTGATAGGGTGCTCGTCCCCGCTTATAGTGAAGCCGGCTTCCTTCATGTCAGATGCTACTGTTACATAAAGTGACAATGTCATATCTTACCCAGCATGCCAGAAGCGAGTTCCACAGCTCGAGGCGCCTCTCCGACCATCACGGGGCTGATAGGGTGCTCGTCCCCGCTTATAGTGAAGCCGGCTTCCTTCATGTCAGATGCTACTGTTACATAAAGTGACAATGTCATATCTTACCCAGCATGCCAGAAGCGAGTTCCACAGCTCGAGGCGCCTCTCCGACCATCACGGGGCTGATAGGGTGCTCGTCCCCGCTTATAGTGAAGCCGGCTTCCTTCATGTCAGATGCTACTGTTACATAAAGTGACAATGTCATATCTTACCCAGCATGCCAGAAGCGAGTTCCACAGCTCGAGGCGCCTCCGACCATCACGGGGCTGATAGGGTGCTCGTCCCCGCTTATAGTGAAGCCGGCTTCCTTCATGTCAGATGCTACTGTTACATAAAGTGACAATGTCATATCTTACCCAGCATGCCAGAAGCGAGTTCCACAGCTCGAGGCGCCTCTCCGACCATCACGGGGCTGATAGGGTGCTCGTCCCCGCTTATAGTGAAGCCGGCTTCCTTCATGTCAGATGCTACTGTTACATAAAGTGACAATGTCATATCTGACCCAGCATGCCAGAAGCGAGTTCCACAGCTCGAGGCGCCTCTCCGACCATCACGGGGCTGATAGGGTGCTCGTCCCCGCTTATAGTGAAGCCGGCTTCCTTCATGTCAGATGCTACTGTTACATAAAGTGACAATGTCATATCTTACCCAGCATGCCAGAAGCGAGTTCCACAGCTCGAGGCGCCTCTCCGACCATCACGGGGCTGATAGGGTGCTCGTCCCCGCTTATAGTGAAGCCGGCTTCCTTCATGTCAGATGCTACTGTTACATAAAGTGACAATGTCATATCTTACCCAGCATGCCAGAAGCGAGTTCCACAGCTCGAGGCGCCTCTCCGACCATCACGGGGCTGATAGGGTGCTCGTCCCCGCTTATAGTGAAGCCGGCTTCCTTCATGTCAGATGCTACTGTTACATAAAGTGACAATGTCATATCTTACCCAGCATGCCAGAAGCGAGTTCCACAGCTCGAGGCGCCTCTCCGACCATCACGGGGCTGATAGGTGCTCGTCCCCGCTTATAGTGAAACCGGCTTCCTTCATGTCAGATGCTACTGTTACATAAAGTGACAATGTCATATCTTACCCAGCATGCCAGAAGCGAGTTTCACAGCTCGAGGCGCCTCCGTCTATCACGGGGCTGATAGGGTGCTCGTCCCCGCTTATAGTGAAGCCGGCTTCCTTCATGTCAGATGCTACTGTTACATAAAGTGACAATGTCATATCTTACCCAGCATGCCAGAAGCGAGTTCCACAGCTCGAGGCGCCTCTCCGACCATCACGGGGCTGATAGGGTGCTCGTCCCCGCTTATAGTGAAACCGGCTTCCTTCATGTCAGATGCTACTGTTACATAAAGTGACAATGTCATATCTTACCCAGCATGCCAGAAGCGAGTTCCACAGCTCGAGGCGCCTCTCCGACCATCACGGGGCTGATAGGGTGCTCGTCCCCGCTTATAGTGAAGCCGGCTTCCTTCATGTCAGATGCTACTGTTACATAAAGTGACAATGTCATATCTTACCCAGCATGCCAGAAGCGAGTTCCACAGCTCGAGGCGCCTCTCCGACCATCACGGGGCTGATAGGGTGCTCGTCCCCGCTTATAGTGAAGCCGGCTTCCTTCATGTCAGATGCTACTGTTACATAAAGTGACAATGTCATATCTTACCCAGCATGCCAGAAGCGAGTTCCACAGCTCGAGGCGCCTCTCCGACCATCACGGGGCTGATAGGGTGCTCGTCCCCGCTTATAGTGAAGCCGGCTTCCTTCATGTCAGATGCTACTGTTACATAAAGTGACAATGTCATATCTTACCCAGCATGCCAGAAGCGAGTTCCACAGCTCGAGGCGCCTCTCCGACCATCACGGGGCTGATAGGGTGCTCGTCCCGCTTATAGTGAAGCCGGCTTCCTTCATGTCAGATGCTACTGTTACATAAAGTGACAATGTCATATCTTACCCAGCATGCCAGAAGCGAGTTCCACAGCTCGAGGCGCCTCTCCGACCATCACGGGGCTGATAGGGTGCTCGTCCCCGCTTATAGTGAAGCCGGCTTCCTTCATTCCTTGTCTGAAGAGACGCGTGTTTTCTCGTAGCCGTTGGCGTAGCTCGCCGCTACGTTCGACTAGTTCGAGGGACTGAAATAAAAATCATAGCATCAACTTATTGTACCAATTTTATTTACGTAGTAACTATCAAGTAATCTGTGTCCCAAATCACAATATTCCTTAAATACCACTTGCTTAGCTTTAGCTTTGTCTCTGTATTTAAATAATCCACAAATTGAGTTATTTCTGGAATCTAAAGGATCATATCTCTCTAAACATATATTCATCTCTTTGCAAGTCCTTTCATCAGAAAGGAGACAAACATCATAAAATAATGGCATTATAACAAGTGCCTACCTAGTGCGTTTGAAAACAGGTACGGTCTGGACACGTTTCTCAGCAACGTGACCAATTCCTTGGGCCCTGTAGTGTAGCCACCGGTCTGCCTTGTGTCGAGCAGATGATGCCTACTTACCTTCATAGAAGCAGCGACGACAGGGGGTGGAGGTGCGTTTGAAAACAAGTAGGGCCTGGACACGTTTCTCAGCAACGTGACTAATTCTTTGGGCCCTGTAGTATAGTCACTTGTGGCACCACTCAGCCTTGCCGAAAGTCGAGCAAATGATGCCTGCTTACCTTCATAGAAGCAGCTACTACAGGAGGTGGCGGTGCGTTTGAAAACAGGTAGGGTCTGGACACGTTTCTCAGCAACGTGACCAATTCCTTGGGCCCTGTAGTGTAGCCACCAGCGGCACCGCTCACTGCCTTGCCCAGGGTCGAGCAGATGATGCCTAATTACCTTCATAGAAGCAGCAACAACGGGCGGCGGCGGTGCGTTTGAAAACAGGTATGATCTGGACACATTTCTCAGCAACGTGACTAATTCCTTGGGGCCTGTAGTGTAACCACCGGCAGCACCGCACATTGCCTAGCCTAGGGTCGAGCAGATGATGTCAGCTTACCTTCATAGAAGCAGCAACGACCGGGGGTGGAGGTGCGTTTGAAAACAGGTAGGGTCTGGACACGTTTCTCAGCAACGTGACCAATTCCTTGGGCCCAGTAGTGTAGCCACCGGCGGCACCGCTCACTGCCTTGCCCAGGGACGAGCAGCTGATGCCTTCTTACCTTCATAGAAGCAGCTACGACAGGGGGTGGAGGTGCGTTTGAGAACCGGTAGGGTCTGGACACGTTTCTCAGCAACGTGACCAATTCCTTGGGCCCTGTAGTGTATCCACCGGTAGCACCGCTCACTGCCTTGCCTAGGGTTGAGCAGATGATGTCTGCTTACCTTCATAGAAGCAGCGACTATAGGAGGTGGAGGTGCGTTTGAGAACAGGTACGGTCTGGACACGTTTCTCAGCAACGTGACCAATTCCTTAGGCCCTGTAGTGTAGCCACCGGCCGCATCGCTCAGCCTTGCCTAAAGTCGAGCAAACGATTTCTGCTTACCTTCATAGAAGCAGCGACGACAGGAGGTGGAGGTGCGTTCGAAAACAGGTAGGGTCTGGACACGTTTCTCAGCAACGTGACTAGTTCCTTAGGCCCAGTCATGTACCCGCTGATAACACCACTCAGCCTTGCCTACAGTCGAGCAGATGATGCCTACTTACCTTCATAGAAGCAGCCACGACAGGTGGTGGAGGTGCGTTTGAAAATAGGTAAGGTCTAGACACGTTTCTCAGCAACGTGACCAATTCCTTGGGCCCTGTAGTGTAGCCACCGGCAGCACCACTCAGCCTTGCCTAAAGTCGAGCAAATTATTTCTTCTTACCTTCATAGAAGCAGCTACGACAGGAGGCGGTGGTGCGTTTGAAAACAGGTATGGTCTGGACACGTTTCTCAGCAACGTGACTAGTTCCTTGGGCCCTGTAGTGTAGCCACCGGCGGCGCCACTCACTGCCTTGCCCAGGGTCGAGCAGATGATGCCTACTTACCTTCAAAGAAGCAGCGACGACAGGGGGTGGAGGTGCGTTTGAAAACAGGTAGGGTCTGGACACGTTTCATAGCAACGTGACTAATTCCTTGGGTCCAGTCGTGTAGCCACCGGCCGCACCGCTCTGCCTTGCCTATAGTCGAGCAGATGATGTGAACTTACCTTCATAGAAGCAGCTACTACGGGAGGCGGAGGTGCGTTTGAAAACAGATAAGGTCTGGACACGTTTCTCAGCAACGTGACCAATTCCTTGGGCCCTGTAGTGTACCCGCCGGCCGCACCGCTCACTGCCTTGCCTAAAGTCGAGAAAATGATATCTAACTTACCTTCATAGAAGCAGCTACTACGGGAGGCGGAGGTGCGTTTGAAAACAGATAAGGTCTGGACACGTTTCTCAGCAACGTGACCAATTCCTTGGGCCCTGTAGTGTAGCCACCGGCAGCACCGCTCACTGCCTTGCCTAAAGTCGAGAAAATGATATCTAACTTACCTTCATAGAAGCAGCGACGACAGGAGGTAACGGTGAGTTTGAGAACAGGTAGGGTCTGGACATGTTTCTCAGCAACATGACCAATTCCTTCAGCCCTATAGTGTAGCCACCGGCAGCACCGCTCACTGCCTTGCCTAGGGTCGAGCAGACGATATCTGCTTACCGGCGGCGGCGGTGCGTTTGAAAACAGGTAGGGTCTGGACACGTTTCTCAACAACGTGACCAATTCCATGGGCTCTATAATGTAGCCACCAGCAGCAACACACGAAGCCTTGCCTTAACTTGAGCAGATGATGTTTACTTACCTTCATAGAAGCAGCGACGACCGGGGGTGGAGGTGCGTTTGAAAACAGGTACGGTCTGGACACGTTTCTCAGCAACGTGACCAGTTCTTTGCCCAGTAGTATAGCCACCGGCCACTCACGGCCTTGCATAGAGTCGAGCAGATAATGTCTACTTACCTTCATAGACGCAGCGACGACAGGTGGTGGTGGTGCGTTTGAAAACAGGTAGGGTCTGGACACGTTTCTCAGCAACGTGACCAGCTCCTTGGGTCCAGTCGTGTATCCGCCGGCAGCACCGCTTACTGCCTTGCCCAGGGTCGAGCAGATAATGTCTGCAGCACCAGGGACACCGCAGTACTCCTCTGTACCCCTGGTGATATATAAAGGGCTTGATGAAAAGTCGTATTAGTTTTGGAGGTGCTTCCGTCCATTCTTTAAGAAATATGAATGGGTCAAGTCAAGAAATAGGAGAGTACAGCTAAACATGGAAATTTTGCAGGAAGCACTTAAATCTATGGGTCAAGAAATAGTAGAGTACCTACCTACAGCTAAACATGATGCGTAAAGTAGGTATTTAAAGCCGGGTTTCTAGGTACATATAGTTACTTTCACAGAAGAGACATTTAGTGTAAATCACAAAAAAAAACTTTTTTTCTGCATTTGGTATTTTACCTATATCGATTTCCTAAGTTTCCATTTTAGGCATTTAATAAATACGGCCTCTGACGACGGTTATACAGGTTTTACATATAGCCGACATTTAATATTACATTTAGAGCAACGACCGGTCAAGTGAAGGAGGATAATGTGGAAAATACAGCCTTTACAAAGTCACAGTTTGCCTTGACCTCAATACATTAGACGCATGGTTATCTTGTTGCACATTTGTATAACAAAATGCATGTGTAGCAATCATGCATCGCCTTGCATGTCAGACGCCATTTAGACACACTTTCGTTTAGTTAGATATAACGAGGAAGCTAACGAGGCACTCGTGTTAGCTGATAGCGATCTGATATATGAAAGTCTGTTTGTAAAACGAGCAGATGGCAAGGAAGATACGGATATCGAATAGATAGGCCTTGGGAGTAAAACTTGTTCGAAACAAATCAAGAAGGATTTTTCATTGATTTTAACAAGAAATCAAAAACTCGTGTCATAAATGTGATTTCTTTTCTTACTGACCATCTCTCTTCTGTATCTACCGTGCTCTTGTACTGTTTATGCACAGTGTTTATGGAGGACAGAGAGGACCCTGTTAGAAACGAGTAAAAAAGGAGGTTCTTTTCTGAGCCAGAAAAGTTAAAATGTTGTTCCTTACCAGCCAGTCTCTTCGAAGAACCTGTAGCGTGGTTGTCGTTTTCAGCCAGCAGAGCACGGTATCTAAACGTCAAATATTTCGCCTCTTCGGCGGAGAAGACTCCATAAGTGATGATAGGCATCCTCCAGCAGAAAACTATATCTACAGTCTGTGTAGTTTTACCGGCCAGTCTCTCCGAAGAATCCCGTAGCATGACTGTCGTCCACAGCCAGCAGTGCGCGGTATCTGTCCGCCAAGTCCCTGAGACCTTTCCGGGGCTACCGTGCCGTCCATCGAGAAGACCTCATCATCAATGGCATCCTCCAGTAACATGCTATAAAGTCTGTGGTTTCTTCCCAAGCCTCCAGTAGCCTCCAGTAACAAGCTACGTATCTGTGGTTTCTTACCGGCCAGTCTCCCCGAAGAATCCCGTAGCGTGACTGTCGTCCACAGCCAGTAACGCTCGGTATCTATCCGCTAAGTCTCTAAGTCCCTTCAGCGGGGCTACGGTACCGTCCATGGAGAAGACCCCGTCAGTGATGATCAGCTTAATGCGAGCCTCGCTGTGCGCCAGCAGGTGCTCCAGTTCTGGAAGCAATCGGTAAGTCACTTGTAATCTTAGTTATTTTAATGTGAAGCGACGCTGCGGTGTTGTGTTGATATCAACACAACTAAGCTAAGCTATATAGCTTAGGAGTAGCAAGACTAGGAAGCATCCCTCTCAACGGAAAACGACGAACTCACTTCGCTCGCAATAATGGTAATTTGTTTAACAACTGTCTTACTCAGGTACAATAAAATCGCTGTAGAGGTACGTACGTAAGCAATGTAGAGGTACGTACTGTGTTGGTGAACAAACCAGGGCGTTCGAGTCGAAACATGACTCGTATGGAAAATCATAAAGTAAGTATAACCTACCATTGAGATCTCTATGGGGGTAGCGGAACTTGTGCGCCTTGCACAGCCTTACTCCATCTATGATGGACGCGTGGTTGAGCGCGTCTGAGAACACCGCGTCCTCAGGAGTCAGCATCGCCTCGAACAGACCGGCGTCTGCGTCGAAACACGACCCGCAGAGAATCACACTATAACGTACCATTGAGATCTCTATGGGGGTAGCGGAACTTGTGCGCCTTGCACAGCCTTACTCCATCTATGATGGACGCGTGGTTCAGTGCATCTGAGAATACTGCGTCCTCGGGAGTCAGCATCGCCTCGAACAGACCAGCGTTCGCATCTAAACATGATCCGTAGAGTGAATCACACTATAACCTACCATTGAGATCTCTATGGGGGTAGCGGAACTTGTGCGCCTTGCACAGCCGCACGCCGTCGATGATGGATGCGTGGTTGAGCGTGTCCGAGAACACCGCGTCCTCGGGAGTCAGCATTGCCTCGAACAGACCGGCGTTCGCGTCGAAACACGACCCGTAGAGAATCGCGTCTTCGCGATCGTGGAACTTTGCGATCCGGTCTTCTAATTCCTGAATAGAAAAGGCAATGATGAGGACGCAAATAGAGGTCAAGCGATTGCACTTAGGCAGAGCATGCGTAAAAATCGTATCATAACAGCCACAACAGTCCACTTCTGGACATGAGCCTCCTCTATCGGAGGCTATTGCCACTCACCACGCTTGGCTGGCGGATTGGCGAGCGCAGTGCATGATGTTGCATTTACAGGGAACGCTGTTGCCTATTCCCTGGATGATTATCCCTTAGTCGCTTTCTACGACACCCACGGGTAGAATTGGGGTGACGCTGTTCTAAGCCGGCAAAAACCGTACGTACTTAATTAATTGTTTTATAAGTAGGTATGATATGACCTACATAAACAGGTGGTTGACCAAATAATGATGCGCGTAAGTAAACACCAATTATCCCATCCTTACATTGCACTTTGCAGAAGGACATTTTTTCTGCAGTAACAAGTTGCCCTGTTTGCATCATGCATGCACGCAAAAAAGGACGAGATTTCAATCTCCAAACGTGTCAAGCGATGTTTTTGAACACCCAAAACCGGCTTATGGATACTGAACGTTATTCGCACGCAAGAGAATGACGCAATGAGGACTTGCCGTACATAAACTTGTAAAACATTTTATACTTAAGTTAAATGTATTCAATGCATTTTGCTTTGTACCTTATGTAGAGTCTGCGTGCCGCATATGAATCGCACAGAACTAAGTCCGGCGCCATACTTTGTCAGACTTTCCCTGGCAGCTTCTACTACCTCTGGGTGATTCTGCAGAAAGAAAAAGATTAAATCCTTGGATGATCGTGTCTGTACAAAACAAAACAAAATCAACGGGGACAAATGAATACTTACGGCTAGTCCTAAATAATTGTTCGCACAGAAGTTAAGATACTCTCCTTTCGCCCCCTGTACTGTCACCTGCAACAAAGAAAACAACCATAATATTATTAACATATCAGCTATCAGTTTATGGAATTCTGTTTTCAGCACAAAACAAGTTCAAGGTTGTTTGCGCCAAAGTAAACGAGTCCGTATATTTATTTGCATACATACTTATGTATCTATTAGGTTTTCGTCTTGTCCGTACAGGTCGTATAGGTAAATTGATTATCATGTCTAAGTAGTATGGTTAATGGAGATCCTAAACTAAAGAATTTGTAGATTTCCATGGCTTTGAATGATGAAAAAGATTTTTAAATGATGGAAAATATATAGCATACCTACATTATAACTAGGAATTGACTGAATGTTTTATTTCGTTTGACAGCTCATCAATCCTTTATCGCAAGAAAATCTTAACCTAACCACATAAGGAATCAACTTATACCGGCTTTTCATACAAATTCTAAGAAAAACTAGTAGAAGTTGATCCCTTAAATAGGTAGATTGATTTGCTAGCGATAGTACCTACCTCTTTCTTTACGAGGCAAGTACCTACCTTCCTGTCCTGTGGTGAAGTGATGACCCTCTCATGTTTCCAGGTCTTGGCTTTCCTGATCTCCTGCAGCCTGTCTTCCAGCACCTCCCTAAGCTTGGCGACTCCAGCTCGCTCTTTGGGTTTCACCTCGCTGAACTTGCGAATTTGGGCGCCATTGTAAACTAGAAAACAATTACAGATTCAAAACTTATACACACCCTTTAGGCACGTAAATTCTACTTTACCAAAATGACCACTTTACTGAATGACTACATTTTTGCACAAGAAACTTTACCAAAATGACCACTTTGCCAAAATGACTACTTTACCAAAATGACCACTTTACCGAAATTATCTCTATTTTTGGCAGAAAGACTGCTTTACGTTTTATGTATGCTTATTTAAATAATTTAGTTTCCTCTCTACCAGCAATATTGTAGGTGTGTAGGTACGCCGATCTGAATAAACAAAAGTTGTTCTGTTCAAGGTCAATGAGATGTCTGAAAATAAAGACTTACCATCACAATGCTACATTTTCACAAGTATTTAATATCCATACCATGTAGAGTCTTTTAAATAATAACAAAGGTATACTTTTGTAAATTGATAGGTGTGGTGTGTAGCGTAGGTACTTTTATATTATGTTCTTCCTTCTAGGCAGTTTAACGCCCTTCCGCAAGAACCAGAAAAAATACCTAGATATTTATAAAAATCAGCAACACATAACACCTAATTGATTAGTTCAACTTGCGTTGCTGATCGATACAATCCTAGAATTACGATAATGTTACCATGGGGACTAAGATTTTTTCCGGTCTCCAATTTCTCAAATACACTTTATTAACAATTTTACTCCACCCAAGTAAGTAAGCCGAAAGAAGGTCAAGCAAAACCGGCATTTCACAAAAACAATAAGCTGATAATTAGGCATTACATACCTAGGTACAAACTTGTTTAAATCTTTTAAAACCGAAATCATAAATCGACTTTCAATCACTTTGTATCACGAGACATTAACGCTGAAAAATGTGAAAAACTGCCACGAAAAATAAAAGAAAATGGTTTACCTGTACGCAGGAGTTGTTGTGAGCGCAAAGCCATGGCGCCGAATGGAGGCGCGCGGCCGACCGGCTGCGCGCGCGCCGCGATCGACGCGACGACGACGGCTCTTTAGCAGACCAGTCACGCAGGTTTCTGTTTACCATTCGACGTTGTTTTCGTTTTTGTGTGATACGACACGTACGAATGAGACATAAGATCCTTATAGGTTATTAGCGGTTTTCCTGTAATTTCAGGTGATAGACATGACTCTACTTATGCTCTCAGTGTTACAGAAGACTTGAACGGGTATTGTTAGGTAGGCACTGGCAGGTCAATATTACTAGCAAACCATATCGAATCGATGAAGCAAGTTACTGTTTCTAAGCCACAGGTATTTGAAAGTGAAAACATGCATTACATACAATACGAGACAGACTGTTTATCACATGTTTGACCTTCACATTCGTCCGAGCCTTCACACCAATGTGCCTTGTATCAAATTCGCAGATGACGTAAACATTATGGTGTACTTTGGGTGTACTACCTACTCTACGTTTGGTACGGTAGCCAGGGAGAGCTTTGACACCGCCCATGTGCGCCGTCTCCTTAATTTGTGGGAGATTGATTCGTAACGCGTTGATGTCTTTTACTCCGGGAATAACGGGTTGAGGTGGTTGAGGGTTGCATCGCAACATTTTGTATTTGTTTAAAGAAACAGATTATTATTGTAGATAAGTAACTTTACTTTTAGGTTGTGTAGATAAAAATGTATCTACAATAAAATAATAATGGCTACTCATGTTTTGAAATGTTATTTATTTAGGTAGAAAATTGATATTATTTCTCGTCTCTCCAGTTTCACTCACGTCACGGATCACGGATCAAGTTTTTTTCCGGGATTACAAGCGACTCTGTAAACAAAAATATTCATATATAGTTACTCAATCACTGTGTCCATCCGACATACCTACTTATCTTAAGAAATGCAATACTAATCACTTCATACCTCAGGCCCGATATGTATAGCCAGCATCAAGTCGAAGTCCTGTGCCCCTATAGAAATCTGCGCGCGGCCGCTACCATCCACCGTGACCGTCTTGCCCTGACATGAGTTGCCCACTTTGTCCCCAGATATCACGTCGCAGTACTGACCGGCTGGCAGGCAAGTCTGTGAGAAGAACCATTTATCTTGACGATTTAGTGTCATTGAAAGTATACTGCGTTGTTGCCTACGCAGAAAACTGAGCAACTTACTTCAAACAACGTAGAGCAAACGATTGCTTTCGCTTTCCTACCTGGAAGTTCTGGTTCAGGTCCCAAGGGTCATTATTAAAGGCAATGAACGCGTTGCCTCCCCTGCAGAAGGCGATCTGATTGCTCCCGTTGTCCCACCAGTCGTTGACGCCAGTGTTACCGGCTGCGTTCCTGAATCCCACCATCGCGTAGATCTGCCGCCACCGGTGCTGGCACACCCAGCCGTTACCGCATGTACCGTCCTTGAAAGAGGACATCGGATCATCAAAATAGGCACCGACAAAGTCCAGTAACAATCAAACTCGCTTGTCTGATACGACCCTTATCATATCAATCAGTGACGGTCGTGTCATCGCACTAATTATAGATTTATCCAATATCACAAATTAAGCCGCACTCACCGAGTTGATAGCCGGTGATACGATGTTGCCTTGGTTGTCCATGGGAGGTCCTTGTTCAGAGTCGAAGAAATCAAAACTGCTCATGATCTGAGGTTCCCCGTAAGGATGTGCCAATAGGAACGCTATGGCTGCTTTATAAGGCCGAGCTGTTTTGTAGTTGAGGACTCCGCCGCCGCCTCCGTGGTCTCTCTCGTTGTCGTGGTTGTCAATGAAGGTTAGGGCGTCGCTGTGCGCTAGGAGACCCCACTGTGGACCCCAGCTGCTCAGCCAACGGAGCTGATTGTTTCCCCTAAAGGCGTTGCTCAATTCCATTCCAGCTTTGAACTCTGTAACTGCTCCAATTGGAGTGTATTCGTCTCTGCTTACGGCTTCACTGCCGTAATCGATGACCTCTTGGTAGATGTAAGGGCGCGCGTTTGGAGGGAATCCATGTGCAGTGTTTAGATTGTGAAGACGGTTGTAAATTGTTGCCAAGTCTTGAGGCCACATGTGTTTTGCTGCGTCGATTCTGTTTGATCAAATAAATGCATATAAACTGGAAAGGATTAAACAGGAGTCAAAGGAGTTACGAAGACTTCTGTAACTTACCTGAACCCAGCAACACCGTAGTCAATCAGTACGTTCATGAAGTCAACGATCATCTGTTGCGTGTGTGGATGACTCTGATCTAAGTCCTTCAGACCGACGAGCTCGCAATTGCGCACCTGTATAACAAGTTATCAAGGTGTGACTAACGCCTGCAAAACCAATAATTTTTTCCGCTTTTTTGAAGAGAGAGAGAGTACATGGTACTTTTGGCAGAAGAAATACAACAACGCTTAACTAAACAATCTGGTGTAAAATTGTCCGATGTAGTCCAACCCTTACCCTATCAGCATTGTTGGCGTAGTCCTCTCCATCGATACCGCAGTTCGGCCAGTTGAAGTGCTCCCTGGTGTAGGGCACGGCGGGGTAGTACCACTCGTTGAAGACGGCTGTGTTCCCAGCTGTCCCCACGTTCTCGGGGGGCTCGCCCGTCATGTGGTTGATCACGGCGTCCACGTAGATCCTGGACACATAAGGGTAAGTAGGGCGACGACTTTCGACGAAAATTTCCTACTTATTGTCTCCAAAGTGAGAACAACTACAAGTTTGCTTTCGCATCATGCATGACAATTACCTATCAAATTGGGCGTGATAAGGTGGTGTCAGAAATATTGAGTACGTCACTGAAGTACTTATAAGAGATACCGATGCTATGCAAGAATTACTTTTATTCAAGGTACAGTCTTTAGAATGACCCTTCCTTTGAAAGTTTTGTCAGACGTGATGTAAAATGGCTGTTTCTTATAGTTGTTTATGCTCTACCTATCCCGCAAGGGATATAGGCGTGATATATGTATGTATGTATGTAATGTAGGTTTCAAAGCTGGCACGCCCTTATCCTGAAAGATATGCATACGTTCCTACCTGACTCCTGCTGCATTGCAACGGCGCACCATATCTGCGAACTGGCGCTCGTCGCCTGACCGTGTTACCAGATGGTACGACAGGGGCTGGTAGCGCTCCCACCACGGACGGTTGTCGTTCCATAAGATTACGTTCTCGTTTGGTGGTGAGATCTGGAGGAAACAGTAGGTACCTCAATTTTGTTGATCCTAGCATAATGTGCGTTTCTTTTTACCCGACTGCCTCAGTAGGAGGGTTATGTTTTTCGAGAGTTTGATTCCGAAGCTGATCTTAGCGCAGTGGAAGCAAATTAAAGTTATCTTAAAATCTAAAACTAAATGGTCGATCAGCCTCGGAACAACATTTGACTACGATTCGTAGTGCTCTTTACTATAGCTAAATAAAATAAATTTAATGAGAGAATTTTGTTCCGGAAAGTTTCCGGCCGAGAAATTCTTGTTTCCAAAATCTACTTAAACAGGGCCCAGCAACGAATTGCTTACCGAGCGAACGATGACGCCGTTTCTTTGTGAGTTTAAGTATGACAGGAATCAGGTATTCAGGATATTTGAGGAGCACAGGAATAGGGAATAACCTAAACTCACGGCACCGGAACATCCGCTCGTTCTCGAACTCCTTTCCTCCAATTTGCACTATAGTTCACAGTTCGACATCACATAATGTTTTTTAACACAAAATAACTAAAAGATTTCTCTCCGAATGAGAAATCGGCCCCGTTGGCCTCAATCATTTATAATTAAAATACGTAGCTATCGGCAGCCACGACGCGAGCCAACGAAAAGTGAGGTTATATTTTGCCGGCGGTCGCGTGACTCTCAATCAAAGCGCCGGAACCAAAATCACTTGGTTCACTTCCCCACCGAACAGGGAAAACCACACGAGAAAACCGAAAGCACACTAAATTACACCATTTATAATTAAAATTCGCATCCACGATGCGGGCGACGGCAGAGGACGTGACAATGACAGACCAGTGTTGCCAGCACCGCGCGCCCATTTTATACGAAAACTAAACATTCACCCGCCCCGGACCGACCCATCGGTCCGCTCTATGCATGGCAGGCGTGATAATGTAGCTACTGCTCGCTTAAGGACTGAATCCCCCACCTGAACTTCTGCAACTCGAGGAGTGCCATCACTACCCGGAAACAGGTTGAGAATGCGCCCCCGGCGCCAACGCAGTGGCGGTAGGTTGGCATCCTTAACCAGAACGAGATCCCCAATGCAGGGGGGTTCAGTCCTGTCCGTCCACTTAAGGCGTTGCTGCAGAATGTGCAAGTACTCAAGCGACCAACGCTTCCAAAAGTTTTGAGTCATTTGCTGCAACAACTGATAACGCGACAAACGATTGCTATTCACCTCCGTATAGGGATATTCCGGCAAGGCGTTAAGTGGGCGGCCAATTAAGAAATGCCCTGGCGTCAGGGCCTCTAAATCATTTGGGTCTGAGCTGAGCGGACACAAAGGACGCGAATTGAGTACAGCCTCAATTTTACAAAACACGGTCGCCAGCTCCTCGAAAGTCAAAATTGTTAACCCTACAACGCGCAACAAATGCGTCTTAGCGGACTTTACAACCGCTTCAAAAATACCACCCCAGTGAGGGCACGCTGGTGGATCGAACACCCAGGTAATGCCCTGACGGGAGAGGCCCGTGCTGATGGCTTCTTCGTTCTCCCTTAAGAACGTTACAATTTACTTCATACACCGATCAGCACCCTTAAAGTTGGTACCACAATCCGACCTGATCAGCGCTGGTCGCCCTCGTCGCGACGTAAATCTCTCCAGCGCTGCCAAAACGGCCTCCGTAGATAGGTCGGCCACGAGCTCCAAGTGGACGGCCTTGGTGGCTAGGCACACGAACACGCACAAGTACGCCTTGATAGACTTTGCGTTCCGTAGGCGTGATGCCTTTACCATGAAAGGGCCTGCAAAATCCGTTCCCACACCTGCAAACGTCCAGGCCTCCGTCACCCGGTCCGGTGGGAGATCTCCCATCTGTGGCTGCATTGTGGCTGCCTTCAAGCGGTAACAAGGCAAGCACCTAAACACAACGCTACGTACCGTTCGTCGTCCCGATAAGATCCAGAACTCGCGCTGTAGGATGGCCAATAGCGCATTACAGCCCGCGTGCGAGTTTTTCTCATGACGATCCCTGACTAAGAGCTCAACTAAGGGTCCCCTTTTGGAAGTAACAGTGGATGCCGAGCCGAAAAGGGCAGGCTAGCGTTCCGAAGTCTGCCTAAGCAAGAAAGCTGGGTTAGGCTTCGGTACGAGTTGCCCCACGTTCACTCGCAAACCTCGATCAGGTGGCCCAAGCGGCGCCCTGCACTCGTTGAATGGCCATTCCTGCGGCGACTCAGTCAGCCATTGAGGTCCCCACCACAGTGGGTGACTCACCAAATCAGGTGCCCTGCACCCGCGCGAAGCGCAGTCCGCTGGGTTCCATTCTCCCGGTACGTGCCCCCACACTAACGGAGTTTCCGACCCCGTAATCTGTGACACCCGATTTGCCACGAAAACCTCAAGTGTATGTACCGACGTCTGCAACCAGCACAGAACTATCCGACTGTCAGTCCACGCGTACACCGTTTCATCCAGTTGATGGTACCACGCAGATTGCAGGTTACATGATTTAGAAGAGCTGCCCCTGCCAATTCCAATTTGGGGATGGTCCATCTAGTTCTGACTGGTGCCACCTTACTTTTGGCCATAACCAGACGCACGTGCACAGTTCCCGTTGAACTTGCTGTCCGAAGGTATACAGCTGCCGCGTACCCTCGCTCCGAGGCGTCACAAAACCCGTGTAGGGTAGCCTTACATCCCACCGATGGGACTAACTTGCGGGGTATCGCGATGTGCACAATCCCTGGTAAGGTGGTCACAAACTTGAGCCAATCCTTCAACAACTCTCCGGAGAGTTGGTCGTCCCATCCTAAGTTGGCTAGCCACAACCTTTGTAAAAGCACTTCGCCATGAACGTAACCGGGGCGATCCATCCGCTAGGATCGAACGTTCTAGCGATTGTCGACAGTACCGACCGCTTAGTCCAAGTTTTCTCCAAAGGTCGGGCTCGATCTTGTACGTGAATACGTCATGCGTTGGCCTATATTGCACCCCGAGGATGCCCAACGTGTTTGGATTGTCCGGGTTCTCAAAGAGGTGCGGGTCCTGATGGAACTCGCCTGGCAAACCGGCCAGGAGCTCTGGGCAACTGGACAACCATTTCCGCAACTCGTAACCTCCTGAACCCATGATCGCGATCAACTCGTCTCGTAGAATTAGCGCCTGCTCCACGCTATCAGCACCCGTGCAGATATCGTCCACGTAGACGTCGCGATCCAGTACTGCTGCGGCTCGAGGATATCTTACCCTTTCCTGTGCGGCCAACTCTCGCAGCGTACGTACTGCCAAATACGGACTTGGCTTAAGTCCATACGTCACCGTGTTAAGTTCGTATGTGACCATCGGCTCATCTGGGCTCTCACGCCACAAAATCAGCTGATACCGACGGTCATCCGGATGTATCATGGTTTGGCGAAACATCATTTTGACGTCTGCGACGAACGCTACCTGGTGTAACCGAAAGTCTGTGAGAATGTCCACAATGTCCCGGTTCAATTTAGGACCCGCGTGCAAACATTGGTTCACAGACACACCATTCGAGGTAGGAGCAGAACCGTCAAACACCACCCGTATTTTCGCCTCAGGTGACTTCAAGACAGCCAGGTGTGGAATGTAATAATGCTCGACACACCTCCAATCCAGGCTGGACACCGACATGTGGCCCAATTGAATATATTCCCGCATGAATTCTATATACTTCTGCCGAAGTGCTGGGTCTCGCCTCATCTTCCGCTCCATTCCGAGTAGTCTCCGTTCCGCGAGCTGTCGCGAACTACCTAAAGCGGGGCGGTTTGGGAGAAAAGGTAGCCTGGTCACGAATCTGCCTGACGGGCATCTCGCAGTGTTGTATTGATAGAACAACTCGCACTCGTCATCCTCTGGCTTCCGTCTGTCCGCCGTGGGCGGCTCTTCAGACTCCCAAAACCTCTGCAGCACCTCTGACAGCACACTACCATAGAGGACCGGATCCCTTCTGGTAGGTCCTGAGGTCTCTGGGCTGGGCCAACATACCCCTGTGGTATCTACGGCCACCAAACCAGTTTCCTGGAGTACCTTCTTCCTACCGCACCATAATCTCCGAGGACGTCTGACCCGAGAAGTACGTCCACCGTACCAGGAGTATCAAAATCAGGATCAGCTAACTCCAACCCTGTGGTTAACCCTCGTACCGTTGGTGGTAACCTAACCTGAGGAGTTTCCCAACCACTTCATCCAGCACCACGGCTGAGACTTGATAGCTGACCCTGTACATGTGCTACCTAATGCGAACTCAAAGTTCGTCTGACCCCGAATGTCAGGCACATTTAGGCCCCGATGCCTACAGCTTCATCCTCACTTGGCCGTACATTTAGGCCTAGCCTACTCACCAGCTTACTCGATACAATACATCCCTGAGCCCCTGTATCCAGTAGGGCTCTTACTTGAATGGTCCGGCCACCGTATCCCCATACCCAAATCTTAGCCGTTGGCAAAAGTACCGTGATTGGACGGGGAGCCGAAGCTGATGAGTAGGCGGCGATTACCTAGCGGGAATCTAAACGCGGTGAGGCCGCGTCCCGCGGGTATCCTCACTACCCAAACCTGTGTATGGGTCCCACTCCTGCTGGTAGGAGGTCTGCCCATAAAGACCATGGCTGGAGTTCTATAGTACCCCGACGGCAAACGTCCGTACCGAGGTTGCGCCTGTAGCCGCGGGTACTCAGGCATAGGCGGCATGCGTGGGTCTTGAGACCCAACCAGGTGGCTCAAGCCCGCAGAATACTGCATGTACCCTGGTGGCTGCCTAGTGCTCCCCTGACACCCGCCCGTTGAATCCCGTACCTGGGATGGGTGTCCTTGGCCACGTTCCTGTGCCGCTCTTCCCAAATCCGGCACCTGCTGCCGTGGTGGGGATCGTCCCCACGTCCTTGGGTAAGAGGGCTCCGGCTGTTGACGTCCCCTGCCTGTCCCTGTGACCGATGCGGAGGTGGGCTCCTCCTTGGAGGGGTGGGAGCGTTGCTCTCCCTTGGTGGGCAGGCTCCTTCGCTGATCCGATCCAGCGCTGCCCCGGCGCCTCCGGAGCGATTCATGCAGAGCAGCGGATGGTGTGCACCCTGGCAGTACCTACAGTTGGTGCTTGAAGGGCACTCTCGCACCTGATGCGGCCCCAGGCACCGAAAACACCAACGCCTCTGCTGTGCCACACCCCGTCTCCTCTGAACCCGCTGCGCAGCAAACTCCTGACACGCTGCCACCCCGTGGCCTGTCTCCCGGCAGGAGGCACACCCTGATTCCACTGCGGTGTTGTACCGCCTGGGTTGCCCACTGTTGCCTCCTCGCGCCGCTGCACCCGGCCGTTCCGGGTGGCGAGGGCAGGGTCTCCTTGCGAGGGCTTCACCAGCCTGGACGTCCACTCGCCTGCTTTCGGCCTCGAGGAACGACTTCAGATCCTCGTAGGTCGGGAGGTGGTCCGAGGACTTGCCCCATGTAGCTGCTCGAATCGAGCGACCATTTCGCTCGGCAGGCGGCGAAGCACTGTGTGACCAAGATATAACCGTAGCCCGCCACTGGCAAACCCTGTCGCTCTAGTGCGCTGACCGCGACACTGACTGGGTGGAAGATTTTCTCGCGGAGGTCCGTACCTCGCGTTATGGTTGGTATTGACAGCCACTGGTCTAACAGCCTGTCTACAATCAGGCGCTTGTTTCGATACCGGTCGGTAAGGATCTTCCACGCCACCTCATAATTGCTATCCGAGACAGCCAAATGCGTCAGCAATTCATGAGGCTCTCCATGTAGCCTGGACATCAGCTGAGCCATCTTGTACGCCGGCGTTATGTCCGTCCGTGTGTGGACCACACTGCTATACAGGTCCTCAAACGCCGGCCAGTCGGCGTAATCGCCTGCAAAGACTGGAACCGTAACAGGCGGAAGAGGCACCTGTAATCCTTGTCCCACTTTACCACGGAATGGCTTTTCCTTTCCGTCACGTCGCCTAGATATGTCCGCAGCTGCCTGCGCAATGTCCTGTGCCAGCTCAAGCACTGGCTTACATCGCCCTCAACCAGCTCCTTATCTTCAGGGTTAGAGCTTCCTCAAGGAGCATGAGGCACTCTGTGAGGTGTTCCGACACAACCCGAACCCGTTCATCTGCCTGTAGTGCACTTTTCAAGAGCGCGTCCTCCCGGTCCTCGCGGCCGATCATTGCCGCTGTGGTAGTAAACCACCTTAATTCTGTCTTTATAGCAGCCTTATACCTGGCGATCGAGGGAGCCATGGTACCAACTTTTACACACTCGACTTAATAAAACGAAAAACCAATAAACAAATACCACAAAATAAATGTTAGTTGACTGGCCTAGACCTTACCGATAAGATACCGTTCACTAGGCAAACAATACAGTCACAAAAAAACCGAAACAATATTTTCCAAAATTAATAAAATATGTGGGTAATATAAAAACACGCTTAATACTAAATTACGGCTAACTATGTTGCAATAAAGCAACCACGCTCTGCTACCAAAAATGTTTGATTCCGAAGCTGATCTTAGCGCAGTGGAAGCAAATTAAAGTTATCTTAAAATCTAAAACTAAATGGTCGATCAGCCTCGAACAACATTTGACTACGATTCGTAGTGCTCTTTACTATAGCTAAATAAAATAAATTTAATGAGAGAATTTTGTTCCGGAAAGTTTCCGGCCGAGAAATTCTTGTTTCCAAAATCTACTTAAACAGGGCCCAGCAACGAATTGCTTACCGAGCGAACGATGACGCCGTTTCTTTGTGAGTTTAAGTATGACAGGAATCAGGTATTCAGGATATTTGAGGAGCACAGGAATAGGGAATAACCTAAACTCACGGCACCGGAACATCCGCTCGTTCTCGAACTCCTTTCCTCCAATTTGCACTATAGTTCACAGTTCGACATCACATAATGTTTTTTAACACAAAATAACTAAAAGATTTCTCTCCGAATGAGAAATCGGCCCGTTAACCTCAATCATTTATAATTAAAATACGTAGCTATCGGCAGCCACGACGCGAGCCAACGAAAAGTGAGGTTATATTTTGCCGGCGGTCGCGTGACTCTCAATCAAAGCGCCGGAACCAAAATCACTTGGTTCACTTCCCCACCGAACAGGGAAAACCACACGAGAAAACCGAAAGCACACTAAATTACACCATTTATAATTAAAATTCGCATCCACGATGCGGGCGACGGCAGAGGACGTGACAATGACAGACCAGTGTTGCCAGCACCGCGCGCCCATTTTATACGAAAACTAAACATGTATGTTTGTTTGTATGTATGTGGACAAGAAAATTCTTTTTCGCGGGTTACAGCCCAAACAGATTGTTGGATTCTGACTTAAGAGGTGTCGTTAGATTCGTATCAGCAGCGCGAGTGGAGTGACACTGGCTTTATTGAAAATTCATAAAGTGAAGATGGCGGATTTTTATCGCAAAATACAACTTTGAAATTACCGCCGTCCGCTGCTTGTTGTTAATTTTGTATGTAGATGTATGTTACTTACTGAAGGGGAGGTGTTTCACCAAGCCAACTGGCCAAACGCATGAAATTCCGAACTTAATAATGGCGGCTGACATTGACTATGCGGGAGTAGTTCCTAGTTGATAGATTCCTCGCAAAATTTAAAATTTGAAAACGTTTCAGCTGTTCTTGCGATCTCATAACTTATATCTCATTAAAAAAAACCTTCTAAGGGTCCAGCTTATACTGGTTTTTTATGCGAAAACAAAGAAAAACCCTTTTGATCCCTTAAACGAGCCGGTTCATGTGCTGCCGATGGCACTTACCTGAATACCACCGAATCCTTTGGGTCCGAGGAATCGCTCGCACTCGTCAGCTATGTCGTCCCATTTCCACTCCAAAAGATGCACATTCACCGAGTGACCGTCCGCATAGTATGGATTCTTGTACGCGCTGGCTGATACCGCCAGTAGAAGGAGGCTTGTGCACAGTGTGATCGCCCCCTAAAAATCAGGGCAGGTCTTTGAATAAGATTATGGAAAATCTACCCTGTGAAGCACAGCGTTACTCGAGTTGTGTAAAGTTATTGAAACTTAACTCAGTAAGACGTGCCTTACAGATAAGTAGGTATGTTAATTTTTATTTGAATATATTTAAAACAAGAAATTAAATTATGCATGTAACTTACCATCTTGAAATTATGGTGGCTAATGACGATAAGATTAGTTTCAATAATACTGAAAATCGACGATCTCCACTATCGATTTTGATTACTTGAGATTTTATCTTGTTCATTTTTGTATGCTTGTGTTGTCTTATCGTAAGTACCTAATACTGAACATTCAACATAACACTTTCACCACCCACGTCGCGTCGTCAGAAGAATAGCCCTTGAGAATAGCCTAAAACTTTTTTCCTGTTCCCGCCGCCATGATGCTCAAATTGCAATTGTAACCGGATATCCGACATACTTATTTTTTTCTAGGTAATAGGGCATTCGGATAAAAGCTTTCCAAACATTTCAGCCAGTTCTGTTTTAAATTGACCGCGCTTTGAGCGGTAAAAAAAACGCTCGTCTGTAGCAACTTATTTTAAACTGGCAATATTTTATACTTCCGGTAAAACCATTCGTTCAATTTTGACGTTTATCTAATACATTACATTACATTTCATTCATTCGCAAACTTTCGAGGTGTACGCGTGAATTTACTTTTGTAATTAGTTCATTTTTATTATTTAATAATTTGACGAGTGTTTGTTACTGAAAATCTATACAGCTGCAAGTGATATACAATCTCGAGATCATTTGTGAAAGTTTATATCGTTATCACAACTACGCAGTGCGTGAAATTCACTTGAACTTACAAGTTGTTTATTTTTCCAAAGCCCATTTGTTTCTTGAGTGTTTACACGTTGTTTTTGGCAATGGCTGGTAAACTGTACCTGTTCGTGGCCCTGGTGTGCGTGGTGCCTATAGTGTACGCGTGCAACGAGGCTATTTGCGCGAGTGTCGTGTCCAAGTGTATGCTCACACAATCTTGCAAATGTGATCTGAAGGATTGTTCTTGCTGCAAAGAGTGCTTCAACTGCCTCAGCTACCTGTACAGTGAATGCTGTAGTTGTGTCGGTAAGCTTTTCAGACTTAAAAACTAAATTGCGAAACTTTGAGAAGAAAGTCTCATTTTTATAGAGTTGCCTTTCACTGTTTAGACTACAAAATGACCTGCTCATAATACCTAAGTGCTTAAAGTGTAAGGAAGTTGCAATTTAAGTCAATAAAGAGCAGAGACTTGCTCACAAAGTTGCGTTGGATTTCCTAGAATAGCTATCAAGTTTGTTATCAACATGTGCAGATGTGTACAGTTGTAGCTAGTTATATTGTATATCTAAGCAGATGTGATTGTTATCCACAATCAATTCCTGTACTAGTTACTTTTTTGTTTAGGTTAAATTGTTATTTAGCCATCTCTTTTCGTGTGGGACACCGAGTCGTTCAACGACTCGATGAACCCTGGTGTCAGAGTTTTTCAACCGCCTACTACAAGTAGCAGGCCTCTGACATGGTTGTGTAACGACCGCCATCATAGACAGCAACCGGGACCGACGGCTTAACGTGCCCATCCGAAGCACGGAACCATCTTACTTGCGGACAACCAGGTGGTTCAGCCTGCAATGTCCTAACCAGACTGGGAACAAATTCACAAAGTGATAAATATCAACTTTGTGAGTGACCCCACCGGGAATTGAACCCGGAACCTTTGCGTGGCAGGCAGGCATACTGCCACTGCACCACATCGGCTGTCATTTAGCCATTACTTATGTTGTTCATTAACTTATACCCTACCACCATCCACCCCTATGACTAATCCTCACTTTTAATAAAATCATTTTAGTTAGAAAATGTGGTGAGAAATAATCAGGATGCTGTGTAAAGCTTATAATAAGTGTTTAGTTTTCGTATAAAATGGGCGCGCGGTGCTGGCAACACTGCTCTGTCTGTCATTGTCACGTCCTCTGCCGTCGCCCGCATCGTTGAAGCGAATTTATTTAGTGTGTATTATTTAATTAGTGTGCTTTCGGTTTTCTCGTGTGGTTTTCCCTGTTCGGTGGGGAAGTGAACCAAGTGATTTTGGTTCCGGCGCTTTGATTGAGAGTCACGCGACCGCCGGCAAAATATAACCTCACTTTTCGTTGGCTCGCGTCGTGGCTGCCGATAGCTACGTATTTTAATTATAAATGATTGAGGTTAACGGGGCCGATTTCTCATTCGGAGAGAAATCTTTTAGTTATTTTGTGTTAAAAAACATTATGTGATGTCGAACTGTGAACTATAGTGCAAATTGGAGGAAAGGAGTTCGAGAACGAGCGGATGTTCCAGTGCTGTGAGTTTAGGTTATTCCCTATTCCTGCGCTCCTAAAATATCCTGAATACCTGATTCCTGTCATACTTAAACTCACAAAGAAAAGGCGTCATGGTTCGCACGGTAAGCAATTCGTTGCTGGGCCCTGTTTAAGTAGATTTTGGAAACAAGAATTTCTCGGCCGGAAATTTTCCGGAACAAAATTCTCTCATTAAATTTATTTTATTTAGCTATAGTAAAGAGCACTACGAATCGTAGTCAAATGTTGCTCGAGGCTGATCGACCATTTAGTTTTAGATTTTAAGATAACTTTAATTTGCTTCCACTGCGCTAAGATCAGCTTCGAATCAAACATTTTTGGTAGCAGAGCGTGGTTGCTTTATTGCAACATAGTTATCCGTAATTTAGTATTAAGCGTGTTTTTATATTACCCACATATTTTATTAATTTTGGAAAATATTGTTTCGGTTTTTTTTTGTGACTGTATTGTTTGCCTAGTGAACGGTACCTTATCGGTAAGGTCTAGGCCAGTCAACTAACATTTATTTTGTGGTATTTGTTTATTGGTTTTCGTTTTATTAAGTCGAGTGTGTAAAAGTTGGTACCATGGCTCCTCGATCGCCAGGTATAAGGCTGCTATAAAGACAGAATTAAGGTGGTTTACTACCACAGCGGCAATGATCGGCCGCGAGGACCGGGAGGACGCGCTCTTGAAAAGTGCACTACAGGCAGATGAACGGGTTCGGGTTGTGTCGGAACACCTCACAGAGTGCCTCATGCTCCTTGAGGAAGCTCCTAACCCTGAAGATAAAGAGCTGGTTGAGGGCGATGTAAGCCAGTGCTTGGAGCTGGCACAGGACATTGCGCAGGCAGCTGCGGACATATCTAGGCGACGTGACGGAAAGGAAAAGCCATTCCGTGGTAAAGTGGGACAAGGATTACAGGTGCCTCTTCCGCCTGTTACGGTTCCAGTCTTTGCAGGCGATTACGCCGACTGGCCGGCGTTTGAGGACCTGTATAGCAGTGTGGTCCACACACGGACGGACATAACGCCGGCGTACAAGATGGCTCAGCTGATGTCCAGGCTACATGGAGAGCCTCATGAATTGCTGACGCATTTGGCTGTCTCGGATAGCAATTATGAGGTGGCGTGGAAGATCCTTACCGACCGGTATCGAAACAAGCGCCTGATTGTAGACAGGCTGTTAGACCAGTGGCTGTCAATACCAACCATAACGCGAGGTACGGACCTCCGCGAGAAAATCTTCCACCCAGTCAGTGTCGCGGTCAGCGCACTAGAGCGACAGGGTTTGCCAGTGGCGGGCTACGGTTATATCTTGGTTCACACCGTGCTTCGCCGCCTGCCGAGCGAAATGGTCGCTCGATTCGAGCAGCTACATGGGGGCAAGTCCTCGGACCACCTCCCGACCTACGAGGATCTGAAGTCGTTCCTCGAGGCCGAAAGCAGGCGAGTGGACGTCCAGGCTGGTGAAGCCCCTCGCAAGGAGACCTCTGCCCTCGCCACCCGGAACGGCCGGGTGCACCGGCGCGAGGAGGCAACAGTGGCAACCCAGGCGGTACAACACCGCATTGGAATCAGGGTGTGCCTACTGCAGGAGACAGGCCACGGGGTGGCAGCGTGTCAGGAGTTTGCTGCGCAGCGGGTTCAGAGGAGACGGGGTGTGGCACAGCAGAGGCGTTGGTGTTTTCGGTGCCTGGGGCCGCATCAGGTGCGAGTGCCCTTCAAGCACCAACTGTAGGTACTGCCAGGGTGCACACCATCCGCTGCTCTGCATGAATCGCTCCGGAGGCGCCGGGGGCAGCGCTGGATCGGATCAGCGAAGGGAGCCTGCCCACCAAGGGAGGGAGCAACGCTCCCCACCCCCTCCAAGGAGGAGCCCACCTCCGCATCGGTCACAGGGACAGGCAGGGGGACGTCAACAGACGGAGCCCACTTACCCAAGGACGTGGGGACGATCCCCACCACGGCAGCAGGTGCCGGATTGGGGA
This sequence comes from Phthorimaea operculella, assembly GCA_024500475.1. NCBI lineage: Eukaryota > Metazoa > Arthropoda > Insecta > Lepidoptera > Gelechiidae > Phthorimaea > Phthorimaea operculella. The sequence continues at coordinate 251,253 of JANFCV010000196.1, forward strand.
AGAACGGCACAGGAACATGGCCAAGGACACCCATCCCAGGTACGGGATCAAACGGGCGGGTGTCAGGGGAGCACTAGGCAGCCACCAGGGTACATGCAGTATTCTGCGGGCTTGAGCCACCTGGTTGGGTCTCAAGACCCACGCATGCCTCCGCCTATGCCTGAGTACCCGCGGCTACAGGCGCAACCTCGGTACGGACGTTTGCCGTCGGGGTACTATAGAACTCCAGCCATGGCCTTTATGGGCAGACCTCCCTACCAGCAGGAGTGGGACCCATACACAGGTTTGGGTAGCGAGGGATACCCCGCGGACGCGGCCTCACCGCGTTTAGATTCCCGCTAGGTAATCGCCGCCTACTCATCAGCTTCGGCTCCCCGTCCAATCACGGTACTTTTGCCAACGCAACGGCTAAGATTTGGGTATGGGGATACGGTGGCCGGACCATTCAAGTAAGAGCCCTATTGGATACAGGGGCTCAGGGATGTATTGTATCGAGTAAGCTGGTGAGTAGGCTAGGCCTAAATGTACAGCCAAGTGAGGATGAAGCTGTAGGCATCGGGGGCCTAAATGTGCCTGACATTCGGGGTCAGACGAACTTTGAGTTCGCATTAGGTAGCACATGTACAGGGGTCAGCTATCAAGTCTCAGCCGTGGTGCTGGATGAAGTGGTTGGGAAACTCCTCAGGTTAGGTTACCACCAACGGTACGAGGGTTAACCACAGGGTTGGAGTTAGCTGATCCTGATTTTGATACTCCTGGTACGGTGGACGTACTTCTCGGGTCAGACGTCCTCGGAGATTATGGTGCGGTAGGAAGAAGGTACTCCAGGAAGCTGGTTTGGTGGCCGTAGATACCACAGGGGTATGTTGTTTTCGGCCCAGTTTGAGACCTCAGGACCTACCAGAAGGGGATACGGTCCTCTATGGTAGTGTGCTGTCAGAGGTGCTGCAGAGGTTTTGGGAGTTGAAGAGCCGCCCACGGCGGACAGACGGAAGCCAGAGGATGACGAGTGCGAGTTGTTCTATCAATACAACACTGCGAGATGCCCGTCAGGCAGATTCGTGACCAGGCTACCTTTTCTCCCAAACCGCCCTGCTTTAGGTAGTTCGCGACAGCTCGCGGAACGGAGACTACTCGGAATGGAGCGGAAGATGAGGCGAGACCCAGCACTTCGGCAGAAGTATATAGAATTCATGCGGGAATATATTCAATTGGGCCACATGTCGGTGTCCAGCCTGGATTGGAGGTGTGTCGAGCATTATTACATTCCACACCTGGCTGTCTTGAAGTCACCTGAGGCGAAAATACGGGTGGTGTTTGACGGTTCTGCTCCTACCTCGAATGGTGTGTCTGTGAACCAATGTTTGCACGCGGGTCCTAAATTGAACCGGGACATTGTGGACATTCTCACAGACTTTCGGTTACACCAGGTAGCGTTCGTCGCAGACGTCAAAATGATGTTTCGCCAAACCATGATACATCCGGATGACCGTCGGTATCAGCTGATTTTGTGGCGTGAGAGCCCAGATGAGCCGATGGTCACATACGAACTTAACACGGTGACGTATGGACTTAAGCCAAGTCCGTATTTGGCAGTACGTACGCTGCGAGAGTTGGCCGCACAGGAAAGGGTAAGATACCCTCGAGCCGCAGCAGTACTGGATCGCGACGTCTACGTGGACGATATCTGCACGGGTGCTGATAGCGTGGAGCAGGCGCTAATTCTACGAGACGAGTTGATCGCGATCATGGGTTCAGGAGGTTACGAGTTGCGGAAATGGTTGTCCAGTTGCCCAGAGCTCCTGGCTGGTTTGCCAGGCGAGTTCCATCAAGACCCGCACCTCTTTGAGAACCCGGACAATCCAAACACGTTGGGCATCCTCGGGGTGCAATATAGGCCAACGCATGACGTATTCACGTACAAGATTGAGCCCGACCTTTGGAGAAAACTTGGACTAAGCGGTCGGTACTGTCGACAATCGCTAGAACGTTCGATCCTAACGGATGGATCGCCCCGGTTACGTTCATGGCGAAGTGCTTTTTACAAAGGTTGTGGCTAGCCAACTTAGGTTGGGACGACCAACTCTCCGGAGAGTTGTTGAAGGATTGGCTCAAGTTTGTGACCACCTTACCAGGGATTGTGCACATCGCGATACCCCGCAAGTTAGTCCCATCGGTGGGATGTAAGGCTACCCTACATGGGTTTTGTGACGCCTCGGAGCGAGGGTACGCGGCAGCTGTATACCTTCGGACAGCAAGTTCAACGGGAACTGTGCACGTGCGTCTGGTTATGGCCAAAAGTAAGGTGGCACCAGTCAGAAACAGATGGACCATCCCCAAATTGGAATTGGCAGGGGCAGCTCTTCTAGCGCGCTTGCTAAATCATGTAACCTGCAATCTGCGTGGTACCATCAACTTGGATGAAACGGTGTACGCGTGGACTGACAGTCGGATAGTTCTGTGCTGGTTGCAGACGTCGGTACATACACTTGAGGTTTTCGTGGCAAATCGGGTGTCACAATGGCCTTTATGGGCAGACCTCCCTACCAGCAGGAGTGGGACCCATACACAGGTTTGGGTAGCGAGGGGATACCCCCGCGGGACGCGGCCTCACCGCGTTTAGATTCCCGCTAGGTAATCGCCGCCTACTCATCAGCTTCGGCTCCCCGTCCAATCACGGTACTTTTGCCAACGCAACGGCTAAGATTTGGGTATGGGGATACGGTGGCCGGACCATTCAAGTAAGAGCCCTATTGGATACAGGGGCTCAGGGATGTATTGTATCGAGTAAGCTGGTGAGTAGGCTAGGCCTAAATGTACAGCCAAGTGAGGATGAAGCTGTAGGCATCGGGGGCCTAAATGTGCCTGACATTCGGGGTCAGACGAACTTTGAGTTCGCATTAGGTAGCACATGTACAGGGGTCAGCTATCAAGTCTCAGCCGTGGTGCTGGATGAAGTGGTTGGGAAACTCCCTCAGGTTAGGTTACCACCAACGGTACGAGGGTTAACCACAGGGTTGGAGTTAGCTGATCCTGATTTTGATACTCCTGGTACGGTGGACGTACTTCTCGGGTCAGACGTCCTCGGGAGATTATGGTGCGGTAGGAAGAAGGTACTCCAGGAAGCTGGTTTGGTGGCCGTAGATACCACAGGGGGGTATGTTGTTTTCGGCCCAGTTTGGAGACCTCAGGACCTACCAGAAGGGGATACGGTCCTCTATGGTAGTGTGCTGTCAGAGGTGCTGCAGAGGTTTTGGGAGTCTGAAGAGCCGCCCACGGCGGACAGACGGAAGCCAGAGGATGACGAGTGCGAGTTGTTCTATCAATACAACACTGCGAGATGCCCGTCAGGCAGATTCGTGACCAGGCTACCTTTTCTCCCAAACCGCCCCGCTTTAGGTAGTTCGCGACAGCTCGCGGAACGGAGACTACTCGGAATGGAGCGGAAGATGAGGCGAGACCCAGCACTTCGGCAGAAGTATATAGAATTCATGCGGGAATATATTCAATTGGGCCACATGTCGGTGTCCAGCCTGGATTGGAGGTGTGTCGAGCATTATTACATTCCACACCTGGCTGTCTTGAAGTCACCTGAGGCGAAAATACGGGTGGTGTTTGACGGTTCTGCTCCTACCTCGAATGGTGTGTCTGTGAACCAATGTTTGCACGCGGGTCCTAAATTGAACCGGGACATTGTGGACATTCTCACAGACTTTCGGTTACACCAGGTAGCGTTCGTCGCAGACGTCAAAATGATGTTTCGCCAAACCATGATACATCCGGATGACCGTCGGTATCAGCTGATTTTGTGGCGTGAGAGCCCAGATGAGCCGATGGTCACATACGAACTTAACACGGTGACGTATGGACTTAAGCCAAGTCCGTATTTGGCAGTACGTACGCTGCGAGTTGGCCGCACAGGAAAGGGTAAGATACCCTCGAGCCGCAGCAGTACTGGATCGCGACGTCTACGTGGACGATATCTGCACGGGTGCTGATAGCGTGGAGCAGGCGCTAATTCTACGAGACGAGTTGATCGCGATCATGGGTTCAGGAGGTTACGAGTTGCGGAAATGGTTGTCCAGTTGCCCAGAGCTCCTGGCTGGTTTGCCAGGCGAGTTCCATCAAGACCCGCACCTCTTTGAGAACCCGGACAATCCAAACACGTTGGGCATCCTCGGGGTGCAATATAGGCCAACGCATGACGTATTCACGTACAAGATTGAGCCCGACCTTTTGGAGAAAACTTGGACTAAGCGGTCGGTACTGTCGACAATCGCTAGAACGTTCGATCCTAACGGATGGATCGCCCCGGTTACGTTCATGGCGAAGTGCTTTTTTACAAAGGTTGTGGCTAGCCAACTTAGGTTGGGACGACCAACTCTCCGGAGAGTTGTTGAAGGATTGGCTCAAGTTTGTGACCACCTTACCAGGGATTGTGCACATCGCGATACCCCGCAAGTTAGTCCCATCGGTGGGATGTAAGGCTACCCTACATGGGTTTTGTGACGCCTCGGAGCGAGGGTACGCGGCAGCTGTATACCTTCGGACAGCAAGTTCAACGGGAACTGTGCACGTGCGTCTGGTTATGGCCAAAAGTAAGGTGGCACCAGTCAGAAACAGATGGACCATCCCCAAATTGGAATTGGCAGGGGGCAGCTCTTCTAGCGCGCTTGCTAAATCATGTAACCTGCAATCTGCGTGGTACCATCAACTTGGATGAAACGGTGTACGCGTGGACTGACAGTCGGATAGTTCTGTGCTGGTTGCAGACGTCGGTACATACACTTGAGGTTTTCGTGGCAAATCGGGTGTCACAGATTACGGGGTCGGAAACCCCGTTAGTGTGGAGGCACGTACCGGGAGAATGGAACCCAGCGGACTGCGCTTCGCGCGGGTGCAGGGCACCTGATTTGGTGAGTCACCCACTGTGGTGGGGACCTCAATGGCTGACTGAGTCGCCGCAGGAATGGCCATTCAACGAGTGCAGGGCGCCGCTTGGGCCACCTGATCGAGGTTTGCGAGTGAACGTGGGGCAACTCGTACCGAAGCCTAACCCAGCTTTCTTGCTGGAACGGTATAGCTCCCTCGACAAACTTCTTGGGGTGACAGGTTGGATCAAGCGGTTCGTGAACAACTGCAGGAAGCCTCAAGCAGAACGGAACTTAACACCTGTCCTCTCGCCTGCGGAGCGGAATGCGGCTCTATGCTCATTGGTTAGAGTCGTCCAGGCGGAACATTTTGAAGAGGAGGTCAGGCTGCTCAGGGATGGACGTGGAAAGCTGAAGGGAGGAATTGTGCGCCTCAACCCATTCCTGGATGAGCAAGGTATGCTCAGGGTTGGAGGCAGACTTCGGAACGCTAGCCTGCCCTTTTCGGCTCGGCATCCACTGTTACTTCCAAAAAGGGACCCTTAGTTGAGCTCTTAGTCAGGGATCGTCATGAGAAAACTCGCACGCGGGCTGTAATGCGCTATTGGCCATCCTACAGCGCGAGTTCTGGATCTTATCGGGACGACGAACGGTACGTAGCGTTGTGTTTAGGTGCTTGCCTTGTTACCGCTTGAAGGCAGCCACAATGCAGCCACAGATGGGAGATCTCCCACCGGACCGGGTGACGGAGGCCTGGACGTTTGCAGGTGTGGGAACGGATTTTGCAGGCCCTTTCATGGTAAAGGCATCACGCCTACGGAACGCAAAGTCTATCAAGGCGTACTTGTGCGTGTTCGTGTGCCTAGCCACCAAGGCCGTCCACTTGGAGCTCGTGGCCGACCTATCTACGGAGGCCTTTTGGCAGCGCTGGAGAGATTTACGTCGCGACGAGGGCGACCAGCGCTGATCAGGTCGGATTGTGGTACCAACTTTAAGGGTGCTGATCGGTGTATGAAGGAAATTGTAACGTTCTTAGGGAGAACGAAGAAGCCATCAGCACGGGCCTCCCGTCAGGGCATTACCTGGGTGTTCGATCCACCAGCGTGCCCTCACTGGGGTGGTATTTTTGAAGCGGTTGTAAAGTCCGCTAAGACGCATTTGTTGCGCGTTGTAGGGTTAACAATTTTGACTTTCGAGGAGCTGGCGACCGTGTTTTGTAAAATTGAGGCTGTACTCAATTCGCGTCCTTTGTGTCCGCTCAGCTCAGACCCAAATGATTTAGAGGCCCTGACGCCAGGGCATTTCTTAATTGGCCGCCCACTTAACGCCTTGCCGGAATATCCCTATACGGAGGTGAATAGCAATCGTTTGTCGCGTTATCAGTTGTTGCAGCAAATGACTCAAAACTTTTGGAAGCGTTGGTCGCTTGAGTACTTGCACATTCTGCAGCAACGCCTTAAGTGGACGGACAGGACTGAACCCCCCTGCATTGGGGATCTCGTTCTGGTTAAGGATGCCAACCTACCGCCACTGCGTTGGCGCCGGGGGGCGCATTCTCAACCTGTTTCCGGGTAGTGATGGCACTCCTCGAGTTGCAGAAGTTCAGGTGGGGGATTCAGTCCTTAAGCGAGCAGTAGCTACATTATCACGCCTGCCATGCATAGAGCGGACCGATGGGTCGGTCCGGGGCGGGTGAATGTTTAGTTTTCGTATAAAATGGGCGCGCGGTGCTGGCAACACTGCTCTGTCTGTCATTGTCACGTCCTCTGCCGTCGCCCGCATCGTTGAAGCGAATTTATTTAGTGTGTATTATTTAATTAGTGTGCTTTCGGTTTTCTCGTGTGGTTTTCCCTGTTCGGTGGGGAAGTGAACCAAGTGATTTTGGTTCCGGCGCTTTGATTGAGAGTCACGCGACCGCCGGCAAAATATAACCTCACTTTTCGTTGGCTCGCGTCGTGGCTGCCGATAGCTACGTATTTTAATTATAAATGATTGGAGGCCAACGGGGCCGATTTCTCATTCGGAGAGAAATCTTTTAGTTATTTTGTGTTAAAAAACATTATGTGATGTCGAACTGTGAACTATAGTGCAAATTGGAGGAAAGGAGTTCGAGAACGAGCGGATGTTCCAGTGCTGTGAGTTTAGGTTATTCCCTATTCCTGCGCTCCTAAAATATCCTGAATACCTGATTCCTGTCATACTTAAACTCACAAAGAAAAGGCGTCATGGTTCGCACGGTAAGCAATTCGTTGCTGGGCCCTGTTTAAGTAGATTTTGGAAACAAGAATTTCTCGGCCGGAAATTTTCCGGAACAAAATTCTCTCATTAAATTTATTTTATTTAGCTATAGTAAAGAGCACTACGAATCGTAGTCAAATGTTGTTCCGAGGCTGATCGACCATTTAGTTTTAGATTTTAAGATAACTTTAATTTGCTTCCACTGCGCTAAGATCAGCTTCGGAATCAAACACTTATAATAAGAAGTAATATTTTTATTATGATACAGACAGGTGCTTGATTCTCATTTTAATACAAAAGCCACAATGGATAAACTCTCCCAAAGGATACCTACTCAATTATAGTTAAAGAAAATATAATAATTATTCAAGTCACTGTGGGTTACTTTAGTCCTAGTAAGTAACTTGGAGCCCATTAGACTATTGGGCCAAATTTAACCAAGAGGGCTTAAATTAACCGGAGTGATAGTACTTAATAATTTAATCCAAATTTCTTGACTACTTGCGATTGGTCAGATCAGATCTGACCGTAATAGTATTTTGTAATTTCTTATTCATACTTTCCTGCAGATATGTGTCCAAAACCAAATGACACCGCAACAGAGCTATCCAAAGCTTCCTACGTGGAGGAACTGGCTGACGGAGTACCTGGTCTGTTCTCTGCACTGACCAGCGACCCCGACCCCCAGGAGCGGTGGCTCTCCATCACATACCCGGTAGACTTCGACCTGCACTCCTTCCAGCCTGCTTCCGAGAACAAACTTGTCTACCATTTGCGTAAGTATGAATACATTAAAGGAAGAAATTAGTACATTTAGGTTCTTTTCACACACAGAATGGGGTCAAGATCTGCAATATTCAGAATGATAGGTTACTTACTCTCAAGACAGACCCAACTTTGGCCTGCAGTAACTTTGGTCGGCAGTCTTCAGCCAGCTTCTAAGAGTAACCTTGTGCAACTACCATGTATACTTACTAGTGGACCTGAAGTAGACCTATCAAAAGTTAGTTTACAGCATTTTGATGCACTATTTGAATATAGTGATAATTTATATAACTATTTTAGTTGTGATTAATTATTATGTTATGATTATGACATTAGAATCTGCATTGTCTTATATGAAAACCCTGAGCTAGTACACTATACCCTTAATCATCAATCAATACATAGTATATAAAAATGAAATTTGCTTTTCTATGTCTGTCGAGGAATGCACTTACTCCTCCTAAACTACGAAACGGAATTTGATGCGGTTTTTTGTAATAGATAGAGTGATAGTGGAATGTTTATACATATGTACAACACATGCCAGGCAAGGGCCCTTTTTGCAGGAAAATAATTTGTAGCTAACGCTAGGTACAAATAAAGTGTAGAACTCTAAATTCTGAAAAGAATCATGGGATCCACCCTCATAGTTTATTAAAGGTAAATATTACTTCATTCAAAACAACTTCATCACATTTTGTAAGATCAAAAGCTTTAGGGATAACTGTGTTATTAATGAGTGCCGTGTGATGCCGGCTTAGAATAGCATCACCCCATTTCTTTCCTGTGGGTGTCGTAAGAAGCGACTAAAGGACTCGAGGGTATCATGTGTATTGCAATTTTAGGCGACAGGCTGACAACCTGTCACTATAGCGATACACGACAATAGCTAAAACGGCCCTCAAATATGTGTCAGACGTGGCGATAACGACCGTACTTTTACGGCCGTTGACGCTCTGCCTACCCTGCAAGGGATAAAGGCGTGATGTATGATGTATGTATGTGTTATTAACAGGGCCTGCTCAAAAGTATTAAACTCATAATTCTATTTAAAAACTTGTGACTTTAGCTTAAATAATAGAGCAGTAACTGTAAACCAGATAACCAATTCTTTAGTGATTGATAAGCATTAAACACTTCCCACAAGGCAGCATGGACCTCCCACTTCACCCTGGAGTAATAAAATGAAGAAAGAGCGGGCAAGAGCGTATCGGACATGTCCGAAATTTAGGGTTTCAACTTTCAAAGAAATTGTATAGGTATTTATTTACCCTGCTTAAATACGTGAATAAATTATTTAAACTTATAAAAAATTGTATTAAAAAAATGCTTAAACTTTACGTAAATCCTCGTAATAAAATCAAGTCCATCTCCTAGCCAACTTTTTTAAATTTGTGTCAACATGGGGTCACCCGCGCGCCGTTTCTCTAATTTGTGATGGGGTCTCTTTTTCTAAATAATTTCATGGGAATGGGTGATGTCATATTCATATATCTCATCTCAGTCATAATTTTGAGGGTTCTTACTCAACCACAGAACCCTAAAAAGCGAGAAACAAAAGGCAGTACCGCCGGCGACGGTAAGCTCCCCGCGGCGCTGCGTCATCACTTCGGAATGTCCCTACCTGTACCAGTTCTGCTGCCCCACAAATTGTTTCATCAACTGGTAGAGATTTTATTGTAAACTGGACGCAAATTAGTCATCAATGGCCATTATAAGAGAGTGTCTTTACCTGACGTTTTCTTATAACAAAATGAGGCATACAATTAAGACATGGCAAACCATTGTTTCGATTGTCGCGTGCGTGCATTCAGTAAAAATAAAATAAAAGGTCCTAGCTTGATCTTGTTCAAATATAATAATATTTTAGGAATTATGTAAACATTGCTTTATTAATGCAATTCCTACAATACCTACATGCGTTTTCATGTGTAACCTCGGTAATAAGTCCTGCTGAGGTCCTGCTATAGGTAGTTGATGATAATGATGTTTTAGTTGGCTCAAATAGGTTGCTTACGTTAAAATCGACATCATGAAATGCGTAGAAATTCGCACACTGCATTGTTTCAATAATCTCCAAACATTAAAATATTACAATGTAAATATTTCCTGACTAGTGGCCCGCCCAGTGGTTGCACCCGCTACTAACCATTTTCCCGTGCTAATGAGATGCTCTCCCTGTATGATTATTAAATTATGAATCACTTCAATACATAGCATAAAATGAAGTCGCGTTTTGTGTTTCTCTGTCTGTCGTGGACCTCGACAACTCCTATTCAACCATGCAACGGATTTTGATGCGTTTTTTAATAGATAGAGTAATTCAAGATGAAGGAAAATGCCGTTTTTCGCGGGAAAATAAGCTACAGCGGGTGAAAGCGCTAACGGGCTGCTAGTGCAATAAAACCTGCACCAAAATCAGTTACATACATGGTTTAAGAGGAGTTAGCGGTGTTCATGACAGACAGACGAAACGCAATAAGCTACTTCATTTGTACTATGTGTGTGTTGATGAGATGAATAGCCCAGTGTTTGTATTCCAGAGAGCTTGGAGCAGGAAGCGGTGCCCGAGCCGCGCGCCGTGGTCACCTTCAACTGCACCGTCGCGTACATGTCGCAGTGCATGTCGTGCGACAAGTGTCGCGCGTCGTGTCGCTCCATGGGCGCCACCAGCATTCGGTAAGAGCTCCAACTGCATAGTAGCGTGTCTACATGTCGCAGTGCATGTCGTACGACAAGACAAGTGTCGCGCGTCGTGTCGCTCCATGGGCGCCACCAGCATTCGGTAAGAGCTCCAACTGCATAGTAGCGTGTCTACATGTCGCAGTGCATGTCGTGCGACAAGTGTCGCGCGTCGTGTCGCTCCATGGGCGCCACCAGCATTCGGTAAGGCCCGGTAGATGGACTCCAAGTGCCTTACCAAAAACAGTTAAACGCGCATGGAACGCGTATCTAGCGTTTTATTTGCGTGAAAATAATATTTTTTATACACTCGTTCAACACACGTCTAACTTTTATGTGGTAAGGCCCCAATGGTTTAATAACGCCTTCGCAAATTTCTTCTTGCTCGAAATTTCAGAGCTCTGCATCATCACTGCACCAACCCTAGTCACTGCTGACACGTCTTATGAGGCACCCCGCGCCCCGGTTACCTAATTTGTGTCTCATGTCTCTGATACATTACATAGAACGTAATAAAAATATGCAAAAAACTGGTTTGTTAGCAGCAGTATGATGACCAACCGCAAATAGAAAAACTCAATTTTTTCTGAAACCTTTAAGGGTACAATATCCGTTATAGTTTTCATTGTAACTTCAGATTGTAAGCTATATTCCATATTTATTTAAATTTTTTTGCGTTTATACTTTAGAAGTTAAAGCTGGAACAAATTATGGGTCAAAAACGCCCTTTTTAAAAGCAAATATCTCGTGACAGAAACATTTTAGTGACTTTTTTTAAAAGAAACCTCACCTTAGTTTTAAAAGACCTATTCAACGAAACCCTACTCAATATTACGAAAGAAAAAAAAAATTATTGCCCCCCTTTCACTTGTATGGGGTCCAAAAAACATTTAATATAATTTTTTCTTAACATTTCTATATTTTGGTCAACACGATCTATATTACCAAATTTCATGTCGATAGCTCTAAAACTGACGAAGATATGAGGGCGCGGCATACAGACAGACGGACAGACTTGACGAAATTATAAGGGTTTCTAGTAGACTACGAAACCCTAATAAGGGTGTCCTGGCATTTTTACTGGCGCCATGAGAAAGATCAATGTTTTTGAATCGTTATCGTAAAAAAATGCGGTCAACTCATAACTCCAAAGTAAGATTCGCGGAATAAGATAATACCATAAATGTGACTTTCCTGCACCTATTGTTTCTTATTCATTCTAAACAAAGAAAACCACATAAAACATTATCAATGCTATTGTACCTTGGTGTAATATTTCTTATGTTTGAATTTCAGATGGTTCCACGACGGATGCTGTGAATGTGTCGGCGACAAATGCCTGTTCTATGGAATAAACGAAAGCCGGTGAGTTCCTAATTTTCTATACTAACTAGCTAACAGTAGCAACGACATGCCTAGCCGTGTCACATCGGTTTCCTTTTCAGAAAGTTACAAATCTATACTGTCATCTCACATCAATCTACTTTTATATATTTTGTGTTCCGGCCTTCGTCACTCTTCGTTAAAATATTAATTTCTTAAAATATTAACCTTAGCCACTGCTATCTAACTATTTTATTATTAAACGAACAAGTATCTCTCAGCTACCTAACTACTACGACTAATTTAAATAAAAAACTGCTACTACTCTCTCTCTTCGTGTCGTCCAACGAACCGATGAACCTATACAACTGCCTACTACAAGTAGCAAGCCTCTGATATGGATGTGTCGTCTTAGTAACCATAGACAGCGACCGGGACCAACGGCTTAGCTCTGAAGCACGGACCCATCTTTCTTGTCGGACAATCAGGTGATTCAGCCTCAAATGTCCTAACCAGACTGAGGACTAACTCGCAAAGTGATAAATATCAACTTTGTGAGTCTTCTTCTTCGTTTCGTGTGGGACACCGAGTCGTTCAACGACCCGATGTACCCTGGTGTCAGTGTTTTTCAACCGCCTACTGCAAGTAGCAGGCCTCTGACATGGTTGTGTAACGACTGCCATCATAGACAGCAACCGGGACCGACGGCTTAACGTGCCCATCCGAAGCACGGAACCATCTTACTTGCGGACAACCAGGTGGTTCAGCCTGCAATGTCCTAACCAGACTGGGAACAAATTCACAAAGTGATAAATATCAACATTGTGAGTGACCCCACCGGGAATTGAACCCGGAACCTTTGCGTGACAGGCAGGTATACTAACCACTGCACCACATCAGCTGTCAACTTTGTGAGTGACGCGCCGAGAATCGAACCCGGTAGCTACTGTATCACTGCACCACGTCGGCGGCCTAACATGCCCTGTGTATGGAAGTGGTCAATTCTCACGAATAATGTTTCGTGTAAACAATCGTGTTCATAAATAGATTGGGAAGGTGAAATATTTGGAACGTGATTCGCAGTTACCCGAAACCACTTTATTTTGTTGTTTAAATGGAATGCAATTTTCATTCGATTTAAATATATTTCTACCGTATTCTAAAGTAAAAAAGTTGACATTTTGCCAATCTTCGTTAGTTTTTTTTTATACGATCTTCATCTTTCTCTTATTTTCGAGTGGGACACCGAGTCGTCCAAGGACCGGATGAACCCTGGTTACAGAGTTTAACAACCGCTTCTACAAGAAACAGTCCTCTGACATGGTTCTGTGACGACCGCCGTGTTAGTAACCATAGACAGCCACCGTGAACGACGGCTTATCGTGCCACCCGAAGCACGGAACCATCTTTCTTGTCGGACAATAATATTGACTCGCCATTAACAATAATATTGGCATCATCATTACACCTTAGGTATATGAATATTATAAATAAAATTACAAGAACATGTATAAATCGCTACAGCTGCGCCGCATGCGCAGGTGTGCGATCCCCGGCTGGTCCGCGGGCAGCAAGGCCGCCGGCCTGTCTCCACTCGCGTTTGCATACCGATTGAGAATGAGATGGGTGTCCGGTGACACTTAGGTGTGGCTTACTCATCAATATTATCAATAATACTACTGATCGTATTTTCAATCGATCCCCGGCTGCCACTCGCGTCGCGGGCAGCAAGGCCGCCGGCCTGTCTCCACTCGCGTTTGCATACTGATTGAGAATGAGATGGGTGTCCGGTGACACTTAGGTGTGGCTTACTCATCAATATTATCAATCATATTACTGATCGTATTTTCAATCGATTCCCGGCTGCCACTTGCGTCGCGGGCAGCAAGGCCGCCGGCCTGTCTCCTCAAGCGTTTGCATACTGATTGAGAATGAGATGGGTGTCCGGTGACACTTAGGTGTGGCTTACTCATCAATATTATCCTACTAATATTATAAAGGCGGATGTTTGTGTGTGTGTTTGTTACGACATCACGCAAAAACGGCTGATTAGATTAACATGAAACTTTGCAGAAATATAAAAGGGCATCTGGAATAACACATAGGATACTTTTTACCACGGAAAAATGTCTCATTCCCACGGGATCACGCATTTTCCAATATTTTTGAAATAGGTGGCGTGACTGAGCCCATTCGCGTTTTAAACGTTTTCGCCGTAAACTAACAGCGACATCTCTTGGCGAATAATGCTTTTTTCCCGCGGAATAATAGGTTGCAGCGGGTGAAACCGCTGACGGGCAGCTAGTCAATAATACTACTGATCGTGTTTCAAGACGATCCCCGGTTGCCTCACGGGCAGCAAGGCCGCCGGCCTGTCTCCACTCGCGTTTGCATACTGATTGAGAATGAGATGGGTGTCCGGTGACACTTAGGTGTGGCTTACTCATCATCATCATTATCAATAATACTACTGATCGTGTTTTCAATCGATCCCCGGCTGCCACTCGTGTCGCGGGCAGCAAGGCCGCCGGCCTGTCTCCACAAGCGTTTGCATACTGATTATTGATTACGCGGAGATGAGATGACACTAATGTGTGGCTTACTCATCATTGTCAATAATATTACTGATCGTATTTCAAAGATATATAATGGAAGAATATTCATTCCCCGGCTGCCTCGCGGGCAGCAAGGCCGCCGGCCTGTCTCCTCTCGCGTTTGCATACTGATTATTGATTACGCGGAGATGAGATGACACTAATGTGTGGCTTACTCATCTTTATCAATAATATTACTGATTGTATTTCCAAGCGATCCCCGACTGCTCGCGGGCCCGGCCTGACTCCAATCGCGTTTGCATACTGATTATTGACTGCGCGAAGATGGGTGTCCGGTGACACTCAGGTGTGGCTTACTCATCATTAACATTAATATTGACATTATTAACATTATTATTGACGGTCCATGACGGCGCACTGGTAGTGTAAAACTCTGACACCAGCCAGGGTTCATCGGGTTGTTGGACGACTCAGTGTCCCACACTAATAGAGTAAATAATATTGGAGTTTGACACATGTAGGTATTTCAAAGGTACGCAGAATGTTATTAATATGAAAGGGCAATCCAGTTTATAATAGACTGGTGATACTGGCTTCCCTACTAACCACAACTGGATTCGTTTTTAGATGATAGTGACAGGCTGTCAACATGTCGCCCTAAAACCTAATATACAGAAGCCCCCGAATCCCCCTTAGACGCCTCTTACGACAACTGCGGTAAAGAAATGGGGTGATACTATTATAAGCCGACATCACATGGCAAGAGTTATATTTGCATGTTGGCTTAAAAAATTCGTTTGCACCTCTGTGAACTTATTCCTATTTATAGTGTTACCATTCCAATGAATTCTAAGACTAATATAGCAACCGATACAAAGATGTTACAAAGTAAGCTAAGAGTCAGGTGTTCGAGATGCGTTGCGGGTGCGGCTGCGGCGGTTACGTAAAGGAGTAATGATAAACAAACATGCGTGATGGAAACCTACGAACTAGTTTAATAATATTACTCATATTATTATAATTATCTGATGTAATAAACCTATCTATTGCTCTATTCATGCACTGATAATATTCGTCAGCAACTTATGAACCAAGATTATTCGTCCGCCACCTTTGATTCCAATGATTTTACACGTTAGTTAAACCGATTTTATAAAAATGAGTCTCCTGCAATCCTTAAACCAATTCATGATTACTAATTTATTGAAATCAGCTAATAAAACAAAATCAAATCTTCTTTTTGTCTTGATTTTGTTAAGAAAAGTTAAGGTTAAAATAGTTCCGCTACTCGCCGCCAGAGGGCGCCACTCTCCATACAATCTTTCCGACTGCTTGTGTATTTTATCTTCCAGTTGCCTGGCGTGCCCGGGCACCGGCGCCGGCAACGGCACCACGGACAACGCTCTGGAGGAGAGCCTCGACGATGACGAGCTCGACTACGGCGAGGGCGCCGTCGATGCGCAGTCGGTGTAGACTGTACACTCTACAACTATAGACCGACAAGTTCGCCTACCTAACATACTCTAGGAGTGACAGACGGTGGAGAGCGAGGTAACCGTGCTTGGTAGACCTGATCATGTGTAGTATTCTGTAGATTAGCTGAATTATTTCAAAGAGTGGATTACTCTATGGAAGTGTACAAAATTAATAAAAAATACATCGAAAATATTTAAATGTATTTGCACCTCGCTTGGCTCAAAAATGACATGCCTTGCTTGAGCCTCGCGAGACTTTTGGCCCTATCAGGTGCAAGCTCCACAGAGGAGACGTGAGACAAAGACGTGATACGTTTTCAAGAATATTCAGAATATTTTTCAGTTCCATTAGCTGGCTCAATCCTTGAAATATTTTAGAATTTATTTTCTATTTATTTTTGTAAGTACATTACTACGTAGTTGTAGTATTATTTGGGCGCAAGTAAATAATACAAATAAGCCACATTCTAGAACAGTATGTACAATTATGTGTCTACCTACAAATGAATCACACCGTTCTTAAAGCGGTCAAACAAATTAATTGCAAATAATCATAATCCTCTCGATCAAAGTCAAAAATAAACGTAATTTTTTTACGAGTTGCCGGTATGGAAACTAAGAATGGTCTGATAATAATAAAATAAACACAACCACCAACCAAGGAACTATAGTCAAAATATTTGAAATAATCTATCATTATAGAAAGGTCGTATAATTTTTTTTATTGATTCTCGGAGAAAGTTATTCCTTATCAATTCTTAGTTTTCAGTATTTCAGATCACTACTAAAATTTCAGTTTAATTATTGAGATCATGCTGCATAAGTTCACTGCAACATATCTAAGTTTGTTATTTATTCCAAGAAACGAATTTAGGTGTAAATACCTACTTTTATGAAGTGTACCTACGTCTTCCATTTATTTTAATTAGCATTAGCTAAGTCGTCTATTTATCTCTTTAGTATTTACACTCCATATTTACTCAATACTTATAAGATAAACACAGGTTTTTACAAGTACGTAGTTTATTTTATTTAAAGAATGGTATTTTGATGTATTCATAGTCAGTCTTATTTTTGTCTTGTATTTTTAGTCCAGTGAGTATTTTTAAGATGTCAATGAAAGGTAGACGTACGTACCTACCTATGTAATTTAGTGTGTAGATGTATAAGTAATTTACAACGAAATTCACAAAATATCAAGTATCGAATAGATCTGCCTATACTTACTATAAATTTTCTTATTTTTATTTTGTTCAATTTAGGTCTGCATATATTTTGTAGTGTATATTTTATTTATTTATATTTTTGTTTCCGTCCTTTGATTAGAAGAAAACATATCGAAATTATTAATTTTATTCTTGACTCGAGCACTGTAAACTTGAATTTGTTTAACTTTTATGATTCTTACCTCTTTAAAATAGGAGTTCTCAATTTATTGGAATCTCTTTTTTCTCTAACTAACTCGCGTTGACGCTATCAAAGTATGCTTAGACAAAGTTTTAGTGAGATGGCGTCGATGGCGTTGATAAAAGTTACAAACAACAAAACAAAATTATGGGACTTGTCCCTGAAAAAGTTCTTAAACTTTACACTTCATGAATTTGGTGTTTTCAGAAATGCAATGAAAGCAATGGTAATGAATGCTGCTTGCGCATTTCGGAAGTTGTAAAGTATCAAAATTTATCACGTTTAAAATGAAGATTTATGATGTTTTCTTGCAAATGGAAGAAAAGTTCTATACATATTATAGCCTCTGCCAAAATGTCATTTTCTGGCCTCTTATACTTGGAAGGCCTCGATTTCGTCTCAAAATTGGTCTCTTATTAGCCACGGCAATATTGTACTATGATTTCAAGCTTACGGTGTTTTCGGTTATAAATTTAAGTTTAGAATAATTCCACAAGTAAATGCCATCATAAAGTCTCAAAGTGCCAAACGCGTTGCTTGTACAAAACCATGCCATTATTTTTAGATATTTTATCATATTTTAAGCGAATTGATGACGTACCTACATACAACCTACATTTTATTTACATAATATATTATGATGATGTAGAAAATATTTGTTACTTTTAAGAAATGCTATAAAATAATATGATTACAACCAACTTTTGTTCAAGTCATAGAACTGTCTTCTCCGAAACAACTTAAAATATTGCCATTGCATGTACGTCAATTAGGTAGGATTAAGGATAGGAGAACAAATTATTTTAGGAATTTTAGATCTAATGAATCTCTTCCACTCTCGCGAACAACGATGTAAAAGTGTCTTTTTGATATGCCTTTATTATTTTTGTATACTGTTTACAATTTTATTGAACTTTAAAATAAATTCGAATTTATAGCTTATTTTGCATTGTTTCTCTACAAACACTGACCATATACGATGCGATGGGGTCCCTTTATGCATAGGTTTGTGTGTTTCCTATAAGCGAGCATTTATTTAAACTGGTAATCTAGGCATTGTAATACGGGGTGTTAGGGACGGTGTAACGAAAACTTTGCAGGCGTGCTCAGACCATAAAACTGAACAACTTTTACTATGGAGCCAATGGTGGGAAACGAAAAAAAAATTCCGACCTCCCATACAAAGTCAGTCAGTTGATCGTGAATTTTGTATGGGAGGTCGGAAAATTTTTTTCGTTTCCCACCATTGGCTCCATAGTAAAAGTTGTTCAGTTTGATGGTCTGATCATGCCTGCAAAGTTTTCGGTACACCGTCCCTAACACCCTGTATAGATGTTATTCGTATAGATGCCTAGAATCACCAGTGTGAATAAATGCCCGCTTGCCGGTAACACACTGCATATGCTTATAATAAATAGGTGTTAATAAATAACAAGTTACTTAGTTCTTTTACCAAGCTAAGAAACGCGGTGTTTCACCCCAAATTTAAACATATGACCTCGAAGTAGATTCAAATTATAATTTCCCTACAGTATGTTGAAAAAACTAGTACCTGTAACTTTGGTATTCGCTTTGGAAAACTATTAACTTCATACCTACAATAAGGCGAAAACATATAAATTAACTGCTAAATAATATGTTTTCGTGAGCGTGAGCATATATTTTTTGAGTTTCAGATGTAGGTACTTCTAGTTAATTTTTTATTCTATTTCCATTAAGCAGGTACATTCTGTATATTTATACTCAACGGATATCCACTTTAACATTTAAATTAAAACGATTTGAAATGTAAATTCTTTAATGACGTCTCGGTAGTTGTCGCGCTCCCTTTTGCATAAAATAAAACTATAATACCACACCGATTCACATAAAAATGATTAGAAAGAAATACATTTAATGTGTATCAGTGGCGAAGAGTCCGTATAAATCGATTTTTAGAACTGTGCGCTTGGAGCTGTCAAAATATGTATGGGTTTGACGTTTGACATTTAAACTGTCCATAAATACATATTTTGACAGCTCCAAGCGCACAGTTATAAAAATCGAGTTATACATGCCGATTTTCATAGGCTTCTCTTCAGACAAATCCATATTCTCGCATGAAGTCTTCATGACTTCTATAATTTTTCGATAACATGTCACACTTCGCTGTGTGTGTATCATATATTTAGGCGATATGTGTATCGGTTAAAACTTTAATAGGTTAAAAGAAATATCTATTCTACGGTTTGTTATCAATACACTATCGATCTAATTTTATTGCTTTCACTCCCATTTTATTACATCGATATTATCGAATTTACCTGTATATCGTAAATGGTGTAAATCCGATCGTAAAATTATTACCTATAAATGACCTGTTAACATCTGATCTTCAAAAAACTTGCTACATAGAGGTACCTACTAGGAACAACAATATTTTCCTACGCAGTCGTATCGAATCGCCTGCATAGGTAATGCGAAACAATATGTATGAGATTGTATGAGATATGACAACTTGACATGAAATCTTTGACAGTATCATATCATATTCGAAAAATGCTCCGCGACTGCATATACGCAGATGAATGTATTATTATTTTAGGTTTTGTATGGGAGCAATGTTATTTTCTCACTTATTAATTGACACTAAGACAGTTTTAATGATAGATAATATGATAGGTAGCAATTTTACGATATATAACAAGTCTGCGATAATCGTCGTTCTGGAAAGATAACTGGAATTTAGATAAATAGAATAGGTAAGATAATATTAAAGACAACACATCGTATACCTATCATCCTACAATAAACACAACATATTGAAAAGTCATTTTTGCCTAGATACAAATGCTACAGTAAATAAGAACAAAAGTAGATAATAAAATAATATTATTACGAAATTCTTTTAGTTTCTTTTTACGTAGAACCTATTTACTCACGGTTAGTTTATACAGGGTGTTAATTTAAATGCGTCCCATAGCTTTAGAGTAGTTTTAGTATCGAATCGATAAAGGATGCCGTAACAAATATTGATAAAATTCCTTGTCGTTTCGTGTCGAGCGTGCCAATACAAGTAGTTTCGTCGTATCAACTTTGAGTTCAAAGGCATTTTTGGCTAAGTGTAAAAAGAATGTTTTATTTTGCCTAGGTAGCTATAGAGTTCCTGGTGTTGTATTATGTAGATATACATATTTTATTCGTAAAAAAGTACATAACATATTTGATGTTTCCAAGTAATACACTTCATTACAAAAAGAAAATGATTTTTATGTAATAGAGACGTAAACTGATAGTTCCTTCCGTAATAAACGGTGTAGATACTTAATACCCATGGAATATGAGAGCCAGCTAATGGATATTTAACTGCTTAATGACGCTCGCACGTGAGTCGAGTTCCTAGACCATCTAATTTGCGTAAATGCACGCGTCTTTATAGATACTCAGTAGTTAGTCAGTACCTAGGACGTCAGTACAGTAGTGTTAGGTGTATATATTACACGTATTAAGAACCATATATGCGTAATTTACTTTATTTTATAAAAAGGCCCTTTAAAATTAGTGCAGAAACTTTCAGGGTGTATTTTACTCGTGAAACTAAACAACTTCGAAATATAAAAAAAAATTTTGGACCTCCCATGCAAAATAGACTTGGTTAACTTGTACATTTTGTATTTGAGAACCAATTTTTTTTTTCGTATGGTTCTTTAGGGAAAGACATCCAGTTTCACGAGTAGAACACACCCTGAAAATATTTACACTGAATTTAATGGGACCGTATAGAACAGCAGTATTGTAAAGAGTTGATACCAATGATAGATTAAGTTAATTGTAGTCGTATTTAGAATTTGACCCTATCTTTAGTTGGCAAAAGCAAATCATACGGTTTTTGTCCGGTAAAGGTAGTGTAGGGTCACAACATAACCAAACATAAAAATGCGGCAACTCAAATCGATTTCTTCAATTTATAGATGCCTTAAATTCTCAAAGACAACATTACTTACACATGGAAATATGATAAATTGATAACATCTTCGCTCATTTTTGTGACTGATCGAGCTAAGCAGCCTTTCAAAAATATTGACTCTATAAGTCAAGTTACTTTTAACCAAACATTCTGGCTCAAGAAGTGTCTCTACAACGTTGCATCCAAATAATTCCGTATTATTTATAGTGGACGAATCAGCTGATGCGATCGCTGCGCTGCGTTCGCGCGACTCTACCGTACCACAGTATATAGAAGTAACAGTAAAGAAACTTCTGTTGAATCGCAAGGGTTGTCACGTTCGGTTATAATAATGTACTTGTCGGAGAAGGATCGAACTCTGTGGGTATTTAGTGAAATTATTTGACAGTTTTTATAATTTGTCTTTCCATTCCATTGCTAGTTGAATCTTGCAGAAACGAAACGCATAGCGCTGGCAACACTCGGCGAAGACGGTGCGCTTTATTTGCACACAGTAGGCTAAAGACAGCAAGATAGACTGGATTGACTTTAGAGGCGGTGTAGCTCGTTCTCACAGTTGATTGTTGGCTGCATTCGTAATAAAGAAACGGAACTCAGGCGGCGAACTGAGTAAACAACTTTGACAGTTCCAGTTTGGGTTACAATCGCGGTTGTGTAGTGAAAATGGAAGATTGAGTGACTGAACGAATGAACTCATTCGAGTGGGATTGACGAATGACGAATTGATGAACTCGAGTGCCGAATGCGATTGATTCATTCTCGGTTTGGCCGCGCTGCCGTTAACTTGTCTTTTGAGGTTAGATTTCAATCCGGCGAAATCTTGGTAATCTTGGAGTATTTCAAGGATTTGTGGTCTTCAGGCGATGGCGGAGCCCTAGATTCGTATGGGCTACGGAATATTTGTGGAGATTGTGACAGTTCCAGCTAAGGTATGGTTTTGTTTGTGTCTTTTCGAAGTTACGTTCGTAATCCGATAGAATCATGGTGATCCTGGTGTATTTAGAGGAACCTGGGCCTCCAGGCTATAGTGGAGCCCTAGCTTTGTAGGGCTAGTGGAATATTTTAGGGTATCATGAAGTGTTTGTAATCGTTTTACCCTCAGAAGGTTACTGGTATGCGAAACGTTAGTGAAGTGCAGAAATCATACGAGAATGGTGATTGGGTGTTAATAACTGGTGGTCTATCCTTGTAGGCATGCAGGGCTGCAGGCAGAGGACTTCAACGGTGTCTGGCGTTGAAGATTGGTGATTATCGGGATCTGACGACTGGCGAAGAAGCGCTGACGTGGATTAGCGTAAGTCTAAGGTTCCGAGATTGTTCCTCTAGGTGTGGTGTTAATGCTGTCGTATGGTTACACCATACCTGAAGAGGGCTGCCAGCCCGAAACAGCCAGGATGGAAAGCTGACTACGTGATAGTGAGTATACTGTGGTTTATCATTATAGTGGCAGTGGTTCGAGATAGCATATGACGATGTAGTATCCTGACAGGAGTCGGCAGTTGACTATGCAGTATTCCATCCATCAAGTATCCATCAGGTACTCGACGAGTATACGCCCACGACGTGCTGTTGGTTTTATATCCTGACATTCCTGACGCGCGTAAGATTTTATGTTTTGTTTTGTTATGGGCTTCTTCTTCTTCTATGGCCCTTCTTCCCGCTCGTGCCTGCCCCTTCCTTTCTGATCTTCGACATACTTATAATTAAATTAACTTTAAAATATCTTTCACTGTTTATAAACTGCGTTACCCCTGTGATTAACTAAGGCTACTTATTACTATAGGAAAACACTTTATTCTTTGCCCAGGAGCATTCCAGGAACATTTTGCTCGGGTGAGACTGGGTCATGTTCCTTGTAAGAAGCGTCGTGTGTCTGTTTCGAGCGTTTTTATAAATATAGGTAAATATCCCTGGACGAGACACACAGCCCCATCTAGCCCCAAACTAAGCAAAGCTTGTACTATGGGAACTAGACAACTGATATATTACATATTCGCTTGTCTGTGGCAAAGTCCTATATAGGACGCCACAGAGTAGTAGTTCGAGAGCCCAGGGGGTAAGTGGCTATCTCATAAGGTACCACGATATTCTAGGTTTGGATCGTTAACCAAGACTTAAACAAGTCGTGTGACCCAGGTCTGCCAGAGCCAATCCTGCCGAAACATAAAAATAATCGATATTTTTCAGAGTCATTTTTTCGTAAAAAATATGTCATAAGGTACCACAATGAAAGTGCTGGCATCAGTTAACCATTGAAAAATTATGTAAAAAAAGCTTGGTCTGCCACTGCGCACCCTGCCGGAAGTGCTTGCCAGACCTCTCCAAAGATGCCCTTCCGACACCCCTAAACTATCTCATCGGGTACCACGACGCGACCACCACAACATAATAGCCAAGATCACTCTGACAATAGATCACAAGGTCTGCCAGGCCTAAACTTGCCGCATCCTAGTGTTTCAGACATTTGAAGTTGTAGGTCCAGTGTATGAAAAATGACCTATATCTTTTTCCCCCCGTGTTTGATTTTGATGGTGCCTTAATACGAAATGCTCTCCATTATGAGGAGCTTCGAGTCATATAGGACAGTTGGGTGGAGGGTTTCAGTATTGAACACAATCCTGTCAAAAGTTTGAAATGGAGGTTTGGTCTATGGAAACTGGCCTATATCTTATTCCCCAGGTTTGATTTTGGCGCCTTAATATGAAATGCTCTCCATAACTAGGAGCTTTGAATCATATAGGTCAGTGAGAAGGAGGGTCTCTGTATTGTACACAATCCTGTCAAAAAGTGTGAAATTGTAGGTAAAGTGTATGAAAACTGGCCTATATCTTTTCCCCCACTGGTTTGATTTTGATGGTGCCTTGGTATGAAATGCTCGTAATGATTAGGAGATTCGATTTGTATAGGTCAATTGGATAGAAGGTCTCTGTTCTGTGCACAATCCTCCTAAATATGAAAATATTCGATAACTTCTGCAGATTTTATCAGTTAAAATTGTCATATCATAAGGAACTCGAATAAAAGTGCTTGCATCACCTTACCTTTGACAAATTATGTTTAAAAAACTTGGTCTGCCACTGCCCACTCTGCTGGAAGTCCTTAGATGAGATAGGTTAGGGGTGTCGGAAGGGTATATTTGGAGGGGTCTCCCAAGGACTTCTGGCAGAGTGCGCAATGGCAGACCAAGTTTTCTTAACTCAATTTATCAATGGTAAGCTGATGCCGGCATTTTTATTCGGGTACTTTATGATATGACAATATTAACGGCAAAAATCTGCAGAACATATCCAATATTTTCATGTTTAGCAGGATTGAGATTTTTTCCGTTAACATTGTAATTTCATAAGGTACCCGAATGACACTGCCAGCATCAGCTTACCATTGATAAATTGAGTTAGGAAAACTTGGTCTGCCATTGCGCACTCTGCCAGAAGTCCTTGGGAGACCCCTCCAAATATACCCTTCCGACACCCCTAACCTATCTCATCTAAGGACTTCCAGCAGAGTGGGCAGTGGCAGACCAAGTTTTTTAAACATAATTTGTCGAAGGTAAGGTGATGCAAGCACTTTTATTCGAGTTCCTTATGATATGACAATTTTAACTGATAAAATCTGCAGAAGTTATCGAATATTGTCATATTTAGGAGGATTGTGCACAGAACAGAGACCTTCTATCCAATTGACCTATACAAATCGAATCTCCTAATCATTACGAGCATTTCATACCAAGGCACCATCAAAATCAAACCAGTAGTGGGGGAAAAGATATAGGCCAGTTTTCATACACTTTACCTACAATTTCACACTTTTTGACAGGATTGTGTACAATACAGAGACCCTCCTCCTCACTGACCTATATGACTCAAAGCTCCTAGTTATGGAGAGCATTTCATATTAAGGCGCCATCAAAATCAAACCCGGGGGGAATAAGATACAGGCCAGTTTTCATAGACCAAACCTCCATTTCAAACTTTTTGACAGGATTGCGTTCAATACTGAAACCCTCCACCCAACTGTCCTATATGACTCGAAGCTCCTCATTATGGAGAGCATTTCGTATTAAGGCACCATCAAAATCAAACACGGGGGGAAAAAGATATAGGTCATTTTTCATACACTGGACCTACAACTTCAAATGTCTGAAACACTAGGATGCGGCAAGTTTAGGCCTGGCAGACCTTGTGATCTATTGTCAGAGTGATCTTGGCTATTATGTTGTGGTGGTCGCGTCGTGGTACCCGATGAGATAGTTTAGGGGTGTCGGAAGGGCATCTTTGGAGAGGTCTGGCAAGCACTTCCGGCAGGGTGCGCAGTGGCAGACCAAGCTTTTTTTACATAATTTTTCAATGGTTAACTGATGCCAGCACTTTCATTGTGGTACCTTATGACATATTTTTTACGAAAAAATGACTCTGAAAAATATCGATTATTTTTATGTTTCGGCAGGATTGGCTCTGGCAGACCTGGGTCACACGACTTGTTTAAGTCTTGGTTAACGATCCAAACCTAGAATATCGTGGTACCTTATGAGATAGCCACTTACCCCCTGGGCTCTCGAACTATAGGCTTTCTACCTATAAAAAATGGCGCCACAGACGAGAGGATATATACTTTTTTTTTGTAAATACGTACATGTCATACTTAGAAAACACCCAGACTAAACACAAATATTTGAACTTGACAAATATTTGTGTTTGGTGGGAAACGAACCCACGACCCTCGGCGTAGAAGGCAGGGGTACTATCCACTACGCCATCGGGGCAGTCAAAATGAAGTTTCCTCACTGCTGAACGCAAGTCATACGTTTACTGTGGGCGTGCGCGCGCGCCGGTACAAGTCGCGCGGGCCGCCGTCGCCTGAACGCACGTGTCTCCAACCAACACACCCGCGGCACTAACATACACCACCCATCACTACCTAGTACCTACCTACAACCTCTACAACTACAACTCACTTGCATAATTACCGCTGAGATACCTGCGGCTAGTTCTGTGATGTAACGCGCGTACCGAAACGGATCTTATTTATTTATTACATAATTTTAATTTGATTAAGTGTATGTGATATTATAATTGACTGATGCGCGAGTGAAGTACCGGATTGTCTGTTAGGCGCTGCTGGAGGTGGCATTTTGGATCTTACTGTGTTGGAATAAGGGCGACAAGATGCGGTCGGACGTGCTGGCGCCGAGCGAGCTGGAGGGGACGGACTACCTCCTCTCCTCCACCATGCGGCTTGAAGACAGCTTTCTGCAAATACTCGGTGAGTGCTACTTTCATACAGCTTAATAGTCGGTCAATAAGTTCGATAATTCAAAAAGCAAGCACTATTGTAACACAGGGTGTAGTAAAAAATAACTTTTAAAGTATATTCAACAAACCCTTAAGAGCTTTCAGTTCAGTGTGACATCCCCTCGTGTTAATAAAGTTTGTCCAAGAAATATGTACTTGGTCTTTAAAAAAGCGTTCATCTAAAATTGACATAAGTTTTTTTTGTGTGATCGAGTCATGCTATAAATATAATGATATGACATAGGTACCTAAATAAAATGCAACCTGTATAAATATTACCTACGTGTATTACACAACTTCGCAAATACTCTTAGCTAAATTCTGTTTTGTTTTACAACTGTTTACGTTCCTACCTACCTTCTTACCGTGTAACTACTTATTTGAATTCTTAAACTCACTTTATATGCTTAGTAGGAACGGATGTGACCTTAAGGTCCTACTAAACTACCTACTCTTGTACACCTAAACGAGACAGTTATAGAGTAATAATTGCAAATAATGACTGCGTTACTTTGTAACATTCAGAAACTTGCACTGAAAACAACAGATAATTTGGAAAAATCCTTTAAAATTGTATTAAGTATAGTAAAAACTTAGTTTTAATATTATTTTAAGTTAGTAGGTATGAGTGACCGCGTTCAAGACAGTTTACAATACAAATCAACAGTTTTTGTAAAAGTCTCAAACTGTTTCAAACACCGCACGGGGTTCTTATTTGCTATATAAATATTTGGAATAACTTTGACACTTAATACTCTACAATACTCTACATTAATATTATGTAGATTTGTATCTATCTAAATTATTCAATGTCAAGGGCAAATATAGTTAGCAGCATCTGTACATAAAATATTTATACATTTTAGATGTTAGTGTGCAGAATTTAATCTAAACTCAATTTGAATATTTTTCAATATCGTGAGAGGTCGTGTATTGTTAGTATTTTTTTATCTTGGCACCAGTAAATGTCCTCTAATGTCGCGTCTGAAATATGCAATATAAATAATATTTAACGGAATCTTCGTAAATAAATTGTTGCTGTATCATTCATTTGGTAGATAGAAAAACTTGTAGAACAGGCATTTATTATCGTCAAGGATGTTTGTCGGCGCTGTGTGTAAACAACTCTACCGGTAGCCGGAGAGAAAAATCTGTAGTTTATTGAGAGCCCTCGAGTTTAAATCTCAGTTTGATACATTTTTCTACAGGGTGCTAACTTCCGGGTAGGTTTAGTATCGATAAAGGATGCCGTAAAAAATATTTATAAAAAAACCGCGCGATTGAATGAGCTGCGGGATTGCAATCCTACTTAAAAGCTTTGACATAGCAATATATGTTTTACAAATATCTTTGAAAAGATTTCACTCGTGTAAACAACACTACCTTCAGACTTGGAAAGCACATTGACTTCAGTTAATTATTCGGAAAGTCACAGTGCGTAACAACCATATTTAATTAATTTAGTCTTGAAATTATAAGTGTAGGTATAGGGACCCAAACTTGCCCCAAACATTAATTTTCATTCTGAACTATTGTAAAATGTTGTTACATAACACAAGTTGAAAATGTAGGTACATTATTCAGTAAAATTAATGCATAATGTAGATTGACTACGAAATATATACAAAACAAACAAACAGCAGTTAATTTCTTAACATTTTGTGCATAAGTTTTTATCATTCCATTGAACAAATCTAAATGCTACCATCGAGTTTATTTTATATAGTTATTAATCTTCTTAATTATTCTATGTACGTAATTTTTCATTCAATATAACTGTATCACATATGCTATGATATATATGTGTGAAATGAACTATCCACCACTTGCAATATTTAAACTAGTAGTATAATAACACGAGCGTTCTTGAACTCGCGTCTCTACATCTAGGGTTCACTCGTAGGAACGAGCCGATGCATTCTTGCAATTGAAATCTGTCAAGAAGCGAATAAATTTTCCTCTATTCATGCCTCAGATTGATATGGCTCGATTATTTTCTTGTTGCACCAATCAAGGTCCATTTATATGTGGTGTGGCAGTGAAATTTTTGTTGCAATTTTGGAGTTTTGCAAACCCTGTTTTATCTTTATTTGAAATTTAAGTAGTTAATTCATTTAGTTAATTGAGCATAATAAAATAACGCACAATGCTTATTTACTTTCTACGGTAGCTTCAACGATTTCAAAAATACCTTGCCTTAAGGTGGGACGTTTCCCATACAGAAGCTTAATGGACTAACGTCTGTAAAGAAACAAAAAATCTGATTCTGAAAGGCTGATTGAAATACCTACATGATGGGAAGTCCCGTGGTTATAAATAATTTCGCAAAATACTAAAAATATTTTTTACCATCAGATTTCCCCGTAAAACCGATTCGCCACTTTACGATAACAGATGGAGCTACTGCTGCAATAAACACGTTTGATTTTATTATGGAGGAAATACTCTATATCTTTGAACCATAAGTAGTTTTACGACAAACTTACGTGTGCCTTCATCATTTCACATAAAGTTTTTTTTTTAATTTCTTTGTAGCTCATGTTTAAGTCGGTTGGAGTTCAGTTTTTCATTTGTATGACGTGACATTTCACCTTAAAGATTCTATGGGGTAAGCAACCACAATTTCTTCATTGAGGATTTATTTTCTTCCGTAATGTTTTCCAATGCCCTTGCCAGAGTTATTTGCTATTTTATACGATACAACAAGTAGTTGTATAATTACCCTTGATTGCTTTGGATTGGCCTATTGTGTTAAGTGTGGGATGACAACAGTCTAATAATTATGAATGATCTATTATTTTGTTTCCTGCTCAGGCGCCTGTATCGCCCTTATGGGGTAGGCAGTAGTGAGAAGCTCCCTAAATTATTCGATCACGTCAACCCCGGTGATAACAAGCAATACAAAGGTAATTTATTCCTCTAAAAGAATGCCAAATGCACACGCGGAAAACAATGATTTTCTCACGAAGGAAAATTAATAGCAAGCAAACCCTTGACAACAGTCTTCACAAGGATAAAATAACTGACTGATACCACGTATCAATAGTTACCTACTTGTATGTTATAAAGGTTTACGAGTCGTCGAGTCGAGTTTACGACGTCGATGCGGTCCATATGACAGAAGTAGTCTTTTTTTCGTATCGTTATGAAATTATTTTTGGCGAAATAAGTGTGAAGGTTAAAAACTTTATTTTATTATTTACCTGTAAGTTTTTATACACGAATGTGTTTGTTTTTAAGTTATAAAAGATAAAACTTGTTTTGTGTTTGTGCGTTTTTGTCCTAAAACATGACCTTGATGTCAGGTAAATATGATTGCTGTAATATCCATTGAATTTTGGCATAATGATGAAGATAATGATCATTTCTGGTTTCTACGTAGTCATGCATGTAAACTCTACCGGGTTAGGTAGTTTGGCAGTGCGTCAGCTGCCCTTTAAGAATAGCTTTCTTCCATTTGTTTGTAATACTTCAGTACTTGTAGTAGCCGGTTGAAAAAGTCTGACAACAGGGTTCATCCTGTGTCGTTGGAGGACTAGGTGTGTTAATTAAGTGTGAATTAGTTGTTACGTTTTAGCCTGCCTTTTTCGCACCAGATTCAACCAGAAATGTATAAAATTGAACTAACTTTAAATCATATAATAATGGCACATTCGGTTCACTTGTTCTGTAGTTGTACCTGTAACCAAGCTAGTGATAAGAAAACCCGCCGCGTAATGTTATAAAAGCGTCATAATTTATATGATAGAGTTGGATTTAGCTCAAGATAGTGTTCTATATCAGCTGTACCTACAAACATTCGAGTTATCATTAAATATCACCTACCTACAAGGCGCCGCCGCCAGCCGCCATGCAATCGGCAGGCAAATAACTGCAAAATCAACTTTTACCACAAATTAGGGCAGACAGCGATCCGAGTTTTTGAAAGTTCTTCGGAATTTGCAACTTAAATAAGGAAGCACTTTTAGGACTCGATCACTAGCATAGGTACCTTAACATACTAATTCAAGGGGTAAAGGTACGATGTTTTTTTTGCACGTTATTAGAAACGGTGTTCCACAGTCCAAAGTCCCGGGTTCAAGTGCCGGCGGTCGCTAGTGAATTTTTCAGTTTTCTCATTTTTGACCCAAAGGTAGTACGCGATCGGTAGATCATCTTAACATACCAAATTGAAAGAGATGGAGTGTGTTTATGTCATTATGAGTTTAGGTCATTGTGCATCTAGGTCATTTTATGGCTTTTAGGTTATTATGCGTTTAGGTCATTGTGCGTCTAGGACATTTTATAGGATTTAGGACGATAGTTAGTCGGCGATCGGTAGATCACTTTAACATACCAATAGAAAGAGATTGAGAATGTTTATGTCATTATGCGTTTAGGTCATTGTGCGTAGTATTATGCGTCGAGCGTGAGGGATTATTTTATAGGTATTGCACTTCATTAGAAATGTAAGACACTGTCCAAATTAGAGAAACGTTGTTATCATATCAATATACAATTTCCGCAAAATGTTATGTTTTGTTATAAATAGTTCTTTATACTGTCTTGCTGGTGATACCGTAACAAGAAACGACCTAAAGTTGGTAGGTATGTAAGTTTTGGACATATTCATCACATTACCCAGATATTACTGAATCAGATTTCTTTTTGTCATATTTGGTTTGAGGCCAAAAGTTACCAAACATGTTTCTCAGATCCGGCTTTACGCTTTACTGTTAATTAGGACCTAAAAACAAGGTTGCTTGTAAAATCAAAAATGCATTTTATTTTACACTGGGACACCTCTTCTTACGTGTCGGTGACAAACTTTGAATATGCCTGGCCTGGACCAGTGGTTAGCCGCGTGGAAAGCCACATTGTTGGTGGCATCGTTTGTGTAGGTATATAACATCTTTGGTGGCATCCCAAATCCCAGACTGGACACTACAAAAAGTGTTGTACTTTTTTTAAGTGTCTATCCACGGTAGTAAAGGTTAGCATATGTTAAACATCAAAAAACCATCGGATGAACCCAATGTCCTCAAATTGCTTCTGCTTGGTCTGCTTCTCTTGTCTTTGAGAATCAAGGAAACATATTAAGAGCTATGAATTTAGTTTATACGATTTCCCCTCAGAGCTATTACTGTTTAGGACCATCATGGTCACACCGCGGGAGTAATGGACCAATTCGTAGGTAATTCGTAGCTATTATGAAGTAGGGGGTCTACGAACGAATCACCTCTGTTATCATATCACGGAAGTATGGAGCAGATATGGCACACACATATCGTTCAAAACTTCTATCTTTTCTCCACCAATAAGAAAAATCACCAATTATTTTTATTCCAACGAGAAACCGCTGGGGCCAGCCCAGTATCTCCAATATGGCATAAAATTGTAATAAGTAAAAACCCATATTCTTTTTTTTATCTAAGTAATCAAAATATAAATTACCATTTTTAATCTAGATGATTGGCGTGTTTTAGGCACAAATATTAAACAAAAAGATGATATCACTTATCATTATCAAGGTCGTTAGGTAAGTAATTTTACTGTTATGTTTAAAAGATAATAATAAGTGAAACATTTTTGTTTCAAGATAATAAATAGAATAATTACCCTCATCTAAGTACATAATACCTACTTCAACATGTTTACACAATAAAATATCCAGACTCCAAATTCTACATATACAAAAATAAAAAATACTTTTTCATATATCTTTGACGCTAAAAAAACATATGCAACATAGATTAGTCAGTCGGTCGCGGAATTTCTGACGTTTTCGCATGTTGCCAAATAAAAAATGATACCAAAATTGAAAATAAAAGAAATAGGATTAATGACAAGAATTCCTAGTGTGTAGGTAATTTATTCTTCCTATAACAGACACGAAGTAGAAATAAGATCGCATGCACAAATTGACGTCTATTAAAAACTGCAACGTATAATTTATGATCATGCATCTGTACGTCTCTCTAGTAGGTAGAGAGGCGTTAGATACAACTAATATTTTAAATTCATCAGCTGCCTTCCCTTATCCCAATATTTATTTGGGGTAAGTATATCATTTTCAATTTATTGCAAATATTTATTTGATGTGTTCGACTACTGAAACTGAACCAGTTTTAAATAAGTTATTGACAATAGGTATATTAAAAAATATGACTGCCCATCCAAAGTGACAAAAACTACTTTGCTTAATTTTGACTTAGGTTTTTAAAATACTTATCAGTAAAGTTTATTGTTCAACCCTGTATCTATAATATTTTGGTTATCAGGGACTACATAGACTGTTTAGTTTAAGTATACTTAAACAACGCTTCGATAAGATTGCCACTAAAAGTACGAGTATATATCTACTTTAACTAATTTTCGCGTGTTCGTCAAATAATTTTGCCTTGAAACTACAAGGCTACGGCGGCGGCTGTGTGTTTATTTATATGACAATTAACTAAGAAAATAACTTTGAAGCGAATAAATCCGGGTCATTGGATTGTTATCAATTTGTCATACTCATATTATATTTTTATTTAAACTAATAAAATAATATAGTGATAAAGGTTTGAGGTTGGTTTACCTACTTATACCATTTTATATCTAGCTACTTTTCTTCAATTTGGAAAGTCTCCTAGATGCAACCGCCAGGCAACTACATTTATATAGTTTTGCAATTAACAATACCCAATACCCGTCATTTTATTGAGGTAAATGAAAAGTGCATCTAAATGCAAATGCAGCCGGGCTTCGGGCATTGCATTGAGCATGCAGTGGGGGCGGTGCATGTGCATTCATCAAAGGAACAATAAAGGTCACGGAATCAAAACGTAGTGACGTGACGTTTCTGAACTCATATTCTACTACGTTCACGTAGATATACCAATGTCAATAGTTAATCAAGTTATTAACGTAATGAGTTTTAAAATATCCGATTAAATATTACATCCTATACAATTAGGGTTTCTCAGCGGGAATTCCCGAGGCGGGAATTCCCGGGAAATTTGGCCTTTGTCGGGACGGGAGAAAAAGGATCGATTTCCCGGGAATTCGGGAAATAAAGTCAAAAAAATAAAATTATTATTTTGACGATAATTTCACGTATAACTCAGTGGTACTTATTAAAAAATATATGTGTATTTGCTCTCTCCACTTTTACTCCCTCCCGCCCCGCCCGTGTTTTGTTTGTTTAGATCAGTCACTCGGAAAAATTTGACCGCATTGATTGTGTTGGTACCCGTAGTGCAAAAGTGTTGTGTGGTGATTGAAATATCAGCCTTAAATTATATTAAAACTTAATGGCGTAGTCTTGATTTCATAACTGATTTATGGAATAAATACGAAAATCATCATCATCATCATATCAGCCATAGGACGTCCACTGCTGAACATAGGCCTCCCCTAAATATTTCCACCTTGTCCGATTAGAAACGGCCTGCATCCAGCATTTCCCCGTGGACTTGACCAAATCGTCTGTCCATCTCGCGGGGGGCCGTCCTACGCTGCGCCTGCCGGTACGTGGTCTCCACTCAAGAACTCTCCTGCTCCATCGATTATCAGTACTTGGAGCAATGTGGCCTGCTCATTGCCACTTCAGCTTACTAACTCTCTTAGCTATGTCGGTTTACTTGGTTCGTCTACGGATCTTCTAGTTTCTGATTCGATCACGTATGTAAAAACCGAGAATAGCTCTCTCTTTAGCTCGCTGAGTGACTCGTAGTCTATTTAGGAGGCCGGCAGTTAGAGACCACGTCTCGGTACCGTAGGTCATCAGCATCACTGGCATGACACACTGTTCAAACACTTTCATCTTGAGATACTGAGGAATTTTTGACGTGAAGACGCTTCGTAACTTCCCGAATGCTGCCTAGCCGAGCTGGTTTCACCGAGTGACATCTTTCTTAAAGTTAGATCTTCCTAGTAGGACTGTTTGTCCTAGATAGACGTATTTGTATTCACTTCGAGTATCGAGCTCCCTACTGATATTGGGGTGGGCGCTACATGAGAGTTGACCATGACTTTCGTCTTGTCCATTTTCATCTTGAGGCCCACTTGTTGGGAAACCCGATTGAGCAAATAAACATGAAAAACTGGATTGTATTGATTATTTTTGGTATTTCCATTAACTCACAGTTGTGCATTATTCTCATAAATTCTTAAATTATGAACTCGCAGATCATAACCACAATATTTAATTATTGTAGCATAGAAGGTATTATTTTAGGTAATTTACGAAGAGAGACTAATTAAACTGTATATATTATTGATTACTATTTTTTTGTTAAATTTTAAAATAATTTTTATGCTTTTTAACGAGGAAAATTAAATTCCCGACTTCCCGGGAATTCCCGGGAAAAAAGAGGTCGGGAGTTTTGGTGTCCGGGAAATAAAAAAGGTCGGGAAATGAGAAACCCTATATACAATATAAAACTTCAAGGTTAGCATAAGTTGTAATCATACTTAATTCTTCGTTTACTTGTATATACCTATTTATTGATTTACGTAGGTATCTTACTCACATACTATATGTTTTTTTATTTGTTGTATTATTACTACTTTTTAAGTATTTAGTATTAAGATACCAAATATGATAGGAGATATATAGGCATTAAGAATTGTAATCCCATATTTATATCAAAAACATTTCAAAAGATATAGAATTTTCACCTACTATTTGCAAAAATAATCGATAATATCTATTTTAACTTGCGTCAATTCACTTTGGGATTCAGAACTAATCGTTTAAACCGTTATTTGTATATTTATTTAATTTATATTTTGCGTGAACGAGATACCGCATATCAAGCAAACAAACGGCCTGCAATATCCGAAGGTCGCTCATTCCAGAGCAAATCAATCATACTAAGTTCGGTTCTGGCAGTAGCCCACCGCCGCAGCCACAACCTATGCCAACCGAATGCCAGCGAGGTGCGCGCACGCACCGGGCGAGTGCTGCGGCGTCGTCGGTCGCCAGCGCCAGCGAGATCGGCGTGACAGACATTGTTGGGCGTGTTGCTGCACTCACACGACCCTGCCGCGCCGACACTGTTGTCAGGCTAGCCCGGAAATCTAACTGATATTATGTCGAAGAAAATTGTAAAAATGTGGTCGATAGAGTTGAGTCTACGAGTTTCCCGCAAGCCTGTCTGTGTTCCGCTCTGACGAGAATCCAAATTGTACACTTAAAATTTTAAAATTATTTTAATATTCTTATATTATATACAGGATGTAAAAAAATCAATAGCAAATATTTTAAGGGGTGAACCAGTCCATGAAACTGAACAACTTTCCCCAAGGAATATAGGTCGAAATATGAAAAAACTTTTGGATCTTCCATACAAAAAGTACCAGCCGACCGAGTCAATTTGTATGGGAGGCCCAAATTTATTTTTCATTTTTCGACTTATGTTCCTTTGGGAAAATTGTTCAGTTTCATGAGCTGATTCACCCCTTAAAATATTTGCAGTGAATTTTTTTACTCCTTATATTATTTATACCATGCCGCATGTTGTCATCCATCATAGATGAGATGAACTACAAATCAAGAGGATATTGGTCCGATAGAGTTCAGTTTGCGAGCTTCCCGCAAGCCTGTTTTGTATTCCGCTCTGACGAGATGTCAGACTAAGCTTTTTGAAAACTTTTCATTGTCATGGTTGGTTTGGTTTATCATTCATTCTTATCAGTTTTTTTTTTTCACTTTGCTGCACTTTTTCCTTGCTGTATCGAAGTATCGATTGAATAACATGAAAACTGTAGGTAGGTATCCGTCCGTCATGCATGTCATGTCACCATTCCTGAATTAATGTTTTATTTCTGAATTTCATGTTTTCCACGAAAGTATTTCAATTGCCTATCATCGCCTATTCGGATATCTTTCAGGATGTCTAGTTGTTATCATATCGATCCTACACGGGGTGTCGATATCAATTTTTTAATGCGTAAATAGTCCTTAATCTAATCAAACCTAATCCTATGTAGTTATTGTCATAAATATTACTTTAAATGTAGAGTATTATCTTTTCAGTGTTCTTTTGCACGTTTTCAGTAATCGCTTTTGCAATTTTAAAGCGTCAGAGTATTCATTGTAAGTAATTGTAAAAATTATCTAGGCAGATAGGTACTTCAACTGTCCTTAGTACTAGATATTATTAGAGAAAGCTCAAATCATTTACTTTTTTCAAGAGCGGTTTCAATTGCAAAATCCACCTAATGCTATTAGGTACCTAATCTCATATTTAACGAGGCGTGAACCAACAAAATAATGAAGTGTGTCTTAATGAGTTGTTAATGAATGCATTGTGCCGCGCCGGCCGCCTGAGGGCATGTAGAGTCATCCCCAGTAAACCGACGTGCACACAGAAACAACTATTTTATCGGGTTGGTATTAGATGGAATTCGACGCGTTTTCAGCTACCACCGAACCGACACACTTATGAATTTGCTGGGACTAGGATTGCTAGGACTCTTGGGTCTATATCACTATTATGTTCTATGTGTGACGGTCGGAATAAAAGATAGGTGGACTTACAATCTTTTCCAAGGGTCTCCTCGGAGTCGGAGAAAGACTGAGCGCCACCCTTATTCAGAAACCCTCCCATTGATTGTTTTTGAGAGCATGTGCGTGAATGGCGATTCGTGGTCTGCAGAGCACGGCGCAAAAACGTCCCTAACACAAGAGTGACCCTCTACTGTCACAACTTTGCTGTGTCGTGCTTAAGAAGACCAGGGGGGGGTAAGATAAGTCTTCATTGTCAACCGTGTTTACAAGGTGGTAGCAACAATGGGTCACAAATTTAATGCGAAGTTCATACAATTTGGCGAAGCATGGGTGTGAACCGCGCGTAACCAGCGTAAGCGCAAGGCAAGGCACGCGTCAACGCCCTGCGATGGGCGCGATAACGCCGCGATATGATAACGCTAAGATGTCGCCATTCAGTAAACAAACAAACATTTTACTGTTGCTTTATACGATAAACAAATACTACTATGATGTTGGAGGATCCTTCAGTTTTATCGTACAGTGAGGTCAGTTCTCATGGTCATATGTATTTGACAATAGATCCTATGGATCTATCTAAAAGTCAACGTAAATATATTTGACAACAATAGGTATTTAAACACCAGCTGGTGCCCGCGAACATCGTCTCGCCAAAAGTTTTTGAGCCAACAAAAGCGGCACATCCTGCTACACTACTATTGCAATGCAATACAGTCATTTTCATATCTCTTAAAGTTTTCCCTGGCCCCTTAGGTACTTTACGACACTGAAATTCCGTAAAATCAAATTCGGTTCCTTTCGGCTTATTTAAATTACCCACTAAAACAGTGCCAGAATCTAGATACCAATTATGGATGCTAGTAGAGGTAGAGTCACTTGCCTTGAGTCGACCGACATGCTTCACTCTGTGTAATGTAATGGTGCTACCTACTTTAAATGACTCTCAGGCAAAGCTGAGTAACCATAAAGTAGGTAAGTTCTTAAAGAAAGAATTCAAAGAAAGAAACAGCAGCTACTTAAAGAAAGAAACAGCAGCCTTCCGCTAAAAACTTTATTTGATAGACATACGATTATGTAAAGTAAAGGGTTTGCTTGCACGTCACTGCGCCTACCATTGCAGTTGAGGCGGAAGATATTCATTCAACAGCATTGACATGACCGTTTGATTCAGCACAGCCTTCCGCACAAAACCTCACGAAACATGAGTCGTCTTGACATATCGGTGTGAATGGATCGCGCGTCACCCCGTCTCCCGTCATAGAGCCATGTCGTCGATGCATTTCACGATCACGATGCCATTGAACGGCCGAAACTGCAACGGGCGCGCTGCCAACCTCACTTCAGTTGCCAGCCCCGTGACGTCATCTTGTAAGGTGATTTATCGATAATATAGGCGTGATTTACATAACGACAGGTCAGTGAGATGTGAGGCAGGTAGGTGACTATAATAGAACTGCTTTTCTGCATAGGTAGGTAGGTACACATCAGAAAGAACAGCCACGTTTACTCCGATTAAGACATTTCTTTTTTTCAAAGGAAGGTAAAAAGTTTATTAGGTAGATAAATAGAGTCATAGGTACAATACTTACAAAACATAAAAACAATACAGACAACTTAAACCTAGATCTTACATCTCACATTATCTCGTAGAAACTTAAATCTCTTCCAGGCAACCTTTACCTTGAAAGAGACTAGCTATTGTAACATAAAAGGTACGGGTAGGTGAAATAACCCTGCCTACCTAGTTATCTCATCAGGTTGGTCTTTAGAAATATTCAGGGCTCAACTCAAAATCCCGGGCTATCTCTAAGTTCGTCAACGGGGTAGGTATTTATATGCCATGATGGCTGAAGACCCCAAATCCTGAGTCTTATAATTTGCCTATCTTGCTTAGCTGCAGCGAAATGCCAATGATATTCTTAGCCAAAGAACGTAAATAGACTAAAGATTCACATGTTATATTTATATGTATTTATACTTGAATAGCAGCTATAGGTATGTAGGTAGCTATATTGATACTAGGAAGACCTAACCTACGCTCCTATAACCATACTTATATATGAGAGTCATAATTTTTCGACGTGAAAAAACTAGGTATAGGTACATAATCGTGCTTAGTTAGGTACTTACCTAGGTAGCTACTGCGTAATTAGATGCACGCTTGAATAACCTGTGACCTGCTACCGGATCTGGTCTGCAATACAATTTGTTATGATATGAGACAGATAAATCTAATTAAGCTAATAAATGAAGTTGAAAATTTATTTACGGAAATTAGCTTTATTATCTATCGGCACAGACACAATAACCTGTTTATGATAATTAGATAAATACCAACTTACTTAGGTATATGGTTAAGATGTGCGCTGTGTTGTGATTTAAACGATAATTGCTAAACTTACATTACATAACGTTGTAATATACGGGGTATTAGGGACGGTGTAACGAAAACTTTGCAGGCGTGCTCAGACCATGAAACTGAACAACTTTAACTATAGAGCCAATGATGGGAAACGAAAAAAAAATTCCGACCTCCCATACAAATTCTGTCAGCTGATCGTGTATTTTGTATGGGAGGTCGGAAATTTTATTTCGTTTCCCACCATTGGCTCCATAGTAAAAGTTGTTCAGTTTGATGGTCTGATCATGCCTGCAAAGTTTTCGGTACACCGTCCCTAACACCCTGTATTACAACTGACTGGTAACATTAGGTTCCAAAAGTCGGAATAATAAACTAGACCAAATAAGGAAGGACCTACTTTATTATTCGAACATATCTTATTCTGCCTGGCCTGCCCTTTTCCCAAATCAGTTGGGATCGTTGTAACATATTATATCCAACCATAGTAGGTATACAACTTAAAACTTAGGTACTGGAAATTAGTTGCAAAACTATTCCGTAGATAGAGCCCTGCCATGTGTTAGAGAAAAGTTAGAGGTCAAGATGCAATTGCTAAGATTGAGCCGCGGTAGTCCAATTGGTAAAGACGTTGCCAAAACAGATGAGGAAAGCCGCAGGTTCAAAACCTGACTGTACCTAGTGGAAAAACATCGAGGAAACTCTAGGTATTCCCAGTGGCGTAACTAACTAACCAAAGGCCCCGGGGCAAAACTTGACCAGGGCCCCAAGCCCAGAACGATCCACCGCGTGCCGCTAGGGAATACCCGAACCGCCGGGCCCGAACCCGGTGACCGCCGGGTGAATTCCCGTGCATAAACATTTTGATATCGATCGACAGATAGCACTGGCAAACAAATCTATAGTAATAGCATAGACCATCTATGCCTGAATATATCAAATAAGTTTCCGAATAAAGGTCGGATTTCGGGTTTACTTATTTTTGAATTTGGAAGAAATTTTTCCTAGTTTAATATTAGTGCTTTAATCAGGGCCCAAAGGGCCAGAGGGCCCCCAAGGCTCAAGGGCCCCGGGGCACTGCCCCGGTTTGCCCCTTCGTAGTTACGCCACTGGGTATTCCATCCTTTTAGCAGTAGGTAGGTACATAAGTAATTGAAATCATTTGAAGAAGCATAGGTTTTAACATTCAATATCATTATTTATTTATAGAAATAAGTCCAGTCGTGTGGATCTTTTCAGACTCTACCATTGTCATATCATAATCAAGTAGCTCTACTCTATTTTCCTGTCTGTTATGAAGATACAAAAGTATCGAAAAACAAATTGATCTTGACCTACATTCCCGTATCTAGGGACTTGTTTCTCAACGACTCTGTTTATTTCGGTTTTCATAATTTATGACTCTGTGTTAGAATAGACGTCTATTTCCAGTCGCCGTCTGAAGGGACACTGCGGATGTGCGACTTCGATCACAAATTCACGAAGAAAAGGCAGCTGTCTTCTATTTTACACCAATATTTTATTCTCTGTACCATGTAACAACGGAGTAGTGAATACTGACTGCCGAGTGTTTCGGAAAGCACGATTTTTGACGTTTATTTAACCAGAGTGGTATTTAAACCAATCTTATGTCTTTTATCTAAATAAAAGGCACATATTTCTATTCTCGAACAGAGCTCATCATAAGGCAATCGATACTCTAACATATAGATGTAAGCCCGGTTTAAAACCAATTCAACCAAATCGTTTTAAACGAAAAAAACCGTTTTAAATCATAAACAACCGTTTTTTTCGGTTTAAAACGGCGGATGGTTGATAACAATGTTTTATTGATTTTAATACATTTTCGTAATATTACAAAGGTAAGGATCACTGAAATGGATTAATGATGTGATTTTGCGGGTTTATTACCTAGTTTGTCGCTCCGAGGCCCGAGCGTAGGTAACCTATGATGAGCAAGTCAGTGTAAAATCGTTGGAAACACCGAATTTTGTATATACAGGGTTATATTAATAATTTGGATGTTCCATACAAAAATTCATACCTAAGTACCTACTCGGCAAAATTTTTTGCATTTCGGCACGATTTTTCTACAACGGCCCTGAAATATTAGTCAGACGTGGCGATAGCGGCTGTATTGTAGGTACCTACGGCTGTTTACGCTCTGCCTACCCCGCAAGGGATAAAGGCGTGATTTGTGTATGTATGTATGTGTATGTAAAACACAGAACTTTTTTTTTCGTAGGCGAGTTTTAAACGGTTGAAAACGGTTGATTTCAGGTTTTAAACCGCGAAATTTGGTTTTAAACGTTTTAAACCGGTTGATTTACATCTGTACTCTAACATAACAACTAAGAAAAAAAACATGTATTGGAAAATTAAAAAACCTTTATTACGGTTCGTCACTGCCATCTATACAATGCTTAGCGAACTTAAATAGTGCTTCTATTCCTCCAAAGATGGCTCTAATAAAATAGTTATGCTACTCACTACTAGATGTCGTTGTAAATTTCATTGAAATGGCAACATTTTTCTTTCGTCATTCATTATTTTAGTTCATTCTAACTTCCGGCTGTCAATTAGCAGCTGAGCTGTCATTTGTGATGTGATTTGCGTTTATATTTATTTTATCACAAAAACGTTTATTTACGTTAGTAAAGCCGCAAAACCATTGAAAATTGTTGCTGAGAAGTCAAAAAAGTCATGGGGCTTTGTGACGAAGGTAAGAAGTTCAAATTCTTATTAGAAAATCCTTTGATGTGTCGTAATCGAAGTAAACAAGATAATTAACTTGTATCTGGTTGTTCATGTGTTATATCTTTGATATACGTTCAGATCGGTAGTCTGTCGTGTAGTTTTTATGCATACAAAGACGCTTGACACGATATAGCTGCATCTTTATTCATTTCTAGGTTTTTACATCCACGTTACTCTTTGTATAGTCATGAATACGTAAAGTGCAGTCTCACAACCAGTTGTGTGAGCTGTAGTGGCATTTGTAGGCTCAAATATTTACATGTTTGTTTATTAGTTAGCTCGCAGATGACGGAAATAATCTGAGAACATGTTTGACCTCCAAATGTTGCCCAATGTTTAACTATGCTCATTATCACAATGTGTTGAAGGGCTGTCCAATTGTGGGTCAATAAAATGTATATAGTACACTGACGCTAGCTCATCCAGTGGCTCATACACTGGATAGGTATTATTTTAATCTAAATTAAGCTTTAATCTTCATTTCCACATGGTTTCAATAATAAAAACATTTTAGATTCTCTTGGTTTATATTATGTACCAACATCAAAAGTTCTTTTTCCTTATATTGATTTAATTATTCATTCAACAAACACAACATAATGTTGTTTGCCCCATCAAAAATCCATTACCAAAATGTGGGTCAACTAATTTTGTATCTATGTAATCTCTTGAATTAATTCTAAAAACACAACAATAGTCAACAGATTACTAAACTACACATGTTGAAATTTTCAAATGTTTTGGAGGCATTGGAACATTAAAACACTTCCATAAGCCCTATAAAACTAAAAAAACACATCATCTTGATAAAATTCACTTTGGAGTTTGAAGTACATATTTACTGAATATTATTTTAGTAATGTCACTGTTGTTCAGTACAGAAGAGATTGAAATTGTTAAAGATAACACTTTTTCAGTAGGTAATCTCAGAAAAGACAATCCTTGATCTTTTACCTGACAGCATCAGAAGGACAAACATATTTTATTATAATTTTTGCCTGATCAAAACAGGTGTTGAGTATCAGAAGGAATTATATATTATGTATTTGCAAGTCAATCTAGTTATTTATTTAAATTTTATGTGAAAATAATTATCATTTCCTCTTTGTTCTGAAAGTGATTCACCTCAAGTACACAAGTTCACATTGATTTAAATACAAGCATTGTGGTCTATAGTACTTATTTCAAAATACAGCCTTTGTTAGTATAGGTCTGTAGTTAGAGTTTGTGGCAGCAGCTCTAGCTCTAGGGCACAAATTAGCTTCAATTGTGTGTACACAAGAGACCTATCAATTGATGCTTTGTCACCATGTGGAATGTACTGATATGTAGGTATTAGTATTCAAAGAATAGTATAGTTTTGCGTTAAGACAACAAAAGCAGTATTATCTATTAATGGTGATGATAGTATTGCTAGGTAAATTAATATGCTATTTTATTGTCTTTACAATAATAAGTGACG
Source organism: Phthorimaea operculella (assembly GCA_024500475.1). Classification (NCBI taxonomy): domain Eukaryota; kingdom Metazoa; phylum Arthropoda; class Insecta; order Lepidoptera; family Gelechiidae; genus Phthorimaea; species Phthorimaea operculella. The sequence goes on from JANFCV010000196.1 coordinate 294,861, forward strand.
ATGAATGAATACATTTAAAATTTTAAATTGTTGTGTAATATAACTTTAAAATTTACTAGGCATTACCTCATTTAGATCCTATTATCTTAATATATTTGTTTACCAGACATCCAAACAAACAGTGATCATTATTATTATACTGGTTTGGTAAGTAAGTCGTACTTAGCGCATTTTGTAAACACATATTTAAGGATAAATTTTCCACTTTTTGTTAAATATAAAAAAATAGAATATTTAAAAACAGTTTCCATTTTGTAACTTTGTCTCTATGCCATTCCGCAAAGTACCTATAAATAACAAGTATGACTGGATTACTCAGAAGTAAAGACACATCAAGTAAAATTGTAGTGCAACTGGTATTTAGCCTAGTAATTACAGTCTAATGCAATTTTTGCCGCGTCATTATGATTGCTCATATTTCTGATGATAAAATTACAAAATGAGTAGGTACCTAGATGCTTATCTAGATTAATACCGCACACTAAAATTACAGCTTAACTTTTTGGAAGAATAAGTCTAAATATGCAATAAGCTTCTTTCCTGTCCATCAAATTCGCTGTTTGTCTAAGTTATTGAATTAGTAAATTACCTACCTGTACCTATTTGTTTGCTACAAAAATAATACTAGGCACGTTAACTTATTTTATTTGGAACAAGTAGGTATTACGTTTGTATAACGATATATTGCAGAGTACAAACTACAAAAGTTCTGCTATACTTACTTCATTCCCCAAGTCCAAAGTCCGATCACAAACATGTAACTAAATGCCGAAGCAGTCGTCGAGGTCAATTGAATGTATCGAGGGATTCGAGAGAACTCGTTACTCTCGCTGCAGGCAGCCATAGAAGTCCAAAGTCCAATCGGCTGGTCTAATAACCCACTATTTTATACAGGGCGTGAAAGAAATAGAGCGAAGTCCATTTACTTCGCTCAGAAAGACGCATGTTTTACGTTGTTTTTTTTTTTTTAATTACAGAGCACTATTTTATAGCTCAAAAAAATCCTAATAGGAATGAAGCAAAGTTTTCCAGTTTCATGGGCCGAGTAGTAACATAAATCTCCATTACGTTATGCGCTGTTTTTCTAACACTATATTTTTGCGGTTTGATTTTTTTCCACTGGACCTAGACAAGTATTTTGTAATAACCATTTATAATCCGTGCTATTGCATAAATAAGTCGGACTTATGTTTTATCGTTTACGTAGAGATCAAAGTTTAAAATTAAGTGCCTGTATTCTGTGTGTTTTTCTCTGATCGATACGAATTATCACTATTTCAAGTAACATTTAATCTGTGATATTGCTATCACAACCGGACTTTGGTATTTCCACTTGCGTAATGTCCAAAGTACAAGATTACGTGCTAGATATTACTGCAAGTCATTCTCAATTATCTTCACTTATTTCAAAACGCGGTCAGAGTCATACTCTTGAATGTAAGGAGGCGTAGGTACACTAAAACATTTGCCACCGTTATAAAAATGGTGTTTGTTGCACTATCAGCAATATACCTTAAAAAAAACAATTTCCGAACTAGAAAAACAAACTTTACGCCTAAGGTACAAAGTCCAATATTTGTTTATGAATAACATGAACTCAAGTAAACTTTCTAGAGAAGCATTTAACATCATACAGAAGAAGATTGCATTTGATTTATTTGCATTTACAGAACCCGGTTGATTGTTAGTAGGCAGGTCCAAAGTCCATCAACCAGTATTGATGTCATGCAAATTCTAGTACATAGTAGGTGATACGTAGGTAGTTAGAGGTACTTGCTAAGGTAGATGTTAATATTTCATTTTTGAGTGATTGGTTTGAAAACTCTGACACCAAGGTTCATCCAGTCGTTTATTGACTCGGTGCCACACAAGGCTGTTTTTCTTCCAGACCCGCAGGACCAGTTCACTTTTAACCTTTGATCTCAATTATTTTCTTTCTAAACTCTACATTCTATGGGTACAACATTCTGGAATAGTTAGGAATATTTGCAATAGCAGCAATAGTTAGATTTTGCGGCTTCAACTCATCGATGAGTAATTTATTTGTAACTTCATCGAAACTGATAAAGGTGGACTTTGCTCCCGCTCTATTTATCACCAGCTAGAGATAGCAAAGTCTGATGAACGTTCAATAAAGTGCAATTTCAGCATTAGTTTATAATTTCTTACTTACTTTATTATTACTTACTTATTAAAGTATCGCTCTCTTTTTTCGGTTTGCATTTTGCTGAGATTGCTAACGAATTTTCACAGTGCTTTTACACAGCGAAGCCAACGAAATGCCGTTGAATTTATGACGCCGTGACGCGGAAAGCTGAAATTTGATGAAATTCATATTTGCTTATTTTAAAAAATCCTAGGTAGGTAGGTACAGGGCTCCGTTCGCCAGTCAGGTTGCCGAACACACTACAAGATTTTTCATACATTCTCTGATAGGAGATAGACCATAGAATTTGACCACCCTCTGCAGTGGTGGCCAAAGACCAACAGGATTTTCGCACTGTTAATGACTGAAAGATACTGCTGTGCAGTTTGCAAAAGCGTATTATATGCAACACCTCAACAATAACATCAACATCAGGTGTTAAGGCCTGGATCTTATCAGTCATCAGTACTTAGCTCCTGTGATTGAATATATCATTTCCGAGATTCATTATCAGACAAAGTAACAAACACCTCTCACTTGTGGATGATGAATGGATATCATCGACTTCTGTATTTCAAACTGTGTATTAAACTTGAAAGTTGGTGCCTGCAAACTGCCTTTCTAACTTGAAGTTCTGAATCTGATGGAAGAGGAGCCTGTTTTGTTTAATTTTATGAAACTTTATTACACAAATATGCAAATGGCGGGTCAACAACAGGATAAACAGAGAACTCAATGCGGGTGCACTTAAATGTGGAAAAAGGTTCAAAAATGAGTTTTTTTTTTTAAATAACGCTCTATTTTTTAAACCGTGACAAACATGTATTTATGGTGGCGGTAATACCTGTGGATGTCAAGGCTATGGCGCGTCACGTCAGGCCTTGGTCGCGGGCATGTTTGCCTGCGCGTGCGTCTGACGTCAGCGCCACCTCTCGACACCGCAAACAAACTGGTTGCTGCAGGTGATCCAAGACCCGGAAACTTGGGGTCCTTTGGATAGTAGTCACTTGTAGTACCAACGATCACTGATTGGTCTGCGACTTAATCAGGAGAATTTCAGTCTGATATAAAGAACACATTTTTCTAACCTAATCTGCCTACCTACCCTACCCACATGGCACGACTATGCCTTGTTTATAGAATCCGATTAAACATGCATTAGTAAAAAATTCGCGCACCTGCTAAATTATCTCATCTTGTCACAGATACAAAAACAAACACAATATCAGATTCGCATATAACGAGGAGATAAGTTAAGTGGCTGTTAACTATTTGAGCATCTTGTTGCTACGGCGCCTGTACAAACGAGAAATCTTATCTGAAGAATCGTATGATAATATTTTAAAAAATATATTTTCTGATGTTACGCTGGCTTCAGCCCATAAACTGACTTTGTATTATTGTAATTGTTTAAACTCCATGTTGTTTTTTATATCATAATCATTAATTCAATATCATCTTTAAAACTCCATTAAGTCCTCCAATTTCATGTATTTAAATATTGTTTCTTAGAACCAAATCTCCTTCGAAATAGTGGTTTACCTCTAGTAATTATAATCGCTTTAGTTAATTATGTCTATTGAATAATTTGTTTTCCGCATTTTTTCAACAATTTATTTTTATCTCATCAGAATATTGACAAGACACAAAAATAATCTTGTTTTTACCACCTACGGTCTTGAATAGGATGCATTTTTTAGTATCAATCACATGTAAAGCCTCGTGTTTGTAAATTGATCATAATTAAATTATGTTATCATGTAATTTTATTTTACTTGCGTGTCAGTTACTAAACATTATCGTTTGGGTAATCGATGCTTCACCTACAGAAATAAGAATTGTTAATCTTAAATTCTATCTAATACTAACATTGTCTGACATACATATTATTTATGCTGATTAGTATTCTACTTATTGTATTGTATTAGGTACTCTTATGCCGTGTGGTAGGGGCTAAGAATACTGCCACCCCTAGTCCACTCAGGGTGCTTCGTAAAAGAATTTTTGACCTCGGCTGAATACCTGTCAACTATGGTCAACCGCATGGTGGCGGTGATACCACCTACAATAGCATTCCCAAAAAGGGTTGACGTCAGGCAGGCGGCCGGTCATAAAACATTGCCAAATCCTTTTGCTACATAATTTTGTGCTCTAACAAAACATGTTGCGCCGCCCCCACCGATTTGGGATAAAGGCAGGCAGATGATGATTTGATGATGGTACTGTACCTTGACTGCTCCTGAAATTTTGTTAAATAGGATAAATAAATATAAAAAATAAAAGGTATAGGAAATGAAATCTCATTTATTCATTTGGTCATTCATTTCATTTGCATTTAAGTAATTCCTTGAATCAAACAAAATAATAAAAATAGTCCTTTATGAAAACTATTACACATTTCTTAACCCATTTCTTTTGCTCATTCATGAATCTGAAAAAAAGTACAGTCCAGCAAAAAATGGAACTAAAAAAAAATTCATACTAAATTGTTGCCATTCATAGTCAATGTTGCCATTTAATTTTGAAATTTCATACAAAGTGGCGCCCTCATTTTTTGTCTACTCTTTTGGACCTACTATTATTTATTTATAGCAGTAGCTTATACGTCAGAGGGCTTTAACCCGTTTGTTTAAACACTCTGACATCAGAGCTCATCGGGTCATTCGTTGATTTTTTTTTCGGTCTGTCCCACAAGGAAAAGAAAGAATTTAAAAGTATTTAGTGACATGAATAGAATACCCATTTAGCTATCAGAATAGATGTAAACAAAAGCACGTGTTTGGTTCGGTCGGTTGATCCGTTTGCCAGATCGAGGACATTCGAGGGTAGCGACGTAGGTACTGTTAACCGGGCCGATACCGGGTCGTAACCCTGTCTGCCCTCAGATAGCTGCCCGATACTGTGTGACTTGCCACAGAGACTCACTTAAATACAATTTTATTATTTTTTATTGGAAATTCAGGTGGCAGAAAATAAATGGAACTTACCTTACTGGCCTTGCAGGTTAGCTAGTGTCAAAAACTCTATTACTGCATTCGTTTAGCAAGTTCGTTTCAGTGATGCCGTTTTGCAATGCTGTTTGTGAAGACAGTTTTAATCAAACCCTTACTCAACAATCGGGAGGACGGATTTAAATTGTCTACAACATGGAGTCCGGTAATACATACATACATACATACATCACGCCTCTTTCCCGGAGGGGTAGGCAGAGACTACATCCTTCCACTTGCTACGATCCTGACAAACCTCTTTCGCTTCTTCAACGTTCATCAATCTTTTCATGCACGCTCGTCGGTTTAGGGTACTCTTGACCTGGCCTTTCTTTAAAACGTCCCCGATTTGATCTAGGTACGTCCGTCTAGGTCTTCCCCTTCCAACGTTTCCATCCACACTCGCCATATATACTTGTTTCGTTAATCTTCTTTCATTCATCCTCTCAACGTGGCCAAACCATCTAAGCATTCCTTTTTCTATACCAGTCACTAAGTCTTCTTTTATACCACAACGTTCCCTTATCACGCTATTCTTAATCCTGTCACTCAATTTTACTCCTAACATACTCCTTAACGCTCTCATTTCTACCGCATTTATTCTACTTTCATGCTTTTTCTGCCATACCCAACTTTCACTCCCATACATAAGTGTTGGAACTAACACCCCTCTATGCACAGCCAGACGGGCCTTATTAGACACTTTCTGGCTTTTCATAAAGGCATGCAACGCTCCATTCACCATGTTGCCGGCATTCACCCTCCTTTCAATATCACTTTCACACTTTCCATCTGATGTAAATTTTGATCCCAAATATACAAACTCTTTCACTTGCTCCACTCTCTCCTCTTCAATTATAATATTACACTCTGTCGTACTATCCTCTTTTTCAAAACCATTGCTTTCGTCTTACTAACATTTACTTTCATTCCTTTCTCTTTCAAAGCCTCATTCATAATATTTACCATCTCCTGTAACTCTTCAGCCGACGACGCAAGAATAACTTGATCGTCAGCATAGAGCAGACATTTGACGAGTAAATCGTTCATTCTTAGTCCACATTCACTCTCTTTCAAATCTGTCAAACAGCTATCCATGAATAGATTAAACAGCCATGGTGACGCAACACAGCCCTGTCTAACACCTTTCTCGATATTAAACAGTTCCGTGTATGCGCCGTTGATCCTGACACAAGCACTGGAATCCTTATATAAGGATTTCAGCGCTCGTATCAAGATACTGCTCACCCCATGCATGGATAGAGCCGACCACAATTCATTCCTCACCACTCTGTCATAGGCCTTTTCCAAATCCACGAATGCGCAATAGACTTTCTGGTTTTTAGCCAGAAACTTTTCAGCTATGCACCGCAAGGAAAAGACCTGATCCGTGCATCCCATCCCCTTACGAAACCCTGCCTGAGCATCCCATACTTTCTCATCCGTTTCTTTCACCACTCTTTCAATCAACACCTTTGCATACAGTTTGCCGACAACACTAAGAAGGCTTATACCGCGATAATTTTTGCAATCTAACTGCGACCCTTTTCCCTTGTACAATGGTACTATAACAGCCTTGCACCAATCACTTGGCACTCGACCGCTTTTCCAGCAAAGGTTGAAAAGGAGGTACAGCTGACTAGCCACTACACCTTCGCCAGCCTTCAGCATTTCGACCGATACTCTATCATATCCTGCAGCCTTTCCAGATTTCATGCTTTTCAATGCTTTCACGATCTCATCCATATCAATCTCGCTTTCGTTCACAATTTCATTCATTTCTTCCGTAGGTATTTCTTGCGCTACGTCTTCTTTCTCAAATAAACTTTCAAAATATTCCTTCCATCTTTTCAATACACATTCTTCACCTCTTATTATACTACCATCCTGGCTTCGAATCCTACTCAACTCGGACGATGCTGTTTTTCCTCGAGCTGTCCTTATGGATTTCCAGAAAACTTTCAAGTTGGAACGAAAGTTTTCAGATAGCCTCCTATCAAACTCATCCTTATACTCATCTTTCTTTCTTTCCACTGTCTTCTTGACTACATCTTTCACACTTTTATACTCTTCTCGTGCTTTCGCTACATCCTCATCCGTCGCTTTTAACATTCTTCGGTTAGCTTTAGTAGCTAACCAATCCAACCATGCTTTTTTCTTCTTTTGCACAACTTCTTGCACTTCTTTACTCATCCAAGCACTCTGTTGTGATTTTCCTTTCATCCTTTTAGAAACTCCACATACTTCTATCGCAACATCCACAACACCTTTCTTAAATCCTTTCCATCCTTCTTCAATGTCAGACATCTCATCCAAGCCATTGAACTCCTCTTTCAATCTTCTAATATACTCCTTTTTTACTTCCTTTTCTTGCAATTTTTCCACTTTCACTCTTTGCAAAACACTAGTACGCTCAGTCACTCTGTGCCGCCACCGATTGAAGAGACCACTTATTCGGGATATCACCAGGAAGTGATCTGAGTCAATGCCGACACCGCGATATGCTCGAGTATCCAAAACATTCTTCTTCAACCTTTCATCCACAATCACAAAATCAATCATCGTTCTTGATGTACCTTCCGCTCTCGTATAAGTGTGAATCTTTTTGTGTTGAAACATTGTATTCGACACAAAAAGATTCCACTGTAAGCAGACCTCTAACAAACTCTTCCCATTTTCATTAACTCTTTCATCACCAAACATACCAAGAACTCTATCATACCCATCTCGCTTCATACCTACCCATCCATTAAAATCTCCTAGCATAATAATTAATAAGTCCGGTAATAGACAGAATAAAAACGCGCGATTCGCCATCGGACCGATCGTCGGACATTGTGAGTGTTGTGTGCCGGCCTAATGTGTAATGTTTACAAACAATTTAAATTATTAAGACAATATGTGGGTAGCAGAAAATCTAGTTGCCCACCGCCCTGATGACAACTCGCTGCTACTTCAGTCTGCTCGCGACCACGACTGGTGAAACCCAGTCGAAACGTCGAGTTTCCAGGTAAATCGCTTATTTACCTAAAAAACTATCGCGATAAGACTCGTTAAAGTAATCATTATATATTTTTTCTCTTTTTGCCTTCAGCAATTTCAAAACAGCTTCGATAACGGTCATCATCATCATTGCTCAAAGGTGCTAAATCATTGAATGATGTAACCGTACATTAGCTACAAGATGTTTATTACAACCAAACAAAACATTGTTTTTCTGTTGCAATATTTGATGTCGTAAATAAAGTCAAATTGCGTTGGTTTTTCATTTTTATTAAAGCAATTATGTAAGTAAGCACTCATTTTCCTGTTGTATAATATGATTATTCTTGTATAAGATTTTTGTCATCATCACTTACAAATACATCGTACAGGTAACAGACATTGTACCTACTAAAATAACACCGAACGAACGTAGAAAAGCAAACAAAACCATTGCATGTTATTACCGAGTTTTACACATACATATTACACCTTGATCCCTAGCGGGGTAGGCACAGCGTTTATAGCCCTGAAAAAAAACCGGCCAAGAGCGTGTCAGACACGCCCACAAATAGGGTTTCGTAGTCAACGTTTAAATATCAGGTTTTTCAGCATTACAAACTTAATTTTGTTGCTGGTTTGTTAGCAGCAGTATGATGACCAACCGCAAATAGAAAAACTCATTTTTTTCTGAAACCTTTAAGGGTACGATATCCGTTATAGTTTTCATTGTAACTACAGATTGTAGGCTATATTCCATATTTATTTCAAATTTTTAGCGTTTATACTTTAGAAGTTACAGCTGGAACAAATTATGGGTCAAAAACGCCCTTTTTAAAAGCAAATATCTCGTGACAGAAACATTTTAGAGAATTTGTTTCAAAGAAACCTCACCTTAGTTTTAAAAGACCTATTCAACGATACCCTACTCAATATTACAGAAGAAAAAAAAATTTTTTGCCCCCCTTTCACTTGTATGGGAGGGGGTCCAAAAAACATTTTAAATATTTTTAGGGTTTCGTAGTCTACTAGAAACCCTTATAGTTTCGTCATGTCTGTCTGTCTGTCTGTCTGTCTGTCTGTATGCCGCGCCCTCATATCTTCGTCAGTTTTAGAGCTATCGACATGAAATTTGGTGAGAAGATAGATCGTGTTGACCCAAATATAGAAATGTTAAGAAAAAAATATTTTAAATGTTTTATGGACCCCCTCCCATACACGTGAAAGGGGGGCAAAATTTTTTATTTTCTTCTGTAATATTGAGTAGGGTATCGTTGAATAGGACTTTTAAAACTAAGGTGAAGTTTCTTTGAAACAAAGTCACTAAAATGTTTCTGTCACGAGATATTTGCTTTTAAAAAGGGCGTTTTTGAGTCATAATTTGTTCCAGCTGTAACTTCTAAAGTATAAAAGCTAAAAATTTGAAATAAATATGGAATATAGCTTACAATCTGAAGTTACAATGAAAACTATAACGAATATTGTACCCTCAAAGGTTTCAGAAAAAATTGAGTTTTTCTATTTGCGGTTGGTCATCATACTGCTGCTAACAAACCAGCAACAAATTAAGTTTGTAATGCTGAAAAACCTGATATTTAAACGTTGACTACGAAACCCTATTTGTGGGCGTGTCTGACACGCTCTTGGCCGGTTTTTTTCTTAACATTTCTATATTTGGGTCAACACGATCTATCTTCTCACCAAATTTCATGTCGATAGCTCTAAAACTGACGAAGATATGAGGGCGCGGCATACAGACAGACAGACAGACAGACAGACAGACAGACAGACAGACAGACAGACAGACATGACGAAACTATAAGGGTTTCTAGTAGACTACGAAACCCTAAAAAGCTCACTACCGCCGCCACGCCTAACAAATATTTAAGGACCGTTTCAGTAAAATCGGTAGGTATAATGAAATGACCGATTGTCAGCCTGTTGCCCAAAAATGTAACTAAACATTCTAACCTCCAGTCCCTTAGTCACCTCGTACGACACCCGTGGCCAGGAAATGGGATGATGCTATTCTAAGCCAGCATCACACAGCATCATCTTCTGAATGCCGTCCTGGGTGATATGACACGCAATATTTATAAATGTCGTATAATATTATGTATAGGTATCCATTGCTATCGTGAACTGATTGGAAACATATCCATCGGCATTGTCACTACGTTGTATTCTCGTACAATGATTTCATCTTGTTCTTGTTAGGACTTTTCTTCTCTCTCCACCTCACCAGTAAACTAAACAATAAACTGAATAGCAATGTAAACTGAACTCTCTATGCGTAATATTACACGACAATTATAAATAATACTGTTCTTAATTATTTCTACGCCATCGTTAAATCATCAATTCCTCAATATGAAGACATAGCACAGTTTAAATTGAAGTCACTTTTTGCGTTTCTCTGTCATTCTGTCATGGAAAACTCCTCCTGAACCACGCAACGGATCCTGATGCAGTTTTTTGCAATAGATAGAGTGATTCAAGAGGAAGATTAATATGCATAACAGATGGCAAAGGAAATGCCTCTTTTCCACGGGAAAAAATAATCACAACGCGCCACTAGTAGGTTGTCAGTTTCAGCCAATCCAAATAGTATGATATCGTAGCATAGATAAATGGCTTATCGAAAAAACCCTGCTATCTCTCTTATCTTATTTTAGGCACCCATGTTGCCATAATGTATTTGTTTTATTATCTGTAATGATGATAAATGGTTATCTTTATATCCGTTTATTATCTGTATCGCATGTTGTTCACAGCAGGCTGGTGATAGTGTGAAGGGTACGGTTGTGGTGGCAATGGCATGTTATTGACTTATCCGATAAACTTTCGTAGCTGGGGGTTTCAAAAGTGACGTAACTGTACCTACTGTAGATAGCTCTCTTTCTAACTTTATGGAGCTACGAGTACTTGCAGATTATATAGGGTGGTACCAAAGACCCATTTTCCTGAAAACGCCAAGAAATTGGTCTTATCCCATAGAAATTGCTCGGGCAGCAGATTTTGTATGGGAGGTCCAATTTTCTTTTTTGGCTTAGAACTTTGGTGCTTAGAAAATTGTTCAGTTTGACGTGTTGAGTTTAGCGTTTTCAGATAAGGAAGTCGTTCGATACCTCCCAGTTTTTGTACGTCGTACGTAGGTTCGTATACTAGCCAGACAGTTTGTTAAATTACTGGTGCAACTTTGAATTACTAATACATTGACTATTTTCCCCATTGTCCAACCAACCCTTACGGCGTAGAGAAAGCATCAACGCATTTACTTTGTGACAATTATATGCCCTGGATTCGACACGCAATAGCAATACCCCGTCATATGTGTTATGTTATTCTTATGAACCATCGGTCAGTTTATTGGTAATCATCGAGGTAACAAAGGAACAAAGCGAATGACAAGCTGCAGTGATGGATTACTCACCGATGCTTGCTTACATTCTGTTTATGGTAAAAGCTGCAGTTGGTCAGCTGTTTGAAGTGTGACTCGTTGTACTGTGTCGCATGTACCTACATTCGATGCCGCATCCGCTGCGCTTCCGATAAGGATGAGTCAGCCCGGGCGCCAGGCACTTATTAAGTCGTGCCATATCAGCCTCAGAAAGTCCTCTCCTGTACATATCATCATCCATTGATTAGCCGTGTGAGTCAGTTGACGGTCATTTCATATTAGACCTTTTTGTAATTGTGATTTGATATTATGGCAGATAGATTGTATTGGTCACTTTGGTCCATAGAAGTGTAGATTTGCCTCTGATTTTCGACTGTCGGTTTTCGTTAAGTTTCGATATATTTGCAGTCAGACACTTAATGAGTGTTTATGTTATTAGATATTGAATATTGTTTTGACTGGCAGCGATATCAGTTTGGTCAGTCCTTAAGAACGTTGTCTGTTTGGGAAGCTAATTGCCCGGCGCCGCCTCTGGCCGGGTGACGGGTGACAGAGGCGTTGGATTCGCGCTGATCGCGGCTATACGAGCCAGGTCATTCATTGGCGGGGCTAATCTACGGTGTCAGCGGATTTCCATTGAAGCGGATGTTGTTATGTGTGGTTCGCACACGCGATCAGTCCGTCCGAGCGCGCGCGACCAGCGAGTCGCGTCCTCATTGCAGCGCCGCATCACCGCTATCGGGTCTTCGCAGATAAAAACAAAAACATTACCCGGAACCGGCGCAGAGTCGTCATTACTCATTACCGGGCAAATATTTGTTGTAATTTTCAAATGGACGCTATTTGCTAATCGATTGATGCGCGAGACGTCGGCCAACAGTGATAACAGTGTCAATATTTGAAGTTAAATCACCTGCTGCGATTATTGTGGTTTATCGGTATCGGTGTGTTGGGACGATCAGTGTGCGTTGTGCGTCGGTGGTGTGTGGTGTAGGATGCCGGTGCTGGGCTACGAGATGTCGTCGCAGCAGTGTCCGATGGGCTACGGGGCTGGTGGGGCGGAGTACCTGCCGCCGGCGCAGGCGCTGGCCTGGGAGAAGGCTCCGGCCAGCCCCTACTTCATGCACCGGAGCCCGCTCGACGACAGGATCAACACCAATCTTACGTATAGAGAAGGTGTGTTGTTGTGCTTTTGTGTACAGTGTACATATTACCTACTCTTCTTGTTCTTCGAGTGGGACACCAAGTCGTCCAACGACCCGATAAACCCTGGTGTCAGAATTTTTCAACTGCCTATTGCAAGAAGCAGGCCTCTGACATGGTTGTGTAACGACCGCTTATAGTGCCATCCGAAGAATGGAACCATCCTGCTTTTCGGACAATCAGGTGGTATAGAGTACCCTTGACAATGTGTGATAAAGAAGTGGTTTACGCAGTAGTTACTAATGGATTAAAATGTTCTAGATATCGCTGTATCAGTATTTCACAATTAATCCGTATTTTGTGTTTTAGATCTTCTGTCTTTGGTATTGTTTGTTGTTTTATTATTGGTTAGTTATTTTATTAGGTAAGGAAGGTAACGATGATCGACCTCTAGTGACCCTGAGTTAGGTACCAACCTACTTTGAAGAGTTATTAATTATGCTTCTGTGTAAATGAAACGTAGCTATACCGCCTATCTAAATCACTGATAAATACTCACCATATTTATAATATTTGGCCAAGATAGAGCCATGCATAATCTAGTATCAATAGCAAGAGCCATGACCACAGTTGAATAAACAATACATTACCCAGGTACTACGAGCAGCAGTCTCAGCTAACAAAGGACCAAAATATACCGGTATTTTATAAGAATCCAGTATAAGTCGATTTCATAAATTATGTATTGTATGCCATGTGGTACCGGTTTAGAAAAACATCACCCCATATCTATGCCGCGTGGTGCCGGCTTAGAATACCATCACCCCATATCTTCCCCTTCACCGTGGGTGTCGTAAGAAGCGACTAAGGGATTTGACAGTTGATGAGTATTGCAATTTTAGGCAACAAGTGATACAGTCTTCCGAATAACTCGAACTTTTATCAGACGTGGTGTAAATAGCCGTTTACGCTCTGCCTACCCCGCAAAGGATATAGGCGTGATACATGTAAGTTATTTATGAGGTGTTGTAGATAGGACCTACTCACGCACTGCTTCCTCTTGTACGAATACCAAAATATAATGTTTACATGATGTAATACATTACTTTTTAAATTGATAATCAATGTTCTTTAAATAATTAGTTAAATTCTATACAACATAATCAATTTCTTATGAGGGTTTAACAAAAACTAACCTCATGTTTTTATATGTGGTTAGCAGATATTATAATGATTGACGTTAAAATCCTTCAGAAACTAGTTTGTTGGGTTTATCCATGTTTTGTAAAGGACAGCAAAACTTGCTTTTATTTAATGTGTGCTCGTATGACGCACGTACTTGGTGTAGAATCTATATTTATGTCGAAAATAGTTGTGCCTATATTTTTTTGCTATTGCCTTTTTGCTTACCTTTGTAATAAATTAATATCGAAAATAGTAACTTTTTTGTAGGTATTGCTATGATTGCATAGTCGTATCGTACGTACTCAACTAGGTAGTTATTTACCTACTAGCGTATGATAAAGATGTACCTAACTTAAAATTTACTGGCTAGGAAAAATCTCTAGTAACGTATTCTGTATTCTGCCAAAAAGTACCTACCTACTACTGGAAATTGATATTTTATTTTATTTTTTATGGATACAAATGATACATTATCTGGAATGTAGTTATGCAATTGTATTATTATTACCTCACGTTTTCACTTATCAAAAGTGTTTGTTGAAGGTCAAAAAGATTTGCCTATCTTCCTATATTTATCTACCTATCAACTCAGAGCCACTCCTGCTCAGCGGTTTCACCTGCTGCTATTAGTTTTTCAATATTTATAAAAATAATATTTAAAGTGCGGTATAGAGTGGTTATGAATTACTTAAATTGCTCTGCTATGATGAGTGCGATAACCGTATCAAAATATGTACATTGCGTGGTTTGGGAGGAGTTAGTTGTCATGGTCAGTCAGAACAGAAGTACTTCGAAATGCGAAGTAATCCCATGGCAATTACTAGTCATTTTCCTGCGTTATATAAGGTTACCCTTTAAATATTTGTACTCAATTAAAAGTAACCATAGTAACGGTAAAATGTTATTAGGATTAAAGCAGTTTTCGTTAAACGGGAAAACATTTCTTAAATCTATTCAGTGGTTATCGATTACATACAAACAAATCTATCGTCTTCGTAGTGTGGAACTGTACACTATGTATTGACCATACAGAAGACTGATACTAGAAAAACTTCCATCACACATTTCACTCGATGAAATAGGGTGCATAATAAATTAATTGCATGTTATTATTGCATTTGCAACTCGGTGCATTGATAACAAAACAGAATGTCACTGGGTGTAAAATATTGCGAATTATTGCTAAGCTGAGTAATATTCAATAACAAGTAGGTAATAACGATAGTAGCTAGGTAAAGGTATTGAACATTATGCGCAAACAATGATTGGCTATATTTTATTTGCTTCTACTTCTATGTAATATTTGAGAAATACACTTATTTGAGTGTCAAGTACGTTCTTATTTCACGATATGATAACTGAAATCTGGAAACTGCATATCTGGGAGCGCTTCTTCTGTTGGTACGTGTACGATAAGCATACTGTTTACAAATACATTCCAAACACGGTACTTGAAAGATAGCTTTAAAAACGAGTCTCAGCCCTTGTTTTGGATTAGAAAACTTGACAAAGGAAGGAGCTTATTATTTTCTATACACGTGTCACAAAATTTGTAGGTAATAGTCTTTTGTAAATTATTGAGTCGTGTAGACTGATTTTGTTTGCAAGAACTTCACGGCATTTTTCTTCTTATTACAGATAGTGATATGCAACTGGAGACCAGCAGTAGCGAGGCGAGTGCAGCGAGTTCCACAGCTTTATCCCAGCATTGCGCGATCTGCGGAGACCGAGCGACAGGGAAACACTACGGGGCATCATCCTGCGACGGATGTAAAGGCTTCTTCCGACGCAGCGTGCGCAAGAACCATCTCTACACCTGCAGGTAGCTATATCATTGTCAAAAACGGTCGACATTGACTGAGCGACCGGGAAACACTACGGAGCATCATCCTGCGACGGATGTAAAGGCTTCTTTCGACGCAGCGTGCGCAAGAACCATCTCTACACCTGCAGGTAGCTATATCATTGTCACACGCGCTCTGCGGCGACTGAGCCACCGGGAAACACTACGGAGCATCATCCTGCGACGGATGCAAGGGCTTCTTTCGACGCAGCGTGCGCAAGAACCATCTCTACACATGCGCTATATCATCGTCACACTCGCTCTGCTTCGACTGAGCGACAGGAAAACACTACGGGGCATCATCCTGCGACGGGTGTAAAGGCTCCTTCCGACGCAGCGTGCGCAAGAACCATCTCTACACATGCAAGTAGCTATATCATTGTCACACGCGCTCTGCGGCAACCGAGCCACCGGGAAACACTACGGGGCATCATCTAGCGACGGATGTAAAGGCTTCTTTCGACGCAGCGTGCGCAAGAACCATCTCTACACCTGCAGGTAGCTATATCATTGTCAAACACGGTCAACATCGACTGAGCCACCGGGAAACACTACGGGGCATCATCCAGCGACGGGTGTAAAGGCTTCTTCCGACGCAGCGTGCGCAAGAACCATCTCTACACCTGCAGGTAGCTATATCATTGCCACACGCGATCGACATTGACTCAGCGACAGGGAAACACTACTGGGCATCATCTTGCGACGGATGTAAGGGCTTCTTTCGACGCAGCGTGCGCAAGAACCATCTCTACACGTGCAGGTAGCTACATCATTGTCAGAAGCGCTCGACATTGACCGAGCGACAGGGAAACACTACGGGACATCATCCTGCGACGGATGTAAAGGCTTATTTCGACGCAGCGTGCGCAAGAACCATCTCTACACATGCAGGTAGCTATATCATTGTCACACGCGCTCGACATTGACTGAGCGACCGGGAAACACTACGGAGCATCATCCTGCGACGGATGCAAGGGCTTCTTCCGACGCAGCGTGCGCAAGAACCATCTCTACACCTGCAGGTAGCTATATCATTGTCACACTTGATCTGCTTCGACCGAGCGACCGAGAAACACTATGGAACGTCATCATGCGACGGATGTAAGGGCTTCTTCCGACGCAGCGTGCTCAAGAACCATCTCTACACCTACAGGTAGCTATATCATTGTCACACGCGCTCCACTGCGACCGAGCGACCGGGCAACACTACGAGGCATCATCTTGCGGCGGATGTAAAAGCTTCTTCCGACGCAGCGTGCGCAAGAACCATCTCTACACCTGCAGGTAGCTATATCATTGTCACACTTCAACTGCTTCGACCGAGCGACCGAGAAACACTACGGGGCATCATCCTGCGACGGATGTAAAGGCTTCTTCCGACGCAGCGTGCGCAAGAACCATCTCTACACCTGCAGGTAGCTATATCATTGTCAAACACGGTCGACATTGACTGAGCGTCCGGGAAACACTACGGGGCATCATCCTGCGACGGATGCAAGGGCTTCTTCCGACGCAGCGTGCGCAAGAACCACCTCTACACCTGCAGGTAGCTATATCATTGTCACACACCACCTTAGAACATGTGAATGTGAGAATATGCTCGCAATCCAACCTATATCTACCCAGAGATGTATGAAATGTGCAAGCTATCAAACTATGTAGTTTTCACGGAATGTAAACGTAGTTCTGTCTTAACATTCTCTATTAAGTTGTAGTATTTATGACTATTGATTTTATTGCAAAACGAACAACCAAGGCTGATGTAGAAACTTTTCTTTCGACTCGATAGAAGAGAAGAATCCAAAAACAACAAAATATTCTTTCTAATATAATAAATAACTGACAAAGTATTTTTTATTTTGTTTCAGATTTAGCCGAAATTGCGTAGTGGACAAAGACAAAAGGAATCAGTGCAGATATTGTAGGCTAAGGAAATGTTTCAAAGCGGGCATGAAGAAAGAAGGTAAGCCAACCAACCCACTGAATGTTATAATATAAAATACATACAAACATATATCACGCCTATATCCCTTGCGGAGTAGACAAATTAGCCATTTACACCACGTCTGGCAAAAGTATGAGAGTCATCCAGAAGACTGTGTATCGCCATAGCGATATGTTGTCAGCCTTTCGCCTAAAATTGCAATACACGTCAACTCCCAAATCCTTTAGTCACTTATGACGATATCTACCTATGGTAAAGATAAAATATACATGATATGATGATTATGACGTCCGTGTACGTTTTCCTTGTATGGTTATTATAAGAAAGATATCATTATTGTGATGTTTGCGCATTAGGTAGTAATACTAATATTGACGTCAGTTGATTACCTGTCTTCTATTCTATCCGTCTCTGAATGCCTGACGTCTTTATTATATTACCAAATCAAGATATTGTTTTTTCACGCAACTCATTAATGCTAGCATAAAAATATTCATTATTATAATTTGATTTTCATTGTTTGTAGAAAGTTACGATATTATGAAATGCAATAGTCAATTTTTATTACCACTTGGTAACAATAAAATGCTGTTGGTGTAGGTAGTTAAATAATAATAACCCTCCTTCTGAGGCAGTCGGGTAAAGAGAACTCCGATATTATGATTTTTGTGGCAGAAGATATGTAATTACAAGAGGAATTTATTTAAGGCCCTGTCTCCCTCTACACATGAGAAGTAAAACTTGAGACGTGAGACATCGCGACGCTTGAACACGTTTCACATTTTCTACACACGTGGCGTGAGACGCGCGTCGCATCGATGACGGACGACACTCTCTAGTCTCACAGATATCTTCTTACGTACGGTTCGCGTCTCATGTGTTAAGAAAGATGGAGGCTTGGAGGGCAATCAGATGACAATAGTGTTTATACTAGAGCTTGTCTGCGACATAACTCATACAACTAACGCAGTTTGCTGATTTGGTTTTAAGTCGTTC
This sequence comes from Phthorimaea operculella, assembly GCA_024500475.1. Lineage (NCBI taxonomy): Eukaryota > Metazoa > Arthropoda > Insecta > Lepidoptera > Gelechiidae > Phthorimaea > Phthorimaea operculella. The sequence goes on from JANFCV010000196.1 coordinate 313,491, forward strand.
GAACCGGAGAAGTTCACGAACCGTTTATCTCAGGTCCGCTGTCAATTTTATCTCCTTGTCAGTTGGAATGCGCCACAGTTATTTCTCACTTGGGGGCAAGCTCCACAGAATAGACGCGCGACGCGACCCGCGTTATGACATCTGTCAGACTAGCGATCGTCAGCCGTTACCCGATGGGGCGCGTGTCTCACGTGTAGCTTTGTTTCTCCTGTTTCATACATTTTATATGGAAACTGTTTTAAGCGTCGCGATGTCGCACGTCTCACGTCTCCGACGATCACTTGTTTGACAGATGCCATCTTACGTCTCACGTCTACTTTGAGGAGCTTGCGCCTTAGGTACTTACGGATAATTGGCGCAAAATATACATATTTCATCACACATACACAACTTTATCACTATGCTGTAAACACATTAACTCTTATTTATACGATATACCTACAAAATATTGTAAATAGTTGTTTGTTATTATGTCTAATTAGTATTGACCATTAATTTGATTATTTAATACTAATGATTTATTAGTCTGGAATTGCGACGCATAAGATATAAATAAAAACAAAACACATACCTATTACTTCACTAAAGTAAGTATAAAATTTAAATATTTAAGTATGTGTATAACAAGAGCCCAACCCAGCGGTTTCACCTACTGCTTACTGTTTTCCCTTGGGAATAAAGCATTATCCTGTGGTAACCGTACGTAACCATGGTGGTAGTTTATGTTACTCAGAGATATTGTAGCTCCAAGATTGAAAGAATTTTTAAAATGACTATGACGCACACAAAAAATACAATAGAATCTTTCCTCTTTATTATTAGTGTACGTAATTGTACAAAAATTAAGTTACAATGTAAAAATGGTACAGCTTAACAATATAAATAGTCAAAGTTCAAATTATTTCCATACAAGAGTAGGTACTTAATTAAATTATGTGTCATAGATTCCATTGTAACAGCTAACAGCACATAACGACAGTACTTAGGAAGCTTTAACAAGCTTGTTTCCGTCACTACTGTGATTCTTTGAATTGATACTAAACTAATAAGTAATTAGTAAGAATGAATATTTTCCGCATTTCAAACAGAAGGAGTCATCTGAGACGCAGAATTGCCCTCGACCTTATCGTATTTCAGTGTAATTGTCAATGGAAAATATTTGTTATTCTGCAAAACCGCGAATGAATACGTAATTAAAATAATAATAAGTCATTGCAAACAAACGCTATTTACCTATTTATTGCCAAGATATTTTATTTAAATTTATCATTGAAAAACTTTAAGGAAAACGTCTTTGACTTCAAAATCTATTAAAAGTCTGACGTAGTCTTATTACATCATTCAAATACTTTTTATACCATTTAGAATACTACTTTGTACTTAGGTTACTTCTCTTACGTTCAAATATAACGAAACCTGAACACCGTAGCAATCCTTGAAAGTATTTCTGTCTCTGTTGCAGCGGTGCAGAACGAGAGAGACCGCATCAACTGCCGGCGGCCGTCGTACGAGGAGCCGACGCAGGCCAACGGGCTGTCCGTCGTGTCGCTTCTCAATGCTGAGCTGCTCAGCAGGAAGGTCATAGATGAGGTACAAACTACAATATAAATACTAGTGGCAAAGGGTGGCATTTTAAGGTAGGCCGGAGCGAAAAATGTACTAACTAAAAGTAGATTGATGTGAGTATGGATTTGTATTTTTTTTAAAGGCAAGCCGGGAAATGGGAATGAGCTTGTATGAAACCATCGCCACCGAATTAAATATAAGTAATAGGAGGAAGATTTACGTCCTGGACTTTGCACATCGAGCTAAAAATCTGAAAATCAGAATGAAGGTACTGCTTGAGCAACCGATCAAAACTGGGGGTGATTCCAAGCGGTGAATAGCGAAGTCGGGTGGTACCGGTTTAGCACCACCTTAAGTTTTAATCAGTAGGTCAAGAAGTACCATAATGCCGATTTTAAGGGTTCTTGGACATTAGTCGCATAACTCGGTTCTATCTCCATGGCGCCAAGCAACAGATCCCATAGACGTAGCGTTGGCCAATATTGGCCATACCCTCTTTTTGCTTCAAAGACATGTTAATAATATGCTAAAAACACTTGTAAGAAATTCCTTAACATGTTCTTATTGCATGACTAGCAGTTATTTGATTTCATATCGACTTGTCAAGAAATAAAAGTATCTTGCGTGATTGACACTTACTTGTTGAAGGCAAATTTTGTAGGTAATAATGCATGTTTCAATATTTGTAAAGCTAATGTTTTCCTATTCATATTTTTATCTGGTTATACTGGATTGAACCGGTTAAATACTAAGCTTCATTAATCTCAAATGGTTTACCAAAATAGCACAAAAACATGCCGGAGCTATTTTAGGAAGACAAACAAGTACTCGCTCGTAAGCAACAAAGCCTTTTCAAATGTATTCCAATAATACTTCTCAGTTTTTTATTTATCACAGGAAAATCCTGGATTTCAATCATTTTAACTAATATCTGATTAATGTTGATAATTCGACAAATCTAAGTACAAACCGATCAATTGATAAGCGTAGGTAATAGATTGCCAAATGCAAAATTGCAGAATATTTGTAATTTATTTTTCATGTCTTTCATGCATACAATTCATCTCTAATGTAATTTATTTTATTGTAAAATAAAATAACATCTAATGTTATAATCAAGAATAACGGCTGGAGTATTACCTAAATACCTACAATTACTAACAGCATTACGTATGAAGACCGGAACCTCCAGCTACGGACATCTTATGCTTACTAGGTCTTAGTTTTAAGAGACAACGAAATGTTAATGAAGTGATCAATTTTTATTTTATTTATAATAATGTTGTATGTCCCACAGACCAACCACACGACAGACGCCGAACTGAACAACCGCAAGCTCGCGAAGATCAACGACGTGTGCGACTCCATCAAACAACAACTGCTCATTCTAGTGGAGTGGGCCAAGTACATCCCCGCATTCACAGAGCTTCATCTCGACGACCAGGTAAACTGAACAACTGAACAACTGAACAACTGCTCATTGTAGTGGAGTGGGCCAAATACATCCCCGCATTCACAGAGCTGCATCTCGACGACCAGGTAAACTGAACAACTGAACAACTGAACAACTGCTCATTGTAGTGGAGTGGGCCAAATACATCCCCGCATTCACAGAGCTGCATCTCGACGACCAGGTAAACTGAACAACTGAACAACTGCTCATTCTAGTGGAGTGGGCCAAGTACATCCCCGCCTTCACAGAGCTGCATCTCGACGACCAGGTAAACTGAACAACTGAACAACTGCTCATTCTGGTGGAGTGGGCCAAATACATCCCCGCCTTCACAGAGCTGCATCTCGACGACCAGGTAAACTGAACAACTGAACAACTGCTCATTCTGGTGGAGTGGGCCAAGTACATCCCCGCCTTTACAGAGCTGCTTCTCGACGACCAGGTAAACTGAACAACTGAACAACTGCTCATTCTGGTGGAGTGCGAGTGGTCCAAATACATCCCCGCCTTCACAGAGCTGCATCTCGACGACCAGGTAAACTGAACAACTGAACAACTGCTCATTCTAGTGGAGTGGGCCAAATACTTCCCCGCCTTTACAGAGCTGCATCTCGACGACCAGGTAAACTGAACAACTGAACAACTGAACAACTGCTCATTCTAGTGGAGTGGGCCAAGTACATCCCCGCCTTCACAGAGCTGCATCTCGACGACCAGGTAAAAACGTCTACACCAAAAATAATATATAGAATATCGACCCACATAGGCTCTGAAGAAGGGTTTCTTTAGGTAAAGTGCCAACGGCACAATCAACGAGAAGAAAAACGAACGCCCGTTCAGAAAACTCAAATGTCTAAACAACAGAAACTACAAAACGTAATATTGGCTTTCACCTAAAAAGTTCTTTAAAAGATCTATTTGATTGATCGAGATACAAGCTTCTGTCAGCTATTTGAACATGTCCGTTTTACTGTTATGACTTCGTGACGCATTTGTTGTATTTATGATGTATTTTGTCCGCAGGTAGCTCTATTACGCGCGCACGCGGGCGAGCACCTCCTGCTGGGGTGCGCGCGCCGCTCGCTGCACGTCAAAGATGTGCTGCTGTTGGGCAACAACTGCATCATCACCAAACACAACGTCGGTACGTACTATCCAGGTTCATGTTACTGAGAGCTGAAGTAGATTCATGTTACTGCAGGCCCATGTAGATTCATGTTACTGCAAGTTTGGATGACATGATCAGTCATTCCATTCATCATGACACGCGGGCTGCATCTCCTGCTGGGGTGCGCGCGCCGCTCGCTGCACGTCAAAGATGTGCTGCTGTTGGGCAACAACTGCATCATCACCAAACACAACGTCGGTACGTACTATCCAGGTTCATGTTACTGAGAGCTGAAGTAGTTTCATGTTAGTGCAAGCCGAAGTAGAGTCATGTTAGTGCAAGCCCAAGTTTTATTCATGAATGGAATGTTATTCATCGTCATCAACAACCACAACAGTCCCTTTGTTGAGGGGTTGTAGAATTCTTCCAAAATTAATAAAAAAATATTAGTCTTGCAACACTTTCAAAAATGTCAAATTCAATCGTGCTTTTGTAACATTGAACTACAGTAGTAGTCTCTATACATAGCTTTCTTCAAGTTCTATTAGAATTTCATTCACGATCCGAAGAATTACGAAAAAGTCGAAATTCAAGTATTTTCGGACTTATAGATATTTTTTTTCAAGGTCACTTACCATGCAAATTTTGCAGTACAGTACCTAGCAAGTTTTGCATTTCGCCTGTGTTAAGTAAATGTTTGTTTTCCAGACGGTCGCATGGACATCGACATCAGCATGATCGGCATGCGCGTGATGGACGAGATCGTGAAGCCGCTGCGCGAGATCGACATCGACGACACTGAGTTCGCGTGTCTCAAAGCGATCGTGTTTTTTGACCCTAGTAAGTGCTTCTGTTTTTTAGAAACAACCCCTTTCGATCTAGCCCTAGAAGAGAAAATCCGCGCCACGAAAAACGGCCCACATAGTAAGAAAAATGAACCAAAAAGTAGACAGGCCTTAACGCTAGCAGCGGAGAAAAATATTCTTCTTCTCGTAGCGTGAAATCAAGTAGCCAATACATTCGAAAAGAGGGGTAAGATATCGTTCAAATCTGCTAGATTAAATAAATAAAACTGTATTATTTGTGTGTTGAAAATAAGATTGAGGGTAGTCTTACTACGTAATGCACTGATCGTATTGCGCAATACATAATCTATTTTCGTGTTTATCAATCCACGCTTATTCTATCGGCTTATGATTAAGTTTATTGATTGAGATTGATTCTAAGTTTAAATAAATAATGTGTAGCCATAATCTTTGTTTATCGTTTCACAGCCAAGGATTTGCTATATGTTTAGCTAAAATTAATTTAGATGTTTACTTAACTGAAATAGAAAATTATTCCTAATTCGAATGGGAGTTCCTATCTGTTAATTATGTTATTGATAAGATCGATTAGATTTAGTGGGACGCATAGTTGTCCAACGATCACTAAGACGGCAGTTGCTAAACAACTACTTTGCTATCGATCGATATGGCAAACACCGGCAGATACATGCGATTTATATGCTGATTGCCTATTATAGCTTAGGCGTTAAGTTAGTAGGCGGTTTAATAACTCTGATACAATGGTTCATAAGGTCGTTCGTCGTCGTATACCGTATACGGGTCCCAAAAGCGAACACAAATTGATAGAATGGGATGCCTGGCAAATCTTGTTGAAAAATTAATGAAACCGGCGACCGCCATACGTTCGGTAGTATGCTGTTAAAGGCACATTTTTTACAAACACAACGGAATATTTCGTTTCGATTCGTTTACGATTCGTTTGGGGTGAAAACATTTGTTATTGCAAATCAATGTTACAAATGGTATTCAGTGATATATTTAGATTTGACTGGTCCATGTTCTTATTTAGATACACGAACAACTCACCAGGGGGCGCTGTAGTAAGCCGTCGAAAGGTTTTTATTTTCAAAATTTAAGTTTCGTTTTTCATTCCCCACAGACGCGAAGGGTCTCTCGCAGCCGCAGAAGATCAAGCAGCTGCGCTACCAGATCCAGATCAACCTGGAGGACTACATCAGCGACCGGCAGTACGACGGGCGCGGCCGCTTCGGGGAGCTGCTGCTGTGCCTGCCGCCGCTGCAGAGCATCACCTGGCAGGTACCTACTCCTACTACTGTACAGATCCAGATCAACCTGGAGGACTACATCACCTGGCAGGTACCTACTCCTACTACTGTACAGATCCAGATCAACCTGGAGGACTACATCACCTGGCAGGTACCTACTCCTACTACTGTACAGATCCAGATCAACCTGGAGGACTACATCACCTGGCAGGTACCTACTCCTACTACTGTACAGATCCAGATCAACCTGGAGGACTACATCACCTGGCAGGTACCTACTCCTACTACTGTACAGATCCAGATCAACCTGGAGGACTACATCGGCGACCGGCAGTACGAGCTGCTGCTGTGCCTGCCGCCGCTGCAGAGCATCACCTGGCAGGTACGTACCCAGTGAAAAAAAAAACTGTCAAGTGCGAGTCAGACTCGCGCACGAAGGATTCCGTACTAATTTCAACAAAAATCGCATAAAAATCACGTTTGTAGTATGGGAGCCTCCCAAATTTTTATATTATTCAGTTTTTTTAGTATTTGTTGTTATAGCGGCAACTGGAACACTAGCTATTTCGGTTTATGAGATACAGTCTGGTGACAGACAGACGGACAAACAGCGAAGTCTCAGTAATAGGGTTCCTTTTTCTCTCTTTGAGTACGGTATCTTAAAAACAACTAACTTTGAATTTGGATTATGAACCTGTCCATGAAAATTACATAAAATCTTTCCCCAAGAAACCACTTTTACACTTTAAAATTTTTTGTTTACTGTGCAACAGTAAAAAGTTTCTTGCCTAGCAAAAGTTTAAATTTATTCCAATTATATAATTTTTGTTTCTTTCATACAGATGATCGAGCAAATACAGTTTGCCAAGCTGTTCGGCGTCGCACACATCGACAGTCTGCTGCAGGAGATGCTGCTTGGAGGTCAGTCCCATTTTTATTGCCATGGACTTGGATTGTACGATAACAGCATTTGAGTTTATTCTACTTTGATCACATACGTAACAGTTCGCGTTACCAATTCAGGTCTCTCGCACATCTGTAACTTATACGCTCACACATATCAATTTTCTTGCTCGCTCACTTAACTGTTCTTTAAAATTTCGAACTAATGTTGCTTACAAGTAATCTCTACGTTTCTCTTCCATCAAGTTCTATCTGAAAAATGGTGCGCTCAGTACCCTTGTAAAAAGTCAAAAGGTCTGCTCAGCCACGTCCAAAACAACAGTCGCAATAAATAATCCTCTCGATCTTTCTCAGGTGCATCGACAGAGACTCCCATGGAGGAACCCTCAGGCGAACTTCAGGTGTCGTCGCCGCTGTCGGCCGCCTCCTCCCCCCCGCTCGTCCCGCAGCTGCCCCTCGACCCGCCCGCGCCCGGCCCCGGCCCGCTCTTCGAGCCCATACCCTTCAAGCAGGAGCCCAACATGTGAGACTTTTACATCTTTTACAAGGTGGAAGTCTATTAAAAAAAATGTGTTATGAGCGGCCACGGAAATAGTTATTAAGTTGGTTCTCAATTCATCCGGGACTTTATAACGGTGAAAGAAGCTTGGTGATGGCATGTTACTGGACTAGACTTTTCAGTTTTTATTTGCTACTTGCTGATGCCAAATATCAAAAGCTACTAACGATCAGTTTCATTGAATTGGTTTTTGTCGAAAATTCCATTCGCACAAACACATATTCATCATAATTTTTCTGCCTTATCGTAATTGATTCGAGATCGGATATCATGAGTATCTTATAAATGGCAAGTTCCGTAGCCGCATAGTGAAATGAAAACGTTGTTCGTTTTCAGGTTCTGGGAAGGAATATGAGCAAAATTGTTTACTTAGGTGGAACAATATACACAACTAAAATCGTGCAACTATGAATTATTACGTATTTTTGATATGAAGATGAAAAACTTTGGTTGTTCCAACCAAAGACGAATTTATTTGTCTGTTCTTATTAAGACTCTAAAATTGCATGAATAAATTATATTAATTAAGAAAATATTATTAAAACATAATATACTAAATTATACAGCTAAACGCTATTTACACTATTTATAGAGAAGGTTTCTATGTATGTTATGGATTATTTTTCTTTTTCTATCATGGTAACGGGACTAACTCTAACGATTGTAAAGGGTGGATGATAGTAACACTAAAAATTATTTGGATATAAGACTTATTTATTTGTTATTTTGCCCAGGAGTCCCGAACACCCTTCGCAAATGATGAAGACTGCCCATATTACTTCATTGTAAAGAGACTATGAAATGTTACATACTGATTGGAAGTATATTTATATTTAAGAAAATTATGCCATTCTATTCTAAGAGCTAGCGTGGCTCAGAGATCCATTAAAAGTATCACTGTATCAAGTGCTTGCAATGTTACCAAAATTCTAATTCTATTAGTGTTGATGTTGGTTACTACTATATTGTAAGGTAGTTAGACTGCAAACGCTCAGCCACAGTGGTGCCTGTATTTTATAACATTTTTATTGTAATTTTCTGTAAATTAGGTGTAGGTGTATTCTGGCGGATTTTAAGATTTAATTGTAAGTTTATTGTAGTAGCTCCTTGCGAGTTGATTTAGTAGACGGCTGTGTAGAGTTAGTTATTCAAAGTTTTTGTTTAGAGGTGTAATGTGTATCAGTCCAATCCAAAATGCGTGAAACTTATGTGATTTTTACTAAACTATCAATCTATTTTTATTGTTAAAATCATATCATGATATTGGAAATTGTTATTGATAGTTGTAAAATTGTTTGTGAAAGAATTTGGCATCAAGTTATTTTATTTTACTAGGCTATATGTCTCGAAAGTAGAAAGTTACCACTGATTTAGGTGATGGTATGTTTTTAGTTGAATGATTTAGTCACAAGCTCTTCCCTTAGCTTGAATTTAGGCATTTTTTTTATCTCGATTTTAGTTAAATCACAGCCGGTAGCTACAATATGTGATTCATCGTAGACTGTATCTACATTTGTAGAATCATTTATTTACTATTTACTTTGTAGACCATATATTTTATTGTGAAATGCTCAACATAAGTGCCCTTAGTAGGTGTGTATAACATATAAGGTGAAAGTTATTTATGTAAGGGGACGTTAGTTATGTTATGGGTTTGAAATAGTATCAATATAAGATTAAGGTGCCTTGTCGTCCTATTAAGGTGTATTGTTGAAAATGTACATACTATGTTATGAATTTTTAGTAGAATATATTTTAATAAATAACTCTGTTACAAAACGCTCTCTTTTATTTTCACCTACAAGTTTAAGCCCTCAGAAAGTTATATCGTAAAGGATTCCAAGAAATTCTGATAAAAATATAACTAACTAAATAAACAAGTACACAAATCAACTAAGAACTCAGAAAACTCACTAAAGAAAAGTCTTATGCTGTCGGCCGCACATCCAGACACCCTATATAAGAGAACAGTATACACAGGTTTTCCTGAACCAGTGTCCAGCATTCGTTGACCCCACAGCCGGTGCGTATCAGCCGTCGTCGGAGGGTCTCTCATTGACGGTGATGTATCCTTTCTTGGTGTTCCTGTTGGCGCAGTACAGGTACAGCACGGACAGCGCCGAGACCGCCGTCATCACCACCAGGGGTACCACAATCAGCATCCCATGTGTCATGGGAGACTCACAAGCTATTTGATATGGAAACAAACCAGTTAACTTAGGTTTAGCTGTTTTATGCTGTGTAAAAACGTAGGACTTTTATTTTAAACAGTCCGGAAATCAGATATAATTATTTATGCCAGTTTTTATTTTCTTGTAAGCATTTCTGACATGCATGACATTGGCAGGCTGGCGAAAGTGACGCAGTCTGCACAGACAGCTCAGCCAAAGAAAGCAGTTCGTACAGAAAATATCGCCAAAGAAGTTTCCAGTGAATACCGCTATATATAAGGGCACTGATCTATATTACCTATATAGATCAGTGTATAAGGGTGTTGGGCGTTAACATAATGGTTTCCTAATTTCGCAAGTTCTTTATTCTTTCTAGTTCAAAAAATAAAAGTTATAATGCAAGAGCCGGCTGCAGAAATACCTATCTCATCAGGTACCACAATAGGTTAACTTATGAACGTTAACGGACCAAGTTGAAAGACCTAGATCTGCCAGAGCCGATCCTGCCGAAAGATGAAAATCAGCACTTTCATTCAGGTACGAAAAACTAATGAAAATAAGAAATCTAATTCGAGTCCCGGTCGATGCATGACAATTTTCCAATTCCTTTTTTTAGGGTTTCGTAGTCTACTAGAAACCCTTATAGTTTCGTCAAGTCTGTCTGTCTGTCTGTCTGTATGCCGCGCCCTCATAACTCCGTCAGTTTTAGAGCTATCGACATCTTTGGTGTGAAGATAGATCGTGTTGACCCAAATTAAGACACGTTGAGAAAAAAATATATCAAATGTTTTTTTCATCCCATCTATTCGAAAAGAACGACTTTGGTCGCCTTTAAGTGTACCCAAAGGTGCAGTTTTCTATTAAGAAACCATAAGTGCGCCGCAAAGTTCTTTTATTCGCACTTATTGAGTTCTATATTTAAAAAGTGCGAATAAAAGAACTTTGCGGCGCACTTATGGTTTCTTTGAATTTAGAACATCTTGATGTTCAGTCAGCGCCAAAGAAATGGAACGCAAATATTGTTCGAATAAAGGCTGTATAGGACGACGGCCCACAGTCGCGCCGCCGCCCCGAAAGAATAAAAAAAAAGATACGTGCGAATTAAATTCCGCAATTTCGAAAATTTTCACCAAGAATTACACGATTGTTAGAATTTTATTTATCTTTTTGAAAAATGAGTTCTAGTGACAGTGAAAGTATAACATTAACTCCTGAAAGTATTAGAAATGAAGCAAGAAATGTGATGGATAATCTGTTACCTGCAAAATCCCGGGAAAAATATACGAGTACCTATGGAAAATTTATTGAATGGAAAAATGCAAGAGGCGCCATGAGTTATAAATAATTGTACTGTACCTATAAAATTTCTCTATTTAGTTTTTATTTGTTTTATAATATAACGTTGCAATTTACATGAGGTGCCTTTTATTTTCTCATAGAGGGTGATGAAAAGTAGAGTGAATCACTCGGGCGCAAAATATATTTTGGCTCGGGCGACGTACTTTGAATCCCTCGCTGCGTTCAGGATTCTACTAAAGAATCCCTCGCTACGCTCGGGATTCTACTCTAGAATCCCTCACTTCGCTCTGGATTCAAAAAAGCGCCCTCGCCGTAAAAGTATTATTTTGCGCCCTTATGATACAATCTACTATTGGACCTCCTTCCATACAAGTAAAAGGGGGGCAAAATAGTTTTTTTCCCCTGTAATATTGAGTAGGGTATCGTTGAATAGGTATTTTAAAACTGAGGTTTCTTTGAAAGAAAGTCACTAAAATGTTTCATTCTCGAGATATTTGCCACAAAGTAAGTATTGGCTAGCGCAATATTTGCTTTCAAAAGGGGCGTTTTTAAGCCATAATTTGTTCTAGCTGTAACTCCAGTATAAAACTAAAAATTTGAAAAAAATATGGAGTATACTTCTCAATCTGAAGTTACCATGAAAACTATAACGGATACTGTACCACTAAAGTTAAAAGATAAATATAAGTTTTTCTATTTGCTGCAAACAAACCAGCAACAAAATTAACTTTGTAACGCTGAATAACCTGATATTTAAACGTTGACTACGAAACCCTGTTTGTGGCCGTGTCTGACACGCTCTTGGCCAGTTTTTTATTTATGAGAATAGTATAGCACTGTAAGTGAATTAAAAACCCCAAGAAATAAAAATTATCAAAAATATCGATTATTTTCATCTTTTGGTGGGATCGGCTTTGGCAGATCTGGGTCTTCCGACTTGTTTACGTGTCAGTTAACGTTCATTGTGGTACTTCATGAGATAGGCTTTTACTATAACATCATCTCATAGAAATCGCAGCAACTGGCATTATACATATCAATGCTTCATCTTCATAGTTTGAAGTAAAGTGTAACGCGCGCGGACTGGATACGATTGTGAATAAAACTTGAATGAAATCATGAGAATTGTGATTTCTTCTTATGATTTCATAAGAGCTATGAAATAACAAGAATTGTGTATTTGTCTTAAATTTGTAAATATTTATTGGGATAATAAACTTTACATCCCTCATAGATTTCTAAGAAGGTAACTTCCAATCACAACAGTTTAGAATTTAGCAGACTTTCTCAAATCACAGCATCCAAAAATACATAATTCATTCCTCCGCTACCTATCATATAATAAAAGTATAAGAATAAAAGAAATAAATCTAAGCTTACTCCCTATGACATAAAAATTAAACAATCCAAAAACATTATTTCTCAATAGTGTCATCTTAGCAAAACATAATTTTTACATAAAAGTGAAATTGTTACTTACTGTACTTTGAAATAACGACATTTTCATTTAAAACATAAATGCAAATAAAATACAATAAAATGAGAGAAAAAATTATGTTACATCAAATTCTGGATCTTACGTACAACTACCATTAAACTTCTCATCATACACTTTCCTTTCATTGTCGTAGGAAGCCTTTAATTGTTTCATAATAAAAAATAAAATCTAAATTACAGTCTGAACCAGTCTGTTTGACTAACCGGCAAGTTTACAGTAACGAGTTACGTTTAATACTTTCCACGCGTAGTTAGCTTGGTGGAGTTGCTGCCTCCAGCAAAAGATGAGCTCTCACCATAGACTCCGTCTCCACATCCGGCTCACTTTTCACTTTCGTCTCAAACTCATCAGATGAAGTGTAAGTGTCGCTCTCGGCTCGAGTTTCATTTACTGTTTGAGTGTCCATTTGAGTTCCATTTTCGATAGTCTCAGTTTCCATTTGAGTCTCATTTGGCTCAGTCTGTGGCTCAGTCTTCACTTCTGGTTCAGATTTGACTCTTTTCTTTCTCCGTTCCTTTTTAACTTTGTTTGTAGGCGGGCTGTGTTGATGCGTGTTGACCCGGCAGCGCTGCCGTGTGGTGTTGTTGCCGACGTAACAGAACTCTGTGTCTATATTGTTTGTGCGTAAGTACTGCATCCATTGGAGCTGCTTCATCGATGGCTTGTCCGTGTCCGTTTTTACTTCTACGAATTTTATCTGGAAAGAGAAAGTTTGAAATAAATAATGTAAGTAGCGTTTAAAAAATGTGAACAGTGTGGTCATCGATGTATATGAAATGCGCTGGGGCCTTTTATATTCATAAAAATACACAACACTAAAAGGAATACACTTCTCTTCTGAGAACTTAAGTATGTTTTGGCGTAAACAATAAGCCTTGCAGAATATGTTGAAGACACAAATCGATTCCATGTATCTTCAAAATCTGCGTAAATAACAGCCAATTTCATCTGCTAATTCATCTATTTCAAAATGTTCGTGGCCGTGACAAAACTAATTTGTAAATTGTGTGGTAAATACTTTTTCTTCAGCATCGAGTCGATAATGGTAACTTCGTTTTTAAACCTACCTGTTTAGTGCTCGAATTCCACAGCGTGAGGTCGGGGAAGCCGCTGTGCGTACACACCTGCTCCCACGAGATATACCCTACCTGCTTAGTGCCTGTGTTCGAGATATACCCTATCTGTTTAGTGCTTGTGTCAGGAGATATACCCTACCTGTTTAGTGTTTGTGTTCCACAGCGTGAGGTCGGGGAAGCCGCTGTGCGTGCAGCGGTAGTTGGTGGCGAGGCGGCGGCACAAAGCGGACACCCGCGCGCCGCCGAGACAACCAGCAACGCCCGACAGTTGTTCCCACGAGATATACCCACACACCTGCTCCCACGAGATATACCTACCTGTTTAGTGGCTGTGTTCCACAGTGTGAGGTCGGGGAAGCCGCTGTGCGTGTAGCGGTAGTTGGTGGCGAGGCGGCGACACAGGCTGGATACCCGCGCACCGCCCAGGCAGGTCGCTACTCCCGACACTTGCTCCCACGAGATATTCCCGCGGTACAAGCCTGACAGCTCATCTGCACACAACAGAGTAATGGCTTAAGTCCAATTGAGATTGCTCCAAGTTAACAGAGAATGTCGGCCATATTCAAATTTCCCACTTTCCGTTCTCTTTAGTTTGAAAGGGACTAATTTGGTATTTGGATGAGGGAGAGAGAGATGTTTAGAAGATACTTTCATTATAACAGAAACAAACGTTTTCTAAGCAGTATTATGTAGAGGCTTCAACTGTCTTATACTTTTGCGGTCACAAGAACCCCGTTTTTACTATTTTGAGTCAGTTTGTAGGGGCTTTTCTACATTCACATGAATTAATATGTATACTCTACTCAAGTCTATTACTTTGTATCACAATGAAGCATACACTATGAGGTCTACTCACGTTCCGGCCTCTGACTCCACGTGTCATGCATCATCCTCAGCAGCGTGTCCTCATCAGCGCCCTCTATGACCTCCAGCCAGGTATCTATAGCTTCTTTCCTATTCGTATAGAAGGCTTCAGTGTATAGATCTAGCGGGAATCGTTGGTAATATGAGAGGAAGACGCCTCGCGCGCCGCTCGGCCGCGTGTATATGATGTCCCAGAATAGTAGGAAGAAAAGAGTGTTTACTATACGCCCTTCCCAATGTTCCCCTGTAATAATAATAAAACATGATATTTAGATAAAAACAAATACACATATTTTTATACTCTGTCATACTATGTATCACAAGTTACAATGTAGCCTTGTTACTAGGTGCAATGCAAATAAAGGATTTTTGTCTGATTAATTATTATGACTCACCAATGTTGCTCAGATTTACGAAACAGAAATGAGTATATAAGGTGGTTTTATTTTGTCTTACATCTCATCACGCTTTTATCCCCTGCAGGTTATCGCATCGCTTTGACAAATATCTGAAGGCCGATTAAAGTAGCCGCGCTTCAATGACAGATTGAAAGTCTGGACTGCGTCTGGCTTGTCGCCTTAAGGCTCCTACCGCCCCCTCCTCTACCGGAAGGTTCGAAATTTAAATAATATTCGGAAGTCGTGTCCGAGCTGGTCAATGAGTAGTTTTACAGAGGTGTCACTCACCATTCCAACAATCTTAGAAAATTTAGGTAGGTACGTACTCAGCATATCAAACTATTTGCGGATTATTCTTTGTAGGTTATTGTATAGAAAACGTTGCATGTTGAATGGTGATCCAAACAATATTCATAATAAAATAATGACGTCCTTACATTGAACTGATAGTTTGCTTGATATTTCTTCACATTCAGTAAAAGAAAAGAATAAATTCATCCAAAAATAAACCTTTATATTGTGATCGATCATACTTACATTTTACTAAGAAACTCTTGGAAGAAAAAGTTTTCCGAAAGTGCAAGTGGCCAGTACCTATCATTATACGCACTTCGCGCGAACTTTGACAAAAAAAATTTTTTTATTGGTGGACGACTATGGTCAATCAGTTTATTCATATAATATGAAGACACTTTTGCCAGCGTCCAGTTATTTAAAACTTACCAGTAAAAAAACAGCCTTTGGTTAGGTTACAACCTAAACCACCTGATTATCCGGAAAAAAGATAGTTTCGTGCTTTAGAAGGCACTTTAAGCACTTAAGTCTTTGTCAGAATAAGTATGATTGATTACTTAAATGGCACCTTTTACAAAACTATGTCAGAGGCCTACTAGTTGCTGCTGAAAAACTCTGACAGAAAGGTTCAATGTATTGGAGTTTTTAATGCACTCACAGCGCTATATTATACCGGGAGCAACGGAAAGGGTATAACAAGCCGAAAGGAGGTCAAGGTACTCATGATACTGAACAACTTTCTCTATGGAACATGGGTCGAAATACGAAAAAAAAATTTGAGCCTCCCATACAAACTTGCCGATCAGCTGATTGATTTACTATGGGAGGTCCAAATTTTTTTTTCATATATCGACTCATGTTCCCTAGGGAAAGTTGTTCAGTTTCATGAGTACCTTGACCTCCTTTCGGCTTGTAATACCCTTTCTGTTACTCCCTGTATAGCGTGAAATTTTACTAGTGACCGATAGCGAAATCTCAGGACCGGCTATTGATAAGGAACAACATTCCTCAAGGAACATAGGTCGAAAAACGAAAAAATATTTTGACCTCCCATAGTAACTCAAATCTGCTGATCGGCAATTTTGTATGGGAGGTCCAAAAATTATTTTGTATTTCGACCTATGTTCCTTGGGGAAAGTTGTTCCTTATCACTAGCCGGTTCTGAGTTTTCGCTATCGGTCACTAGTAAAATTTCACCTCATATAAGCGCTATATTATTCTTAAAGGTTCAAAGTGTCGGCGACTAGATCTCGCAAACGAAAAAAACAATTAAAACATAGGTTGAGATACTAGTACATACATAAATGATAGCAAAAATGCAGGGTGCGCATAAGGAACAGCAAAGGTCGAAATATGAAAAAAAAAACACATAAAAATGTTGTAAAAGTATTATTTTTTGTTTCTTATAAAAGTTGTTCAGTTTTGTAGGTAGAAGAGGGTCACTTCAATATTTGAACTTAATTAAATTTAATGCGGCACGTGCGGAGTATTGTGCAGCTAGATAGGCGTTCACTTTTAACTAACCGAGAAAATTTCTAAATCATTGGGATTTCTATGGCTTGCTTTTTTGTCAAAGGTTTTTTGTGAAGGTTTTTAATCCATTTTTATTTAGATAATCCTGTGATTTTTGGTCTTGAAATAGGTATCCTTATAAAGGGAATTCATTGCTTTATACAATTTATGGTATATTTCGGTATTACAACCTGATTCGTAGAAGAATGGGACCCGAAATGGGAACATTATTGTTTGCGTCTTTTTCATGTTACATGTCTTTTGAGCAAGATGTCAACAATAATGTTGCCATTTCGGGTCCCCTTTTTTATAAATCAGGTTAAACCAAGGATTCAGGGTTACCATAACGTCATCAAATAAGTACCTACTCAATAAATTCGTAACCCTATTCGACCTTCCCAAAATTATCAGTAACCGCGCGTTTAAACTAAAGAGACTTTGGCCGGTGACTTATTTGTAGTCCCTTTCACACATGTGCAAAGGAGCAAGTAATACGTGTGTCGCGCGACAAAAAGTCGCATGTGTGATCACGGTATAAATGCAAGTTTAAACATGATTGACATTCCATTTGTGGCATACAAGGCCTTCTTTACAAACAATATTTTAAAGGGTGAACCAGTCTATGAAAATGAACAACTTTCCTCAAGAACATATGACTAAATATAAAATGGGCTTCCCATACAAACTAAATCGCTCGGCTGGTGCATTTGTATGGGAGTTAAAAAACTGATTTTTCATTTTTCGACATACGTTTCTTGGGGAAAGTTGTTCAGTTTCATGAGTAACTTGACCTCCTTTCGGTTTTATTGGTTGATTTGTAACTTTTTTTAGTACGACTACCTACCTCGTTTTTATCTTGCGCCCCAATGAATCAAAGTAGTACTGACATTGGCATAATTATCATATCATTGGGCAAAATGCCATTATAAAAGTTGGAAAATAAGTTACGACAAATTTCTTGCTATAATAGAATTATTTCCTCAAAATGTGGTGCAAATGGGTACAAATGAACAGTTTGGTGGGTCTGCCTCATATTACGTTTATCTATGACCCATTCCACGTCAGTTTTGACTGCAGGGGAAACGTATCAAAACAAATACCTTTTATCAACCATTGATTCCTTGGAATGAATCCGGAAACAGTAAGTTTGTCGCAAGATTACTCGATAATGGTGTAGGTTTATCAAAAAGTTGCATCTGTGATGAGTTCAACATTGAATAGTGAGTAATAATCATATAAAGTTTAATAATTTTCAATAACCATTGACGCAAAACATTTGTACAATATGGTAGCATGGTCATGATAACAGTAAAAAATAGAGGTAATTTCACATTTTTATTTCTTAGTATTTTGGGATAAACTTCGATTTTTGGGTTTCAGGAAGCTTTTCCCCATATTTTGTAAAACAAAATTCAATTTTTTTCTGATAATGACGTGTCCTAGATTATGTAATATATAGGAAAACGTAGCTCGTTTTCAGCTCGCTTCATAGGAGCTCCCCCCTTAAAATGCAATGCACATGAAACCCTCGAGTCTCTTATTCGACTCTTACGACAAACACGGGAAAGAATGGGAGGATGCTATCTAAGATCATAGTACGTTTCGTTTTGTCTTACCGTCTGTAAACTCTTTGCTACACAAGTAGTCGGCGATACAATACTCCTCGGCCTCTTCCACGGTGCGCCCGCTGGAGGTCCGCGTCTCAAACTTCACCTTGCCGCGTTTGCCTGTGCGACTATGGAACAAAATACACAATGAAACATTTCAGTGATATGTATACGTAGACGCACACATTTAACTTACAATATGGCGACATTCTATGGTTCACATCAACAGACATTACTCGATGTAGGTGAGCTTGCCTATGAGCAGTGCCAAGCATTTTTAAACAAAAAAAAAAAAACAGTTTCTGAGTTTATACTTTCGTATGTCGCCTTTACTTGCCTAAATCACATCACATATTTTTGTAGCGTGAAATGTCATACTCGCTACGCTCGGAATGTGTGTTGGTAGTGCTGTTGCGGCTAGCGTTTTAGCTCTTTATAGTGTGAAATGTCAAGCTCGCTTTGCTCGCGTTTTTATTTTCTGGGGTACATACAGTTCGTAATCGCGGCTTCTTGTTCGCATTGTTCGTGTTCACAATCCGCCCCTGGCGATATAATTTATATTTTATTCTGTGTTAGAATATACAGGAAGTAACAAAAAGGGTAGAATAACCCGAAAGGAGATCAAGGTACTCGTGAAACTAAACTATTTTCCTTATGCAACATGGGTCGAAATATGAAAAAGAAATTTGGACCTCCCATAGTAAATCAATCAGCTGATTTGCGATTTTGACTTCCATTCGGCTTGTAATCCCCTTCTTGTTACTACCGGTATAAAACGCCTACTTACTCCATCGGCTGTTTCATAATGTGTTTCGAATTAAAGTCCTTTTCGAGTATTCCATCTCTCGTGTCGAGCTCCATACACATGAGTTCCCCCCTCAAAGCGTCGTGCACAGTAATGTTCTTCTGCCTGACGAGCCTGTTCGCTCGCGGGCGTAAGCAGTCTTTGGCCTCCTCTGGTAAATCGCACTTGAAGCCTTCTATCAATACTCTTGCTGCCTGAAAAAAAAAAACAAGGGTTAATTCTTTTGCTTGTGCTGATTGCGTACTGCCATTAAAATTTTCAAGTTTGTTCATTGGCCTTTTTGAGTATCGTAGTAGTTTGCATAGCAGCATAAATTTTTTATTATCCATTATATTAAAACAATTTTGAACGAATTTGTGTTTATATTGGAAAATGAGTGGGTAATGGAGGTGTAAACAAGAGGAAATATTATATATATAGTCTTACCTCATCATACTGACTCAAACAAGTATGCAATATGAGCGCCTTCTCCGCGTACCACTCAGCCTTCCTATGTGTGCGGAACCAGCCCTGAGCCAGCATGAGGTCCAGGATATATACAAATAAACAAATATAATACAAACAAAGTATTACCTCATCATACTGACTCAAACAGGTGTGCAATATGAGCGCCTTCTCCGCGTACCACTCAGCCTTCCTATGTGTGCGGAACCAGCTTTGGCCCATCATCAGCTCCAGGATATTGCAAATATAATACAAACAAACAAGTATAATACAAACAAAGTATTACCTCATCATACTGACTCAAACAGGTATGCAATATGAGCGCCTTCTCCGCGTACCACTCAGCCTTCCTATGTGTGCGGAACCAGCTCTGAGCCAGCATGAGGTCCAGGATATCGATGGCCAGCTCGTACTGCTTATCCCTCTTCAGGTCTTGGATGCCCGTGTCCAGCACCTTGATGAAGATACTGGCCGGTGTGAAACGCTGCAGCCATAGGGGTAGGGATGTGTAGCTGAAAGGTATTGTAATAAACAGATAGAGCATTAGCAAGTGTATAAGTGGGCTGGCTTAGATTAGCATCACCCCAATTCAACCGGTGAGTGTCGACGTAATAATAATCTACGAAATGGGGAGCATTATTGTGTTTGCAACATCTTGCACTACGCTGGTAAATCCGCGAGCTAAGAATAAGTAAGTATGGATTAGCCCATCAATTGGGGGAGGCCCATGTCCAGTAGTGGACAGTTGTGGTAATGTAATTAGGTGTTTATTATGAGATTAAATCGCCCGAGTATATGTGGATCAAGAAAGAGAGTTGGTCAAATAGGGTGAAATTTCCAAACCAACAAATGCAATTGTAAAAAACAGATCACAATATGCTCTTGTAAATTGCATATATTTTATTAAAGCTATTAATTGCGTAATAATTGAAGCAATTTACCGTTCCATTTCCTCTTCACTAATATCTTGATACAGCCTGTAGGCCTGCTTCACAATGTTACACTTGTCATTCAATTCAGTGCAGCTTAGGGCATCCTCGTAAATATGATGCGCTGTTAAATATCTAAAATGTAAACAATATAATTATTTTCAATCGGCTATAAGCTTCAGCCTTCAAAAATACAGGCACTCAAGATAGATAAATTGAAGAACGATGTGAACTTTAAAAATTTGGCTTAGCTAGGTTTGCGTCGACCTTAATCTAAGCAAGTGGTTCACAATTTCGCCGCCTGGGTTAGAGCCACCGTAGTGTAGCGGTCAAACACGTCTGACCCGGCTTGTCAGAAGAAGCGGTTTCGAATCCCATAAGTGGCGTGAATTTTTTACACTTGCTTTGTTTGAATTAACTTTGTAACCAAAAAGTTATGTTTAAAAATCGTTTTTTATACCTATCGAAATCTTCTTTGGTTTTAAACACGACACTGGCGTCATCCAGTGGCATCTGTTTATCCACAGGATAAGTTTCCCGCTGGATCTTGTCGTAGATCAGCATCAGCTCCAATCGCTTCTCCCGGATGATGTCGAAGTCCATGCCGAGGTACATCAGTAAGTACAAGTTGTATAACGTGCAGCGGGCCTCGTCTGACAGCTTGTAGCAGCATCCCGCCTTTTTACTCATCCTGAAATAGAAAGACCGGGCAACCTTTAGGTAAATATCTTACAAGAGTTTAATTATAAAAATGCAAAATCATTAAGATTGCAAAAAATCAACTGCAAATATTTTTATATTATCAGGGTGAACCAGCCCTTGAAACTGAACAACTTTCCCCAAAAAACAGAGGGCGAAATATGAAAAACATTTTTGGACCTCCTATACAAATTGACTCAGCTGGTACATTTTGTATGGGGGGTCCATTATTTTTTTATTTGGTCCTATGTACCTTGGGGTAAGTTGTTTAATTTCATGGGTTCATTCGCCCTTAAAATATTAGCAGTTAATTTTTTTACATTTTGTATAAATTAACACATTTTTTAACACTGTGATTGTATGTATTCATATGTATTCACATATGTATTCACATGCCTAGAAGTTGTAACAAAATTCATACTTACATATTCAATACCCTTCTAGAGTTAGAGCTTGTGTAGCCTGTCAAAAAATTACTGATATTTGATGTTCTTTTACTGAACCCTCTAAGAGCTTCTACCGCATTCTGTTTAGAGTTGATATTCATCTTTAGTTCTTTACAGATTTCTACCAAATCATCCTTTTTCAATATTGAAATGAACTGATCAAAAGTTATGTTGTTTGTGCTGCCTGGAAAACGAAGATTTCATCATCAAATAAACTATAATCAAAAATAATGTTAGATAAGTTTACTAAATGACAGATATCCACCCAAATTACATAATGATATGACATGATAAGAGACATGAGATGGTTCCTTTTAATTATATTTAAACAATAGCATGACTTAACTGTGGCAAACTGTTTGAATCAATAAAGTCTGTTCCTGTTTATGGCAGTGGACACAAACTTTCAAGCTTGATTTTTCTAGAATTGGCTAACCAGCCATGCACTCCTAAGGGTTCTTATCAATGAAAATAATATTTACTTTTTATGTTTATTATGGGTTGATGTACAGATTATTTAGCTTGATAGCTACTACAACCTAATCTGTTATGGCGTTTCTAAATGAACACTTACTCTGAACAAGTAACCCATTTTCCACCAAAGATGCAACCATAGCTTGGAAACTCTCCTCATCAATAGGCTCAGTGTCTTCAGAGCAAATCTGTGTGACTTGCTCCTTTTTAAACCACCCCTCTCGTCTCCAGTACAGCCGGCACACCAGCCTCATTCCAGGCTTGACCAGTTGCAGACAGTTGCTCAAGAGAGTTTGAGACTCAGCACTCAGTAGATGTTTCAGCGAGGGTGTGTTTAGGCACTTGTTGATGATTTCCAGAAGGAATATAGCTGAAACAATGTAGTGATCAGTTTTTATTTGCATTATAACATCATGAAATTATCACAGAGTTGGTGAATTTTTTGGTAGCAACAATTATTTAAAAAAAACTTTCTAATCACTAGAATAAAAAGTCATTTTTGTAGGAAATACTTATTGTATGCTTGTTGTAAGAAAAAGGAATTAATTACAGTTTAAATTGTTTAAGCATGCACAATCTGCTTGTGTATCAATATATAGTATAAAATAAAGTTGCTTTTTGCATTTCTCATTCTGTCTGTTGTGGAATTCGCTAACTCCTCTTAAACTGTGCAATGGATTTCTATGCAGTTTTGTAATAGATAGGGCGATTCAATAGCAATATTTCCCGCAGGAAAATGATTTACAGCAGGTGAAACTGCTAACAGGATGCTAGTAAGATAATAGTAATAGCTGTTGCCTTGAATTGAATATGAGACATTTTCTTTTGATGTGCTAAATGAGTAAAGGAACTATCTAAAGGCTATTTTGAAATAAAAAGTGAAAGTAAGGATAAGAACTGGTTTCTTGATAAATAATTGAGTGAAAAGACATTAACTTAAAATGAAGAAGTGCAGTTTTATCTCTGTTCCTTTCAGATTCAGAACAACAAATAAACTTACTTTTATCATCCATGCCCTCACAAGCATTGGAAAATAAATCATCTTCAAATAGAATCCTTGATGCTGTACTTTTAGGCTTATCCAAACTTCTTTGAGGTCCATTTGAAGGTCTTTTAACAACACTCCTTTTCCTTACAGGGGAAAAGAACTTCTCTCTTGACGATGGGCTTTTGTGACTAGACGCCTGGGAGCTGCTTAGTGAAGAGCCTGATTGTGGAGTCTTCTTAGGAGTTTGAAAACTGTGTGTACTTTTCTGCGGAGTTACATTGCAAGGTTCTGTTTTGATGGGTCTATCAAGTACGACTTCAGTACTCTGAGTTGGGTTATTATTTTCCTGCCCATCTCTGTGATCATTCTGTATTTGCTTTCTGGGTGAGGAATGTTTATTTCTCCTGGGTGTTGTAGGAGATTGAGGGATTTGGCCAGGGCTGTATATAACAGTGCTTGCAGAGCAGTCGGAAAGAGCCTCTTCACTGTCGTTGGAGCGCTGCGTAAGGTCCTCGCAAGGCAAGCGTTTTTTGGGGCTATTTTCCAGAATATCCTCATCGTCACTACACAGATTTATCACGTCGGGAACGTTCTTGTTTTCATCACTTACTTTAGGACTTTTAGAAGGAGTTGAAGGTTTAATTAGACTCAAATTACGCTTTCTTACATTGTTGCTCATTATGGGCTTCACGTCCAGTTTTTGATTGCGTGAAATTGATGGACTTCCTTTCAGTTTAAAATAGTTTTCTATGAGAGATTGTCGGCTCATCGTGGCACTTTAGATAACACTGCTTTGGGCATCACCAAATTCCTTAAATCATCTGAAAAACACAATTTATTTACAACAAAATACACAAAGCAGACGCGCGAAAAACACCATAGAATAGAAAAGAAAAACACCACACTTTGATTTGACGTAAAGTGAGTGAATGAAATGTAAATTGAACGAATGAAATCCTTGACATCCGTCATATTTGTACCACAAAGCGCGTATGTTTATGTGCAACAACTGTGTTGCATTAAATTTTATGCAACAGTTGGTACAAAATTTCTGATTGGTTACTTTGGCCTTTCTCGTCAACGCTTCCGCCTGCTTTTAATTTTTGTATTGGTTAGCCATACTACAGGAAAAACTTGTTGTGACCACCTCAAGCAAGAACCGCCGACCATGCCCAACTTGAAACATTATAAACTACTTAAAAAACGTGAAAAATACAATGTCTCTCGAAATATCCAAAAAAGAATGTAAACGACCATCGATAACATTTCGGAAAATTAGTACGATAAGTCGGCAGCAAAGTTTTAAACTTGCAAAACCAGTAAGTAATCGGCTTACAAGTTAACAGAGAATGTTGCGTGCGATAATACCTTCCTGTCATTACTCGCCAAAAACTTGCGGCCTGCTGCGGTAGCAGTGGCAAGGATATTTCGATTCTTTAATATCCAGCCGTGTGGCGCAGTGGTTAGTACGTTCCGGGTTTAAATCCCTGTCTGGTCAGGACATTGCAGGCTGAACCACCTGATTGTCCGAAAAGCAAAATGGTTCCGTACTTCGGAGGGCACGTTAAGCCGTCGAGTCGTTCCCGGTTGCTTTCTACGATCGATCACTTAAACAGCGGCGGTCGTTAAACCATGTCAGAGGCCTGCTACTTGCAAACCTCTGCACTCTGCAAAAATTGGGCTCCAAAATTGGGTTAAGTAGGTATATCGATTGTGCATTTCATAAGATGCAATATCGATATCGCTTTTGAAGTGATTTTTCCAAGGATTTTTCCATTGTAGGTAACACAAATTCCTTCACAAGAAAATAACAATTTCAATATCTAAGCAACCTATAACCAAGCACTGTAGGCTGAAGGTATCCCGTAGCTACCAACTTCCTAATTTCTTAGTAAATTATCGATCAAACTCGTACAAAATGTCTGACGCTCCTCCACCCGTTACCCCCAAACACAAACAGGTGCGGATTTATCAGCCGACGTACCAGCTAGGGCCCAGGAAGCCGTTCGATGTGGCGAAGGTCGAGAAGATACTCAAGCAGATGGTGGATTCCGAGCTGGAGGAAGTGGAGTACAGCGACAAGACGGCGCCGGAGCTCTGCGTGAGCCTGGCCGAAAATATCCGCAACACCGTCAAGGAGGAAAACTTCGATAGGTTAAGAGTCTAGACTATTTTACTTCGTCCGTTCCTGTGGTTCAGTTCAGTTCAGTTTCTTGTTTTGTGGCGTTTTCATTATGATTTCGCCAGTGTCTAGTTTTTGTTCCTGTGGTTCGTTCACAGGCTTTCATAGATGGAAGTGCGAGGCAAGGCCCTATTCAAATCCAAGCGGTATTCGCTGGGTATGTGGGTAACGAACGGTTCCCTGAACGTATCCAGTTAATACCGCTCAGATTTGAACTAACCTTTAGGGACACGTAATGATAAGAGTTTAATCTTCTGTAACTTGTCTGTAACGTTGTCTGTACCCTCGGGTAACCATAGAGATCCATGTATTTTGGAGACACGATGTCACTTTGATTTTGCTTTGACTATAAGCAATGTCAGTTCTATTTACAATGCAGGCAGCGTATTTCTAAAAAATGCAGCTAACTAACCAAATTATTAGAAATGCTTGAAACTTTAAAGCAATTATGTGGTGGCCCCTTTTAGCAGTCGGGGCACTATGTTGCTTGTATGTGGTAAATTGTAAAAAGTGTTTGCAGACAAAAAGGGGAAAAAAATAAAATTGTGTGGAGCAGATCATTTTACCACAGTACCTACATTACATTTTGATGGTTCGAACCAATGATATTATATGTAGGGTTGGTTCGAACAACGGGTTCGAACCATAAAATATTATCCAATACTATTATAATAAGTAGGTCTTAGACCCTGACCTTGGCCAGTATATAAGTATTATATCAGTTGTCTAGTTCCCATAGTACAAGCTTTGCTTAGTTTGGGGCTAGATGGCGCTGTGTGTCTCGTCCAGGGATATTTATTTATTTATTTATTAATTACTTACCATGTGATCCAATCCAAATTGTAACTAACTTAAGCGTGGCCACAAGAATATCCACTGCCTGCAGGGTAGGTATTCGTCACAAATTTTAAAACACTTCTCGTGTTAGGTAAACAATTTTTGGAAAACTTCCAAAATTTCATCGCAGGCAGGATTTGAACCTGCGACCTTCGGCATCAGTACTGCCGACGCCCTAACCAACTGGGCTACCGCGGTTCTAATCGAGTGTATCTTGTCCACTATCGCGTGGATACACTTCCTTAATTTCGCGGGCTCGATTAGAACCGCGGTAGCCCAGTTGGTTAGGGCGTCGGCAGTACTGATGCCGAAGGTCGCAGGTTCAAATCCTGCCTGCGGTGAAATTTCGGAAGTTTTCCAAAAAAATCGTCACATTGTTTTTCATTCCATTTAAGTGAGTGGAGTTCTATTTAATCAAGCTACAATTTATTCTAACTTTGTCTCAGGTACCGTATCATAGTGGCAGTGAACATTGGTCAGAAACGGCAACAGGGTGTCCACATGTTCCACTCGTTCCTGTGGGATCCTGAGCGGGACTCCTTCGCTTCTCATGCCTACGAGAACTGCCACCTCTTCGCCATCGTAGTCGTCTATGGTATCTACCTAGATTGAGTAGTTTGTTTCGTTTGTAATTTGATTGGTATTGTGTTAGGAAGGATTTGAAATAAAAGGCATCCATAAGCATTTTTACAGATCATACATATTTATTTATCCATTTCATAGTATAGATATCACACTGGCCCGCCCATAAAAAAATAAATGTGTAATACAATAACGACCCAGCCTATGATGGCCGCTGGTGTGACCGCGCGTTCCGGCGCTTGGACCTCCACTCCGCTAACATTGGCATCATTCGACACTAACCTACAACAATTTGGACACATACTACGGCGCGGTCACCCCAGCTCGCGAAATCACTGTTGAATTTCATCAGTAAAATTTATCTTATAGAAGAAAATTCAGAGATAATCTAAACCATTATACAGGTCGATATACACAATTAATTTAATAAGTATATGTTTACATTACAAGAAATTCGCACATATTTGACACACAAAGCGAAGAGATTAATGATAAGGAGACTAAGATATTGGTCCGAGACACTGAAGCTGTAACCGCGTACAATACGAAACTAGCACCAAGCCACCGTACGATAAACAAAGCAGTGTAGCAGTTGCAGTCCGGCGCTCCAGTCTACTCTACAGCGCGTGCTAACGTCAAGCGCGTGCGGGATCAACCGTACGCTGGTCGAAATACAAATTGCGTTATCCAACCAGCAAACATGACCTCACGACACTGACGGCCGAGCGGATCAATTACCCTGGTCAGTGCACACAATTTGTAAAACCAGCTAAAACATGAGCGTACACACGTGCCGCTCACGCTTGACGATGCCACGCTCAGTGCAAAAGCTACGTCGAGAGGTCTGCGCTCTGCGGTGCATAGAGTCACAACCTACCGGTTCTCTTGGGACTACAAAAATTGAAGCTAAATCGGTTGTTGAACACGCTCACGCAGAATGGGCTCGTACAAAACGTCATAAAAAGGTAAAAGTTTTATAAAAATTCTAGCAGTCTGTGGAGCAAGTCTGTTGATCGCGGCGAGCGCGAGCTGCGTGCGCGCGTCGAGAAAACGCTTCACTACTTTCAAAGTGATCAATCTCGAGTATGATTTTAGCTTGGTCTGTATGGACACCCATTCATGTTTATTTTCACTTGAAAAGTGGCAGAGTATTTTTCGTGTTCAGTCGGCGTGACATTGAGCTGCCTGCTGCCGACTGCCGCTACCGGACTACTATCAGCCTCTCAGAGTTACATATACATCCACATGATATGTGTATTACAGATAAAACGTTTATATATAGTACTGGGTACATATACCTATAACCATACTGTACATCATGGCGGTAAAACTTTACTTACAACCTTACGAAATTAAGAGTAGGTAGATAAATATAAATGCTAGTCGTATCAAAAGAAATGCAGTGAATATTGGTATCAAAATATTATCCTAATATACATTGTGTGATCGTGTATTTATGATTCGATTAGATATGTGATATTTGTGTAAAGATACATAAAAAGCTTTATAAAGAGACTTTATAGTTCGTTTATAAAAATATGACTTACAATGGAATTAGCGACAAAAATAGTTCACAGTTTGCTCGTTAAGCTCATTGGGTAGCCCGCGGCTCGATCTAGTGTTCCTACTGTACTACTGGTACTGGCGACTGTATACAGAATAGTGTAGTACCACACAATGACTGCTGCAACCAAATAACTCCGTGAACTCTTTTCTTAACTAGAAAAATAATTTACAAAACTACAGTATAAAAAATACAAAATAATGCATTTTAAGCTCGAACTAAAAAAATATGTCATGTAAAGGCAGCATAAAATACCGCAAAAATATCTAGCATATCTACTACAAAATATCACACGTAAGGTTTTGATTGGTAGGTGTCGGGGAGAGATGCGACGAGCCTTCGGGGCGGGGCCTCCGGGGGCCCTAAGGCCCTACGAACCCTGAGGGCCCTACGAACCCTAAGGGCCCCGGGGGCCCGCGGCAGGCCCGAGGGCGGGGGTGGGTCTCCTGGGCCAAATTTTAAACATTTACTAATAAAATATTAAAGCTTAACATACATAAAGATTAAGCATCTCTGCACCTTAGTTATATAATAGCCATTCAAATTAACTGCAGATTAAAATATCTCATCTTAAAAATAAAGTCTTAAACATTAAACTATAAAAGACTCGTAAGTTACGAAACAATTCTTAACTTAGGCCAAAATTATTAAAAAAATATAAATCAAAAATACAATTCATTGTTAATTTCGCTGTCACATTCCGAATTACCATTTCATAATTTAATTCTAACGAAAGAATGTAGTAAGTATTTAGTCGGGTAAATAAAAGTAAGAGATAAACTAAATTAAGAATAAGTAGAAGCGAGTCCGGCCGGCCTTCTTTTATGACATGACGTCACAGGGTACGGATGAGGCCAAAAGGCTGTAATTTTTTAATTCGTAATACACGTTATTTGATTTGCATAGTCAACGTTGCATTGCTATAAAAATATTACAGTTAGTCGCACTTAGACTCAAAACAAACGCGAATCACTTATTAAAAAAGTAAAGTCGTTTGACTGGTAAGAAGGTCGGTCGGCCTCGTACAGAGCTGGACTTATGTATTAGGTTAAACATAATAAATGATGAGGCAACGTAGTGTGTGCTTGGCGCCGGCAAGCGCGGTCGGCGGTCGGCGGTCGGCGGCCGCGGGGCCGCGCGGTCGAGCGGTCGCGCCGTGCGGCCGCGCGGTCGGGCGGTCGCGGCCGCAAGCAGCGATGATAAGTCTAAAATTAATCAATGCGGTGGTTTGTTTTGTCTGTTCACTCTTGCGCGGGAACAATTCAGCTAGACTCCTTCTCTTTCTCCTTCGACTCTGTAAGCGGACAAATTAAGATTAAGAACGTAAGTACGTTATTTTGATAATTCCTATATTTATAAGAGGGTTCAGATATGCTGCACTGCAGCTAAGGCCCTTCATACATAAAACGTAAAACGTAAGACATTGCGACGCTTGAAACAGTTTCCATATAAAATGTATGAAACAAAAGAGACGCGCGTCGCATCGATAACAGCCGACGATCACTTGTCAGACAAATGTCATCTTACGTATCGCATCTCACGTCTCATGAGTGAATATAGCGCATTAGATCGAAAAAATAAATTGTTTGTTGACGCAAAATATTCCACAATAGAATTTAAAGTACTGTTTACAGTTACAAGTAGAAGATTCGTAATTCTTATCATTTTAAAAGCTATGTCGATGCTTCGATACTTTGTCTTCTATTGTATTCATATATTAGCAATATTCTAATATTTGTTCGTTTCATTCTTTCTTTACACATGCATGTGATGCATTTGATTATATTATGGCACCCATTGGCATACCATGCCGTTTAAAGTTTAATGATTATGTAGTCAAATCTTCGAACATACTTTTTAGTAGGTACCTACTTATTGAATCCAAAGCATGCTATCAGGCATTTGTATAACTCTAACGCATAAATAAATACTTATCTAAATATGCTATAAATAATACTAAGATTATGCTATGCGAAGGTCTAGGACCCGACTTTATGACCATGCTGGCTAAATGCACATTTTGCGCAGCCTTTAGAAATCCCAATGTTTTTTTAAAATAAAAATCTGAGATACATAGCACTAAGAGACCGAGAAAACAAGACAAAAGTTTATTCTCCCAATAAACCACTTGATACGTTTGGTTTATAGCAGTTTATATTTAGAAACTTCACAATTCTTTAGATCTCAGTCTCTTAATGTAAATCTATTAGGCTTGTGATGCTATTGAATCGTTCTAAAAGCGTGATGTGATGATTCAACCTATAGCAGTAATAATAATATAAAACGAAAATAAAATATCATAAAACATAAAGCAAATCTAAAGGCTGCGTATACTTTTGAATATAAATGTGTATTTAACCGCTAAATGCGTGCGTAGTTTCGTATTAATAAAAACTGTAAATAAAAGCAAAAATAAAATATAAATTGCTTAAATAAAATACCTGTTGTCATGCAGAATGTAAGAAAACAGTGGTATACTTTAGGCGGTTTGAAATCATTCAATTAATGCCCCTGAGTTGCTGTTAGTCCCATTACTGCTGGAAACAATCCTGAATATTCTAAGCTAGATAGAAAACCAGACGAGATATAATTACTCAAATAAGTGTATCGAAATCTGTAACCAGGATATTATGATTAAAAGTTTCAACTATACATCATAAAATACAAACTTTTGAAACAGCTTTAAATTCGGTCACGGCACCAAATTGTAATGCATCCCCCACTTTTATCTACTAATCACTTATCTATCATTGTGAAAATTGATACAAACTTTTGAAACATCCTGGTCACGGCACTAAATTGTAATGCACCCCCCCACTTTTATCTACTAATCACTTATTATTGTAACATTGTGCCCTAAACAACGTGTCCAATTGAATGCATTTCCTCCGAAACACGGTGTTTAGCTAAATAATTTGGTCTCAGACATCTTTTCGTACTAGTTTCTGTAGTTAATCTATTGTAGGAGTTTAATCGTGTGTTTAACCTGAAGTACTCCACCGTCGGCTTACACCCTGCAAATTCGTAGATACAAAGCTGTGTAAGTAGTTGCTACGCGCTACGCGGTACGCATGCCGGTCACTGCGGGACCTACCTTCGTCGCTGTTACCGTTACTGAGCGGCTCCTCACCGTTCTTATCCCCGTTCTCGGCCGGTTTCTTCTCCTCTTCTTTAGCCTCCTTGTCCTTCTTGTCCTCGGAGTTCTCTTTGGCGGGCTTCTTGTCTTTGCCGGACTTCTTCTCTTTGGCGGGCGTGGCGGGCTTGGGCTTCGGCTCAAGAGCTGGGTCGAGCACGAGTTTACCGATGTTCTTGCGGTCGTGCATCTTCTGCATGGCTTCGACCACCTTTGGGGAAGAGAAAGACAAATAAATTGTTTAAAATGTTACGTTTCTGGCTGGGTTTTGTCGTCGTGTTTTGTAGTAAGTACTTTGAATGAAATCGCCCACCATGTTTTTTACGAGTTGTTACAGACAGGCCCCAGACATACCTAATGGAGATTTCACACGCAATATGAGCTAGCTAGACTTCCCACGTTGTCACAAAATTAGTGATTGTACTGTATACAGTGTGTCACCGGCAAGGTGGGGAATTTAGGCATCTATACGAACATCTTTTACTATCGGGTCAACTGTAAAATCACGAAGGAAAAAAACAGCTGAAACACACTGTATAACGTTTTGAGCCTACGAGTCAATGTTTGCCCAGTCATGTCGTATACTCACATCCTCCAGCGCCCAGGTGGAGTCCACCAGCGGCTTGACCTTGCCCTCTCCCCACAGCGCTTCACGTAGTCCACGCGACCCTGCTGTACAGCAGTGCTGCTCTATACTCACATCCTCCAGCGCCCAGGTGGAGTCCACCAGCGGCTTGACCTTGCCCTCTCCCCACAGCGCTTCACGTAGTCCACGCGACCCTGCTGTACAGCAGTGCTGCTCTATACTCACATCCTCCAGCGCCCAGGTGGAGTCCACCAGCGGCTTGACCTTGCCCTCTCCCCACAGCGCTTCACGTAGTCTACGCGACCCTGCTGTACAGCAGTGCTGCTCTATACTCACATCCTCCAGCGCCCAGGTGGAGTCCACCAGCGGCTTGACCTTGCCCTCTCCCCACAGCGCTTCACGTAGTCTACGCGACCCTGCTGTACAGCAGTGCTGCTCTATACTCACATCCTCCAGCGCCCAGGTGGAGTCCACCAGCGGCTTGACCTTGCCCTCTCCCACAGCGCTTCACGTAGTCCACGCGACCCTGCTGTACAGCAGTGCTGCTCTATACTCACATCCTCCAGCGCCCAGGTGGAGTCCACCAGCGGCTTGACCTTGCCCTCTCCCCACAGCGCTTCACGTAGTCCACGCGACCCTGCTGTACAGCAGTGCTGCTCTATACTCACATCCTCCAGCGCCCAGGTGGAGTCCACCAGCGGCTTGACCTTGCCCTCTCCCCACAGCGCTTCACGTAGTCCACGCGACCCTGCTGTACAGCAGTGCTGCTCTATACTCACATCCTCCAGCGCCCAGGTGGAGTCCACCAGCGGCTTGACCTTGCCCTCTCCCACAGCGCTTCACGTAGTCCACGCGACCCTGCTGTACAGCAGTGCTGCTCTATACTCACATCCTCCAGCGCCCAGGTGGAGTCCACCAGCGGCTTGACCTTGCCCTCTCCCCACAGCGCTTCACGTAGTCCACGCGACCCTGCTGTACAGCAGTGCTGCTCTATACTCACATCCTCCAGCGCCCAGGTGGAGTCCACCAGCGGCTTGACCTTGCCCTCTCCCCACAGCGCTTCACGTAGTCCACGCGACCCTGCTGTACAGCAGTGCTGCTCTATACTCACATCCTCCAGCGCCCAGGTGGAGTCCACCAGCGGCTTGACCTTGCCCTCTCCCCACAGCGCTTCACGTAGTCCACGCGACCCTGCTGTACAGCAGTGCTGCTCTATACTCACATCCTCCAGCGCCCAGGTGGAGTCCACCAGCGGCTTGACCTTGCCCTCTCCCCACAGCGCTTCACGTAGTCTACGCGACCCTGCTGTACAGCAGTGCTGCTCTATCACATCCTCCAGCGCCCAGGTGGAGTCCACCAGCGGCTTGACCTTGCCCTCTCCCCACAGCGCTTCACGTAGTCCACCCTGCTGTACAGCAGTGCTGCTCTATACTCACATCCTCCAGCGCCCAGGTGGAGTCCACCAGCGGCTTGACCTTGCCCTCTCCCCACAGCTTCACGTAGTCCACGCGACCCTGCTGTACAGCAGTGCTGCTCTATACTCACATCCTCCAGCGCCCAGGTGGAGTCCACCAGCGGCTTGATCTTGCCCTCTCCCCACAGCGCTTCACGTAGTCCACGCGACCCTGCTGTACAGCAGTGCTGCTCTATACTCACATCCTCCAGCGCCCAGGTGGAGTCCACCAGCGGCTTGACCTTGCCCTCTCCCCACAGCGCTTCACGTAGTCCACGCGACCCTGCTGTACAGCAGTGCTGCTCTATACTCACATCCTCCAGCGCCCAGGTGGAGTCCACCAGCGGCTTGACCTTGCCCTCTCCCCACAGCGCTTCACGTAGTCTACGCGACCCTGCTGTACAGCAGTGCTGCTCTATACTCACATCCTCCAGCGCCCAGGTGGAGTCCACCAGCGGCTTGACCTTGCCCTCTCCCCACAGCGCTTCACGTAGTCCACGCGACCCTGCTGTACAGCAGTGCTGCTCTATACTCACATCCTCCAGCGCCCAGGTGGAGTCCACCAGCGGCTTGACCTTGCCCTCTCCCCACAGCGCTTCACGTAGTCCACGCGACCCTGCTGTACAGCAGTGCTGCTCTATACTCACATCCTCCAGCGCCCAGGTGGAGTCCACCAGCGGCTTGACCTTGCCCTCTCCCACAGCGCTTCACGTAGTCCACGCGACCCTGCTGTACAGCAGTGCTGCTCTATACTCACATCCTCCAGCGCCCAGGTGGAGTCCACCAGCGGCTTGACCTTGCCCTCTCCCCACAGCGCTTCACGTAGTCTACGCGACCCTGCTGTACAGCAGTGCTGCTCTATACTCACATCCTCCAGCGCCCAGGTGGAGTCCACCAGCGGCTTGACCTTGCCCTCTCCCCACAGCGCTTCACGTAGTCCACGCGACCCTGCTGTACAGCAGTGCTGCTCTATACTCACATCCTCCAGCGCCCAGGTGGAGTCGACCAGCGGCTTGACCTTGCCCTCTCCCCACAGCGCGAAGACGTGCTCGACTGCGCGCTTCACGTAGTCCACGCGACCCTGCTGGAAGAGCAGGTGCCGAAGGTTCAGCCCCGCCAGGCTCTTGTTCTCGTCGAACAGCTTGATGGGAGACACCTTGTCCACTTGCCACCACTGGAATATGAAAAATGTAGCTTTAGACTTTGTTACGTTAAGGCCAAGTAGAGTTTTTGAACTGGGCTGAATATCTGTCGTCAATGGTCAACCGCATGGTAGCGGTGATACCAACTACAATAGCATTCCCAAAGAGGGAGCCAGGCGGCAGGTCATAAAACTTTGCCAAATCCCTTTGGGATATTCTCAATTCTCAATTCTTTATTTCTGCATCACATGTTGTACAATAGATCTTAAAATTAACATAGACACAAACATGCACCCTGCTAGGGTATCGCAGTAGTAAAACAAACTTAAATAAACTAATCTTATTTAGATATATTACAGTTTAACTTAAAAAACCATTGTTTGGCTATACTTAACCCAGTATCTATTTAGTTATAATATAACAATAATATTTACTTATTGATTAAATCCTAAAAGTTATTACAATCTTAAATTTAATAAAGATTTTTTTTTTTTTAATCCTAACATAATTAACTAACTCAGACAAAACTTATCTTCTATTCATCTAGAAACTCTTGCACTGAGTAAAAGCATTTTTTCAGTAGAATAATAACGATAACGAGCTATAGATTTTGTTATGTTTTAAAGTGTTCGAAGTAATATCTGTTTTGTATGTGTACCTACTTAAACGTATGCTAAAAGATGCTAGCAAAAGATACCTAACGGAGGAACTAATAATTGTATCTGTATACTTGAACACACAAGTTAAAACCCTACACTTTTTTCAAGATGGCTCATTCATTATATTACGCATAAAATAAAAAAGCTCACAGATAGAAAGAAGAAAGGCGAAATGGTGGTCATTATTTTTCCCCTTCTAAATGACGACGCCATGAGACAAACCTATTATTATGCTATATTGACGTAAGTAATTTTGTCCACAAAACAAATAACGGATATAAAACGGCGGAAACACCTACACTGATGATACTAAAATACTTTGATGATACTTTCGTAATATTGCCCCTCGTATTACCACAATAAGTAATAACAAAAACGCCTGACAAAATGAATGCTGCAATAGCAATGAAATAGCGCTCGGCGACACGAACTCGTGCTATGCATATTTTATCAGGGGCTACAGATACGAAAGGGGAGGGAAAATATCTACATTTTCTAAGGAAATGAAATAACACATGCAACGATTCTTACGTACACTTTTTTTAGAGATTGACATTATTTCATATGACTATAACTATCACATTGGTCTATGCTATCACTATGACTATCACTTGTTTAAGTGAGAGAACAGAAAGAAGGTTGTCTTCCTCCTTGTCCATCCTCCCTTATTTTCTTAAAATAATCAGTAAATAAATTCTGTCTGTTTCTATTGAGAAAGTGACAGGAACAACTAAGAATTTGCAAAGGAACTGTACCCCCAGAATCGACACTCAGTCTAGCGCACAGGAGAAATTACATATTTAGGGTTAATGAGCGCAGATAGCATGGAGGGTAATGGGGAAGATATGAATGTCAAATTACACTCAACTGAAAATGTCCTTGTACAACCAGTAAGAATTTTGTGAAACATACTTTGGAGGGTAAAGATACAATTTATTTTTTCAGGACTCGGGAAGGTAAGGTATACCTACTTTGCAAGTGTCAAGTAGGTAAAGTTAGAATTATAAATCAAAGTTTCATTCACCCTATGTGCATGAATTGCCTCCAAACGATCGTATTTAGTCTTGCTTCACCAACCTGTCGTATTAAACCAAAGTAGTGCCTTTTGGATTTGGTACACAAAGATAAGAATGAACTAACCTCTTTCCCTTTAATGTCAGAAATGACGGTAGTCTACTGAATATCTAAAACGACGTCCTAACTTGTAACGAGCGAGATAGTCCCAGAGTAACGACTTAATGGGCCCTTAATCTACTTATGACTTTGTAGATTATTCCTCTAGTAGTTTAACTATGCATTAAGTTAAAATGCCTGCCTTGAGACGTCAAGTTATTGAATGTTTATAGATTTGTCTACTTAGACATACTATTTACGCATTGCGTGCGTACTTATAGTACCTACTACTGATTCAATGATTCAAGTACAGGCAATCGCAGTTAGAACATTACCAAGTTACATTTTAAAAACTTTTCGTCTTTGTAGTAAGATTGGTTTTTGCTTAGCAGTGTGTAGTGTTGTGTATTAAGTTGTACGTGATATTCAGAAGGCTCTTTGCCTTAGTATTAAGGTTGGTTTTCGTGTAACTGTGTGAAGTGAATTAAGATAGTAGATCCGATTCTGGCGTACGCATCCCTTAGATATTTTAAAGATTGTTTTTAAATGATATATTGGTAATCAAAACTACAAATATTATTTACTTGCCAAAATGAAGTCTGCTAAAATAAAGCAACTAGTTTAGTCTAGATCTAGAATTAATCACAAGTGAAAGAAAAAAATAACAATAGTATATTCCCTACTCTTTTTTTTTCTAAATGACATATTTTCAAATCATATGAAATATGTAAAAGTTGCTGTAAGTACCCTGTTAACGAAATAAAAATAAATATCATAAAATATAACTACTTCCTGCATGATAAGGGGAAGCTCACGCCATGCCCAGCAATGGACTGTTGTGGCTGTTAAGGATAAGGAAAGATACTGTCATATGACTTGAAAATTTATACACTTTAAAAATATACCCTTAGATATTATATATTATTTTCTCTCTAAGGACTGCGTGTGCCAGAATCGTGGTAAATAGTGCATTGGTTACTCACGGCACGCGCGGCGCTGAAGAAGCTCTTCGTCTCGCCGGTCACGATGTTAGATGATCCTGTGATACACACCATTGTTTTAACACCATACACCATCAACTTTACTAGATACGTACATACAGGGGGGATTACAAAATATATATCAGCCCAAATACCGGGAGTAACAAAAAGGGTATAACGAGCCGAAAGGAGGTCATGATACTTACGAAACTGAATAACTTTCCCCATGGGACATGGGTCGAAATATGAATTCAGCCGAATAAATATTAGCTGATTGATTTACTATGGGAGGTCCAATTTTTTTTTCATATTTCGACCCATGTTCCTTGGAGAAAGTTGTTCAGTTTCATGAGTACCTTCACCGCCTTTCGGCTTGTTAGGTAGGTATCTATACCCTTTTTGTTACTCCCTACATGAGCCTTGCCAGAAGAAAGCTACACGTGTCCAATGCGCTTCTAACTTTTTTGTGGTAAGGCCCAATATTTTCACAGGATAGCAAAAGTTTTACAAACAAATCCTAGCTAAAAACCGCATCTTAACGGTCACAAAACTATACTCTGTTTACGATAAAGAGCTATTATTTAGAGCGCCATCTCAAATGTGTTTTGACATGTGATTAAAAGGGACAAATGACATCACCGGCCGCCGCGTTTATGCATGTAAGTGAAAGAGACAAATGAGAATTAAATAATAGCTCGTTATCGTAAGAGTATAGTCAAGCATTTCGTGTGGGACACTGAGTCGACCGACGACTCCATGAACCCTGTGTATGCCTTGACGTTGATACGACGACCCTATAAAATTGGCTCAAGAACACGCAACAAGTACGAAAAAACCCTACACCTAATAATCTAGGAATGGTCGGTCAGGCCTCCTTTTGCATTGAAACTATCGCCCTATCGACCTTTTTGAAATTATCGTCCATTTTTGGTCACAGCCTGTAGAATAAACTGAGACGTGAATAGTCAGTCAGGTCAGGTAATGGGACTCATCGGGGAGAATGAGCTATTAAAACTTTAGCCGCGCGCGCAATTTCTCACCCAGCCAGCCTTCTTTGCCCAGACACTTGATTGCATTCATGAACGTACGTGCCTACTGAAAAGTTATCTCCTTCATAGCTATTGAAATATAGGTAGGCAGTAGGTAGGTAGGTAGGTATGCCTTTTTTAAGTCACTAAAGTTCACGATCATGCTACCTACAAGGTTTCAGTCAGCACCACTAAAGACTATACTAAAAGTATTCATTTTGAATCTGCTAAGAAAGTCTATTAGTTTAGATTAGATCTGAAATTTGTAGGTTTATCCCATAAACGTGTAGTTTAAACGGTCATTTATGATTAACTTAACATAATTTATGATTATGAGATTTATGGGACACTCTCCAGAACATCCAATAAAATAAGTAAAACAAGTTGCAAATATTTAAATTATTTAATCTGCGTTTAAATATGCAGACATCCTACTCCCATAGATCATAAAGTTACCGTGAATCATCGTTGCATATTATGCAAAGTACCCTACACCGTGGAATGCGATAATTATCATAAAACATGTAGCTTTGCATACAGCCACTATGCACATAACTATTAGGTGTGTAAATACCGTGTAAATACATAAAACGTTTGTTTTAGTTTGTTAATGAAACACCAATAAATACATGACCTTATTTATAGTTTAATCCTGTTTTTTAAAGTTTTATCTTATTTATCGTATCTATCTTTTTTGTCAGTAAAATTTTCCTAGCTGATTATGATTAATAGTTATACATTTCATGTAATGATTACATCTACAAAATGATCTGCACGTGGTTTCTTATTAAGGAATTTATAATGTTTTTTATTTTACACATGAACGACCTTGACATTTTTTGCTATGGGAGCTTTTGGATCACTGCTGCCAATGGTGCTGACAAAAAACAACATGCCTAACTAAAAAAACACCGGGAGAAACATGTTTTTTCATTTTGTAATACGTACAAAAAAAGTCACGATGTGTCATATACTTCCTTTTTGAAAAAGTATTCGTCTTAGGTAATATTCTGTGTTAGCCCGATGCGATCTTTCGCCCAGTGTCCTATTTAGCTTCTGACGCAGCAAATTGTATGTGAACCTAACACGAACAACTTTGTAAGTTGAATACATCGCATCAAACTTTTTTGGACACACATCGCATGAAGATTACCTATCTACGACGCCTTATGAGATTGTGGGAACTAAGAGTCATCTAGAACCTTTAACTTACAGGGTGCTACCGAACGAGCCACTTTCCTAAAAATTCTATGCTCAATATTTCAAACTGACCCACTTTCCCTATGAACCAAAGTTCTAAGCATTCGAAAAACCCTGATGTACTAGCAATTTTCTATGGAAGGTTTTTACTTGTTATTGGGCTCTGAACTTTGGTTCTTAGGACAGTTTGTTCTCTTTTTGTAAAACCTACAGTTACGAATAAACTATTTGTTTTGATTGATTTCATTTCACAAGAAAATAAAAATAAGAAGCAATTTACAAGATTCTCTTTAAGAAAGTCACATTCAAATTCAATAGGCTTACCGTAGAGGATGTACCGGCCCATGGGCTTGAGCAGCGAGTACCCGCGGTTGCACTCCTCTCCGCACAGGCAGTCCAGCACTATGTCCACGCCGTCGGGAGAGATCCTGGACAAAGGAAAAACACATTGTAATTAAAGTGTACATAATAAGTGTGGAAAAGAACAGAGTGACAAAGTCTACAAATATCAAAATCGCACAATGCCGTCACGAAGTCACACCAGCCTATAGCAGTTCACTACTGGACTTTCCCAGGCTGTGTACCTACTCCATAAGGTTTTAAGATGCAAAAGGTTTCGTTTGCCAATTCACCGTGTTTCATCCACCCCACCCCAACATCTGCAAATATTAACCATCAGGGCATAGCATTCGCTACCCCCCGGTCAGATAGAGTCGTCCTACCCGCGGGGAGGCCAGTGGTCTACGTCTAGTAGATGTGGACTGGACACTACTGGACAGCTAATGTTAATATGACGCGATTCACTACGAATTTGAAATGTACGTGTTGGGTGGCTATGGCAAAAACCATTCAAACTGGGGAACTCTAGTAGCTAAGTACGAGCACCTCATGACCAGGTACCTGCCTGTTATTTAGGATCTACTTAAATAAGTAAGTGTGCGTGAGTTTTTCCTGTTTATCCCTCGTCGAGGCGAAAGCGGTTCTATGAAACGTTCAAATGTTGATGTTATAGCATCCTTAACCTTCGCTAAATTTGTAAACTTCGTTGGTATTATGTAAGTACGAGAGGTGGTATCTACTTCATAAAGTATACTTAGTTATAATTTGTTACTATTAGTATGTAGTAGAACCTACCTACTTCATGGAAATTAATAAGAAAACTTCCCAATAGAAATAACAGACTCATCATCATCATCAATCGTCCATCAAGCACACATTCTACCTACACATCTTCAGAAATCAGCAATCGTCCCTGTTCTATGTCATTCGTGCTCGTCAAGGTGCTCGTGCATAAACCTAACATTCTCAATACAGGGTAGGAGCTATCTTCGAAACAGCAACTAGCATATAGTAGGTGCCCACAACTCTTGTTTATTTACATTGAACTTGTACCGAGCTATGTTTACCCGAAGAGCTCTCCAGATATAAAAATATCTTTGTCTATTTACGAGAATTAAATGCCGCCGCCTGTTATGAAGCAGCTGCCCTAAGGAGTGGGTTATAAACGGAACAATTAACGTTTGCCGTAACCGATCCAATGGGATCTCAACTGGAGTACTCTACATTCCTCCCACTTGAAGTAAACGGGAGCAGAGAGGGGCCTAAGTAAGCTGGTGGTATTCGTATCACACGAGTCGAGCCGGGACTAAAATATGTAACGTAATAACCACCAATTAACAAAGCTTGGGATCGGGAACAATTTGGTTTATTTGCTCAGAAACGTCAGGCGTGGATGGAAGAATTGAAGATTGTATTCACAAGAAACGTTCAGGAATGACGCCTTACTCACATGCGAGTAGGTGCCTATTTATCTGCAAATATGTACTCGTTTTTATGTCAAGGAAAACGGCATGGCTGCACGTCCGACTGTTAAAGAGAAATTTACCTACAAACAAGAGTGCGTAGTAAATAAGATAAACTGCGCTGTCGCAATCTAATGAGTCGCGTAGCAATCTTGCGAAGAGAAATTGGCAATTCGGTTAAGTCTAAGCCAATCGGGCTAGAGTGGCTATTTCACTTACTCTGACTCCCGATTCAGTAAATATACATGGAAGGTTTCTGGAGGATTTTTGTAATGACGCCCAATGCCCATACCTTAACCAGTAGGTAATATATGCCAAAACAGGCCCTAACAGCAGTGTAGATAGTGCACTATTATGTTATTGGATGATTGTATTTGGTAACAAAAAACATTTTTTCTTTCTTTCTTTCAAATAGCCAATCTGACTAATCTTATAGAATATTCAGAATAGTTCGCGTCGTCGTCGTGGTAATAGTATCTAATGAGCGTGATTTACGTTGACAATAACGAGAAGTTTGTTAGTTTTTCACGCACGAATGCTATAAAAACAAGGTATTAAATTAATGAAGAAGGGCCCGTAGCACAGAATATACAGGGTGTAAGGCACGGTGTACCGAAAATTTTGCAGGTATAATCCGACCATGAAAGTGCACAACTATTACTAGTGAACCAA
The DNA here is from genome assembly GCA_024500475.1 of Phthorimaea operculella. NCBI lineage: Eukaryota > Metazoa > Arthropoda > Insecta > Lepidoptera > Gelechiidae > Phthorimaea > Phthorimaea operculella. The sequence goes on from JANFCV010000196.1 coordinate 355,591, forward strand.
TGGTGAGAAGAAACGAGAAACAAATTCCGATCTCCCATACAAAATTAACGATAAACTGACAGACTTTGTATGAGAATAAAAAAATAGATTTCCTTTCCCACCACAAATTCCATGGGGAAAGTTGTCCAGTTTCATGGTCCGAGCACGCCTGCAAAGTTTTCGATATACCGTCCGTTATACTTATACCCCGTATATCAGTAGTACACTAGCCCATGGCGACTAGGTTCCGTATTTTTAGCGCGGTGAGATTTTATCCCTTTATTTTTAAATCTTCTCAACATCAAATATTTTTCCGTGATTCATTGAACAATTCTGAGTTAATTAATATCGAACTTCTTTTCGTTATGAATGGCATTCCATTGCGGCTGTAATCTTTTGTTCGCCGGAAACCCTTTGTAAAAGTATCTTAAAAAGTTTGTTCTGAAAAGCTGATGTTTCAAAGGACTATGTACCTAAGTCAATGGGGAAAATATAACTGGCAGGGATTGAAGTTGAAAGACTTTGTACTTAGATACTTCTAGCAAAGGGATGGTATTGTTGAGCAGTTGAACACTTTAGTAATCCGGTGAGAAGTAATTTTTACGTCTGGAGCACTTCGGCATTTTCTTGGTCGAATTTTGAAAAGGACGAAATAAATCGACTTTATTCAGCTATCCTGAAAAAATTTAGTTGACTTCTATTTCAATTGATCTTTGAAGTGGATTTGATCGGTACCTTCATGGCTGTCCGTGAAGGTACCGATCATAGGTACCGATGATGATGGATGATGATGATGACTTACTTCCTGACTTCGCTGGTGTAGTCGGAGCCGCGCTCCAGGAGGTGGTCGATGTTGTTGTTGTTGGCCTTCAGCGCCTCGTGCTTGCTCTTGGAGCACACGCCGAATACAGTCACGTCCTTCACTGTGTTGATATAGCGCAATGACTTACTTCCTCACTTCGCTGGTGTAGTCGGAGCCGCGCTCCAGGAGGTGGTCGATGTTGTTGTTGTTGGCCTTCAGCGCCTCGTGCTTGCTCTTGGAGCACACGCCGAAGACGGTCACGTCTTTCACTGTCTTGGCCAGCTGGGCTACGGCTTGGCCCTGTGGAAGAAACTGGGTTTTAGCACAAAGTAAGTATTGGCTAGGTGGTTTTAGCATGGATCTTTACAATACATTGTAGAGGAAAAATAGGTATTATCTGCTAGAGTAGGTGGAATTTCAAATGGACCGAAAAACCGATTTGATTTGATTTTTATAAACTCTATGCTGGTATTAGAATGTATCAATCCCTAGGAGATCCTGTACGATTAAAAACAATGTTACGAAATACAACTACAATCATCATCTTCCTGCCCTAATCCCAATTGCTGAACACAAAATCGTGTTGCAAAGGATTTGGCTCAATTTTACGACGTCAACGCCTATCAGACGAAATACAACTACAATGAAAACTGTTTATTAGAGTTGTTGGGAATATACATGTCTTTTTACACTAAGTAGAAGACCCTATTACTTAGGTATCAAATCAAGCGAAGCGAGAAAAGGTAACATCAAACCACAAAATAAAATAATCCCGGGAATATCTACCTACCTATAAGTGTGATTGCTAAACGAAATTGTACTATGTATTTGTATTATATATTGTATTGGAATTGTACTACAAATAACTCTAGATTGAACAAACTCTCAAGAAGTAACGGTATTTTCAATTTACGAGCAATGTTCAAAAATCATAAGCAAGGGAGTTCAGGAAATGTATTTTTGATGACGAGCTCTGCGCGTGGCACTTTTGGTAGCGCAGATGCAATCTCAGCAATGAATTTTTATTCGACGCTCTTGTACCGTTTCATTCAATCATAGAAATGTTCAGTCAACTGGTTTTTCGAGTTTGATTAGATCGGAAGAAAGGGAAGAAAAATGCGGAAAATATTTGCTCTATGGTCCCGCATTAGAATAGCATAACTTACCCTATATTTTCCCGTGGGTGTCGTAAGAAGCGACTAAGGGATTTGAGTTTTGACGTGTATTGCAATTTTAGGCGACAGGCTGACAACCTGTCACTTTGCTGATACACATGACTCTCAAACTTATTGTCAGACGTGTAGATGGCCGTTTTTTACAGCCATTTACGCTTTGCCTACCCCGCAAGGGATATAGGCGTGATGTATGTATGTAATATTTCAAGGGAACTAGCCCATAAAACTGACAAAGTTACCCCAAGGAACCCCAACGGCACTGGGTCGAATCGAGGACCAATATTTAATCATCCATCATCATCAATATCATTAGATACGTCATAGTGTAGAATAAGGTCGCTTTTTGCGTTTATCTGTCTGTCGTGGTATTCGCTAACTGCTTCTAAACCACGCAACATATTTTGATGTGTTTTTTTTGTAATAGATAAAGTGATTCAACGGGAAGGTTTACATGTATAACACATGTCGGGAAAATTACATTTTCCTGCGGGAAATAGCTACTGTGCCGCTAGTTAGACATTTCATAATTCTATCATCCTTGGTGAAACTTGTTTATTGTTTACTTTCAAAGGCGCTCAAGCCTTGAAATATTTCAGCATATTTTTTGCAATGTCATCTTATAATCTTTTGCAATAAAGTTGCTAATTGGTCTTTTTACCTATAAGTGATAGAAGCCTATCTGAAAGCGAGCAATAAAATATTTGTCTACCGTAAACCAAGCGGTAGATACCTGCCTACCTATACCTACTTCATTAGTTGATCTTGTTCAGTTAAAACAAGTTATAAATAAAGTCAATTCGCTTTACGTTCGTTCACCTTGTTTAATCAGTTTTCTTATTCAAATTATTTTCACTGTGATGATATAGCGCTTTTCTCTACCAGTACATACCTACATACATAATCACGCCTATATCTCTTGCGGGGTAGGCAGAGCGTAAACTGCTGTAGAAAAAGGGTCGTTTACACTAAGACTGACAAAAGTTTGTAAGTCATTCAGACTGTGTATCACTATAGTGACAGGTTGTCAGCCTGTCGCCTAAAACCTACACATTAACTCTCAAATACCTTAGTTGCTTCTTACGCCACCCACGGGGAAGATAGGCGGTGATGCTATTCTAAGCCGGCACCATACGGTACACTCTACTACTATTACTAAGTAAACAAAGTATTATGTAATGTATTATGTATAAGATCTCTTATCGCTATCACCATCACATTAAAGTTACACAAGAAAAATGTTTTAACATAAAACAAAGGAGCTCTTTAATTGAATTCCCATGTAAAGGTTTACCGAACCATTTATAAACGCCACTCTTTATAGTATGGAGTTGATAACATGGGGAGCCGATCTTAATTAGTGAAATGACATGTGTAGCCCTCTATTTTTCAAATTAAACAGACATACATACATATATCACGCCTTAACGCCTATATCCATTGCGGGGTAGGCAGAGCGTAAACGGCAGTAAAACTGCCATTTATACAACGTCTGACAAAAGTTTGAGATTCAGTCAGAAGACTGTCTATCACCATAGTGACAGGTTCTTAGCCTGTCGCCTAAATTGCAATACACATCAACTTTCAAATCCCTTAGTCGCTTCTTACGACATCCACGGGAAAGATATGGGGTGATGGTATTCTAAGCCGGCACCACACGCAAGTCTTTATATACTCCTCAACAAAAAAATCGAGATACTTTAGGATTTTGAAACATCGTAATTCTCACTATTGCACTACATTAGACATTTATTCCAAAATAAACCTGTGTCTCAGATATAATGTGATCCCTACACAACAAAACGTAAACTTGCTAAGTGTCTCGACTTTTCTGATGAGAAGCCGTAGTATGGAGTTGATAACATGGGGAGCCGATCTTAATTAGTGAAATGACATGTGTAGCCCTCTATTTTTCAAATTTAGTACAAACATTTCCAAGCTAATTGGAGGTTCCATTAGTCCAGTTGTTTTATTGGCAGATTCCATCGGGTCATTGACCGGGTGACGTCACCGCGGAAGCGCATTCCCGCGTAAACGATTTTTCTCACCAATTTAGAGGAGCAATTAGTTGGTTAGACAACTCGTTACATTGTTTGCAGGACCATTATCGGCCGGAGAGGAAACTTCTAAGAAGCTTTCAGTCAGATGTAAGTAGGTAAAGTCAGAAAGAACCTAATGATAAGTAAAATAAATCTATAGTTACGTATTATTTTTTGCTTGTATCCAGTCCAGCCAGCGCCAAGCCTTATAAAAATTACACTGCACAAGTCCCTAAGAGAACAGGCTAACAACTAGTCACTATGTGATACACAGTCTTTAGAATAACTCTCAATCCTTAGTCATAAGAAGGTGTAAATGGTCGTTTTTTGCAGTCGTTTACGCTGTGCATACCCCACGAGGGATATATGCGTGATATATGTACAAGTCCCCAATAGGGGTAGGTGGCGCATGTCTAGCAGTGGACTATTGTGGCTGTTGATGATGTACGGACATTATTATTCGGTTGATCTCTTTCTGGTGCCGACTGTACACTAAGTCAGCTCAGCTTTGTAGGGTCAATGCTACAGCAGTATTTTTAGCTTGTTGCACATATGCTTTGCGTTTGTTTTGCCTGGTTTTGTGTATAAAACCGCTACTTTCAACTGAAAATGGAATGGCTACTTCTGTTCTGATTGGAAGTGGTAATCTACTTGATTTAATAACATATCATGACCAAAAGGAACTTATTGTGTGTTTGTTTCTAGCATGACTCTAGGAAAACATATTATATTCCTTAGCTAATTTTATACGTGCCTAAGCTGGTGTAGAAAGTTCCTACGATTTAGGAAAAAGATATCATATTTCTCATCAGGCGATCGATCAAATTGTTCAATATCCTAAAGTAACAAACTAAAAACAACAACACAGAATTGAACCCACGACCTCCAACCCGAGACTAGGGCACGAGTAACCCAACCACTAAACCGCAGGGCAGAATTAGGTTACTAATACGGTCTATCACATGAGAAGGCATTGGAAAGTATAATTAGGTGTACCTACGTAGGTAGTAATAAGTTCAATACTTCCTTTAGCTATTAGGTTTTTAGGTGAAGATAATTCTTAACCTTCGGATAATAATAGCTTCTCAATTTACCACTTTACCAAATTACACATTTTGCGATGCCCCGTGGCGTTGCGCGAGGTACCGTGGGAAATTTAGGATTTTATGGTATTTTTCAATTTTCTTAAGGTCTGTAATCAATTTTTAAGTGTTTAATGCAGGTGATAAGATAAGTTCAGTAGGCTAGGCTACGAAGTAATTTAGTTATTTTAATAGTATTTGGAACCTCGTAAAACATATTATTGAAGGATGTTTGACATTTATTCCTAAATACACATTACACATGTTTCTCATATAATGGATTCGTACAAAACGTATCTAAACTTGCTAAGTGTATCTGGGGGCACGGCAGTGCCCCCACCAAGTCGAGCTGAAAGCGGCACGGCCGTACCATCCTTTTCTCGAACCAGTTCAAGCCATTTTCGACCCCCCCATAACTCCCTTGTCGATAAGTTTAGAACCCTCATTTCAAGTACATAGACACGATACATTTCAAATTTCATTTAATTTATACCAGTAGTTTAGAAGTTATAGTTAGTCAAAGTTTCTTAATTTTCTGCCTGACTGACTGACTGACTGACTGACCGATCATCAAAATTCTAAGGTACTTCTAGCAGACTGAGGAGCTTGAAACTTAGAATACACGTTGTATTTAGTGTATGAATAAAGGGAAAACTATAAGATTCTGCAAATTCGGTTGCAACCGCATAAATAACTTTGTATTTCTATACAAATGTATAGGATTACAAAGTTAACTTTGCGGATAGGCTTTAAGGAAATCAAGAAGTAGTTCCAGAAAAGATAAAGAGGATTACTACCTACAAAAAGAAATGAGATCCCATCAAAAACATTCACTTGTAAAAAGAACCAAGTCTCGCCACTCAGTTCTTCTACTGTAAAAAGTTGTGAGATCCATGAGATGCCAAGTCGGTTATTGCTTTAATCAAGGACTATTTCAGAGAACTTTCATCTTAAGCTATTTGCAGTATTTGCTTGTGAGATACGATGTGCGATGGCCGGGTCATTCTAGTTATTGTAAATATAAAAGTTTTTAAATATCGATATGGTTACTATAAGATGATGTCTGTTACCTAATTACGCAATAGCTTAAGATGAAAGTTCTCTGAAATAGTCCTTGATTAAAGCAATAACCGACTTGGCATCTCATGGATCTCACAACTTTTTACAGTAGAAGAACTGAGTGGCGAGACTTGGTTCTTTTTACAAGTGAATGTTTTTGATGGGATCGATTTTACCGATAGGTAGTGTTTTATAAAAAACAAAGTTGCTTTACCACGCCGCCTCCAGCGGATTGCACCAGCAGGCTCTTGCCAGGAGTGAGGTTGGCCATCTCGAAGAGCAGCAGGTACGCCACCACGTAGTTGGTGGTGATGGCGACGGCATCCTGGGCTGTCATGCCTTCATTTCATACCATGTATTGATATTGATAGCTTACCACGCCGCCTCCAGCGGAGTGCACCAGCAGGCTCTTGCCAGGAGTGAGGTTGGCCATCTCGAAGAGCAGCAGGTACGCCACCACGTAGTTGGTGGTGATGGCGACGGCATCCTGGGCTGTCATGCCTGCAGGCAGCGCGTACACGTACTGGGCTGGCACTGCGACCAGCTCGGCCCATGCTTTGTACTCCGGTAGGGCCACCACCTGGTCGCCGACCTGGGTACAAGGAGAGATTTAGAATTAATAATGGTTGTCGTCAATGTTCCTTGGGAAAGTAGTTCAGTTTCCTAGGTCATCCCTTGGTTCACCTCTTAAAATATTCGCAGTTGTTTTTTTACATCTTATACAGTAGAAGTACCTACATAAAGTATCGTACCTACAAACAAAAATTAGAAGCATACATTGTAAAAACTGGACTCACCATAAACAATTAAGACGCGCGTTGAACGCTTGTTTAAAAATATCATGATTAGGACTGAGATACATACGGTATCCCTTTTATAGGCATAATTTTTTTTCCACTAATATGTTTTGGCATAACATGTTTCGCATATTTTTTTTTCACCTACCATTGCTTTGACATAATAATTTCTTGGCATAATATTTATCTTGGCATAATCATATTTTAGGCTATTGTATTTTATACTAACAATATTTTGGCATAATTGCTTTTGCAATAATTTTTTTTGGACTAATGTATATATATTTTATTAAGTTCTAATGGCAAGAAATGTAAGTCAATTTAGTATTTTTTAAGAAATATTAGGTTAAATTAGGTCAGTTTGGGTTAGGTTAGGTTAGGTTATTTTTATACAATTTAAGGGTTCTTCTAATGCATCAGATTTTTATGCCTATTTTGATTATGGATATTACAATTTATGGTTTTGTATTTTAGGCCTATGTACTATTATGGCAATATTTTTTGTGCGTAAAGAAATTATGCCTAAACTGTTATGCGTACATGAATTATGCGTAAATATCATTAGTTTAAATTACAGTGTCCCAAAACATATTATGTCAATTCTTTTTATGCAAATGGATAGAGAACCGATACATACAGCCTGGCGACAGAGAGACAAACAACGAAGTCACAGTGATAGGATTCCCGTTTTTATTCTACGGGTACGGGACCCTAAAAACGCTAGACATAGACACGTGTTTAACGTGCGTCTAAGTTTTTTGTGGTACCTAAAGCCCTTTCAACTGTCTAGGTTATCAAATATTGATGGACTGCGGAGCAAAAATCGATAATTTACTTCTAAGAATAGACTGAATACATTTGTATCAAAGAAAAGATCAAAAGTTGGATCACATTTATTATTTCTTACTACTTAGGTATTAGTATTGCCTATTACAGCTGCCAATCAAATGTGGCTCGATTCTCTGTGGTTGTGATTTCATTGGATAAATGGATTTATTACAAGGCAGTAATAAAACTGAAATGATATCTACTATAAACTCAATTTTCTTTTGCAAGGGTAAAATTGCCTGTAAAAGATATGTATTTTGAATATTTATTATTCATTAACAAGACTTCCGAGTTTCACTTCATACAGGTCATCACCTACTCATAAATGGAACTGAATTAATTTTAATTTTAATATTGCTCAGTTTATTACTAACCAGACACTAACCTACTTTTATTAGCGTTATAAATCTCTGCAAAATATACTTAGATCGAAACAATTTTCTTTTATTTTTTTGGATTTAATAGCCTACAGTATATTTATAGCCAAAAGTATTAGTAAGCTAATAACTAATAACTTACCCTGTAATAAACGTTATCGATTACTTCCTTGCCTTTAATAGTTCCTTGCTACTGTGTTGCTTTGCTACTAATAAGTAGGTAGGTATGGTACGTAAAAAACGAATCGGAAATCGGTACGCCAAAAAATCGGTCATGTCATGTCACTACAACGCGCGTCGCCCCGCATTAGCCCGAGTGTTTGCTAATGGGACCAAATAGGATGGAAGTCCCCAATTTCTTCACGTTTCCGGGTGTTCCCACCCACATAAATAGGTCATACGTGAGTCATACGTATAAATACCGGGTGTAAGGAAAGTGTACCGGAAACTGCATGCATTAACAGACCATGATACTGAACATCTTTTACCTTGGAGCCTATCATGGAAAACCAATTTTTTTTTGGGTTTCCATGAAACTCTGTCAGGTAATAGGAAATTTTGTAAGACCATCTTTTCTTATTTAACAACATAAGCCTCCGTAGAAAAAGTTGTTCAGTTTAATGCAAAGTTTTCGGTAGGTACTGTACTGTCCCTTACACTGCGTATAGACACAGAATAGATCCATTTTATACATACACACAACGATACCCGAAACGAACGAACATGATTTTGCACTCTTGCGAGAGAGTAAGCTCTACTATTTCGCCCAGTCAGCCTTTCAAATTCATCCGAGCTTAAAACATGGTCTGAGGATAAACCTTCATAAACTAAGTATAATTTGCAGAATTGAAATTTCATTCAGGTACTGAGATATAGACTCATTTAAAATATCTAGCTCAAAATAGTGTTGTATAGAATCATAATCAGTTTTAGACTCGATTGTAGTCTGTCAGGAAAAATCTGCTGAACATTCGACATCTTTTTTACTTTTTCTCAATATGATAACTAGAGGAATTATGAGTACCTTAACCCAATTTCTTTCAAATGTAATAAGTAGCTAACGATATCATCTAGTCTATATTTTGCTAGAGTAGAAACAATCTCACCCAAAACATAAATGTGAAAGGCTGCCAAGTTCGATAATATTGGAATGCTTCGCCTATAAAAGAAGTGAGATCTAAATAAGTACCAAGTTCCATACACAGACCTCAGTTAAAAATAGTTACAGGAATGCACACTTGATTTTTCGCAGTTTGGAAATAAGAATCTACTTTCCAAACTGCGGAAAATCAAGTGTGCATTCCTGTAACTATTTTTAACTGAGGTCTGTGTATGGAACTTGGTACTTATTTAGATCTCACTTCTTTATAGGCGAAGCATTCCAATATTATCGAACAACAGCCTTTCACATTTATGTTTTGGGTGAATTTCATTTATTTTGTAAGGTTTATTTTCTTTTTCTTATGATTAAGTTAGGTAAGGAAATATCTCATTTATACTTTACTTTGACTAAATACAAACCTTCGTAACGAATTTTAGGTCGGTACGACGATTGGAAGATATAGATAATTTTTGTTTTAGTTCCTTAGGGTATGAATTTACACCTTCATTATTTTTAAAACCGACTCACACTTGGCCATTTTCAGATTTTTTCCTTTACCTTGACCTAAAGACCTACCTCCATGCCAAATTTCAAGTCAATACGACCATTGGAAGTGGTCTAGGTTTTTGATGAGTGAGTCAGTCAGTGAGTGTATAGTAAAAATAGCGATTTTCTGACGTCAATATCTCAAGACCTACAATAGGTACATTAATGAAATTTTGTATTTTAGATAAGTAAGTAGATCTCGACAGATACTAGAAATTTCATATGCGTAGATAAAATAGATTTTGAGTTATAGGTGGGTCGAACTTGGCCCGAAATGGTTCGTGTAATATAACCCACGGCCGGTGTGTCGCTTTTTTGCTCGAACTTGGCGGACACACTGCCGTGTGTCTAGATTCTGTGGGAAAGGGGATTTCTTACCTTGAAGTTGGTGACACCCTCGCCGACCTGCTCGATCTCTCCAGCGCATTCGAAGCCGAGGATGAATGGGGTCTTGGGGGGCGAGTCGATGGCTCCCTGCCGCACGATCAGGTCTTGGAAGTTCAGACCACTGTGGACAACAGAAGGCCATGTTATTGCTAAGATCCTTTCAGACTTCTTTTAACTGAAAGTTGCATGTGACCAATACTCGGCTACGGCCACTGCATCATCAATGCAAGAAGATATCTAGTAAGATGCAAGTGTTTATTGCAAAAGTAGGTAGACAGGTATAAGTAGATACATTATCATATCATACTTTCTCACGCTCGATACGCTCATGACTATTATAGTATACAGACTCCTGTCAATTCAGATTATCTTTTTATGATCAATTTCCTATACTAGACATATCAGAGCAATGACTTCTTATTACGCCTAATACACCTAATCAGATACTCAAATAGCCTACTTAAGCCAAGTAGTAATCGCGGTACATAATGAGAATCACCTACTTATCCACCTATGTACTAGTTGTATAAAAACGTCTTCGCACAAAGTTACGTGTTTTGTATCGTACATGCGTAGTGAACTAGTGAGTTTAGCAACACGATACACGATCACAGTAATCTCCATCCATTACGCGCATCCGTCGATACAATTTTAATCGCATGTAGTCCTTCAAGTTTATTATGAGGACTACAAACCAGTACCTAATTGACGGGCCGGGCAGTGGAATGCGGCAGCCATTTGTTATTATGCGCTGGACAGCACGGGCAGAATAAAGAACCCCACATTTAAATATTTAGACACGTTGAATCAATATCAATATAGTGCCCATGACAAGCTGTCCGTGTCGGTGCCCATGCTATTGTTAAGCAATGTAGGTTAATTTAAATCAGTCGCCGTCAAATTTCGACAGTTGTATGGCTGTCGGGATTTCGCTTTTATTTTCGGATAAAAACTGCGTTTACGAGGTCACCGCCCATCTTGATGGTTCGATATGAATATTGAAAGGAACGCTATAAAGATAGCAGCAGCTGAGGACCAGCGAACCAGATATCGTACGTCATAGCCGCAGAGGATTTACGACACATCTCCACATCGATATCGGAGTGTTTTTTATACAATTCTATTTCAAGTTATCGACTGGATTGAATGAATGGTGGTCGATAGAAACAGACCTCACAGACCGACGTTGCTAATCCGATCACTGGAGCATTTAGCAATCTTGAGAGAACACTTACTTTAATTAATTTGATTGACTTACTGAGAAAGAAGTCGTTACGAAGTATCTTTCAACATAAACTTCAGCCGTTTTCCGTTCTAATAATAATTAAAATTACTTTGCAAAGCGCATAACTGAGTGTGTGGTTTATATTTCCTTTCAACAAGTGTCCTACTCTAGGATTTCTCTACGATATGCTCATAATACCTACACTGTGACGCGCTAACATTTTTAAACGTAGCCAATCTTATCTACTGCCTACCTCACAAAGGATCAATGCGTGATATCTGTCACTTTAAGCACATGAGGAAATCGATTACAAGTGCAAATAGGTATAGGTATGTTGCATTGGTGCATCGAGTGTATTGTAAACTGTTTGGCTCGGTACGTGCGTGTATTACCGATGGGCGGCGATGGCGACGGGGACAAATAATCGATATAATACGCAATTGTCCCCTCTACATAATGAGCAAATTATTGGCAGGGAAGAGGGAAATATATTCGCTGTTTTTGGATAACTACTACATGTTTCAGTTAGTGAACTCTAAAATAATGAAACTTTGTGCTGACTCAGCCAACTACTATTTAGGTACTCTATTTACAAAAACGAGCTAGTATAGCGCCATCTCAAGCGCCTTTTTACAACTGAGTAAAAGGGACAAATAACTAGCTAGGTAGATATCGTGGACAGAGTATCAGGTATAGTCACAGAATATAATTTTAGTACTAGGGTAGTAAAGTACGAGCGTAATGGACATTGTATAAATAAGTCGATCTTTCTGCACCTAAATAGGTGGCTAGACATAATAAAGAAGACAACTATGTAACTGCTGTAAACATTTACCAAAATGAAACTAAACAATACCTAGTTACTCTTTGTCACGAAAAAAGACAGTTGGAATTCGTTTTATCTAACAACTTTGTATAAATATGCAAATTATGTCAATTTTCGTGGCAGTTATGCATTCTTACGAGCTATTTCATTTATCATCCATCAGTGTAATAATCTCATATCATAATCGTAACAAAATTGCGTGTGAACAAAAAGTAATTTCTAACATAGTCGAAGGAAAACGGAAGCAAGCGTGGTCGAGTCGAATTTGTAATCGTGATCCGGAATTCATGATTGAGTAATTAGTATAAAATACCAATTTTCTACAATAGTACTTTTTTTTCTTTGACTTCAGTACAGAAGACCAGTGACGTCATTTTGCCCTGAGTGACTTCTTACTGGCTTTAGTTTGACCCTATTATATGGTCTAGGTCATAGTCACAGGATATAAACCAGAATCAGATTCTGATTCTTCTAAGTCGAGTCGAAGCAAATGATTTTGATTGAAAGAATTCACCTGGAAAGGACACGTAACTAAGTTATTGACACTCACTACGCAGCTGTTTTAAGTGCATCAAGTGCAAGAATTACTCATTCCATCATTTAAGTCGTTACAGTTTCCGCAACAGGAAAACATTATGTGAACTCCATGTAAACACTATCTTGTGTGTAGGGCAGGTACCTATCTATATGTATAACTGAACGAACTTTACAACCCTGCAGTTCGATTTAGCTCTACATTAAGGTACCTCACCACACCCATCTAGTTTTCTTCACCTAAACAAGGAAATGCCATTGTATGAAGCCGTTAAACAATGCCAAAAATATCCCACAAGCCACTAGCATACAGCAGGGGCTGCGATCTAAAACCGCAACGGATTTAGGGCTCCCTGCAGAACAGCAAGAACCAACGATTCGTGAAGTGTCAAAAGTTTAAGCGCTTATGGGACTGCCGCTATAACTCTAACGAACCATAATTGGAAAGATGGCAATTCCCGAACTGTACCGTAAAGTTTGAAGTGTGTGCGGAACCCTCGCCTCGGACCCGGCGGACACTTAACCGACTTGCGATGTAATTTGTAGTTAACCGCTTATTTACGAGCCAATCCCGGTTCCAAACTCACTAACGGAGAATTTAGAAGTTTAAAACACTAAATCGCACTTCATACTCCGTAGTCGAGGCATGTTTACGAAATGAGAATAGAACTAGCTCGTAGGTAGGAGCGATTTCCGAATTTCACAACTTGTGGTTTGCAGGAAGAAAACTATTCGATGAATCGCGGCGGAAACTTATTCTGAATGATGTTGTTCGGAAGTGGATTCTTTGCATGATTCATGGCATTTTATTGCTAGATTTATCACAACACGAGGAATTGACTCGTTACAGTGAATCACCAACTAAGACTCATTCATAGCTAAAGAACAAAAACAAATGTCACGTTATTGTATTGCTAGTCTACCCTTCACCAGTCTTGAAAATCAATATGTTGGATTTGAACGCGACACAGTTTTAATTGTTTTAAAGCATGGTATCAGATTAAAGCATATTTGCCTATCGCTAGAAGCGATGGGCGGTAGTCACGCAGGGGAGTGCGTTGGGTCCCCCTTGCTTCGTCAGTTACTGGAATGACAGCACAATGCCGATATTACTGCACTTAGGCCGAGTAATTCTGAATAATTATGGTATGGGCACAGTGTACCTACTTGTATACAGGGAGTTTTGTAGGAAAGTATTTACGACGTTGTTGGTTCTTACTTGGTAAGTTTTTTGAATCTCTTAGATAAGTATCAATCAATGCATAGATCTGGCTTGTTTATCCGTGATCCAATTGGAAAATTTACCGCTCTCAACGAAACACCACAAAAGTGTAAAACATGCTTATTTCAAATGATAGACTTTCGCATCAACTCATGAAACTGAACAACGGTTACCCCAAGAAACATACGACAAAATGAGTTTGAAAAATTGGACCCCCATAAAAATTACACATTTTTTTTTGTAATATGGAGAGAGTAACAAAGATAGGGCAGTAGTAGCATATAGGATGGGAATGGGAGTCGACTGAGCCTATAGTCGACACGGTGTCGTTCTCGCCCGCATGCTTTATTGGATAAATTGAACCCACTATCGTTTTGTCATCGCGCTAATACTACACAGAATCAACCCGCTTTTGAACTAAGTAAACACTTTCCATACGTTTCTTGTAATTTCCAATTTAACTTAATTGGCCGTTTTTAGGGTTATTTCAACCAGACTCTGACTCATGGACACATTAAAGCTTTATTACCCCCTATTTAAAGCTTATTATACGCCATTAAAATTGCGATAAGTGAGTCCCACCCAGTACGAAATTTTACAATCACACGGTACCTTTACCCTGACCTTCTAAGCTTATCGGTTATCGTTGACGTAAAAAAAGTTATGCGATGCCGATAAGACTGTAGGTATAGAAAAGCCACGGCGAGACCCGATTTTTAACAGTTCTTGTTTAAAGAGGGTTGGAATCGGTTTAAATCATAGGTCCCGGTTATGAAAAGATTTGTCCTACATAATGTGTAGTGTAGGGCCCATATTGCGGTGGAATGTTAAGCCGGGGATTATCTGTCCGGCATCGAATTTACGCGCTCTACCTGCGTCACGTTTCATACATCTCCTACCGTGTTCCATTTCTACAATATAACGTCCATTGCGGAGTTGTTTCCTGTCATAATTACAAGAAAATGAGACATGCTAACTGGCTACGCAATGTACCTTCACCAGATTTTACTTTTAAGAAACGTGCTCCTGGTCGTTGTTATTCAACAATAACTTGAATGGTTTCCTCTAACTACAATAGTTCGTAACGTTGCAGGTAGAGGTTTTTGTTATTAATCCGTAAAATAACTGGACGATTTTATAACTTTTTAATGTAGGTACGGTACGGTTTGATAATTTATCCGAAACAAACCGGTTTACCCCGTCTCGGGTTTCAAGACTGTCAACTCTTGATCTTGTAAAGTATTTTTTGTCAAATCCCAAAAGTTCGGTAGCACCTATATTTTTTTGTGCCTAAGCTTTAATAAAATTCATGTTTGCTAGTTATTTTTGATCTAAAACTGTTTTCTGTAAAACTTCGAAACGAAAAGGCAAGTTTCCACGAATCGCCTAGGGAGTAGGGAGTAACTACTCGGGGTAAGGCCATAATTTCCCGCACTAATATTTAATGAAGTCGCTAAAAATGGCGACGGGTTGTTACCACTCGCGTGACAACTTAATAATACATAGGTAGACGTACGTACGCGTAAACTGCGTGTATCAAGGTCCTGGGGTTGATAAACAACATAAAACTGTCTCGTATAACTTGCCTAAGGAATTGCTACTCGTTGCCCTCCTTCATTATCTTAATTACCACAGAGATACGAGTTCAAACCGAACACTTTTAACTCCTTAGCATAACAATGCGTAATATGGAAAGTCACGCAACTTCAGTGTGCACGCATATTTTCCTTTGGAATGCCTAGAAACATATCGCCTTGGGAAACCTTGATCGTGTTCGAATTTTAGAGACCGTTTGCACGAACCTGCATCGGTTATTATTAGTGGTTGCCGAGGCTGGGCAAGCAACCAACAGAAATGTGTGCAAAACACGACACTTTAATTTAGCATTTTCGCTACACCCTCAAGAGACGTTGCAGTCTTTATGAGCAGTAAAACTGTGTCGTACACATTACAGCTTTTAATCCGATTACAGCTTTAGCCTTAAACTTCCCACTCATGCGACTTAGAATCTTTCCGGTTATTAAATCCGAATGTGGCGGGAATAATTTTGAATAAATTATTATATCACCCCTGCATGTGCAGTAATGGGGTGCGAGCGTCAACGGGCAAACAACGAACATTTATTCCCGTGTCAATGTGCTGCGAAATCAGCATTTTATTACACGATTCTGGGGAATACACGAAAATAAGGCTTAGACGAAAATAAGATTTCCTTACGAAACGTTGAAGGTAGGTAAGTAGAAAGAATTAGGTCGCTCGTGAATTTACGACTGCGGCAAAAGAACCTTTTTCGCAGGTGTTCTTAACACCCCCGAACAAAATTTTCTTGTAAATAAAAGCTTTCTATTTCGCTCTTAAATCTTAGTAAAACAAAGGAGATACCTGGGATTTTCTGTCTTTTCCAGCCCTAACAGTCACGTGAGTATAATTTTGCAGGGAAATTAAAATGAACGAATGAACACCCCTGCTTCGGGGTAATTTTAAATTGCATCGGGGTTGGCGCTCGGCGCCGGCGGGCGTCGCGACGGCGGGTCGCCGCTTATTCACTTCACCGCATTGTAGTTGTAAAATTACTACTCACTAACTAGCAAAGGTAGGAAGCTAATGGATAACCCTGTGGGAACAAAGCAAGTGAAAACCGCGATGGAAACTTTACTATCTCCGACACTTCGAGAAGGCACTAAAAGCGAGTCTCACGGCGAATTTTCATGGCGATAATAAAATTCTGTGTGGTGAAACTTTTACCTATTCATGAGAAGTTACCTTCCAAGCAAGCTTTTAAAGTTAATAGAAATGAAAAAGGAACATGAGTAAGTGATCTGAATAGAAACTAACACCTTAGTCCTCTTACAACATCATCGTATCAAATGGCATGATATCATGCTCCGAAACACCTATTTAAGTAATAGCCGTCTCTGAAACGCAAACAATAACTACACCTAAAATTAGGCGTAACAAAGTACGTAATGATCGCAACAGTAGCAGTACTTTTCCGAGTTGAGTGCGAATTTCGTGGCTCGTTCACCGCCGCGAGGAACTTACACAACTGCGGCGTCACGTTCCACTGCGCTTCGGCGAAATCCACTGTGCACTTGACTCGTCCGTAAATCTGAACTTTAAACTTTCGTTTTCTGCAGGGCTGGTCGCTAGCGGCGAACCGCGCGGCTAGACAGGTAGTGGCCCCGACACCGATCGATAATGTCAATGTACCGTGCCGCGACCTAGGGGAAGAGCAAAGCCTGTCTAGATGAGTCATCGATGCCCTGAATTTACTACCTAGCAACGTTTTCCGCGCTAGACGACAAAGGAAGATAAATTTCGAAAACGTGCCAAGCGAGCTCTTTGCGTCAGGTTTTTACTCCAAAGCCAATTTCAGGACGCCTTATTGCAAATTCCACTACATTACACCTGCTCAGCGGAATACATATCTTTTCTTAGAGGAGAAAGTTTTCGGTGTCTTAGTACGAAGCCGGAAAATCGTCTTTACATAACGGGAAATGGCGAGGATGATATGCACTTTCGTTTTCGATCGCATCCTGCCGGCGCCGTAATGAGCCGTTGAACTTCTGAGACTGAAAATGGAAACAGACCGTGCACGACCCGTTTTGGATGTGCCAGAACGTTTTTGCCGCGAATTAGTCACGTGTTGATAAAAAACAAAGAAAACTCCGTCCCACACATGCTAATGCTAATTCAGACATCGCAAATCTTTGAAGCAAGCGAGGAGTAAAAGTAGCTACCCACTAACCCATTCAACTTGGCATCGCGGGTGTAAGATAGGAAAATAAATATCTTCCGCCAGTATATGAACATGAGTAGTAAAAGCCTCAATTCCGAGATAGTGTCAGCGAAAACATTTCCCCTGGCGTGTGTCGTTCAGTTTATCTATTTGGAGGCGAAGGATCGTTGTGGAAGTACGTGAGCGGCACACAAGTAGCTCGTAAGTTACTCTCCTTCCGCTCAAGGCGTCTCATTAGACGAGACGATGAAAGAAAGTCTCTTATGAAATAATTAGAAGTCCTGGATTTTGGATATGTTATTTAGTACATAGTTGTGAGGTATATTTCAAAAATGTAGAAAATTTGGACCGTGGGTTTTGTAGAAATTTAGGTATTTGTGTTTTACGTAAAAAGATAGCTAAATATTGAATTAAAATTGAAAAAAATAGGGCATTTTGTTAAATATATTATTTTCTGAATTTTGATACGTAGGTAGAAATGATAATTTTCTTGGAACATGCCTAATTTAAAAAATTATTACAATTCTTCCAATATAAATTTAAAAGTCATCATATTGATAGCAACGTCTGTAAAACTTCTACTAAACATGGTCCCAAAAGTGTAGAAAAATAAAGTTATGGATATCATAAATAACGTGTTTTTTATATAAATTCGTGCCTTCTATAGAATTAAACATTGTAAACATCAGGTAATCATCACCAAAACTATCAGAATAATCATTACCCAAAAGTGTAGAAACGTAACTACTTGGGAAGTTTGATTTCTTTCGTCCGAGCACTAGCGCTTGGCAACAAGGCAGAAATACCTACAATCCGGCGCGGCGGCGGCGGCGGCGCAGCGCGCGGTGGTGGTGGCGTTTCGTTTAGTTTAGCGCGTGTCGCGCGCTGCAGTAATAGGTACATACATACATATTATTTTAATTTTTGGAATACTTATATTCAAAAACTTTTATTTATTTCTTCACAGTTTAATTTAGAAACCGTTAGGAAAATACTGGCAAATAATGTTGTAGTGACAACTACAACATTATTTGCCAGTATTTTCCTACAACCAACCTTCACCTACTGCGACTAATTTAAGATTAAAATAATAAAAATTTATTTCTACTTTGCAATTATACGGGGTGTTAAGGACGGTGTAACGAAAACTTAGCAGGCGTGCTCAGACCATGAAACTGAACAACTTTTACTATGGAGCCAATGGTGGGAAACGAAAAATATTTCCCGACCTCCCATACAAAGTCAGTCAGCTGATCGTGAATTTTGTATGGGAGATCGAAAAAAATATTTTTTTTTGTTTCCATCCATAGTAAAAGTTGTTCAGTTTGATGTTCTGATCATGCCTGCAAAGTTTTCGGTACACCGTCCCTAACACTCTGTATACAACGTGTTACAAAACAACCCATAAAACTCCCATAACGAAATGGAGTTCATTCTGTATGGGATAATGGGAGGACCACACTTTTTTTTCATATTTCGACCCATGTTCCACAGGAAAAGTTGTTCAGTTTTACGAGAACCTTGACCTCCTTTCAGCTTTATTGGTTGTTTTGTAACACCCAGTATATATTTTAAAATAAACCGTTTACGGTAAATATTGATTCAGTGTGAAATTAGAACTAATGTTGATCCACCTTTTTGATTTGTATGTATAGTCAGTTCCGCGCTGATATGCTTTGTTGGATCCGGCCTTGTTGCGCGTGTGACGTCAGTGGATCTGCACTTACAACATCAGCGATTTGACCGATATTGGTTTATACATTTACGGTCAAAAAATTCATACTGAAAATATTTTTTTATACCTAGAGTATATTTTATCTAATTGATATGCCACATTTAGTTATACTAAGTAGATCCGAAGCCAAACTTAACGAATAGGTAGGTACTCGAGCACAAAGCGGCAACGTTGCGTTCTTCGTGTGACAAAGAAAAGAACACAGCAAGCTGTTTCGTTAGAGTAACAAGGTAAGAAAGATAGCTTTACGGACCAAACATCCGCAACATCCTCCCCCCTTGCAAAGTCTCTGGAGCATCCTGGACCGTTAGGACTGCGAGCTTGTGTACTGGCCGCTGGAAGACGTCTCCCTTGGTGCGGATGTCCAAGCAGCGTACTTTGCCTTCTGGTCCCGGGTGGGTGCGGATGACTTCCCCTAGTGGCCGGTCATACGTTGCGGGGCAGGTTTGCGTCGACCACAACGTCTAGGTCCTCTTCCTTGACGTTGCGGGAGCTGTCGTGACTGCCACCTCTCGAAAATAAATAAATAAATGGGTAGTCTCTTGAAGACCCGATGAGAAAGTGGTTTGGTGACAGTGCCTCCGGGTCATCCTTGGAGACTGGAACGTGGGTGAACGGACTTCCGTTGATAGTGTGCTTAGTCTCGCAGAGCACAGTGGTAAGGATTAAGTCTCGCGGGTATTTGTGAGCCTCGTCTGAGGTGTTTTCAAGCTCCTTCCTGGTTCGAAGATCCCAGTTCGATACACTTCCATTCTGTCCTATTGATGAGTAGTAGATGCGTAGTCCTTAAGCGCTGGCAGCCATTGTGAGTAGGCAGCTGGTAGCTCGGCGTGTGCTCCCTTGAAGTTGATGGTGTTTTCTGATCATATCGTGTGCGGCCATCCTCCTCTCGAAGCCATGCGCCTGAGAGCCAATATCACTGATGAGGTAGACAGCGAGCAGGCTAGCATGATGTGAACGGCGCGTGTGGGGAGGCAGGTAAAGATACCAACTGCTTCTTGTGTCTCCAGCTCATAGTGACTATTAGGGTGTCGAAGAAGTCCCCGCCTGTGTCGATAAAGGCACGCGTGAAGGGCTGGAGTCTTACCATCGTTAAGTTGCCAAGTGGTGAAACGACGTGTGCAGCTTTTCGGACTCCGCAGTGCCCGGATTCTCTGGCTGCTGCTCGGTCGGTCAGTGATCCAGTAGCGCTTTCTCAGCTCGTTGAGTATGCGTTCGTTGTTGGCGTGGTTGTTGTGAAGGGATGTCTTCCGTCCAAGATGGGCCTCTTTGTGTCTTCACTGATGATGGGGGCTGCGTTGATTCTCCATTGCAGCTGCAGGATGCCCTCTATGTCTATTGTCAATTTACGTGAATTGCTGATGGTGCCTAATCTCTTCAGCTAGTCCAGGTCGCCTGAGTAAGTGTCTTCTTGGGGTTTCTTGATCTACAGCTTCTCTGCTTCTCGTTTATGCCGCACCTTCAGTTTTCAGGTTCTCTTGCGACAGGCGTTGATGTATAGGAGCACGTATGCAGCGCTTGTATCAAGTGCTCGTATTTGGAGAAGCGCATGATGTCTGGCAGGGCGTTTGTGTGTTAGCCCTCACGTGCAGAACGTAGGCCTCTTCTGGTAGCGCGTCTTGTTTTGGAGTTTTTTTAGGCCAGTGCTCTTCGCTCAGTCTTAGGAAACTGTGTACGGTGAACCATCAGCTGCGTCCTTCCTCTCACGTCTTGGCCGGGTCGCCTCGTCCACCACGTTCTGGTCCGGCGGGATCCATTGCCAGTCACACGTGTTAGTGATCTCGGCGACAAAAGGCGTGTGACTCGCGTTGTTGTTGCGAATCCAGTGCAGAATTGTTGCTCCATCCGTAGGATGCTTTGGGCGCGGAAGGGCGCCACTCGCGCCTTGGCTACCACGACTACTTCCACGATGAAGTCTTCCTCTACAAGGCGCCAGTAGACCGCTGCTGTGATAGCCTTGGAGCTGCCGTCGCAGAACACATCGAGCTGTCTGTCTTTGACGGTTCCCCCCGTGTCCTCGCCGTCCGCCGTCGCCCGTGGTCAAAGTCTAAACATTTATTTCTTGGTAGGAATTTACAAGATTCTCTTAAAAATTCTCTTTAAGAAAGTCACATTCCAATTCAATCTTAAAAAAGATAATTTGAAATGCAGTATTTTCTCTTTTCTATAACAATTTGTGTTCCTCCTCGCAACCCGGGGCGTTTCCTTCATCGTGGCCGTATCCCGTTGCCTTTTGCTGTTGCTGTTTGCCGTCGCCCTTTGCACCTCGCGCCAGTAAAATGTTTACAACCTGTATGCAGATTTCAAACTAATACGAGCGCTTTCTCCCGAATTAGTTGGAAGTTCCACCTTTTGCTTTTGTCTTCCTCGGGACCGCCGGCGAGTCAGACCCAATTAACGACTTCCAGTCAGGCGGTAGTGATGTTGTCCGGGGAAGGCCGGCGAGCTTGACCCGAAAGAATTGGGCTTTGCTCGGCCGGCGATTGTTATATCAGGTAGTACAAATCTGGTAGTGGCCGCCGGAGAGTACAAAGCCATCAAACTGGCGGCGGAAGTCTAGTCCATTAAGAGTCAAATCCATGCTCTGATTGGCTCATTCAAATTGGATCAACGATTTCCGTAACTAACGCAGGATGTATTCGTATATCGATCGGATCAACATTTTCGAACACTTTATTGTAGTCCCTTGAGTGCAGATGTTGATCCAGTCGTTTCTTTAAATACTGGTACCGGGGAAGATCGAATCTGAAATGAAACCTGATGAGCTGATGAATGAAACTTCAAATGAATACGTCCCGGGTCGTTCATCGATTCGGTCCGGACCCACTTTAGGGACTAACTTATACTGGTTTGTGTTAGTATTTGTATGAAAAACCAGTATAGGTATGTTAGTCCCTTAAATGGGAAGGTAGATTATTTGCGATACCTAGTCATTTAATGTTTTAATTTTAACTTGCCTGCTTAAAGATCGAAAATATTATGTACGCGACGCCCCTAAGTTTGATGTTTAGGTACCTATAACTTAAGAGCGCAGAATGTGTCAAACGTCTCGCCGCGCGCTTGCCAACAGCGCGCGCGCGTCCTGCCCCGCCTCGCCCCGCCGCTGCCGTTACCACCCCGCGCTGGGAATTACGTATTTTTATCTAGATTTTACTTAATAACTTCAAATAGGTACAACTTACACAAACATTTTTTTTGATAACGTGAAATAGAATTTCAGACGAATGAAATATGATCATCTTTACATACTTTTATTCAATATTGGTCTTGTAATTAACAAAAATGCGAATAAATTACGAATCCATTTTTATTTTTTTCTACACTTTTTAGGGTATGTTTATAATTCATATAAAAACCTATTTTAGGAAATTCAGGGATTTTAATTCTATATTGTCTGAAGAAATAGTCTTTTTCTATTTTATTGCTTTCCCAATACCTAAAGTTTCTACATATTTAACAACTAGCTGGTACCCGCGAACTTCGTATCGTTTCATTCCTTAAACCTGTTCAAGATTCTGATTTCCTTACCAGCATCTTAAAAATCGTCACGCTCTAGATAATCATCACGCAAATATTGTTGGAAATACATTTTTCAAACCATAGTTGCATTGCCAACAGATGCCAGCAGGAGCGTTCCATCATGCTGAACAACTTTTGCTTTGGATTCATATCTGTATCTCGTATATTTCAGCTGGGCTCCTGGTGGTGCGTCTGATGGTCTACATCGGGTGTTCCAGACCCTCAAGTATAGTATGGAAATATCGATATGGATTGCGCTTGACACTTGGGGTCCTATGTAACTCCTTTCTTGTGTTAAAAGAAAGTTTTGATGCGTTTAGTATGTTTCATATGGCGCGCGATGGCCATTCTGATACCTACGTAGGCATTCATCCTCCCATTTTTCATGAACTATGCATTCGGACAAATTAACATGCAAAGTTTTTTTTGGTAGCAAGATCTTGATGATACCTAAGTATATTACTATCTTTTTTGAGCGCCTGACAAAATCTGCAGAGCAATATCTACCACGGATACTTGTGTGTTTTCTTTATGTAGGTAGTTTTGGGCGTCTGAATAAATAGTTTTTTGGATTTTCAATTTTCCAACGGAATTTTTCCGCGGAAAAAAGTAGCCTATGTCCTTTCTCAGGTTATTATCTATGTTCATGCCAATTTTCATCAAAATCTGTTCAGTAGTTTAGGCGTGAAAGCGTAGCAGACAGACAGACAGACAGACAGACAGACAGACAGACAGACAGAGTTACTTTCGAATTTATAATATTAGTATGGATAGTATGGATGTGAAAGTACTTAAGTCTAATGACCATATAAACAAAAAAAATGAATTTTAAATCTATATTCATGTAGTTACAAAGATAAAATATAAATACCTATTTTAAAGGACGTTGCAAATGAGAAAAATTTCTACCTTTTTTTATGTGTGTCAAGAATTATGTTCTTAACATATTACAGAAACAAAATCCAATTTTAATTTTGTCATAGCTTTTGTGGCCAGAATATCGTTCCCCTGCCGGTTTACATGTTCGAGGCGTCTCGCCTTCATAGCGATAGTACTTACTGCGATAAAATATGAGCATCGTTTAGGAATAATTACCTCATGAATATACACGTACAGTTACATATCTACTTAATAGCAAAGATTTTTCATTCAAAAGTTGGTAAAAGACACAGAGAAAGCCCAGTAGTAGGTACCTAAACTACAATTTCTCTAAATAAACAAACGATTTTTTGCGTTTAATGCCAAACAGAAAAATTATAGGCGTTATACATAATCCATTCCCTCACAAAATTCCCTTTGGATATGAAAGAGCAAGCAAAATTACAATACGATTCGATCGAATATGTATGTATAATGACGTCATCCAATCATCATTACGGGGGTGTGGGGTAAAGGCGATCAGACGGCTCATCAAATGGTCACACGTCGACCTTACACGCAACCTGACGAAATGTTAGTTCTGTCTGGCATTATATTAGCTGGCTGCATCGATTACGCTTTGCTAATCCAGGATATATGTACAAAATTACGAAATTGGTAGGCTATCCGTAGCAAAGTTCTGCCAACTAAGTGCTTAAAATTCTTTACATAGAGCCAAAACTCTGGATTCCCGAGACAGTGTTGAAACACGTATAATCAACGTTAATTAGGGCCTAATTAGTCTGGTCCGGTACAAATATCTACGGTTCAAAATGTATAGAGGGAAAGAGCCACGTGTAAGAGATAATATAAGAACTCAAAACAGAGAAATCCCTACTTGCTTAATTGCTAAGGCAGGGGAGGAACTAATTTCAGGACAGCCTAATTTATTAGCAAGATTTGGGGAAGACGTGCCCGCCCGTCAGACATCATATAATAAGATTTTGTATAATTTACTACTTTTTTCAATCAAAACCGGTATGAAAATAAATATATATTGTAGGTACTCACTCACAAATCAATAAAGCTAATGAAAATTATTGGCAGCTTATACTTTTGAAATAGATCCTTTCTCTACTGAGATTACCTCGGCATTGAATTGATTTAGAATTTGAAGAATTTCTTGATTTCCTACTTGAAAATGTAGGTAGGCATATATATTGGTATGCCGCTATAACTGTTTCTATGTTAAGAAACCTACACACCCTCGAAATACAGTAGTGGGACGCTAACGAACGCGAAACTTCTTAGTTCGGTTTCAACAAAGTCGTTGTTGAGCTTAGTATTAATTACAACTGTTCGCATGATTTGTATGATGTGTTGGTATGTGTGAGTCACATCACAGGGTGTGAATAAATAGCTCGGTACTTAATAAGTGCTGGAGTACTCGGAGGAAATACCAGTAGCATGTTTTATGAATTGCGTAGGTATCGAAGTATATCCCGAATCAAGGTTGCCTGTCCACATCATTCATTAGTTATCTACCTAGTAGGAACGCAAAGAGGGCATTTTTGGACGTGCCCTAGTAATTCTGTGGATGCAGTTAAGACGGAAGACGAATCACACAAAAATGCGTATTGAGAAGATAAAGTAATTCGCAACAACTAAGAAGAACCTAAATATTTAAGTACTATCAACGATCTAAGCTAGAAGAAGAGTTCAGTACATCTTGGGGTCGGTTTTCAGAGAGCATATTTTAGAAAATCGACGTTTGTCATTCCTGAAACGAAAGCAAAGATACGTATGAAAATATAAAATTTTCAGGCGTCTCTTTCTTGTATAACCGCGCTGGGATGGTACAGAAAGCATTTCCTCATTTACATTTCCCTCAGATTCATTTAGTATTCTGGGCAGCTTTCGACGGCCGGAGAGTGAAAAAAAATTGAGATCCAAATGAAATCACACCTCTTGAGGGGGAGATAGCGGTTGAAAATGTAATTCAGCGATTTGATGTTCTATTAACGCGGTACCTATATCT
The DNA here is from genome assembly GCA_024500475.1 of Phthorimaea operculella. NCBI lineage: Eukaryota > Metazoa > Arthropoda > Insecta > Lepidoptera > Gelechiidae > Phthorimaea > Phthorimaea operculella. The sequence goes on from JANFCV010000196.1 coordinate 381,457, forward strand.
ACCTACTTATAGATATACTTAATGGCATTTTCAGGAACAATCTTTTAAAACTCTTTTTATGATGGGCAAATTTTCTTAACGAACTCGTAATATCATCGCCAACAAAAGAAAGATATGTTGTAAACTACCTATGTATCGTCATACACTTTGTTACGTTAAAGTAAAACAGGAAATAAGCCTTTTCATTATGAACGTCAGATGAATCAATTTTGTGCGACCGCATTAGATATTTATATTACTAATACCAAATGAGGTAAATTAACCATTTCAGTACCCGTGATTCAATGTAGGAATGTGATCTAAAAATAGGAAAATGCATACCTATCCAAGTTCTTAATAGCACGCCTATGAATCTTCATTATAACATAACAATTTAGTTATTAGTTTTCAAATGACTGTACCATCTATATTTCTTTTCCTATGAAGGAAAATTGGTACCATAACGAATCTGCTGGAAATATTATTTAAAAAAAATGTATTATAAGTAATAGGTAGCGCTAGCGTGTAAAATTGTGCCAGTATGTCAAACATATCGTGACTGAAAACGACCTAGTATTTATGCGATGCACTACTAAAATAGGAATACACACACATAGTAATCAAGCCCACAATAGCGTTTTTATAAAAAAAACAATAGGGTGACCACGAGTTTGGATTTTTTCGGACAAGTAACGACGACGGTAACCGGTATATTAAGAGTATGCGTTTCGAGCTTAACAAAATATCCTTTAATTTGTTGTTAAGCTTGAAGAGAAGAGAAGCATTTCACTTTGTAAAATGCTTATACAAAAATAAAACACTTCAACTTTCCGTATATTTTTGACCATCAATGAGGATGTCATATTCAGATTTAGGACCTTCTCTTTGGCTGGAATAGCACGTGTCACATTTTCAGGTTTGCATTCAGTGATGGTCCTGGGGAAGCGACAATGCAGGTGCTTTCTAAAGCGAGTTAATATCCGGCTAGCGGACCTCTGAATAGCGACACGCGTGGCAGGGCTATCGGCTTCCGATCTCTGATGAGCTCAGGCACTGGGTAACTGTTATAATATGTCCCATAGTGCCAGCATATCACGACCAACCTAGTTATTATATTACGTAGAAAATTATTTACATGATTGTTCTTTTTTATTATGGAAGTCATTCGGGAGCAACAAGAAAGGAGCTGTAAAACAGGTGAATATTCAAGTAGCTTAGTCATCCCGAAATAAAATATGTAAAGACTGCCGAACGAGAAAGAAGTACAAAAAATACAGCTTTTACGTAACGTAAACGGGGAAAGTTTGATTAGGTTTGTGTTGTAGGATATCATAATAAACTGAAGTTGCTTGAAAGACTCTGAAAACATCCATTACGGAATCATTTTAATATAGAGTAGTTTTTAAACTAGATAGGTATCTATTGATGAGAAAAGTAAAACGACTGGAAATTGTAACAACATAAAAGTCACATAGAGATTGGATGAAATTGAGTAAGTTACATGTCGGAATACTAATTCAAAGCATAAAAAAATTACTTTGGTAGCTTGTCTAATTAGTCTCAGCGCGATTCAGCATGGTATGTTCAGTCATGTCGCGACACCAACGGCCATCGTCATCGCTTTTAATTGTCCACTCAGGAAACTTGCATTCCACAGATGGTTCAACGGTTAGCTTTGGGGTGCGGCTAAATAACATAAATTGAACGGATCCAACTGACCCTCAACATCGTGCTCTTCAAATAAAACCACACAATGCGCCACTGTAAGTTCAACAGCGGGGATATAAAACAGACAAGAATGCGATTGATAAGCCAAGCAATTATCGCTCTCAGCAGCCAGAGGTCACACAATAACGCATAATAGCCCTTGATTTGAAACTTCGCTTCGAATAAGCTGAGCTTTACACTAAAAGCGAATACGAGCAAATGTTACGTACTTTTTCCAGAATTCGTTCTTTTCCATCCTTATTTATTTTTACGGTACGACTGTTTTACACACGTACGAGTACTCGTATACCTTTGAAGCGTTAATGTTGCCTCTTAGTAAGACGCAATGTTTGTATTGCTGCCTTCCATCAGCTACGAGTTCACTCAAAACACTTTGTAAATGATTATGCGTTGCTTGCCAAAACACCGTGGCCCGAAATTATAGCTGCGGGCAAAGGAACGCGTGGATCAAATTAGTCGCAGCCGTCCATTATGAGCAGGCATAATAAACAGCTCACGAATATAATGTTACGTAGGTACCTACCTGCCTGGAACTCTGGGAAGGGCTTCACTTGAGCTCTACACCCGTAACTTAGTGCATCTGCATATTTGAGCAATGTCATCCAGTAGGTATCACGGGTATTCATAATATTGTGTCGTATTTGTTGCTGAATTGTTTTCTTCCAAATATCTTCTTCACTTTTTGGAAACAATATCTTCACTTTCGCCTTTATCTTGTGGATGATAAAGAAAACAAATAAAGGATAACATTCTATTCGAGCACACGCTAGAAATAGACATAATAGAGATTCTCGAGGTGTGAGTAACGAAACAAGTTATCCTTTTACTTGTTTGCACAATATGATATCGATATCTCAGCAAACAGATATCGGAATCCGCTGTGATTTTCTAGAAATCAGTATCAGCGACATTATATTTTATTATTTACCAAACAAAGAAAATTCTTTGCTGTCGTAAGATTTTATTATGTAGGTAATTGATTCTGAAAAGGTACTCTGGTATTTGATTACAAAATATTCATCATTGGCCTCATACGTCTGTGACAGACGATTTATTCAGTGTCTGAGGCAAGATTTTTCATGGCTGTATAAGCCGATACGGGAGCGGCATGACTTTCCGCACGCTCTACAAACGAAGGTGGAATTAGAGACTGGCACATGCATGTTTAGATGTCGTTTTTGCCTTTTGTTTGCGAGACCAGCGAACCAGGCATCATCGTGAGCTTTACGCCCATCAAACACACGCTTTCTCCATACATCCCTATTCTCAGCAAGCTTCTCCCAGCTTTGATGGTCGATGTCAAACGCAGCCATGTCCCGTTTGGCGCAATCTTTGAAACGTAGCATCGGTCTTCCAACTCCTCTTTTGGCGTTAGCTACGGCGCCAAGCAGGACACGCCGCGGTAGACGCGAAGGTTCCATGCGGTACACATGCCCTAGCCACCGCAATCGTCTTTGCTTAAGCAAAGCGGTAAAGCTAGGCAGCTGTGCAATTTCTAGAACTCGCTCGTTTGTGACTCTGTCCTGCCAAGTTATATGCAAGATGTTTCTTACGCAGCGCATATGAAATGTGTTGAGTCGACGTTCTTGTTTTGCGTACGAAGTCCAGGTTTCAGCTCCATACAAGAGTATGCTTAGAACGCAAGTTTGGTAAACAATTATCTTGGTTTTTGTGGTCAGGTGTTTATTATTCCATACTCTTGTACTGAGCCTGCCGAACATGGTCGCCGCTTTGCCGATACGAGTATTGATCTCAGCATCGAGGGTGAGATTGTTCGACACAGTCGACCCCAAGTAGCAAAACTTGTCAACTATGTTCAAGGAACGCCACCGAGCAAAATACGTGGTGTTTCTCCACCTTGAGCTAGCACTACTGTTTTTGGCATTAATGGACATTGAGAACAGAGAACACGCGGGAAAACTTATCAACAATGTCTTGAAGCTCACTTTGAGAATTAGCAACGAAGGCTGCATCGTCAGCGAACAAAAGGCTATCGACGAATAAGTCATCGCGGTTACGCTTTGACTTAAGAAGCGAGATATTGTACAGCTTCCCGTCAGCCCTAGTGTGCAGGTGTATACCCTGTTGGTCATCGCCGAAAGCAACTTTAAAAAGCAATGAGAAGAAAATACCAAACAGGGTAGGAGCCAACACGCAGCCTTGGCGAACACCTCTACGCATTTCGAACGGCTCGGATGTATTGCCGTTAAAAACAACAGATCCTTTCATGTCCTCGTGGAAGGATTTAATGAGGCTTAGTAGTTTCGGATACAGAAAAATGGCAAAGGAACTATAAATACATGACATGACTATGAATTAGAGATGTAAGACAGTAACGTGGAATCGAGACTAATGGCTAAATAAAATCTAAGTATTAAACTGTGTTCAATATTGGTTGACATATCAGTTCATATCAATTTGAGGTATTTTTACTCTTATTTAAAATCTAGTGCCATTCTAATCGTTATACTAGACCAGTGCCGTGTGGTGCCGGCAGAGTGGAATAGCACCACCCCTTCTCTTCCCGTGGGGGTCGTAAGAGCCGACCGAGGGATTCATTCCGACCCAAGTCGATCAGGGTCCTGGAGAAGGAAAACTTCACACTTAAACCCGGAATGGGGTCTCCGTCAGGTGCGATTAACTCATATATATCGTGCGGCAGACTCCTGCAGCCGACCTGGCTCCGCACGTATCGACTCGTCGTTCCTGTGGAGTCAGCCAGGAAGGCCGAGAGGGTGGCGCAGGTCCTGGGCAGCCCTGCGTTTTCCATAATTGCGTCCCAGGCAACGCAGTGTCTGTGGAGAGGAAACTTCACCCGCGTCTCGCGTAGGGTTGCGAATAGAAAAAAAACAAAATGTATTTTTTCAAATTTATGAAAAAAAACATGAAAAAAATCCTGGCAGCTATGTTTTTTTTCTAAAAATGGTTTTTTTTCAGGAAAACAAGTAATACCACCTTAACTATTTTTTTGTAATTTATTTATGAAAGTTGCTTAAAACTAACTTAATAAGTATTTAACAAAACTATTCTATTTAATATTATATGTTATCCTTGAACTTATTCACTACAACTATCATCAGCACTGTCTACGCTAGTTCTGTCAGCATCAGAGTTTTCTGGGTCTTCTTCTGACTCGTCTGGGTTTATTACATTGTCCAAAACTGTTTCTTTAACTGGCTCTGATTCTTCTTCTATTATAGGAAGATTTTCTGATTGTAATTTTAAATTATGCGCAATATATACAATTTTACCCGCTCTTTCATTTGTAAGTCTGTTGCGTTTTTTGAATGTACATCACTGTATGTACTAAAAGTTCTTTCTACTGCAGCTGATGTAGCTGGCAGAGAAAGAAATCTGACTGCAACTTTTGACAAAGCAGTCGACTTGCAAAGACCTGCCCACCAAGCTAAAGGAGTAAGCTTACTTACAGCAGACCATAAGAACGTTTTGAAAAATGCCTTCTTTGGCTATGTAATTTGCAAGTTCCGCCAAAACTCTGTCCTCATCAATATCAGGAATTTTAACTGCAGCATTATAAATTTTTTCTGTCGCCAAACTTTCGTCATCTGGTGATAAATCACACCCTTTGAACTGCGGATCCAACAAGTTTGAAATCTTATGAACATCATAAATCGCAAATTCTCTTCTATGTTTTAATATTTCCTTGACCTTTTTAGCCTCTGATACTGAAAGAGGGCTCTCAGTTATCTTTTGTGTAATTTCTTCTTCCAGTTTTTTGTATAAACTCAAAACATGAGATAGTTGAGGTCTGTCACTTTCAACAATTTTAATAGTTTCAGCTATTGGTTTAAGTAAGTCACAGAAACCAGTCACTTTAGCCCAAAAATCATCGCTCAACATGAGCTTTTTAACTGTGTTAACTTTACTTAATGCATCTGAAAGATCCTCATCAATAGCCATTGCTCTAATGGTTTGTTTGTTCTCTTTTAAACTCTCTAAGCAAGAATAAAGTGAAGCCCAACGAGTTTTTACTGGAAGTTTGAGACTTACTTTGACACCGGTGCTTGATTGCTTTTCTATAAAAGCTGCGTTCAGCTTGTGAGTGTTTTTTATAGTCTTAATACAAGCTACTGCGTTTGCTTTAAGAGTGCTTATTGATGATAATTCTTTTAGGTCATTAAAAATAAGCTGAATACAATGAGCTAGGCAACCATATGTAAATAGGTTTGTCTTTTCGTATTTAATTTCAAGTTGTCTCCATGATGCCTTCATATTCGCTGCATTATCAGTCACTAGTCCAAATACTTTTTGTTGTCCTATTTCATCAATCACACAACTTGTTTCGTTAGTCATATATTCGCCAGTGTGAGAAGATTTTCCGGTCGGTAAAACTTTATATAAAAAAGGTTTCGGTGTTGTAACAACAAAATTTACAATAGGTTCATTCCTAATGTTGCTCCACCCATCTGCAGCCAGTCCAACGGAATCAGCTTTGCGATTGCTTCAGCCACCATAGTTGATACATTTTGTATTCTCTTTCCAAGAACGGACCCGACAACATGTACCTAGAAGGTATTTTATATGCAGGTCGAAGGAACGAAAAATCTTTCCAGCATGGATTGTCCATCATGCTTAGGGGGGCTCTGCTTGCATAAATTGCCCTGCTGAGGAGTTCATCTGCTTTTTCTTGGTCTACTGGGTTCATTTTGTCTACAAATGATGTTATTCCACCGGACTGACCGGACATCGACCTGGCGGACGTAGAAGCACTTGCATCGCAGGATTTTTCTGAAAAGAAACAAAGATTTTATTACTCATTTCATCATATCACCTGACCAAGGTGACAACGTTACTAAATAAATAGGTGTGTCCACACCAAGCGAGGCTGCTCGCTGCCTCACTGCCTCGCGCGGCATTACGCTCGTGCGCAAGCGAGCGAAGTTTGGCCCTATTTGGACGCCTAAATAAACTAATAGGCAAACGTCTGAGGCGTGTTGATTTTAACTCGGCCCGCGTGCGTTCGCCCGAGCATGAGCATGCGTTGCCTCGGGTGAGCCACGTATTTTTTGGTAATTTGTTGCGCGAGGCAGCGAGCAGCCTCGCTTGGTGTGGACGCGCCTAATAACATGGAAAATAAAATACTTTTACTTACGTTCTTTAGATTTTGTTTCTGAAATTGCTGTAGTCAATTGTTTGTATTTTTCTTTTACAGAGGTTGGACACATTTTACAGTTTTGTATGTGCTTCGACATTCTTGAACCGTTTTTTGCTAAATGTTTCGAGCAGAACGTACATTCTACTTTTGCAATCTTGGAAGTCGAAATAACGTCGTTGAATAACTTTGCGACGGCCGCAGTTTTTCGACCAGATCCAATCCTTTTCGGCATTATTATATTTATTTTATCACTAGCTTCACTTTCTCAATACGTAAAGGGTCACAGGAAACACAAAAAGAAAATGGTTCATTCACAAGCTAGTCTTGGCTCCGACTGAATAAAAAAAATAACGTTTTAATTTGAGAAGTATAAATAACAAATGAAAGTAGACTTTGTTCGAAAAGCAATAACTTTCATTTTAATTCGATAGAAAGTCAGTACAAAATATTTATTGGGGAATCCCTAGGGAATCCCCAATGCGGCGTAGAGAAGCGGTAGTGTTGCCTTATTGTTAATGGCGATAATTACCACTAAAAATTTAATTTATGTTAGTTTTTTAAACCAAAACTTAAAAATAATTTATTAAATTAGTTTAATAGTTAACACAAAGTCTAAGATAACCGTACAAACTATATAATTCCTAGCAAATTTTGCGATTTCATACTTGTGAAAAAAAACACAGTCTAGATAAAAAACTGTTTTTTTTCACGGTTTTTTTTCACGTTTTTTTTCAAGGCAGAAAAAAAACGGTTTTTTTGCAACCCTAGTCTCGCGGATAACAACACGGGAAGTGGCAGTGACCGGTTATAAGTCTGCACGTATGGGCGTAAGTGCGGGCGCCAGGGGTCGCTTCCGTCAGTGGGAGGGTCCATCGTAGACCCACTGATCAGTTACCGCCCGCTCCAAGTTGGGCAGCCCCCGACCAATAAGGTACTGATCCGCCCCGGTGCTGGTTTGCTCTTTTAGGGTGTAGAGAGCACCAGCCTCAACTGGACAATCGGCGCCGTTACATTGTACACCTGCGACTAACAGGCATAAAAATACCACAAAATATTAACAGCGCTATTATGGTCGAATTCAAATCAATGAAATCCGGGCCCTCATAATACCGTAACAACATATGCGGGTCTAAAAACACGGAACATAACGTCTGGCGATGGTAATAACGAATATCATATTGAGAGTCCCAAACACGGCGGCAAAAAAAGGTGTCGGAAGCGAATATAGGGTTCCAGCTGCGCCAGCCTGTCTGTAATATTTGCCAAGTATAAATATTACCTCATACAACCATTTTCATAAATTAGATTACAGCGTCTCTTGCACGTGCTGCTTAATTTCCGGCCAATATAAAATTGAATAAAAACAGATAATCAGATCTGTAGAAAATCTTTTACCAAAATGTTTACAGAAACATCTACAAAGCACCTATCTAATCTTACATTTGATAAGAGCCGTTGTAAACGACCTTTACATTTTTCTCCTCAATAAACTCCCCAGAAACATCTAAAAATATGCAATGAGTAGTGACGTCGGAACTCAGTGAGTATTAGGGCACGGGTATAGCAAGGGTACCCTTACTTCTACCTAACTAAATATAGAACCGCCACTACCTACCGGAATTCATACTCTAAACACGTTCTCATCGAATAGCTAACCTCGTGTGTACCTTATTCCCTTGTAACTAGGCTGGGAATATCGGGGAGAGCGGTCTGACTCCTGAATTCTGAGCTGTCTTAGAGGATTAGGGTCGGACAATACGTATTAATTTTTGGGACACATGTATGATGAAAAGGCTTTTGTATGTCAATATCAATGTAATATTACGCCTTCAATGAAGCCAAGATATATCAACAAAGCCATGATCACACGTTCATGTATGACATGACGTGGTGTCAGTCGGGAGGTAATAAAGCTTCGATAACTGTGATCGCAATATTTCAGCAAGTTTATATCATTTACATCCAAAATTTATGTCAATTTTGATGAGACTAATAAAATAAGTCAGTGCTTGTTATCGAGCATTTAGTACGCATTAAGATAACCAACATGCAAGGAAATATTATATATCGACTTGGACACGAGTATTCAGTTTTTTAATATAATTTCACGCACATTTCTGGCAAATCAGAAAGGCATAAATGCATAATGATCAGTGTAGATATTTGAAGTTAATAATAATAGGCCTTCTTTTTACGGTAATAGTAAAAGTAATGGTGCATGGAAGTCCCTCTTAGTGTCCAATGATACTTTACACTCGGATAGCCAACGACGACTCCGGCAGTTTTAAGATACATTTTTTATCATAATCATAAGAAAGAAGCAATAAACAGAACAGAAACAGTAAAATAAAAAAAGGATCAAAAAATTAAAATTGTTTAAGAATCTCTGAAATGTATGGCAAACATATTAGTTTATTTTTAGTATGCCTTATTTATTACCATATTCCTGCCATATTCACAGCATTAAGATGGAACGCATGTATGTTTATGTACTTACAACACGAGCTTCACAAAAGAATTATAATGATGATATTCGCAATTTAAATGCAAAGTGCGGAGGCCACGTGTTTGCGAGTCAAGGGACATTCCTGTTTACGCAAGCCTGACCCTTGAAAATATTCACGGGTGTATCGCTGTGAAATTACTCTTCAACTTGCTCTCGGGGGAGCAAGGAAATTATGCTTATAAAATTTCTGACATACCAGAGTAAATATGTGTATAAAGCACGTAAAAATGCCTGTTTATTTCCCTAACTCGTCTTACTCAATAAATCACTATCTGGAAAAGCCTTGGTTACGATCAAATATACGGCAAACCACCTGGTTGAACAAATTCATGCCGAACTAAATAAAATATAAGAAATGTTGCCTCGAAAGAATCCCAACGGACGGAACTAACGAAATTCTAACACACATTCAACAGGTCCATTAGTTTACGCACTCTTGGAGGAGTATCACGCAGCGAACCGAAACCCCTAAATCACCGGATTTATCACAATGAAATCGAGAACGGAAAGATTACTGTCGGATATGAAGATTAACAGTCAAAATGGACAAATAGTAAACCCTCTAAGAATTCCGCTACTCGTGGAAAAAATACCAACACATGCTTTTATTCATTTATCGGAGAGCATGGTTAATGGGTGCTATAAAAAAACAAGCATTGGCGTCGAAAGACGTAAGGCCTGCGGAGATTGGTTGGGCGCTCGGGCGGCGGGTAGGGGACGCGCCGTATTGATCTGGCGGTCGCCGCGTCCCCCCTCCACCCCGCCTGCGCCCGCCAGACATTACAGAAGCACTCGCAACCCTCACCCCCGAGCGACGCACTCCACCACACCACCTCGCCAACACCCGGCACCCGCGCACAACCACACCCCTTTTTCATGCGAGGATCGAGTCACGGGATTTTCCAATTCAATTTACTCGCCAATCGAAAAACTAAGCAATAGCCAATAAGGGTGTAATGGTAATGGAATACCCTTCACAAACAAATCTTTAAGCCAAAAATAGAGATTTCAAAGCTTGAAATGCATCGTTATAGAAGATATCTAAATCAGATATAAAATGTTTATAGTTTAATTCAAACAGATTCAAAAGACAACATAAATCGTTCGAGAAGCAGAGTATATTTCGACGATTTGTGACCTGTCGCACAAGTTTTATTTGTCAAAAAAGATCACAAGTATGCGACAAGTTTACTTCCATATAGAGTGGAGTTGATTCGATTATGGGCACAAGGAGCATTTTCGTAAGTTCAATGACTTCGCGAACAATGTGCCCGCGGCCGCGACCGGCGGCGGGACTCGCTCGCCTGCCCGGCCCGCCCGCCGCATCTGCTGTCTGCTGCGATGAAGGATTTTACGAGCACAACCACAGCAGCTTTGTACCCTCAATCCACATGACACAGCTTCCGTCAAGTCGTTCTTAGAACTGCGGTCTCCAGTTGTCTCGGACATAACCATATTGTATTTCGGGTGGCCAACTTAGATACTTAAGTTAAAAGTTGCGTCAAAAGTTTTCTCGCGTCCGTTGACGTGATGCTTACCCCGCAAGGAATAAAGGCATGACTTTGTCTGTATATAACGTTAGAATGGAAAGATACATATATACATTTATTTCGATCTCTGAATGGTAACTGGTTTAGCGGGAAACTCATTAAACCGTTCTATGCAGAGGAAATGGAATTATGTGTCTCACTTTATTTGCCAGAGAATATTCAGTATAAGACATAAATAAGCTGTGGGCAATGACCGAGATTATCACGTATTTAGATTATTCCATTTCAAAGGCAGGTGTAAGATAGACTAATTGTTACATTTATCACTTTCTCCAGTTACGGTTTATCTCTGCTTTCACCCTTGTATGAACCGAGTAACCAATTAATTCTCAAGATAGGCTAATTAACGTACCCAGTGAGAATATAATTTCAACTGGCATCACATCCTTCCTTTTACCCAAATATAACGACAAGTGCGATGACAAAATAATTCCCGCGACACGATTCCAACAAAGGTCAATATAATAACATTGTATTTGCTAAAATAACCCTCTCTAATTGCGGGGGTCCCGCCCGTCCCGTGTGCAATCGGATGCATAAAACTGCTCGAAAATGATCGTGTTGATCGTTTTGTTAGGTGAGTCAGTTTGCGATAGCCCAACTCGGCTGAATCATGTGCGTAACTTAGTACCTACTTCGGTCGGTAGTAGAACGTTAGCAAGAATGTGCTATGACGCACCACTCATATGTAGGTACTAATTGTCCATTCGATTGTTCTGAAAACTAAGCAATGCAGAGCAAACAACCGATGTTGGGCATAAACAAGAATGGTTTCAAGATATGGCCGCGCCAGCAACGCGACCTGTCGCTCATACTCATCACGTGTGATTGATGGATGGACTGTATCTTACAGGTCATGCTAACGATAATAATAAGTATAGAAACAAGTTTACGATTATAAAAGCGGTACCTGTCAAACTTGAAGACGGACGAACTAAAAACGTTACGTAATTTTAAGTTCACTTGCACCGAGAGCTCATTCAAAGGTGGGACATTTGTTGGGTACCCATGGTATAGCTCACGCGTTACTAATATCACTAATCTATGCCCGCTTTGTAGTCACAATCAATGATAGGGGTCCAATAAACTAAAGCCATAAATATATGGGTTACAATAAAAGAGAACGGTCATTGCATTGACATAGAATTATGTTTTTAAATCACGTTTAATGACTTCATTTACTGAAGCAATAAAATGCATACATACATAACATTCTCCCATTTTTATCCAATTAATTCTGATTTCAAATAACTCTCAGAATTAAGCTGTACACGATCAAAAAGAACCAAAGTTTTGAAACTTATCAAATTAACAAAATTATGAGTATCTACGTACTAGCCAAGTTTAATCTTTGCAAGTGTGCAATAAACTCGCAAGCGAGTCCACCCACTCGCCGTAGTCAGGTATAGAAGTAAGTTATTGGATCGAGTTAGTTCAAGAACATAACTTTCTAGTGACTCATAGGAAGAGAGCTATCTCGCGCAGACGCTCTCAATAAGGAAGAGGGTAATAAACAAATTCATCTCTCCCATCTTGTGGCTTCGAAGCCCATTAAAATGCACAATACTGCACTTTATACCATAGAGAACTGGCTCGGCTCTGCACTCGAGAGGGGCTCAATCTATTTTTAGGTCTTAAATTGATACGCCAACAAAGGAAAGGATGCAAGCAATTAACACATACTTTCACTGTCCACAAAAAAGGGAAGCTCGTGATAGCCATTTAGCGAAATCCTTGATAAACGCAAGCGAAGCGTTCTAAAAACGAACCGAACCAGATGCTTAAGTTACAATCCCATGACCCCAAATCGACGATGTAGGCCAGATGCCCAAGACAAGAAAAAAGAGCAGCCATCACATTTCCCATCTCTCACTCATCTCCACATATAATTAAGCACTCTCTGAATAAAAAAGAAAGCCACTCACAAGAGGCGTGAGTACTCCGATTGTTCTCGGAAGACGTCTCTTACTGACACTGACTGACCTAATTGAAAATAATGGTTCGTTATTCACTGGTTGATCCCTTCGAAGACTTACAAGAACATATTAGCCGATGTGGGGTAGCAGCACGCAAGTACGTCTGGCCACAAGACCTCATATCACAAAGCCTCATAATAGGTTAAATTTCATTTTATAACTGTTAAATATCATTAGTTTAATAGCGCAATTAAATAAGGATCTCTTGTGCTTATGAAGCAAGAGTATTCGATTGTTTGGAACATATTTTTCATGTTTACATTATTTCTATTTAAAGTTTGGTTGTACGCAAGAAATATTTGTAATGTTTACGCAACTTCGGAAGTTTTAAAAATAAAGTGCTGAGGAATTCCTATCAGTATTTCGATGGGCATTAAAATAAGACATTCGAGCAAAAGAATTTGTTTCCGGTGATATATGTTACCTACCTTTTTAGTTCAGTAGCGGAAAGTAATTGTGTTATAATATTATTAAAGTTCGCAATTTTTTTAAACCCTTTAACTAACATGTTTATAAGACTATTCTTTGAAAAATTAGAAATTATACATACTTGCTTTAGGCACTGTTTAGGTATTTACATATTTAGCAAAAATAAACAGTTATTATAAAATTCGAGTGGAAGAAAAAGTTACACCTAGAATGAAATATCGATGTCTTAAAGTTATGAAATTTTTAGAAGTTTAATGTACTTGCTACATACCTAAACGGAAAAATGCTTATAATTTCGCCAATATTAAATTAGAGTTAGTCTCATAATGGTAAAATTTTCTTTTAGCTTTTACTAAATTCGTTCATAAAAGTTTAGAAGTCTAGGATTAAAGCTTTTATAACGTCAAACTTATTTTTTCATATTAGGGCTTATATTGAATTCGAGTGTATAAAGTTAATATTACTGTACCAGAATCATGTAATTAACAAACATACAAAATATTAGAAGTTTATCTCCATGGCAACATACGGATTTAACTATATCGCCGACCGAAGCACGGCGCGGCGTGAATTTATACCTATTTGTCGCGGACGATCCGTAAGCGCGCGCCGCGCCGGCGCACACTGATCGCGGTCAAACGAAGAACCTATATAATATTGTAATTGTTGAATAACTATTAAAGTTATACCTATTTATTTAACGTTTAACAACACATTCTACGTAGGTATCGCGAACTTTTGTTCAATTATTTTTAGTAGCGCCATTTGATTATCTATACCTCTAAATCGACATTAATGTAAATAAATAGGAACGTACGCGTACTCCTTCCCATCGTTTCTTTCTTGACTGGCGGTAACAACCGATCAATTCCTCGACTTTTCACAGTTACTATATCACTATTTGGCTTATTCTCCTCGGAACGCGTTCTCCTGACAATTCCGTCATCATTTTTCAAATTGATTTTATTGTTATTTTGAAGGCATGGAGTCATTCTTTGTAGGAATGTAAATAAAATTATGTGAGAGGCCCACTTTTCTATCGAGTAAATGCGAAGTTATAACAAGGCTACTATTTGCTGTGACGGAATCTAGAGAACGGAATTGGGTTGTATGATGGATCTAACAAAAATTATTCATGTGGCTTTGTTTACAAGTATTGGCAAGATGTTCATAAACATGTGCATACATTATCGTGTTATAAGGAAAATTTACAAATCTGTTTTGAATTTAAATAAGATATTTATAAAGAAAATTGAAGCCCACTATTTTATGTGACGGATCTGATAAAATGTCCACTATTTGGGTGACGGATCTGAATTTCGCATTACGATCTTTGCCGTGTGCTGTCGCCCAATTCTGCCCGTGGGTATAAGGATAAAGAGCTTCCGGGGGTGGGCAGCAGCGCCTCCCGTGTTAACAACATAGTCTACAAACACACACTGCGGTCACCAATTTGCGTGCCCAGCGCGGTGACTATGGGCAAACCTCCATGAATAGGTCGACATCTGTATGAACACCTTTTATCAGAAAAAGCTCAAAACGGAAACGGAACTGAATCCTTTTTAAAACCCTGCCTGCCTTCTGTAACTTACTCCCTTCCTGGTTTTCACCTCACCCGTAATGACAGGTCTGGTAAGGGCGGTGGTGGAGTTGCGATTTACCTGAGAAGCCATCTCCCTTTCACTATACTTGATAAATCACTTTCTGATTATTCGAAAGATAAAAATAAAGAAAAATCAAGGTCGTCTGAACATCTCTTCATTGAAGTTATGTTCGGTCACTCAAAATTGCTCCTCGGTGTATTCTATAACCCTAATCTCAATATTGACTATTATTCAAAATTTAACGCGCTTTGGAAAAATTTGTACCCATTGTAGATCACACCATTATTATGGGCGACTTTAACACCTGCCTCATTAACAAGGACCCACAATATACTAGTCGTTCCAGCAAGCTCTCTTCAATTGTTAACTCTGCAAATCTTAATATCCTTCCACTTGCTACAACTCACCACTTCCCAAACTGTGCCCCGTCTTTGCTAGACCTTATTATGGTATCGTCAACAGATCATGTCAGTACTCACGGTCAGTTTAACGCTGAAGCTTTTTCTTACCATGATCTTGTTTACTTGTCATATAAGATTCGCTGTCCCAAACCTAAGCCCCGGGTGGTGATGCAACGGAGTTTCGCATCGATTAATGCAACTCAGTTCTTGGCTGATCTCAGCAAAATTGACTGGGACTCCGTTTTCCAAGCACCGAACATTGACGAGAAACTCGAAATTTTTAATTCTCTTTAATTCAAGTGTTCGATGTACATGCCCCTCTTAGGCCGGTTAAGCTAAAGCACTTGCCTGCACCGTGGCTCACCGATGACATCAAAAGTGCAATGGCTAGAAGGAACGCTGCAAAAGTTAAATACAGGAATGATCCTACCGAAGCTAATCATGAGCGGTACAAGGTTTTGCGAAACCGCTGTAGTAGGTTGTGCAGAGACGCCCAACGTCAGCACATTCATGCCTCAGTTCAAAATGGGGATCCAGCCAAGGTGTGGTCATTCCTGAATTCCTTGGGTATAGGTAAGAAGAAACCCCCCTTCACCTCCAACGTGGATCTCGATTCACTTAATCAACACTTCACATCCTGCTGTCCTATTCCTACGTCTACCAAACAAACCTCCATAAACTCCGTTATATCATCATCTTCTTCTGTCTCATATTCTTCTTTTTCCTTTAAACCAGTATCTGTGCGAGAAGTTGAAAAAAATATTTCCGCTATCAAATCCAACGCTGAAGGTCTTGACGGCATCAGTCGTAGGATGATTTCTCTTAGCCTTAGTGTAGTTTTACCTATACTTTGCCACATTTTCAACTTCTCTCTCAGTACTGGTACTTTCCCTAGCTGTTGGCGTAAAGCTGCAGTGATTCCCATTCCTAAAATCAATAATCCATCTAGTTTATCTCATTACCGTCCTATATCTATCCTCCCCTTCCTCTCCAAAGTTCTGGAGCGGCTCGTCCACCAACAGCTCAGTTCTTTCATCAACACCCACAATTTACTTAGCCCTTTCCAATCTGGTTTCCGCCCTGGGCACGGTACAGTCACTGCACTTACCAAAGTATCCGATGATGTGCGCATGGGTATGTCGAATCAACAGCTCACGGTATTGGCGTTATTGGATTTCAGTAACGCCTTTAACACGGTTGATTTTGATATACTTCTTGCCATGTTGCGCTCGCTGCACATCTCGGATAAGGTAATTAATTGGTTTAGTGGTTACCTTGTTGGAAGACAGCAGTGTATTCGTGTTGACAGTAGAGTCTCTGGTTTCACTGATATAACTGCGGGTGTGCCTCAGGGTGGGGTATTATCCCCTCTTTTGTTTTCCATTTTCATCAACTTTCTTACTCCTCTTCTTTCCTGCTCCTATCACTTGTATGCGGATGACCTTCAAATCTATACCCAAGCATATCCAAACGAACTTGACTCAGCTATTAGCGCTCTGAACAGTGATCTTGCGACTGTCCTTCAGTGGAGTCAAGCGCATGGCCTTATGGTAAATCCTAACAAGTCGCAGGTCATTGTTTTGGGAGGCTCAAAGCAGATAAATAGGCCGGATTATGATGACGTCCCACCTTTGACCTTCAATGGTGTCACTCTGCCCTATAGCAAAGTTGTCAAAAACCTGGGAGTATTTTTCGACAGTACTTTGTCATGGTCTCACCACATCTCACAGGTTAGCCGTAAAATTTTTGCTGCACTGGGGTCTCTGAAAAGGTGGAAAAACCTGCTCCCTATTAAAACCAAGATCGAACTTGCGCAATCTCTTCTAGTTCCTATACTTGACTATGCAGATGTCTGCTATCTTGACCTCAATGAGGATCTCCTCGACAAGCTAGAACGGTTACAGAACATCTGCATACGTTTTATTTATGGATTGCGCAAGTTCGATCATGTGTCGGAGTACAGGAGGTTGCTAAAGTGGCTCCCCATCAGATTACGTCGTATTGAGCATGTCCTTCATCTCCTTTACAAAATCCTTAATGATCCCCTTTCCCCTCCCTACTTGAAGGACTGCTTTCAATATTTAGGTGTGGACCACAGTCGGAATGTTCGGTCTAAGCTTGACAACATTCTCAGAGTTCAGCGTGCGCACTCGCAGAGTGGATATTCCAGGGAGACGTTCACTGTGAGGGCTGCACACCTGTGGAATGAGTTGCCTCATGCTATTCGTCACTCAGAGTCACTTGCCATCTTTAAAACAAGACTACATAGTCATCTCCTTGCTAAATCTTGCATTTAATTTATATTTATTTATTATGTGTATAGTATATTGTATATACTAATATGTATTATATATATTTAGTATGTATATATTATATATTTAGTTGTCTTATTATATAATGTTCGTTTATATATCATATTATATAATTTTACTATATATTTTGTATCTTGAAAATGTGTATGACCGCATATTTATAATAATATTGTTAAGAGGTATTTTTTAGAAATTAAAGCTTGTTTAATTATGTGTTGCCACAGCTACTCATAGTTTATGTTTGTAAATTTTCTCTTTCTGTGCTGGGTTGCCTGGAAGAGATCGCTTAAAGCGATAAGGCCGCCTTTGCTTGTATTATGTTGTTTGTTTTGATTTTGTTTTTGTATCTATGTTTTAATGTGAGCAATAAAGTGTTTCTGTCTGTCTGTCTGTCTGTGGACCTGAAATAGCCCTGACGGCAGGACGAAGAACAAAATCAACTTCATCATGACGGATAAACGGCATATAATAAGGGATGTTAGTGATCGTGATCAGTAAATTCAATACCAGAAGCGATCAACGACTAGTAAGAGGCACCCTAAATATCAACTTCAAGCTATAAAGAAACCGCATGGTGAAGCCAGTTCTCCACCCCAAGCTGCCCCAAGCCGGACATGAGGAATTCTTACTTGAACTGAAAAATCGATTCGCTACCCTGGAGACCCCGATAAACGTTGACGAGGACCTAGAGGGCAGAGTGGCCTTTGTGGACTACGAAAAAGCCTTCGACTCTATCGAAACCTGAGCTGTATTGGAGTCTTTGCAGCGGTGCCAAGTCAACTGGCAGTATGTTCAGGTGCTGAGAAGCCTCTATCAAATAGCTACGATGTCCGTTCAAGTACAAAACCACAATACAAGGTCCATCCAACTGCTCCGTGGTGTAAGACAGGGTGACGTTATATCCCCGAAACTCTTCACCAAAGCACTGGAGAATTTCTTTAAGACTCAACGGTGGGATAGACTGGGCATTAACGTCAACGGCAAAAATCTCATGCATCTCCGCTTTGCCGACGACATAGTCATAATGGCCGAATCGCTGTAGGACCTGCAAATGGACTTGAGATGAACTTAACTTGGATAAGACGAAGGTCATGTTCAATCATAATCACTCATTATCCCCGAGCCAGTCTCCGTCGAAGGTGTAGCCCTTAAAGTTGTTCAGAAATATGTGTACCCTGGGCAAACTTTGCAGATGGGTAGAGACAAGTTTGAAGCTGAAATCACCAGAAGAGTGCAGCTTGGCTGGGTAGCATTTGGGAAGCTGCATCATCTTTGCCATAATGCCTCAAGACCAAGGTGTTTGGTCAATGCGTCCTACCAGTCATGACTTACGGAGCCGAGACGTGAAGCTTGATAGTAAAACTGGCCCACAGGGTGCATGTCACTCAAAGAGGTATGGAAAGGCTTATGCTCGGTATCTCTGGATAAAATCCGGAATGAGGCTATCCACAAATGACCAAAGTGACGGACATAAGTGTAGGAAGCTGTAGTGGCAGTGAGCGATGAACGGTAGAGTAAGCGGGTTCTCGGCAAGCGTAGCGTTGCCGCCCTCCGGCCAGATGGACTGAAGACTTAAAAAAAGCGGCTGGTAACGACTGGATAGCAAAAACGGGAGATCGTGCTTTATGACGTTCCCTGTGGGAGGCCTACGTCCAGCAGTGGACTACAATAGGCTGATGTAGATTACGATCTTTGATTTGCATGTACCAACCAGCAGCACCAGCCTATCATATAAATTAGCCAAGTTCCTGGTGGTCTACATCACGTACGCTAGACCCTCGATCTCCATGTGCCAGCAAAAGCTACCCACCACGCTGAACAAATTATGTTATGGAACCATTCACGTATCTGTTATAGACAAGATGGCCTCCTGGTGGTCTATATCAGACACTCTGGATTGGACTCTCCAGTTCTAACATATCAAAATATTTACTTTCACTTTTATGATTTGTATGTATTAGGATAAAAAGTGGCCAACTGTGGACACCAAATTTTGTCCACTTTTATCGATTCTCTTTATTCCGTCGTCACCTTATCAGATCCGTCACCGCAAGGATGACGGAATATGACGGATCTGGGGTGATGGATCTGATGACCAAGGCATATTTTTTTCAATTTGCAAGAAACTTACTACGCATAAGGCGAATTGCTCCATACGATTAATTTTAGTAAAAAGTGGTACATGACATACCAGTGTTCAAAAAAATTAAATGTGTCACTAACAGGAGAAAATCGCCTTAGTAGGTATGATGAAATCGAAAAAAAAAATACGGATCTGAAATGTCTACGCTTATTTAGCCTATTTCTGTAAATAGTACGCAAATCTGACCAATAAATCTTCTTTAATAAGTATGAGGTAACGTCCTGGCAGGATAAAATTATATCTAGGTTTAATAGTTGAATAGAGATATGCTTTTAACACGTTCGCTGCTGAGCGATTTTTAGTACAAAGCCCGCCGTGCTGACGAATCGCGCCTTGTAGGTGCGCCCGCACGGCCGTCGCGTCTAAATCAAGATTTTGCTACAGCTGTGCGGGCGCACCTACCAGGCGAGTCCACTTGTTTTACACCAGTGCGGCGCACCTACCGGGCGCCTTTACCTACATTGCCCAGTCAATGTGCGGTGTGTACCATAATACATTATTATATTATAATGCATTACACGGCATGCTATTTTCGATTAAAATCCGATAACAGTCCGATAAGTGTCAGTGGATAAGTCCGAATACCAAAAAAAAGTCCGTTCAAGTATTTTTTACACAGTTTTTTTTTACGGACCGTAAAAATAACTTTAACAAAAGAGTTGGAAAATCATAAGTACCGATGCGAAGTGAGCATCATAACATTTAAGTTAAACGAAAATAATAGATCTAGGTAGTTAATTTTGCTGCTGTATTATGTTTGTACTTACACATACTAATTTGAGCGATTAAATATTTTTTCATCCCCTCTATTCAAAAAACTACGCTTTGGTCGCACATAAGTGGGATTAAAATAGGTTATTTAATCCCAAGGGATTAAAATTCATTTGAATTTGGAACACAAATATTTGCAGCCAATCAATCGAAAATTTACTACAGATGGGTTTTTTCTCTGCAACACTACCTGTTATCTGCTATTTTATTGAGTGTTTTACACCTAGTATTTTGCTATTAAAAGACCTAATTCCTAGCAAAATTTGAAATTAAAAAGTAATGTGTCAAATTTTATTTTTCTTTTGGCGCGATAACTGGCCAGCAATGGGAAACGACAATATTCAGCCTTACAATTATAATGCAATAAAAATATGAAATGAAATGAGTGATAATGTTTTGTAAATATTGGATGTTATATTGCAATTTATAAGTTGTATTGTAAAATAATGGACAATAGCAGCCAATATTTAAAGAACTTCGTAGATTAAGTAAGTATTTATTGTTTTTCTCATAGAGGGGGATGAAAAGTAGTATGTATCACTCGGGTATAAAGTTATTTATTCTCGGGCGTCTTACATTGAATCCCTCGCTTCACTCACGATTCTACTTTAAAATCCCTCGCTACGCTCGGGATTTTACTCTAGAATCCCTCGTTCCGCTCATGATTCAAACTAACGCCCTCGTCCTTAATATATCACTTTATTCCCTTGTTATAAAAACTACTATTTTAACAAACTATATTGATTGGCTCCCAATCCCAGCTCGACGTGCAGCTTTTTCTAGTTAAAGTGGTGAAACGCGCTTGGCGAGTGCATGCGCACTGGCGTATATCTGCGAGCACTCGCGCTGCGAGTGCGCCGCACAGTCGTTACTGGAACGCCAGGCGGGTGCGGCAGTATGGTCGTCACGGTAAGCTCCACCTACCTGGCGCGTTTTCAGCAGTGAACGTGTAGTGGTGCTTACGGAACTGATATGGACAATGGACACCATTGTTTAAGTTAGCTTGTTTTTTAAACTATGGCTTTAATAAAATATACGATGGCATAATATGATACTTTCGTTCAGTTTTCATCTATACTTATTTATCAAAATGTAAGCCAAATTTACTGTAACAGTAGCAATTTTAAGGCGTTTAACAGCCAAAAGTGGAGTGGACACCGCCTACGGAATTTAGAGAATGAAGGTTTGAAAAATATTTTTGAATTATCTATCTACAATATTAATGCTAATTTTGAAACTTTGCCTACATAACCAATGGCCAATGGTTTATACTACCTAAGAAAAAATCGACATATTTTTACCATGATCACATCTGTGTGTTTTCTTGTGCCACTCATCAGATCCATCACCGAGAAGAATAAGCCATTTAAATAAAGTCCACAAATTACACACTGATCACTCATTATGAAGTAATAAGTAGTAATAATTGCAGCGCAGCACGTTAACAAACAATCAAGTCAAATTTGTTTTGCGGAGGGGGCGAGGCACGGCTCGCTCGCACGGCGCGCCGCCGGCGCTCCCAGCGCGCGAAATATAAAATTACGCGCCTTTTTAAATATTGCTTATTATTTCGTAAAGCTTTTGGCGAAAAATTCTAAAATTTTGTATTATAGTTTTGTGAAATGGTTACGAACTTACTCACTTAAATTCAATATTAAACTTACTGCGACAAAAAACTTAAATAATTAAGTCAAGCTGAGTTCTCATATTTCTAATCTTTTATTGGTAGCTTTATATAATGCCTAAAAGTTTATTTTATGAATTTTAGAAACTCGAATTCAATATCAATGAAATCAGAAGTAAAGTTTTAATTTCCATATTCGCAAGTACCTAAATATTCTAAAATTTATACAAAATAAAATATAAACGTGTGTGTGACAGTTTCAATCAAAAAATGTAACTTAAATATTATATTTAGTTGTATAATTAGAGATATTAAAAATACCTAAATTATACCTAACGCTCGTGCAGAAAAGTTCTAAAAAGTTATAGAAATGTGTAAAAACCTTGTCCCTAACGAAATATTCTTAAATAACTTAGTCGAATAATATCAAAACTTTTCTAGCTAAAATCAAGTCCCACTATCGGACTATTTAACCGGTAACAGGACTTGTGTCAGTTTTCGGTGCGTCATGGTCACACTAGCAGCGGGAGTGGCGCGAGACAGGTATTATTTCAAACATGTTTCAAACATTCGACGGTTACCTTACGTAATGAGTATTTAATTGTGGGTCAACACTCTTGGGAACATCCAGTTCAGCTATTTGGTTCATGTTGTTCGACGCATCCTTGAACTCAAGTCGAGGAGCGCTGGCTATGTTATTCTTGTTATTATTATGTTGCCGTCTAGACAACATTGAATTATTCTTTAGTCTACTCATGGCTAGACAAAAAGGAAGCGCTCGTGAGTAATATTTGATGAACTTTGGCACTTCTTTAAGGATTTCCATACTACGCTAGTGCTCATACTTTTACTACAGACGAAGAGAATAGAGTCTAAGAAGTTTCCAAAGGATTTTAGATGTTGTAAGCGTAAGTTTGAAAGTTTTATGTAGAATGGGAAAGTTTGAAAATGAGCAGCAAAAAGTCGTAATTCATGATTATTGTATTCAATGTTTTCTTAGATGATGGGCGAGCACCATTGCGCTGGGAATTTCACGGGGTGGGTTATTCGCCCTACGCGTCGTTTCCCTAATTTGTGATTCGACTGACGCTTTTTAGTTTTAAAAATAAAAATATCCCCATGATGTGATAGTTATAATCGGTTCGAAGCAGCTCCGTTAAATAGCGCACGGCGTGCCTAGATAGAAATAAGCCTCTCACTCACTTGACTGTGTTGTGCTTTGATAAATATGAAACGCTAAAATTAATTAACTTGTGCAAAGCTACAAACTTATTCCAGGCTTCTAAACAACTGTCACTAAGAACTTTCTTCCACTTTGTTCAAACAAATTGAAATGCTGTCCAAACTTCGCGCGGAAGCTCTGCAAAGCAGTCAGAAACTCAGACTTGTTTACTTGTTTTCATAAACTTGCGCTACTCGAGTCCGTGACCCAAGTTTTAATCAACAGTTTCTAGAAGCTTAGAAAGTTCAACTTGACAAAACAGCAATTTTTATTGAACTACAGATTCCTTTATCAGGACATGTACCTGTGCAAGGAGCACAGTCCAGAATTCAAATTTGAAAATATTTTAGGGACTTTCCACTTAATGTATTGATTGGCCAACACACTTGGATGTGATCTCTATTTTTACCTGTAGATTGGTACTTAGATGTTCCTTGAGGAATGTTTTTCAGATTCATAGGAAATTTTATTTTCAAGAAACCTTCTCGCCAGTAACAGCGAGATCTAATAAAGCCTTAATTTGGAAATTTTCCGCGAATAATAAAGAACTCTGCTATAGCGGATTTATTCCTTAAGACAGAAAATTGAATATCTCTTTTCCTTCAGACAGCGACAAATATAGACGTAGATTTTATCTCAAAAGCTCGAAGCTTTTACGGTATTTCGCGTTTCTCTGAAAGCATGTAGGTAGATAGTGTGGTGGTAGATCTACCTATCTATAGAACGATTCTCTATCCTTCCTTTGTTGTACTCCACACAAAAGATTTCACATAAGATGCTCACGAGGATTCTTGAGAGGATACAACCGATCAATGCATACTAGGCGTCTAGGTAGGTAGGTTCATCGCATTATCTGCAAGTATCTAGATGCGCGGCGGCCGGCGAGAGGCGACGAGTGGGCGGAAATCACACGTTTTTGCGGTGCAAGACTAGACCCTTGCCTCGTAACTGGTACCGGTCGGGGAGCAAGACCAGTCCGCAAACTTGGCTCATATTTTCGCGGCAGCTGGCATCGGGTATGTCGCGGTCATTTACATAGTAAGTCGACGATAAGCGTGCTATATTTAGCCTTTAGCACAGGCTGGATGCGGCCCGTGTGCACCTCGCGATGCACCTACGCCTCGCCCCTTCCCTCCCCGGACACTCCTCGATCCTACCCGTCTAACGATCCAGTACGCCGCGCCGGCCCGTCCGCCGGTACAACAGACATCAACGAGCAATTAAGACAACGCGATACCTAACCATAACAAATCGAAGTTACAAAAAGTAGCAACCAATCCGCTTTGTTATTTTAACCGTAGCGCAGTAGGCGACGAAACAAATCATTCACAGTTAAGTGGACGCTTTGTTAAGCCACTAACAAACAGCAGTTAAAGTTAAGGAGAAAAGTGGCCAGATAACTCGTGTGTCGTCGCGAGTGGCTTGTTGACGTCTCCCCGCTGCATTATCTCAAGCAGTGGAGCGATAAAAACGAACAAAGAACAATGTCAGTCGCCTTAACTCCCTTTCGCATGAACCGCTGCGGCTTCCAATGACAAAATAACATAAATTTTTATATGTGGCTGCGGTCCGTGCGCAGGCGGCGCACGCTCCGATGCGCGCACGCATGCGCGAATGCAATTCGAGCACCGATCGAAAACGAATTTCCATACAACCGAATGAATAATCATCTGGCGAAATCGATGGAAAGAACGCGACAGTGTAAACATTCGTGTTACAAATCGAGGTAGAAAACGGTGGACATGATGGAGCGGCTCCGTTAGGCTCGTCGGTGTGTAAATCCGCTGTGGGGTGCGTCGCGATGGCGGATGGCGGAGCGGGCGCGGGCAAGTGTGCGTGCAGAAATTTTGAATCGGGTGCATCATACATGTGCAGTGCGCGACGCATCTCTGCGGGCGGCGGCAGATGTTAATGAGCCAGGCAAACCCGAACCTGCCCGCTACTGCTACTGGGCATGCACAAAACATCCAACGAGAATTTGCGCAGATACGATCATCCTCCATGTTAAGTTATCCTTCCCGTCACAATCAAATCATCCATGTAGGTGTCGGTATAATCTATCATACCCACAGAAATCTAATAATACGTGTTGTTGAAAGTAGCTACAAACATGTACATACAAAATATAATTAACGGATAACGGAACTAATTTAATTACCTAGTCAGATTGTGCGCGAAAAGTACGACCGAATTTGCGGTGATTCCGCAAAACATTTGAATGCAACCGTCAAATACACTAATATACTAAAAATAAGAGGGTAGCACTTACCAGGCTTTGACGCGGATCAGGACCTCGCCTTCGCCGAGTGTGGGTTCAGGTTTCTTGAGGATCTTGACGGTCTTGAGTCCTCCGAAGCCGGTGAGGACGACGGCGCGCATCTCCTTAGGCGGCGGGGTTTCCTCCTCCTTCTTCTCGGTGGCCTTTTCCGGGGTTTCCTCTGGGGGTGTTTCCGTGGTGCCGTTTTCGGTGGGGGTGGTTTCTGCGGGCGCGGCGGCCGCGGGGGCGTCGTTGCTCTCTGTCATGTTAGGTTGTGCGGGCGACGGTCGCGAGTGCGTGCAAGGGTCCGGTCGGGTCGGCGCGTCGCGAACGAATGGCGTGCGGCAGGGAGCGGCGCGCGCAGCCGGCAGCCGCCGCGCGTCGAGGGTGCGCGGAGGGGTGCCGCGGCGCGGGGCGCGGGGTGGTGGACCCGCTGGGATGCAAACACTGGGGAATTTATGCAATGTGTAAATTGTCTAGTGTCTAGTGAACGATACCATAAGCAAGCTGTGGCTGTACGCTAAGGCATAGATATAGGTAAAAAAATGCGAGCAGGACGAAACACATATTACGAATTATATTGCTGGATTAAGTGGCTTATTTGATTACATATAGAAGAAACAGGATACCTATTACTGACATTAAAGCGTCAATATAGTAAGTACTGTACCCAATGCACTTTTGCATTGATAAGCTAAATGTATGCATATAAATAAGTATATATTTCGTGTTTAGGTAGGTACTTACACTGCATTAATTTTGCATGAAACAAAAACAGTAGCGATTATATAATGTCAGTTACACCCGATGATAATTTCAAGCAATTTCAGCTACAAGCAATATTGAATGCGAAGGCTTAGATTTCATTGCAGATTTCGAGGTAAAGTGAAATATGGCAGACGAATAATAAGGGGAAATAAGTTAATAATTTCATCTAAGCTAAGCTAAGGCAAATTCTCTATGAAGTTGCTTACTTACAAGAATAGTGGGATATAAATGGCAATACAGCATCAGTATACCTGTACACTGTACTTTTTCTTGATTAATCACCGATACACGAGCAATTAGCGTATTGATTCATCTACTTTTTTTTCATTTGGTAAGATACCAATATTATTTTCTCGGGGTGGTAAAAGATATAAAGTGTTTATAAATCCTACAATTAAATTTAACAGCTTCTAGCTAGATAGATATCAGCTACCAATCTACTATCAAATCGTTAGCAAGCTACCACTAACATGAAATATAACTAAATTCGACTTGATACCTTTATATGGCCCAGGGTTTGCATCCCCACAGCTCCCGGGCGAACAGGTGGCCGCGCCGGCCGGTTTCCTTGCCTCCTCGCGCTCCTTACCGCGCTCGCCTGCCTGATTACTACACAGGACCTGGATTAACTTTATTACCCACCGATATAAAAACCCCAGTCTAGATACTATAAAAACTCATGGAGGCACTCAGCTTATATTGGTTGCCGAACAATTACTTTGGCAACCAACTCAACTTGAGTTTACGCGCCGGCACGCGCTCCCACCACACAGATCAAGTAACGCTGGTCGCTTAAATAATTCCATCTATAACCAGTGTAAGCTGAGCCATTACCATCTCTCCCGAAAAGCCGGGACGTGGAACGTGCCTTGGCAACCGGATCGATACGTCTAAACCTGTAGCTTTCGCAAACAACGGCGTGTTATGAATGTACTCTCGATTCCAGTTATTTACTGGCCAGATGTGTATTTATTTGGATTGGGAGTCCTTGTGTGGAATATACTGTCGAGTAACATGCAACCGTGACTACAACTGCTTGGATAGACTCCTAAAATAGGGTATGGAGATGGTCTCTAGCTTCTATTATGGCAACTACCGAATTTGCGACAGATGAGCCGAAGAAACAATAATACATATAAGTACTTACCTACATTTACTGATTCAAATAGTTTGAAACGGCATGGTGATTCATATTATTGGAAATATTGGAATCATCATAGGTACTGATAATGCGCTAGATTCGTATAAAATCCAACTGATTGAGTCGATTCACAATTTCCAATTAGAGGTCCCAGTAGCATGAGCCACCCTATAGCATCCAGAACTACATATAATTTTGTAATACAGAGTTAATCCACTAAAATAAATTGTACTTACATATTCCACTCGATTGCTTTTCGTAGTGAAATCAGCAATCAGGCTGTTTACCATAAATTAGACACCCACTACCACAATTTCTATGCACAATACATTATCTTTTCAAGGCTCTTTAAACTCCGTATTCTTGAAACACTGTATCTAGGAATCTAAACTTATATCTATTGTTACGGTTTTTTTAAGATGTGCGCCACATACCTACATACATACATATATATATCTAGCCTATACCCCTTTCGGGGCAGGTAGAGCGTAAACGGATGTAAAAACGGCCATTTACACCACGTCTGTCTGACAAAAGTTGGATCATTCAGAATGCTCTGTATCTTCACAGTGACAGGTTGTCAGCATGACGCCTAAAATAGCTCAAATCCCTTAGTCGCTTCTTACGACACGCATGGAAAATATATGGGGTGATGCTATTCTAAGCCGGCACCACACAGCAGATGTACGTAAGAATATTCATAATGGCACTTTAATTTAACCAGAGGTAATCTAATCAAACCTACGTGTTTAATACGCGATGCCAGCTATCTCTGTTTAATTAATTGAAGTATTTTATAGCTTTAGCCAAGGCTTTAGCTTAGTTTTTTATAATCTAGAAACTAGCAATTACCTCCCTACATCTAGACCGGATCTATAAAGCGCAATAAAATTAAAGACTGGTTCTCCAGAAAGTTGTATCCCGGAACACCCAGTAAGCACAAAAATGGAGAATTTACAGAAGGACAGCTCGCCCCTTCTTCCGATCATTTATGCCTACACCACAGAATAGACAATAGTATGTAGTATAGTACTACATACAGAACGGACACTCTCCCCCCCGCACCCGCGCTGCTTACCCGCCCCCGCCCGCGAAATGTCAAAAAATTAGTGAAGACTTAAGTGAACCAAAGTGCTAGGTATGGTGCTGGACTTGTTGCATGTTCGTTTCATCCAAGAAGGTTTCATCGTGGTTTCTTGTAGATATTAGACTGAAACGAAGGAGGTGCCGGCCATATTCATGTCCATAAAAAAAAGGCGCGAACATTTGAACTGAGTTCGCCTTAGATTCGCGGACGGATACAAGTATTTCTTAATAAAATTGTTGGATAAAATAAAAAATGGTGCGATATTGTGCCGTGTACGGCTGTATGTCCACAAACAGAGACCCAGACAGGAGATTTTTTCGTTTTTCGTGGGAAAAAAAGAGGCAAGAACCTACCTACCTAAGAAGTAATCGGTTCGTATTCTTAACTATTTCGACTCACATTTAATCGTAATAGATCGATGTAGGCCCCTAAACAATGTTAAATTAGCAGCAACTAGTCGGTACATTATTTTATTTATTACATACTCTTTGGTAGGTACTGTACGTAGTCATTAGTTGTATCAAAATTAACCCGAATGTCAACCCTGCACTCACACGCCTGTCGTCCGTCACGCACACAAACATAAGTAAAAATGACAGTTGTCTATAACGAGCCCGTTGTATGGAAGTGTCCGAGGTGTGCCTACACTCTAGGTTGCTACTTTCTTAAGTACATTACTTACATTAGCTACATTACATCATACGTACACTATAACATACTATACAAAAATATTGGCACTGTACTGCGAGTCGTAATTTTGTCGTCCGCCCGCAGCGAACGCTATTGACACTCGCTACTATACTCCGATAAGTTCGTGCGCGACCTTCCCTAGGGGTGACAGACGATGGGCAGGGAGATGTCAGCGAGTAGCGGGAGGTGTAGCGGGGAAGCGAGAGGCGCGCATCCACGCCGCACGTCATATTAAAATGACGTGCTTCCACGCCCCCCTACCATCTGTACCTCGCAGGAAGGTCGCGCACGAAGTTGTCGGACTATAGCCGGTTCGAACCGATTCGAGATTGTGCGTAAACGACGGGGTGTGGATGTCTGCGTGAGTTTAGCGACGTTTCCTTGAAGCCGTCTCTCTGGATTGGCGCCAGCCAATACTTACTTTGTGCAGTAAGCAATGAAGGCTTCGAGTGCTTGGATTATTTGGTGACGCTAACTGCATCCGTGGCCTAGCGAGCCCTGGTTCGTTTCAGATGGAGATGTCATTAATTTGTCATTTATTTATCACTAAGTATGTGCTGGTCACGGAGGTAGTATTTGCTCCCTATCCCTACGACAACCGAACGAGTACCTTCCTAATCCCATGGTGATGGATGAAACTGGATGATGCATAACGTCATAAAAAAGTTGACCGCCCATAGAGAATTGCTCTGATTTTTTGATTTGATTTTTTTATATGGGATTTCCATTTACACTTTGAGCTTTGGTCCTTAGGACAAATTGTTCAGTTTGATCTGTTGAGCTTAGCGTTTCGGGAAAATGGGTCGTTCCGTTCGGTACCTCCAGGTTCGGAGGGTACGCGTACCTAGCCGTTGCTCGCAGGTACCGTCTTTGATTGATTATTTATTAAGTAGGATTACTAAGATTCCGTTCGTTTGTCGTTAACTCGTTACGTATTACCTTTGTTTAGTTTGCAGCTTATAATCTAGGACCAAACTTTGACACTATTTTAGGGTTCATCGGGGAACTAGAAGATAGATAGCGTATAATAAGACAGTAGGATTAAAATTGTTAATGCCATATCCATATTCTATTAATTATGTAGCATTTAAAGGAATTTATAATTACCTAATGTAATTAACGGCGCAGGTAATCTACATTCTACGACCCTTTATTCGCAGATTTAATATGCCATGGTGCCGGCTTAGAATAGCATCACCCCATTATCTTTCCAGTGGTTGTCGTAAGAAGGGACTAAGGGATTTGAGAGTTGATGTGTTTTAGGCGACAGGCTGATAATCTGTCACTATGGTGATACAGTCTTCTAAATGACTGATACTTTTGTCAGACGTGGTGTAAAACAGCCGTTTACGCTCTGTCTAACCTGCAAGGGATATAGGCGTGATAATATGTGTTAATACGTCCGGTAGGAACAGTAAATTGGAAAGAATTCTTTGAGGGATAAGAAAGAGTATGTGGCTAACAAAGAGATTGTATTAGTAACTTGCGTGCAAAATGCATTAGTTTCAACGTAACTATACAAAAACGTTTTGACTATTGTGTACTATTGTCACCAAAAATTAACCATACCTACCGACTTATTTGTATATTCTTCTTTTCGTGTCACGAGTATTAATATTTAAATGAAAATATTACTTTTTTCATATTTGATACTACGTCCTACATAACTATTTTGAGCCCCAAAAACAAAGAAGTGATTGGGTTGGTTGTTGGATTTTGAACAACCGCAAAACTACCTCTGGGTGAGCCCTATCCCTACCAAGCTCCCCGCCAAATAGTCTGGTGTAATTCTACCCGTGGGTGTCGTAAAAAGCAACTAAAGAATAATCATTAATCATCCGGGGAAGGGGCAGCAGCGTTCTCTATAAAAGCAGTCTTGCATTGCGCCTTCCAAGTTTGGTGAGTATGGTCTGTATGGCAATACCCCCCCAGATAGGGGGTGACCAATATCCAGCAGTGGGCTGTTGAGGCACAGATAATATAATATACTAACGTATAGTTGAGGTAAGGTGGCCTTCGGGTAAAAATAAATCCTTGTTTTTGCTTACTGAACATTGTTCCTTATTTAACACCATAGGTTTGCTATAGTCATGGCTATAGCACGCTATAGTATAGCCTTGTCGTAGCCTACATTTTAGCTTTGTTATTATGCATTTGTAGGCACAGTCAGTACAGCGTGCACCGGCCTTCAGCACACGATAACATTATAAACAGCAGTGCCAGATAAAAGAGGTTGTTTATACCTACCGTGCGACCTTCGACTGAATAAAATATAATAAACAATAACAAAGATTTATGTGTTTTGGCGAAACAATGTAGTGTGGGTTATCGGGTCAATGAACGATTCGATGAACTCTAATAGAACCCTGTCCCGTTAGCGGTTTTACCCGCTGCAACTCATTTTCTACAGGAAAAAAGGCATTTTCCCGGTATCTGCTATACTATACATATTCCTCTTGTATCAGCCTATCTATTAGGTACAAAAACCGCATCAAATTGCAATCAATTGTGTGGTGCCGTAGAAGTTATCGAATTCCAAGACAGACAGGCAGAAGCATTGATTTAGAGAAACGTACTGACCTATCGGTCTATATTCCTGTTCTGGTATCGACAAAGGATGAATCGACGTGTGCTTAAAAGCACGAAACTTAATAGTTCAATCCACCAAGCTTTTAGAGGTAACTGTTTTGCTGTGTGATGCCGGCTTAGAATAGCATCACCCCATTTCTACCCGTGGGTGACTAAGGGATGGATCCAGGGAATGGGCAGCAGCGTTCCCTGCGAGCACAACACCTTGCACTGCGCTCACCAATCCGCCTTCCAAGCGTGGTGAGTATGGCAATACCCCCATTATCTGGACTGTTGTGGCTGTATGATTGGAATTTCAATAATTCATTTGTCATAATCATAAACATGCAAAATCAACATAACTACATTTTATTTACAACAACTACTTAAATACAACAATCAACTTAAGCTACTTCTAAACTACAAAGCGTTTACTTTTATCTTTTGCCTTCTTCCTCTATCTTCGGCTCATAAAATTGGCTGTTCTCATTGAAGTCTTCTTCGTAGTGTTGTTCCATATATCTTTCCTGAGAATCTCCTTCGTAGAAGTCTTCCTCTTCTTCTCCGTCGTCAGAAGAAAGGTGGAGCTGTTGCCGAGTGTCCCGCAGTTGCTTGTGGAGTTTGTTTTGAAGAATCTGGAAAATAGTTTGAATACATACAACATAGGTTCATGTATAACGACCATATCCCTTGCGGGGTAGGCAGAGTGTAAACCGCTGTAGATAACAGCCATTTTCACCACGATCGACAGAAGTTTGAGTCATTCAGAAGACTGTGTATCACCATAGTATCAGGTTGTCAGCCTGTCACCTAAAATTGCAATACACGTTAACTCTTAAATCCCTTAATCGCTTCTTACGACACCCACGGGAAAGATGGGGTGATGCTATTCTAAGCCGGTATCACACGGCAATAGTTTGAATTTTAGAATAAATTAAAAACCGGCCAAGAGCGTGTCAGACACGCTCACAAATAGGGTTTCGTAGTCAACGTTTAAATATCAGGTTTTTCAGAATTACAAACTTAATTTTGTTGCTGGTTTGTTAGCAGCAGTATGATGGATGACCAACCGCAAATAGAAAAACTCAATTTTTTCTGAAACCTTTAAGGGTACAATATCCGTTATAGTTTTCATTGTAACTTCAGATTGTAAGCTATACGGGGTGTTAGGGACGGTGTAACGAAAACTTTGCAGGCGTGCTCAGACCATGAAACTGAACTTTTACTATGGGGTTGGTGGGAAACGAAAAAATTTCGGACCTCCCATACAAAGTCTGTCAGCTGATCGTGAATTTGGTATGGGAGGTCGGAAAATTTTTCGTTTCCCACCATTAGGCTCCATAGTAAAAGTTGTTCAGTTTGATGGTCTGATCATGCCTGCAAAGTTTTCGGTACACCGTCCCTAACACCCTGTATTTCAAATATATTTCAAATTTTTAACTTTTATACTTTAGAAGTTACAGCTGGAACAAATTATGGGTCAAAAACGCCCTTTTTAAAAGCAAATATCTCGCGACAGAAACTTTTTAGTGACTTTGTTTCAAAGAAACCTCACCTTAATTTTAAAAGACCTATTCAACGATAATTAATAATTAATTATATAACAGAACACTATTCTACAGTGGTGGAGACTATAACAAACATGTCTATGGTACTGGTTTCATGGTTAATAACAACGTTGTTGGAAACATTCTTAAGTTCGCTGCTGTATCCGATAGACTCTGCCTTCTAAGGCTGAAAAGCAAATTTAAGAACATCTCAATTATAAATGCATATGCCCCGACCGAAATGGCTGACGAGGCAACAAAAGACCAGTTCTATGCTGACCTAGAAGTAGTCTACGACCAGATTCCTGAGTATGATATAAAAATATTAGTGGGTGATCTGAATGCAAAGATAGGCCGTGAAGAAATCTTTGTTCCTACTATTGGTTTACACAGCAAGCACGAGACAACTAATGACAATGGTCTTAGGTTGATAAACTTTGCGACATCCAAATCAATGGTAGTGAAGAGCACGATGTTTCCCCACAAGGATATCTACAAAGGAACGTGGAAGTCACCCGACGGAATTACCATCAACGAAATTGATCATGTGCTTATTGACTGCAGGCACAAAAATACTATCGAAAACGTAAGATCTTTCCGAGGGGCTGACTGTGATAGTGATCACTACATGCTAGGCATTAAATTTAGAGCTAAAATCAAAATTTCTACAAAACGTAAGACCTCAGAGGAACCTCTTCTAAACACCGAAGGATTAAAGGACAAGGAGACTCGATATGCCTTTCAAGTTGAACTCCGCAACAGGTTTGAGGCTTTGGAGGTCCAAGAGTGCATTGAAGACGCCTGGACAAATACCCGAGATACAGTGAAAGAGGTTGGACTCAAGATCCTAGGAAGAAAGAAACGATACAATAAGCGAAAATGGTGGACACAGGAATGCGAAATAAACGTAGAAGAAAGGAGACATCACAAAATCCTAGCTGAACAGAACAACGAGTGGCAGGAGAAATACGACGAAGTGCGCACAAGATGCAGAAATACTATCCGGAATGCGAAGAGAGACCACCTTGAACGGAAAGTAGGAGAAATAGAAACACTAATAAATCTAGTGAAACTCGCAAATTCTACCAAGAAATAAGTTCGGTTAAGGGTATCAGCCAGTCGCTCAGTTTCTTGAAGATGAAGAAGGCAACCTCGTATCTGACCCGGAGAAACTAAAAATTGAATGGTGCAAATATTTCAAGGACCTGTTAAATTGCCCACCAGTAGCTTTCAGCTTGAACCAGCGAGAGGAGGTGTGTGAAGTCGATGTAGAAACTCCTACCTTTGAGGAAGTGCGAAAAGCCATTATGCGACTTAAGAACAACAAGTGTCCAGGGATTGACGGCATACCGGGAGAACTGTGGAAGTACGGCGGAGGAGCAATACAGTCGCGTCTCTATGAGATTATATGTAAGATCTGGGAGGAAGAAAAACAGCCTAAAGAATGGAATATGGGGTCATATGTCCAATCCATAAAAAGGCTCTAGGAAGAAATGCTCCAACTATAGAGGATTGCGCTACTCCCACTGCCTACAAAGTACTGTCGTATGTTCTCCTGGGCCGGCTCGAACCATTTGCAGAGAAGATTATAGGAGACTACCAATGTGGTTTTCGCCGTAATCGCAGCACAGTGGACCAAATCTTTCTTCTTAAGCAGCTTATGGAGAAAAATGGGAGTATGCACAAGACATCCACTCTCTTCGTCGACTTCACCAAAGCATATGACAGTGTGGACAGGGAAACACTTTTTATAGTGTTAAGATCATACGGCATCCCCGAAAAGCTGATACGCATCACCAAAGCTGCCACACAATATAGTAGTATGAAGGTTAGAGTAGGAGGAAATCTCACGGATGCCTTCGAAGTGATCACAGGACTAAAACAAGGGGACGCGCTATCACCTATGCTGTTTAATTTGCTAGAATGCTCGAATACGTAGTCCGAAAATTACTAGACCACGGTGATGGAGTTGAGTTAAACGGGACGCACAAAGTCATAGGTTACGCGGATGACCTTGCCTTGATGGGAAGAAGTGCGGCAGACGTGAGAGCAATGGCCGGTGCACTGGAGTCGGAAGGTAGAAAAGTAGGTCTCAGGGTTAACCAGGACAAAACAGAGTACCTCCACATGAAAAGATTTAGGACAACCAGGACTAAGAGAAACAACCTGATAGTCAATGGTACCTCGTACAAAGGGGTGGACAAGTTTAAATACCTTGGCTGCACAGTCACGGACACGAATCAGAGGGAAGATGAAATTAACATCCGCATTCAAAATGCCCTAAGGTGCTCAGCAGCCCTTCACAAAGTGTTGACGTCGAAGCTTATAAGCAGGAGAACGAAGATTCGCATCTACAAGACTGTTATAAGACCCATACTGATGTACGGATGCGAAACCTGGACGCTGACCCTGAAGGAGGAAGAAAAACTGTTAGTGGCAGAACGAAAAATATTGCGGAAGATTCTGGGACCTGTGAAGAATGAGGATGGCATCTGGAGAATCAGAAAGAACAGGGAGATAGAGGAAATAGTCCGTGAGCCCAATATCATCGGGGAAAGTCTCTTTTCGTGTGGGAAACCGAGTCGTTCAACGACCCGATGAACCCTGGTGTCAGAGTTTTTCAACCGCCTACTGCAAGAAGCAGGCCTCTGACATGGTTGTGTAACGACCGCCATCATAGACAGCAACCGGGACCGACGGCTTAACGTGCCCGCGGCTGTCACAACCGATGTGGCGCAGTGGTTAGTAAGCCTGCCTGCCACGCAAAGGTTCCGGGTTCAATTCCCGGTGGGGTCACTCACAAAGTTGATATTTTTCACTTTGTGAATTTGTTCCCAGTCTGGTTAGGACATTTCAGGCTGAACCACCTGATTGTCCGCAAGTAAGATGGTTCCGTGCTTCGGATGGGCACGTTAAGCCGTCGGTCCCGGTTGCTGTCTATGATGGCGGTCGTTACACAGCCATGCCAGAGGCCTGCTACTTGTAGTAGGCGGTTGAAAAACTCTGACACCAGGGTTCATCGGGTCGTTGAACGACTCGGTGTCCCACACGAAAAGAGAATCGGGGAAAGTAAAGCTGCGAGACTGCGCTGGCTTGGTCATGTGGAGCGGATGGAAGAGGATCGAGCGGTCAAGAAGGCATACCTGGGCCGGCCAACGGGCAAGCGCCCGGCAGGTCGACCAAGATATCGCTGGACTGATGAAGTTATAAAAGACCTGCACGCACTCCAAAAGCCTGATTGGAAGCAAACTGCGCAGAACAGGGAAGAGTGGCGTACAGTTGTATCGGAGGCCAAGATCCACTTCGGGTCGCTGAGCCAGCGTAGTAAGTAAGTAAGTATTCAACGATACCCTACTCAATCTTACGGAACAAAAAAATTTTTTTTGCCCCCCTTTCACTTGTATGGGAGGGAGTCCAAAATACATTTAAAATATTTTTGTCTTAACATTTCTATATTTGGGTCAACACGATCTATCTTCTTACCAAATTTCATGTCGATAGCTCTAAAATTGACGAAGATATGAGGGCGCGGCATACAGACAGACAGACAGACAGACATGACGAAACTATAAGGGTTTCTAGTAGACTACGAAACCCTAAAAATAGTTTGAATTTTTGTTGATTATAATTGAGATGGCAATCAAAAACGAATTAGGGAAGATAATTATGAATTAAGAGCACCATTTACAGATGAATCAGGCATATACACGCCACTGTGAATTACACACCTACCTACCTACTAAACTTTGTTATGGGAAGTGAATTATCTGTACTTATCTAATTATTTTTGGTGGCTACTTATTAATTATATTTTGATTTTGAGAATTTTGATAATATTTTTATGTACCTATAAATAACGCACATAAAGAAAAAA
The DNA here is from genome assembly GCA_024500475.1 of Phthorimaea operculella. Classification (NCBI taxonomy): domain Eukaryota; kingdom Metazoa; phylum Arthropoda; class Insecta; order Lepidoptera; family Gelechiidae; genus Phthorimaea; species Phthorimaea operculella. The sequence goes on from JANFCV010000196.1 coordinate 418,750, forward strand.
CTATTCGTAATACTTAACTAATACTATTAGATTTTGATTTTATTCATAAAACAATGTCAAAAAAAATAAACACAATACAAAAGTCAAAATAAAAATAAAATCAGTCAAAAATACCGCCCCGGCTCACAACAGCCGCAAAGGTGCCCCATGACACAAAAATGTTGCCAATTTGGAATCTATTCTTTATCTACGTAAGTTATACAAGGATGCTTGTTTCCTGGAGACTACTACCTGATTCATAGAAGTAGGGGACCCGAAATGGCAACATTATAGTTGACATCTTGCTCAAATATGAAAAAGACGCAAACAATAATTTTGCCATTTCGCGGGTCCCTTTCTTCTATGAATCAGGTTTAATTTGCTAGGCTGACGTACCTAAGCTTGCGTTCTCGTTCTCATCTACGCTTTTCTCATACTAATGTTTGTCGGTTTAGAATGGTTAAAGGATAGCATAGAATCATAGATAGATGTTTCAGTCAAATTAAGTTACGTACCTAACTCTCATCTATAGATTTAACTGATAGAATTTGACTGAAACATTCTTCATGACATGATACAGTTAAAAAGAAAACGGAGTTAATTTTTTTTAAAAAAAGGAAATATTTCATTAGCCTTTTATAAAGTTAACCGATCTATAAAATCTAACGAAGTGCACATATCGTCTGTTTACATCACAGCAGCCTGGATAAAGGATATGCTCTTGATAAACACAATAATATGAACATGTGAATGAGTATGACGCCACGGGAAGGAATGCGGGCGGCGGTACACTCAGTTGCATGCACATTTATGCAATTACAGCGCAATGGGGATGAAAACTCAAAAGCTTATGCAGATGGCAGCATGCGTAACTGTGCCTAGAATAAGTAATAAGTAAACTTTGAAAATAAAACATTTTCGAGCAATAGACAGTAAAAATGGCACAATCGAGAGAGGCGCCTTTAGTTCACCAGTTTGCTACCTCATTATTCTAGGGTGTTGTTTTGAGTTATCATCGAGTTAAAAATGGTACCCTTATTTTCCAAGCGTCGCGTCGCGGCGGCGTCGTTGTCGCTGTCAAATGACTGGTTTGTATGGGTTTGTATGGGGATACCAGAAAGACCGGGCGTCAGCGTCAACGACGCCGCCGCGTCGCCGTCACGTTGACAGCGCGCTGAGAAGCTCAGGGTTTGTATGGGATGCGGTCGGGTTTTTCTACAAGACCGCAGCGACAACGACGCCGCCAAAATTTGACGGCGTCGTTGCCGCGACGCTTGGTTTACAAGCCTACCATACACAACTGGCACTATGGTGATACACAATCTTCTAAAGGAGTCAAACTTTTGTCAGACGTGGTGTGAATGTTCGTTTTTACAGCCGTTTACGCTCTGCGTACCCCGCAAGGGATATAGGCGTGATGTATGTATGTTTCAGCAAGTCGGCCCAATAATAAAATGTGCTCCAGAGTGTACATTCCTTGCTCCTTCTTTGAAATTGAGATCTCCTGATTTGATTACATTTGTTACACATTGTATGGAGCGTATTGGGGAGTCATTAGGGAAATATTTCAGATATATTTTGTTCGGTTATCTAAGAGCCATTGACTTGCTTTGTAAGAGAGATAAGGCAAATAATGCGAGCAAAAATGTAAGTACTGTAAAGAATGAATCTTTTGTGGTTATATCTGATTCTGACTCATTCATTCAATTAGCAAATTCTGAGAAAATGAATTACTTGCTTACTGATATGATTTGTCATTCGTTGTATCCTCAATTAACTTGTTTAAAAAAATACTTACATAAGGATTATGTATTGGGTCAGTATACCTACATAAAAAGGATTAACCAGCGAGTATTAGGTCTATGATACTGTGATAACTTAGACGTCTGTTGTTACACATCTGTATCATAGGCCAGCCTGCTTGTAAAATTAGATGGTTAAAAACACACATCGACATACAGTCGACTCAGCAGGTTCCGAGCCCAGGCTACTCCAATACAAACCTGTCTCTTCAATAAGAACTCGGCTACTCCAATACAAACCTGTCTCTTCAATAAGAACTCGGCTACTTCAATACAAACCTGTCTCTTCAATAAGAACTCGGCTAACTCCTGCTTCTGTGTGCCAGTGTCCACACCAGGCGGCTTGTAGTCCGCGCTCCTATACGATATCACAGTCGACTCAGCAGATCCGAGCCCAGGCTACTCCAATACAAACCTGTCTCTTCAGTGGGAACTCGGCTACTCCAATACAAACCTGTCTCTTCAATAAGAACTCGGCTACTCCAATACAAACCTGTCTCTTCAATAAGAACTCGGCTACTCCAATACAAACCTGTCTCTTCAATAAGAACTCGGCTACTTCAATACAAACCTGTCTCTTCAATAAGAACTCGGCTAACTCCTGCTTCTGTGTGCCAGTGTCCACACCAGGCGGCTTGTAGTCCGCGCTCCTATACGATATCACAGTCGACTCAGCAGATTCCGACCCCAGGCTACTCCAATACAACCTGTCTCTTCAATAAGAACTCGGCTACTCCAATACAAACCTGTCTCTTCAATAAGAACTCGGCTAACTCCTGCTTCTGTGTGCCAGTGTCCACACCAGGCGGCTTGTAGTCCGCGCTCCTATACGATATCACAGTCGACTCAGCAGATCCGAGCCCAGGCTACTCCAATACAAACCTGTCTCTTCAATAAGAACTCGGCTAACTCCTGCTTCTGTGTGCCAGTGTCCACACCAGGCGGCTTGTAGTCCGCGCTCCTATACGATATCACAGTCGACTCAGCAGGTTCCGAGCCCAGGCTACTCTAATACAAACCTGTCTCTTCAATAAGAACTCGGCTACTCCAATACCAACCTGTCTCTTCAATAAGAACTCGGCTAACTCCTGCTTCCACACCAGGCGGCTTGTAGTCCGCGCTCCTATACGATATCACAGTCGACTCAGCAGGTTCCGAGCCCAGGCTACTCCAATACAAACCTGTCTCTTCAATAAGAACTCGGCTACTCCAATACAAACCTGTCTCTTCAATAAGAACTCGGCTAACTCCTGCTTCTGTGTGCCAGTGTCCACACCAGGCGGCTTGTAGTCCGCGCTCCTATACGATATCACAGTCGACTCAGCAGGTTCCGAGCCCAGGCTACTCCAAGCGTCTTTGCTCCTCTTCCGCGCCGCCAGGAGCCGGTTCATGATCCTGTCGTGCTCCAAACCGAACACGTTGTTCGTCATTTCTGGTATTGGTTCCTCTATGATGCCTGATTCCTCTTCTAGTTGTTTGATTTTCGCCTGGGCAGCACATAAAGAATAAAAGTAATCAAATTCAGAGCATTAAAACCATTGCATGGGCGCTTTTAATTTATGTTCGTGGTTCCTCATAGCCAGGGCCAATTACTAATATGTCTTATTTGTGACAAGCAAAATGAAATAAGGTGATAAAATAAACCTGGTAATTGTCATGTTATGAGAAATTAGAAAGTTAACAAAAGTCAATTGTATGGTTCGAACAGCCCACCTCACTATTACATGCAGAATTAATAGGTGATGAACTGTATTGATATTATTATAATTTATGCCTATCATAAAATAATAACCAATAATCAAATGCAATGCAATACCCACACAGCTTCATGACTTGAATGTATGAAATTAATTTTGAACACCCAATAGTGTAGAATACAAACAAGTTTCTAATCAAGTATTAATACACTTCCCATCAGAAAAATCGAGACGCTTTGCAACTTTATGTTTTGTACGGATCACATTATCTGAGACATATGTTTATTTTGGAATGAATGTCTAATGTCGTTTAAAAGTGAGTATTACGAGGTTTCTAAATCATAAAATCAATGTTCTTTATTCAACTTTTAGTTTCATATATTTAATAATTTGTTTAACTATAAAAATGAAACTGTCTCGATTTTTTTGATGAGGAGTATAGTTGTCAAAGTTAACATAAATTAATATAGTAATAAAATAAAAATATAGACACTACTAAACTTATGAATAGAATAGATTAACTTTATTTCAAGTATGTTATTTATTACCTTCATCTCCGGCGACAGTTTGGTGTCCAAAGTGAACTCAGTCTTGAGCATGTGTCCCAGCTCTGTGGGTGTGTAGTCCTCGCCATAATCTGCTACAGCTAGCCGCCTGTCTAGCTCTACTACTTTTGCCTCATGTTTGTCTGTAAATAAAGTAAAAAACCCATCATTAGACATATCATTGCCATTAAAAATTTTCTGCTAAAACAAAATAATTACTAAATGTAAGATGATCTCCTTCTAATTTTTTTGGAAAAGCTGATGTAGAAAATAGGCATCTTTATATTTTCAGAATAAAATATGGTTTCCAAAAAAGTTGCTTCAAAAACATAATTTTAAAAACAAAATCATTTTTTATTTGACTTAGGTCCTATAAAAGCTAGTGAGAAAAATATGCAGGTAGCCAAATCCCTGTAATTCAGCGTCCCCTGCGAATATATTATATTATCTGAGTCTTCACTCTCCAAACCACCTCAAAGTATGGAGAGAGAGAGAGAGGCATATGACCAGATGTGAACTGTTGGCAGTAGTAGCATTACATTCACCTACCTTTGACAAACATGATGTAAGGCACCTCCCCCATGACTCTGAGCGTGGACAGCTCATGTCTGAGTGCTCCCGCAACCTTGCTGAGTATAGCTTCAGTCTCCTCATCAGTAGAGTTACCCTTGCACACCCAGAATACATTCACTGTTTGAAGGTCTGGTGTTACTTGGACCTGTAAACAGAATGTAAAGCAAATGTGTTTAAAGACATGGATTTTTCTGTTTTTTAAGATATGGAACAGTAAAGTAAAAACATACAACTTCAAAAAGAAAAAAAAATCTTTTATTTGTTCCGGTCTACCTTAGCCACTGTTGGGTAGACAGTATTCTAATTGAATTATCAAGCAATTAAGTTTACTTATTCCCCATCCTCCCAGTTTGAATAGAACTTATGAGTAGACTTTTACCTTTGAGATTTCGATGCCCCGTCCCACAACATCCATAGCCACTGTACCCGTCGACATAAGATCGGTGATGTTTTTCATAAACATTTTGTTCAGCATGGCTATCCTCCTAGAGCCCTGTTTGCCTGGAGTATTCTGAACTTTGGTCAGACTTTTTACGCTCGGCAAAGGACCTAGTTCGTACGATTGTGAAGGGTACCATTGTCTGGAAAACAACAAAATCGTTAGGTTAACTTTTAAAACTTTTTTGAGACATAAATAATGCATTTCAAATACTTACTTTTTAGATTTTGGATTGATGAGTTTATTTAATTTCAGGGCCTGCTTTTTCAAGCTGTAATTTACGCAAGAGATGTGATAGAAACGGCGTAAAAACATTTTGTCTTGCGAAGTGAGTATTACACATTTAAAGTTGTTTTTGAGCCTTAACCATTTAGAAGGAGTAATATTTATCTGCAGGTACACAAAATTATTGCAGAATCAACTCTAAAAATTCAATATTTATGTTAAAATTTACTGTTTTTGTTTTCCCTTATTTTGAGGTTATGTTATGTTCAGTGTTGCCAGCGCCGTATATTCAAAAGTTACTTACACTCTTTGAAAAAGTTACGTTTTGAAGAAAAAAGTTACGCCACATTTTTTTTTTACAAACATTATATTTTCGCGTGAGTAATAGTACAATATTTTTTTTTCATTGTTTTTCATAGCCGTGTGGTGCCGGCAGAGTAGAATAGCACCACCCCCTCTCTTCCCGTGGAGGTCGTAAGAGGCGACCGAGGGATAAACCCGACCCAAACAGCCAGGGCCAACCGTACGGTGGCAATTAATCCACCACAAAAGCATTCCCAAGGAGGGTTGACGTCTGGTAGGCGGCCGTTCGTAAAATTAAGCTAAATCCTTTGCAACACGATTTTGTGTTCAACAAAACGTGTTGCGCCGACCCCAAGTAATTAGGATAAGGGCAGGAAGATGATGATGTTGTTTACGTGTTTTTTCCCGTGCTAAGTATAGATACAATAGCTTTAATTAACTTTTTTTCATTGTTGATTAGGTGAATCTTTCAATAACAGCAGCCGATGTTTCGGTTCATGACACTGAGAATCGTAAATCTAAAATAGAAAATTGAATGCAAGTTACTATCTATAGTATGTCAGTCTGTTCTGTAACATTATAAACTACTAGCGGCCCGCCCAGCGGTTTCACCCGCTGCTACTTATCTACCTGTTTTCCCGTAGAAATTGAATCTTTGCCCGTAGTAAAAAGTCCATTACTCCGTTCCAGCAGAAGTGACTCATCAAAACCATGTGCCAGCAGAAGCGGCCCGTCTTGCTGAATAACTTTTACTTTGAAGCCATTACAGTATCTCTTATAGTTAAGATGGGATGCTGGTGGTCTGCATCAGGTACTCCAGAACCTCGATGACCTTGTGCCAGCAGAAGCGGCCCGTTATGGTGAACAACTTTTTCTATGAAACCATTACCGTATCTGTTATAGTTTAGATGGGATGCTAGTGGTCTTCATCAGGTACCTACTCCAGATCCTCGATAACCATGTGCCAGCAGAAGCGGCCCGTCATGGTGAACAACTTTTTCTATGAAGCCATAACTTTGGAAAGAATTTTGGAAATCGGTCCAGTAGTTTCGGAGTTTATCGATTACATACAAAAAACAAACAAACAAACAAACAAATCTTTCCTCTTTATTATATTAGTGTAGATGAATTTTCTTTTTCACGAAATGTTACGTAAAAGTTACGCCCGTGACTAGGTTACGCCAAGGTTACGCTTAAGGGTGAAAAGTTACGTAAAACGTAACAAAAGTTACGTTCTGGCAACGCTGGTTATGTTCCTTTTCTTTTTACATATGTCAAATTCGGAGAGGCAAACGTATTACAGCCCATACAGCCTATTGCTGTGTAGTATTCTACAGGAGCTTCAACATCAAGAGAAACATCGAGATTAACACTTTGAATAACATTGTTTTTCAAAGACCCATATTTATAATTAGGTAATATTTATCTACATCCAAAAATATTTGATAGATAATTAAAGCCACGAGCTAAAGTTACAAATTACCAAAGAAAAGCGCGAAGTTCAAAGAATGACAAAAAACAGCAGAGTGGCGAAGATTCAGTGGTGTTAGTTAGTACGGAACGAAACCTAGATGAACCCATGATTAACCTAACCATCTAACTTATGCAGTTATGCATTATGACTTCTCCAGCAAAGATTATAACGGCGACGAACATGCCCAAGACCAAGGCAACTAGCGGTGTGGCGAACTCTCTAATGGACACAGAAATCAAGTCAGTGTCGGGAGTCTTCACGCACGCCGGCCGCGGCTCGTCCCAGATGGACTTGATGCGCCGCATCAGACCCGATTCGTACATCTTGCGGAGGCTGAAACAAAACAGAGGATGAGAAGGTAACAGCCGATAGATCCAGTACACACTGATCACGCCTTTTCAGCTGCGAAATTGGCGGCGCGTTAACGGTCGTAAAAATTTGGTTATTATCGTCATAATATTTGTGGGCCGTTTTAGGAAAGCCGTGTATTACGCAAATGAAAATAAGAAAAGTTGAAAAATTCATTAGCGTCGGCCGGGACTTGAACCCGGGGCCGTAGGGTACCATCCCACTGCTCTTTTATTCTCATTTGAGAATCGGTGTTCACCGGGTCGTTGAACGACTCGGTGTGCCACACGAAGAGAGAGAGATTTGAGAATGATATAGCAGTGTGAGTGTATTAAAAATCCCAATACGTTCACGTCGTAGATTGTTTAGTTGCCATAAATTGAAAGAGAATGAATAAAGAAGGGGATGACGACGGGCGGTCTTTCGGTCTTTGTAAGCACCTAACAAACAGAAGCCCAACGGGTATCACGCCGCCAGCGTTTGAGTGAATGTATCGCTTATCAGTCATTCAATAAACTAGGAACTAGGTACTTGTCCATCATCGAAGAAGAAGGTACTAATAGAGAAGACCCTTCCTGCCTGACATACCCATAAGCGAAGTGTTCTCTATAAGGCGAGCCCTTCTTCACGACAGCGGCCATGTTCTGCGGCGGATACAGCGCCACCTCGTGCGCCTCGCATAGTTCTGGCTCGTTGAACGTGTTTCTCATAATGCCGTAAGCTGGAATTTAAACATCAAACTAGAATATTCTGATCAAAGTGTAATATTCCTTCTGGTTCGTAGGGATTCACGTAGCGAGTAGAGTGCCACCATAAGTGCCAGTTGTCAGTTGAGTGCGTTGACTCTCCACTCCACCGACTCGGCACTCTACTCCTGTGCTCTACTCGCTACTTATGATCAAGGCAATGAAACATGTTAGAAAAAGGACTGCTATAATACAGAACGACAAGCTAGACCTATTAGACCTATTTTCAAAGTTCCCGTTGAACCTACGAATTTTTATAAAATTGAGTCTGCTTTTCACTTTTCTGCAGGCGCATCGGCCTCTGTTTTTAACTATTTATTCAGTTCCATATTTCGCAATATTTTGCACTGCGAATTCTGATCCACCTGCCTTGATTTAAATGTTAAGAGATAAGTAAGACGATTATACACCGTGTTCCAGTGGAAATCAAATACATTAAATTGGACACGTTGTTTAGGGCATCGTACTAAACATTTTTTTTCTATGGGACCAATGTATAAAAACGATTTTTTTTTTCGACGTCCCATACAAAATTCACAATAATCTGACTGACTTAGTATAGCATAGCAGGTCGAATATTTTTTCTCGTTTTTCAGCATTGTTCCAATATTGAAAATTGTTCAGTAGCCAAGATACATCGTGTACCTCCTATAAGTGTGTGTATTACTCATTTCCACTAGAAATTTCACCTACCTATGGAATTGTCGACTAGAAACGCGAACCCTCCATGCTTCACCATGGCCATGCCCTGCTCCAGAGAAAAGAAGTTCTGCCCCGCTGAAGTCACTATCTTCTTGTGGTACATCTCCAGGGCTATCGGGTCCGTAGTACGCTGAAAAGAATTAATATTATCTTTTATTGATACCTGCTTGCATAAAGTTTAATTATCAATTTAGGTAATGGTTATGGTAATGGTTATACGGGCTGTTTTCCGCAACTCGACGTCTACATGCGCCTATTTTGCGTATCAATTTAGGTGATTGAACTTGATACCATGTTGCATGCCTCACACACACATACACACATCACGCCTTATTCCCTTGCGGGGTAAGCATAGCGTTAACAGCCGAAAATATGGTCGTTATCGCCATGTTCGACAATATTTGAGGAACGTTTCAAAAAGTCGTGTATCACTATATTGACAGGTTGTCAACCTGTGCCTTAGGATTGTGATACACTTGAAGCCCTCAAGTCCCTCAGTCGCTTTTTATGACACCCGCGGGAAAGAAACGGGGTGATGCTATTATACCCGGCACCACACGGCAAAACTATACCTATAATACTTTGTCATATTCATAAAAATCAACAGCTAACAGTCCACTGCTGGAAATGGGTCTCCTCCTGAGAGTTCGTATTTGCTATAACCACCGAGCTGGCAGCAGATTGGCGAGCGTAGTGCAAGATGATGATTTCCGTTGCCCATTTCTCTTTCATTCATTTTTACCCCATTTTCGCCTATTACGACACCTAAGGGAAGAAGTAGAAGTAGATAGAACCCGTAGAACCATCAGTACCAGTACCTACCTAACTTATGGAAAACTAAGTAAAGCAAACCTTAAAGAAATCCTTATTATACAGCACATCATGCACCCCAGCCTTCAAGTTGCTTTTCAAGAGATCCTTCGGCGTGCGAATGTTCTTCGGCGGGTCTCGAAGCAAGGTGGACACCACGGTCGCGTTATAGTACTGGTAGATTGTCAGCGTGAACACGAAGGTCACAAAGGTGACAAGTTTGATGGATGCGGCGCTACGGGCTATGGAGCTTCCTAGGCGAAAAGAAAGGATAGTTAAAATAAAATGATACAATTTATATGACAACTAAATCGAACACTGTGTAGCTAGAGGTCAGTCTAACAAAAATAATTATTCCCTCGTTATTCAACGGTCCCGGTAAATGTGCCTCTGACAAAAATCGCTTCAAATTGGAACGCCTGCATATCGTATGTTAATCGTGTGGATTTTGATAAACAGCCAGACAAACTGGTTTCAGGGATTTTTACTTCTACTAATATAGTAAGTATAAAGCTTTCGGTAAATTAATCACCTTGCTGACAAATAGCGCTCCAAATAGTCAGCATAGCTAAACTAGTAGAGGAGTCCTGGTCATCGCCCTGTTGCACCAGCATTCTTAGCTTCAGCATCATGGATAGTATGGCGGAGGAGGTGGCCAGTACAAGAACTATGCAGAGCCAAACTCTGGTGGTGAGCGGCCTGGTGAAGATCGTGAAGTAGCCGCCAGGGTGCTTCGGGTGGCGGAGGATGAATACTGGCCTGCAAAGAGTAATAGAAGCATTAGAAGAGTATAAGTTGAAAATGAGAAAATCGAAAAATTCATTAGCGACCGCCGGGACTTGAACCCGGGACCGTGGGGTACCGTCCCACTGCGCTACCAACTGAGCTACGGGGGCCTGGCACCTTCCGGGCCGGAACGGGACGGAAGATCGAGTTGCTCGAAGCCTGGCACTGTAAGTGCATTACAAATCTCAATACAGAAGAGTATTAGAACCATAAATATCGCAAGAAAGTTATCTTGGCCAGGTTCCGCTCTTGGTTCAAATAAACAATTGCATTCTTTATACAATAGCCGTGTGGTACCGACTTAGAATACTGCCACCCCTAGTCTTCTCAGGGTGTTTCATAAAGTCGACGTAGAGTTTTTTAACTCGGCTGAATATTTGTCGACTAGGTATGGTCACCCGCGCGCAGTTTCCCTAATTTGCGACGATTTTGTAGGTGGCAATAAGGCCGCCTTTTTCTTACTGCATGTCTTTTGCACATTATGATTACTTAAACGGGTTTTATCGCGATAGTTTTTAGGTAAATTTATGCTAGGTATTTTCCTGGATGGAACCCGACGTGGCAAAACAATCGCGAGTGTTTAAAAAGTTATATTGTATGTCGTTAATATTTTATTGTCATCAGCGGTCTTATTTATTGCAAAAAATAAACATAAGTAGTATAAGAAAATACTAAAATGGCATACTCTTACCTAGACTGCCACACTTCGATAGTGGCGTCGACTACTTTGGCCCTTTCCTGACGAAAGAAGATTGGAGAGCCTCCAATGTCAGTCTCCTGTCTTTGCAGTGTGCCAATCATACCGTCGAAACTGCCGTTGTGAAGGTAGCCCCAAGAATTCGTACGGCGGAGGTCGTACCTTGGAAGCAAAACAGTGTAACATAGGGATTTGTATAAAACAATCATAATCACAATTCTAGCTGGTACTTACCCAAATTGATACATATCGCGAAGGTATTTAAGCAGGGTAAAGTACTTAAGTTTGTGCAGCGTATCAGACTTGGATAGTTTCGATCGTTCCACATACTCTTCAAAGGTTTCGTTTACAATACTCTGTGTAACTACGACAGTAGCTTTCAGCATCACTCCACTAAGGTCCGTCCTTCTTCTTCTCTTGATATGCAAACTTGAATTCCAGTACCCTATTGGCTCCACAAAAAACTTCCCTCGGGTGTAAAAGCCAGTGTTGTACATTTCGAACATATGAAATACCTTTTCTCCAGTCTTCAAGATCACAATGATGTTAGAATCGATTTCTATTGGATATTGAACCAAGGTTTTTTCGACTTCAGTTAGATTGTCAGTAAAAATTAACCAAGTGAAAGGGCTCTTGAAAATGGAAATCATGTTCAAGGTATCAAAAACTGAACTCCAGCTATCACATGATGTATTCACAATAAGCCCAAGTTTGTTAAAAGAATAGGGCAATGAAGTATTAACATTGAAATCAGCATTAGCAAATCTGACTCCATTACTGTGAAAAACTTTTTGGGTAGATATTTCAGTAAATGCCCTGCTACAGTCAAAGTTTATAGCAAATTCAATATTCTGATACTTGAATAAATCAATAAGCAGATTAACTTCTGCTAAAGACACTAAACTTGACCACAGTAAATTGAAACCCACAAAGTTCATGATGATGGTTAGAATAGAAATGAAAAGAATATCATGACCTAGAAAGATAAGTTTATTTTTGAGACATAATCAGACAAGCTATAAAACATGACACAAAAATTACACACAATTTGATTGGCAAAGAGCCTTAACCACCAACTATTACTACTATTACTGTCAACAGTTCATTTCATATTTATGCCAATTTTACAAATGGTGTACAGCAGTTCCAAAGAAAAAGTGAATTTCAAATGTCCAAATTGATTTAATAAATTATTATTTTGTCCACATCATTGATAATCAAATTCACAGTTTTTCATAATTGGTGAAAACATCCATAAAGGGGAATTCAGCTGTGTCAGGTGTTAAGATATCAGACAAGTAGCATACAGTGCCAGCAGTGCCCTCATACAAACTCTCAGGGTTGTCAGGCAGGCGGGAATCACGCAAGAAATCCTCACTGCTCAGGAAATCTGCAAATTTCCTTGCTCTGAACAGGTGTTTCTCATCTCCAGTCAATCTGTATAAAAGCAGAAATACATATCCATTGCCTGCTACTCCATGGCATAAACCAGGCCCCTTCCGTAACAGTCCTTTGCGCCATACAATTTCACCAGCCCTTATACAAGCCTCCAGGAAACCTTGGTCTTTGAAAACAAGGTAGGCCTTTGCCATCAAGTAAACTACACCTGGAGCACCGTGACACCAGTGGACTAGCTTGTGATCACTGAGCCCAATTTCTTCCATACAGCACGGCCAGTTACCTTCATCTGTCTGCAATGATGCTATGAAACGGGTAGTTGATTTTATGTCTGCCTCTGCAGATTTATTATGCTCCAAATAACCAGGAACAGACATCAAAATCTGCAGAATAAAACTGATTCCATGAGCTGCTCCCAAATATTCAGTGTTATAGTAGTGGTACATCAAAGGGCATAAACTGTGGCGTTTCTGAGCATACTCCTTTCCATTTGCCACAATCATATCACAGATCTTGAAAAGGTCTGACCATGGAAATATATTGGTTTTCAATTCTCTACTTAACCATAATGCACCAGCTATGTAACCAGATCTGCCAACAAACAACTCATCCCCACCACATTTAAGGAATTTTGGGTTGAGATATGATTGGTACAGCGATACATATTGATGAAGGGTGTGTTTGTAAGACTCATCACCTAATTCCTTAAAGATTGCTGTAGCTAAAGCATAAGTACCTGCGTCGCCAAGGAGAAATGATGTTTTATCACCTGCAGAAGTCTCCATCGCCGGTTTAAGATATTCTGCAGCTTTCTGAAGGTACAACGCTTTATTGTCTGCGAGCACAGGGTTCTTAGCCAGGTGATAAAACATGTAGGAAATGCCGGTTACACCAACGTATAAGCCACCGTCGACGTGTTTCGCTGAAGGTGCCAGGCGGTTAGTAATGTTCTTCACATATTCATCAATCTGACGAGTGGTCTCGGTCTTATCGACGACAGCGGTTTTTGTAGTGGTTGGTTTGAAGTCTTCGTACGGGTTTTGAAAAAATCGTACCATCTTGTATCCAAAAGGTGTTCTGCTGGATAAAAGCTTGCAAAAACTACTAAACCCCCTTGGCATAGGTGAGTTGTAAACTATCCTTTAGTGCGATAAATCCTGCATTATTTCCTAAAATACAAACTTTACTTTCTTCTATATGATAAGATTTTCTAATTTTATGTCAGCCAGCACTCTTGTTTTGTTTTTGTGCGAATTTTTTGTTTTAAATTTGACATTGACATTTTGTTACCAACTTGATTGTTGTTTTAAAAATTCATCCATCAGGATAGGCAATGGTACTAGCCATACAGCCTAGTCTTTTATTAGTTCTTTCTGTTATCTTTTCAAAAATAAGGCATTAAATGCCAATTCTTCTATAGTTCATTTCTTATTTCCAATAAAAACAAGGCAAAAATGCCATTTCTTCTATATATTCTTGTGTAATTTTCAGGTTCATAAAATTCCATGTCCGGGTTAAATCCATGTCAAAGCTCTCCAACCGTGGAGATAATAAAGTCAAATATTGGATTAAAAGTGGCAGGGTTCGATAGAAGTTCTTGAAGCGAAGGCGGGATACTGTCTTTGTAAATATCTTGCAGCTTGTCAATTAATAGACTGATCAAACAAACTTACCTGTAAGTGATGTTCGATCACTATTATATGAAGACATCATCCTTCTATGATCACTGTGTAGTAGCGTCCTCTGCGTATGGCAATTAGCACGAATTTCAAAGCCTACAATAAAAAAATCGGAGTGCGTGCGAGAAACGGTAGTACCACTTCCTATATGATACGAACCATTGGTACCACCGTTCCCGCTCATTTCATTTAGTTCAAAGCTGATTCAAAATTATATTGTAGGACCCACAATAATTGGGTTTTGGGAGCTTTAGGCTTTAGGGTGGGACTGATCATAGAAGGATGATGTCTTCATATAATAGTGATCGAACATCACTTACAGGTAAGTTTATTTGATCAGTCTATTATATTTCATACATCATCCTTCTATGATCACTGTGTAGGATGTTCAAAGTAAACATATTGTGGGGCATACAGTCTTTATTTATGTTATTAGTTATCTTATTAAAAGGCTTATCCAAATAATAATCAGTCTAGTCATTTAATATAATAATTGACATCACATTAACAGTTTACAAAAATTAAAAGATAATCTTCTATTCTTATTAAAAAAATAAGTCAAATTAAGTAGTATAATCAATCATAAGTTTTGTATGGATCCACTCCTGCAACAGTATGGGCAAAATCTATATTAATAATAGGGCGGTTATAAAACCTAGCAAAAGTTGTTGACTTTGATGACCAACCTGCTGTTCTTCTAATAGTGTCTATATCTATCCCTCTATTAAATGCTGCAGAGGTGGATGCATGTCTTGTACTATGAGCAGAAAATACACTTGTGTCGATACCACTATCTCTCAGAGTATCTTTAATCCAACGGCTTAGTGTCGATTTAGATGCTTTCTTATAAGGGGGTTTTGAAGTAATAAACAAAAAATCAGTATTCTGGCGATATGATTGTGTTCTATCCATATATTCTAATACAGTTTTTGCAGGGCAAATCTGTGGATTCTCTAGAAAAAAGGGTAACTTAATAAAGGGTTGATATCTACCCGGAGCAGAAGTTTTGATTGTATCAGGAATTGTGATAGTTATATTATCCTTATTAACTTTTACATTTGAAACTTTTATTAAAGACAGGGTCTGTATTCTATGACCCGTAGTCAAAGCTAGTAATGTAATTGTCTTTTTACTCAGATGTTGAATAGAATTATTATCAGTATTAGATGACAAGAAATTAAATACTGTTGACACATCCCAGGTCTCTTGATATTTAGGTCTGACTGGTCTCAATCTAGATACCCCTTTAAAAAACCTTTTAATGTTAAAAGAATTGCTTAGTGGTTCACTTGATAAGAGTGAGATTGCAGATCTTAGAGAATTAAGGGTTCCATAAGAAGCACCTTTATTGAAATGATCAGTTAGGAAGTCTAAAACTTGTGGAACTGATGCTTTAAAACAATCAACTTGTTGATCTTGGCAATAAGATATCCAATTGAGAATACCTGATTTGTATTGCTTGAGTGTACTGTCTGACAAGGAAGCCAACATGACATCAGCAGTTTTACTAGAAATACCCTGTTTTATAAATGCTTTCCTGATAATATCCCTGCAGCTAGCTGGAGGCTCTTGTGTAATGGATGTGTGGTCCCAGCACCTGATAACAGTAGGAATTTATGAGGAGGTAGTATTATTAACTCTGAAATTAGTAATTTATGAAATAGTGGGTACCATGGTTGTCCCTCCCAAAGTGGTACAACCATAATGCCCACTGCTTTATCATTCACTATCTTCCTCAGTGATTTCAGGATTAAGCAGAATGGTGGGAAAGCGTAAAAGAAGAAACTATCCCAAGGAATAGTGAATGCATCAATTTTCCAAGCATCTGGGTCCTGATGCCAAGCAACATATTTGTCGCATTTGTGGTTTAATCGTGATGCAAATAAATCAATATCAGGTTTTCCTAATTTGACAGTGATTTTGTGGAAAGCTGATTGTGACAGTTCCCATTCACCGTCAGTATCATGTACTCTTGATTCGTGATCCGCTTCATAGTTATCAATTGAACTGATGTAGGAAGCAAATAACCACAGTTTTCTCTCTTCACACCACTGCCAAATATCTCTGGTAATAGAATGTAAGACCGAGGATTGGACTCCTCCCATTCTATTGATAAAGGCAATGGCTGTGGTGTTATCTATTCTTAATAAAATTTCTTTTCCCCTAAGATCACGAGCAAAACATTTTAGACCGAAAAAAGCCGCTAAGAGTTCTTTTGCATTGATGTGGAAAGACTCTTCTTCCTTTGTCCAAAGACCATTGGCTTTTTCAATTCCACAGCAAGCACCCCAACCTGAGTTTGAGGCATCAGTGAATATTTCTAAAGAAAAAATATGTTGTCTGATAGGGTTATAAGCCAGTTCAATATTTTGTAACCACCACTGGAGATCTTCTTTGCAATTCTCAATTCTCAATTCTTTATTGCTTTCATGTTGTACATAAGTTCTTATAAATACATAGTTTGACACAAACATGAACCCGGATAGGGTATCGCAATTTTTGGTGGAAACACCAGGTAGGTATATTGTGATGGTTATATTATAAACTAAACCTAACCATACATGACCTAATTATTAACAAGTATACCTAATAAGCATTTTATAATCTAGCCTAACTAATATTTTTACTTATTATTACAGGATTATTATTATTATTAAATAATACTTTTATACAAGTCTCAGATACAAATACCTACAACTTTACTATTACGCATATACCTAAGTATACAATTTCAAATAAATATCTTAGTCTTCTAGGAATTCTTGAACTGTATAAAAACATTTTTTTAACAGAATATTTTTTAAAGCTGTCTTAAACTTAGTAGGATCAGAAATCTGTCGGAGAGTCTGTGGAATTTTATTGTAGATTTTTACCGCCATCGCAAAGGGCCCAGTGTGGAACATTTTCATTTTCGAGAATGGTATGGCAAGTTTTGTCGATGGTCGGAGATTCTGTGGACGGGAGTATTGGGGGAATAAGTCAGGGTTTGTTTTAACAAAATTACTAATTTCCAATATATAAATGCATGGAAGGGGTAAGATGTTTAGATTAATGAAATGCGGTTTGCAACTTTGTAGTGAGTCTATGTTTTGTATTATTCTGATACATTTTTTTTGCAATCGGAATAGAATAATAGAGTCTGAGCTGTTTCCCCACAATACAACTCCAGATTGAAGCCATAAGAAGGGGTGGTAATTTTTGAATCAAAGTTATCATTAGAATGTGCTAATGATAAGAATTTATGTCTTTCCAAGTTCTTTGTATATAAAAAACCATATGCTATTGCTGGACATACAGAAACCATTACCCCAAGAGCTTTGGCTAAAAAACGGATACTATATGATTTGTGTGTTAACAGCCTTTTTACATATTCAATTAATGTATCTTTTTTCTTTTGTGGAAGGGTTAAAGTCATTGAAGTAGTATCAATATTGAAACCTAAGAAGGAACAATTCCTTGAAGGAGACAGAACACATTTTTCAATGTTAAGAATAAAACCAAGGTTTTCTAACGTAATTTTAGTTTGAATAATATTCTCTAAGCATTGATCATGATCTTCAGATAACAAAAGAAAATCATCCAGGTATACTGTTGACATAAATCCTTTTCCCCTGAGATTTAGTAACACAGGTTTTAAAATCTTGGTGAAAACAAATGGTGCTGTTGATAAGCCAAAGGGTAATACTGTGAACTGATAAATGTCCCCCTCATGACGGAACCTTAAATATTTTCTGTCATCCTCATCAATTGAAACCATGTAATATGCATCTTTTAAGTCAATTTTAGCCAAAAAACAAGACTTTGTTATTAATTTACAAGCTGTTCGCATGTCTTCTAACTTAAAATGATGAGTATTTAGAAATCTATTTAACTTTTTCAAGTTTAAAATAAACCTGTAAGTACCATTAGGTTTTTTAATAACAAAGGTGTTAGAAAGGAATTGGTCATCACTTTCAGAACACTTTTCAATTGCTCCTATTGATAAAAGCCTATTGATTTCACTATTAATAGCAGACATTTCTTCCTCAGACATTTTTATCATAGTGGGTTCCGTGCCTTGAAAAGGTTTTTTAACAAAAGGAAGTTTATAGCCTTTCACCCATGATAAAATTGTTTTGTCATAACCTGCAACATCAATCCACTTATTAAAATGAAATTTTAACCTGCCAACTAATGGTGTGGTCTTGTCCTTTGTCGGATCTGAGATGTTGGCTTCTGTGGTTCCTTTCGTTGAGTGCGGCTGTGGGTAGGTTTCGGTGTCTGGGTCTTTTGTATTTGGCCCCGCCCCCGTGACAAACTGTTTTTTCCTTGGTATGGGTTGTTGTTGCGGGACGGGCCTGGTAAGTTTAAATGACGATCCTTGTATTTTATCTTTAAATCCTGGGCTGCTTTGGCCACTGCTTTTGCTGTGCGTATACCTTCGCATAAATTTTTTCCAAAAAGGAACTCTTCCGGTTCTCGTTGTCTGAGAGAGTGTCGCATTTCTTTATTTAAGCTTTCTAATGCAAAGAACCTTCGAGACTTATTATCTTCATAAAATAAATCGCATAGAATGCGACCAGCATCACATACTCTGGTAACTATTTCTTTTTTGTCTACTTCATTTTTGTTGGATATTATCTTTGATAGTAAACCTCCAAGAGACGAGATAGCAACAGCAATTTGTTTTTGTTTAATACTAATGCTATGGTCTCTTTTTTTAGCTTGGTCAGACATAGCCGCCTCTGCTTCTGGATTCAATTTTGGGGTAAGTAAACGGGGCATATTTTCAATAGGTGGGTATTTATTTAAAATAATATGCTTTTCTTCTTTGTCCAATCCCTTTTCTATCACATTGTTCCACCTTTTTGCTAATTCTTCGTGGATACTGGGCGATTTTTCTTTATTCACTTCTTTTTCTTTTCCCAGGAGATTCAGCAGTTCTTCATCCAACTCATCTTCAATCTTCACTACTTCATCTATCGGCCCCTCCTCCTTTTTTGTTTCAGTTTCTTCATCACTGATGTCCAGTGCATCTATAAAGAACCCAAGAAAACAGGCTTAAGAAATTTATCCACAGTAAATACTATCACTGACTTTTCTTCTATTTTGATGGAGCAGTGAACTTTCGCTCTGTGATTGTATAAATTTCATCATCATCATAAACATGGCTGACCCCTTGTGGAAATACCAACTGTGACAGCTCTTAATGTTATGAAAATCCATTGCCTGTCCCCTTGTGGTAAAAACCAAACCGTGACAGGTCTCAGGATAAGGATATACAACAAAAAAGTGTACTCGTAAAAAAGGAAATATCATCCATCACATCATAAACATGGCTGACCCCTCGTGGATAACCAAACCGTGACAGCTCTTATGTTATGAAAATCCATTGCCTGTCCCCTTGTGGTAAAAACCAAACCGTGACAGGTCTCAGGATATGTATGGATAAAGTATTTTCAGAGTACATAGTATTTTAATCGAGTACCAACCATCTAAATCCAAATATTCCGTCGGCCATTGTGACTCGGAATCAGACGATGCCTCTTCCAATTCTTCTATCTTCCTCTTTTTCATGTATTCCATGAATTCGTCGAACAGTAAACTGTTTTTTCTCTTCTTTTCCATATTTTCTTCTATAAAAGCTTCTTTAAATTTAATATTTTGCAATTTTTGCAGAAGAAACAACGTGCTTACGCCATACACGAAAGAACGAATGAAATGAGCGGGAACGGTGGTACCAATGGTTCGTATCATATAGGAAGTGGTACTACCGTTTCTCGCACGCACTCCGATTTTTTTATTGTAGGCTTTGAAATTCGTGCTAATTGCCATACGCAGAGGACGCTACTACACAGTGATCATAGAAGGATGATGTATCATCATGTGGGGTAATAGCACAAATGTGTCCACACTTTTCACCCAACAGAAAAAACTAATTCGCATTTTAGTTAACATTAAACCAACAGATAGCTGCAGACCACATTTTAACAGACTAAAAATCCTCACTATACCTTGCATATATATATTAGAAGTTTGTAAATTTGTTAAGACCCACCCCACATTTTTCAAGACACGCGAAGATATCCCTACAAAGTATTCACTACGCCATAAAAATAGATTAATGATACCTACTTCCAATCTTACTAGTCATTCCAATAGCCCATTCGTAATGTCCATTAAAATCTTTAACAAACTACCTACAGCCTTAAAAAATGAAACTAACTATAATAAATTCGTAAAAGATCTCAAATCGTTCCTAATAAATAAAAGTTATTATTCAATAAAAGAATACATGGAAGATAAAGTAAAATAATGTTGGTTCTATAATTTATTAAGTAATAACTACATATTTGATCTCACCTAAATTTATTGTTATTTAGATACTAATATTGTTATTCACAATTTAAAATATTTATTACAAACGTTTATCTTTCTGTTTTGTATAAAGCTTATTTATATTATAAGTAGAGTCATTAGTTTTAAATTAATTTAAGGCTACCCTCTCAAAATGTTGCTGTGCCCTAGCAGGGTGTCGTTATACGGGTTTTATAGTGTTCTGCATATTGTACGACATTGTAATTCTAACATCTATGTATATTGACTTATGCAATAAACGATTGAAATTGAAATTGAAATATGAAATATAATAAAATTCGGTTAATATTTAAAGCAGGACAGTTGAAAAATATATGTTCCAGCGTTTGATTTTCATTTAGAGAGCAATCTGTACATAAAGGTGAGTTAATAATTTTCATGCGGTGTAGATGGGCTTTAAATTTACAATGACCAAATCGTAACCTGCATATTTGTGTGAAGAATCTTCTTTTTATAAAGGTATTATTCTTAGCGAACCAGGGTTTCTTTCCAAGATTCTTATTGATTGCAGCATACCATGCACCTTTTTCTTGTATTATAATTTGATGTTGATTTATCCAGGTTTGTCTAATTTCCTCTTGAATCAATGGGATTAAATCTCTCCATGGAAGTGACATTCTTCTGGGTTGTCCAATTAAGCTATTGTTTATTGTTCTGGCAAGGTAGTCAGCTGTTTCATTACCTGACACACCTTTATGTGCTGGAGACCATAAAAATTCAATTGAAACATTGGCGTTGTATAGTGTTTGCCACAGCTGTTTAATTTTATAAATAATATAATTTGTACTCAGAGTGTTATTCTTTAAAGCTGATAAAACTGACATACTGTCACTAATAATAAGCCATTTAGGGAAAGAGTGATTTAAATTGTTTATATATTCTAAAGCGGCTTGAATTGCTGCAGCTTCTGCCGTAAATATACTGCAGGTTTTGGTAGTTTATATCCATTTCCTGTCTTCAAGGCACTGTGATAGTATGCAAGAGAGACACCAGTATCAGTTTTTGAGCCATCAGTGTAAATATGCTGGTATTGTGGCCATAATGATAGTTTCTCATATAGCTCTTCTCTAGTTCTAATGGAGTTATCTATAACTATATTCATATTGCAAAATTTGCTTTCAAAAGCTCCTTCGTAACATGCCAACTTGTCAGATTTGTGAATGTTATGCCTTTCATTATAAACTTTTATTTCAGAATAATCAAGCAGAATAAAGGGAAATTTAATTGAAGTAGATGCAGAGGCCAAAGTTTGATTTTCAGCGATTTTCTCTAATAAGGAATGGTGAGTAAAAGAAAATAATTTCAGTAGAAATCTAAATTTGAGATATTTAAATCTTAACATCAATGGAGGTATATTGCATTCAACTTGCATAGAAACAATAGGTGTTGTTTTCATTGCACCTGTTATTAAACGTAAATTTTTATTCTGTAAAGTTTCTAACTTTTTAACCAAAATAGGATTGGAAGCATAACAAAGAAAACTATATTCAAAGTGGGAACGTACCACAGACTTATATAACATAAGTAAAACTTTAGGATCAGCCCCCCATGATGTTCTAGCGAGGATTTAAGAATATTAAAAGCTCTAGAAGCTCTATCTGACACATAACTTACATGCTTATTCCATGATAAATTTCTAGTAAAAATTACTCCAAGAAATTTTGCTTCATCTTCTACTGGCAATAAGCTACCATCATAATATATATGAGATATTAAAAGTCTAGATCTACTAAAGATCACAACTTTAGTTTTCTAGACTAACACTTAAATGTAAATAATCAAAGTATGTTTTTAATCTTTCTAATGCTAAATTTAATTTGATTTCTGTTGCTTGCATGTTAGACCCAATACAATATATAGCTAAATCATCAGCAAATTGTAAATTTCTTACTTCGGTACCCAGTATACTATTTAATTTATTAATATACAAGATGAACAGCAAAGGACTTAAAATTCCACCTTGACAAACACCTAAATATGACGATTGTGGTCCATATAAATTATTTTTAAACTTGACATATACTTGCCTACCATTTAAAAAGTTGAATATCCAACTAATTAATTTTCCAGGTAAACCTAACAACTGTAACTCCGCAGCAAGCACATGGTGATTAACATTATTGAAGGCTCCAACAATATCAAAGAAGACACAAACAACAAATTTATTAAATGAGAAGGAATGATGAATGTCAAGAAAGAGATTATTCAAACTTTCAATTGCAGAGTGACCACGTCTAAAACCAAACTGATTTGGAGGTAATAACTTATTAGATTCAATAAAAAATTCCAGTCTTTGTTTTAGTATTTGTTCAAAAACTTTACCTATACAGGATGTTAATGCTATAGGTCGATAAGAATTACAATTATCCGCATCTTTACCAGGTTTCAAAACTGGAATTAAACAATCAACCTTCCATTCAGTGGGAATTATGTCATTAGACCAAAGAAAGTTAAATATGTCCAAAATCATTTTTACTTGACAATGAAAGATTTTTAATAACTTATATGGAATATGATCTAAACCAAAAACAGTATCTCTTCTAGAGCTAAGTGCACTAATAAATTCATTTAAAGTAAAAGGTGTAATTAAATAATCATTACCACCAGTGACTGGAGAGTTAACAGTAGTAGTGACAATATTTGGAGAAACGGTTGTGTACTTATTTAAAAATGCTGGTATCCAATCTGTGTTAGAAGACCGTATCACATTACATTCAGAAAAGATTTATTAAACATGCGCATTGTTTTCCATATTACAGACAGAGGTGTTTGCCGGTTAAATGTTTCACACAAAGCCATCCATGAAGCTTCTTTCCTTTTAATGGTAAGTTTTTAATGGCTTGTTGTTTTTAAAATATATATAATTTTCTAATGTTGGGTCATTTTAAATTGAATGTAAGCAGCTTTAGAATTATTTACTGCTAAAGTGCAGGCATTATTCCACCAAGGCAAACATGGTCTTTTCCTACGTGTTAAATTTGGCTGCACTGAATTATTTCTGGTTGTGGATTAGCCTCAAATGCACAATTTAGTAGTAAAGAGCAGAGATTAGAATAGGATTCCTGGGGTCGTTCAAAGTCAAAGTTAAAAGTAGTTAATTTGTCACTAACTATTTCTTGATATTTTTCCAATCGACATTTGAAAAATTTGGACGGATGTAATTTCCTTGATTTAAATTGGAATTGTTAATTCTATTTACAGAACCAAGGATACTAGTAACAGTGGGAAGATGATAACTCCCATTGGATCATCATGAACTGACCAGCTACAACGTAATGATAATGAGGAAGAAACGAGAGTAAGATCCAATGCATTTGGTTTCACACATGTGAACCCACAGTAGTTGCTTGGCCGTCATTAAGGAGGCATAAATTATTATCATCAATCACATCTTGCAAAATTATACCACGCGCATCAGTTGACGTGCAACCCCACGAAGTACTGTGTGCATTGAAATCCCCAGCCATAATAAGAGGCCCCGGTACAGATTTAATCAAACTATCAAGACGGGAATAAGTAAAGTTGGAAGGAGAAGCCAACGTGGGACTATAGAAACTAATTATTGTAATAATTTCATTGTTGAAATGTAACTGAACTGCCAAATTTTGTAATGAGTTATCAGAATGTGTGTTTAACAAATTGTAACGCAAATTATTTTGTATTAATATAGCAACACCATTGTGTTTAGTACCTATATCTAATCTTTCGATGTTAAAACCTTTAATTTTAATTTTTTTCCCTGGTTTTAACCAGGTTTCAGAAATAAGTGCTACATGAATATTATTATTATATAAAAAATAGATATGAGCGCCGATGGCTATAAGGGCGGCGGCGGCGCGCCGACTGTTTTGGGTCGGCGGCGGCGGCGTAGTCGGCGGCGCGACATTTTTTTCATATTTTATGCTCATAATTTGTCTGTTGATTTAATTTTAGAATTCTGATAACGTTTTAAGAGATTTTTTATTCGTTGGTGTGCTAAGTTTGCAAGATATTTTTTTCTTACAAAATAAACAACTTTCACTGTGGGGTCACCTGCGCAATCGCAAAATCTGAAGTCAAACCGCCTGTTCTACTGAAAGTGTTCAAAGTCCCAGGGAACCTTGTCGACAAATCACTCTGTGACAATCTGAAGGAGATCTGTCGCATCTTGACTCTTGTTGAGTAAAGTTTTATCTTGTTGAGTAGAGTGCGGAACCTTCTCGAACAAATATGGCGTCCACTGACTCAAATTCTTACATTTGTTTTAGTGTTGGCCCACATCTCCTGAACCGTTTAGCTTGGAGATCGGTCAGCAAGGGAGTTTGTTGCCAGTACTGGAGACCGTCGGGACCCATCTTATACTGAAATGTATGAAGATAAACTTCGTGGGCTACGGACGACAGCTGCCATAGTTTCACCCTGGCAATGTATAATACTTAGTGGACGCAAGCCGACAGATTAAAGCCTAAAGCGAATTATGACTGTAAAAGCTGAATCTGAACCTCTAAATCCTTGTGGTAGAATTATGAAAGACACGTTGGCGTGATGATGATGATGATCTCTTCGACCGATTTCGGCCATGTCGACCACTTTTACTCCTCGTCAAGTCAGCGCTGATGCGCCCGTAGGTGGCTTTTGTAGCCGATTCTGGCAGTAAACTCCGTGCACAGTGTGGACACGTTTGTTTGCCATTGATATAATTGTAGTTAATGGCAACGGGAGGCCTTCAATTCATTGCGTATAGCGTCAAAGTTTGCTTTACGCTGCTCCTGAAAGTCGCGGATTCGCCTCTTTACAAGACCGCGCCATTCTGGCCGTTGTGCTGCCAAAACCTCAAATTGATAGGGCTCGATGTTGCATCTATTCATGTGTCTCTTCTGAACATCTTTAAATCGGAGGAGTTGACCGCCACGCTTTGGCTAGCCCTCCTCTAACTCAGAATAGAAGATGCGCTTCGCCATTCGCTCACTAACACGCTGTTGACTCTACTCGTTGACATGTAGTTTGGTTAGCAGAAGTCCGAAGGGAGCGGAAGGATACTACAATGCTAGAATTAGGCCTTACAACTGTAAACCACATCCAAAATGTACGACAAATTATAAATAATTCTGAGAAATAAGTACAAATCACCACTCTGTATTTGGCTTTAGTGGACTACAACTACAAGTAAGCCTTCAATTTCATTGAAACCTAGGCAGTTTCTGAGTCCTAGTCCTGCTGCCAAGTTTAATGGTGGTATCATAGTGGTATGGGGACTTACAAGTAATTCTTTCCACTTTTATTTTAGTAACATCCAAGTTCTGGTATAATGATGTCGATACAGCAATTTATTAAATAAGCACTAGACGCAAATACATGCGAGTTTTGAATATATTTCGTCTCGATCGGCGCGCCGTTGCAATTTCGCGGCGGCGGCGGCGCGGGAAAATTAGCGGCGGCGGCGGCGCGCCGGCGCGGCGCTCATATCTAATAAAAAATAAGTAAAAGCATGTAAATTACTAGACAAACTTTGAGCATTCCATTGAACAATATTTAACTGATCCATAAATTAGAATTTACTTAGTTTTATGGTCTGTGGTTTTATTGATACTGAATGAATCAAGTAAAGCGCTTTTTATACTTTGAGTAGAGATTGGGATGGGATTTTCAGCATCTTTACTAGCGGAAATAATTTTTATAATTGAAGAAATCAGAAGATTCATGAATTGTTCCGATTTAAACAATTGTTGAACTGGGTCTACTTTACTTTTAAGTGGGGGGAAGTTTTTGTTATTAAAAACTTCAGAATACGAGGCCCTGCGCATCTGAACTTTTATCTCCTCTGCTTTTGAATTTTCACTGGGCATGATTTGGCAATTGCAACATGTTTTCCTTTGCAGTGAACACAGACTGCTTCTTCTGGCCGTTTTACGCAATCTTTATAATTGTGAGAATCACCGCAGATTGAGCACCTCTGGGCGTTTTTACAGAATTTACCAATGTGCCCAAAGCGCAGGCATCGCAGGCATTGGCTCACAGGAGGCGTGTATGGCCTTACTTCGAAATACCAGCTGTTAATATCCACATAATCAGGAAGTACTGCACTAGCGAAAGTTATCGATACCGCTTGTGTTGGTACCAAGCAGGAGTTACCTTCGTCGTCTTTGGAACGTCGCATGAATCGGCGTACAGATACAACATTTCTGCAACTAGAAATTCCATCATATATTTTTTTGTTGCTCATGTATGTTGGAACGTTTGTTATTACCCCTGTCACTTCCGTTAATCTTGCTGGAATAGTCGCCCTCAACTTTAGCTCTTTTTGAGACTTGAGATTATTAAGAGCTGCATTTGCTAACCCTGGTCGCTCAAATATAACCGCTATTTTGTAACGATTGATTCTTTTCAATTGCTTGATACCTTTGTTACTAAGCTTCAATGCGCTTCCTAAGCCCATCAAGTCTCTCTCACCTATCGGCGTCTTGTCGTCCGCGCTCTCGTAAATTACTATATATTCGAACTCACCGCCATCCTCCGGATACTGACGAATGTAGTTTTCCGTTTTGTATGGCTTGTATTTGTCTACATCGTCGTCGCCCGCATCATCGCTCATAGCGGGTCCTCTTCGCTTACCTCTCCGCCATCGTTTCCCTTTTTACGTTTGCCTTTGCGACCCATGGCTGGGCAGCAAAGCTGTGTTGCTTTTTTATTGCACTATTAGAATATAAGTTACCTACTAGTAATTAAATTTACTAAGAAATTATCAATTTATTCTGCAAAAAGCAATTTTAAAATTTTCTTTGAAAAATTTTCACCCTCTTGATTCAAATTCCCGCCAAAGAATCCTTACCAACTTGATGATACGAACGGCTGCGTTCACAACGCTGTAAAAAATATACCTTCTCGATTTTGCCAAAGTTATCTATCAAGCATTTAACACGTTAACCGCGGTAGTAATTTCCTGGCATTAAAATTCAAAACTCGTTATTTTCACAAATCAAAATATATTGATTCGGCGTGGCACACATTTTATTTAGCGAATGCATATTTTTCGTATTCTCGTTGATAGCGTTACTTAGCAACGATATTTAAATGATTGTGATTGATAATAAGATGGACCAAAACTGCCTTTTGCACGAATTTATTTTTACAACAATAATTTTGTTAATGGGACCACATATATGAATAATTTTCTATTATAATTATTAAATTACTTCCTAAGACTAATGCCTGTCACGTATAATCGTGGAAACGTAAGTACCTATCTACATAACTCCACCAAATTCATCATTGTGTAAAGTGCGCTGGTTTTATGTAATTTCATGTGCGTTGTTTCGTGTTGTTACTTTTTACATCTAGGTAGTTTCAACTTATTTTTTTATTCGGTAAAGTAGATTATTATGTAAAAGTAGTTTGTGATGACCCTTGGCGAATGGCGAATTTAGCAAACAATTTAGCTAATTCATAAAAGAACACATCCGATTGCATTTTTCACATCATTATTTTCATTATTGTGATTCCCATCTTTATTATTTTATTAGTTTTAATAGGTATTTATTATATTATTTAACTATTAAATCATTGATGGGCGTGTCCAAGTTCAAGAAGATCTTGGTTAGTTTTTGTATTGATATGATAAGTATTTCGCTTCAATGGATATCTCTAGATTTTGCGCAAATAAATATTATTACCATGATTAATTTAGATAAGAAAGGCAGCATTTCGTGCGAGAGGACGGTCAGCGCATTCATTAGATGTCAGCGGTCCGGCTGCAGGTGTGGATACAGGTGGAGCGGGCGATGGCCGAATGTTCTTGCAGATACGGCCGGCCCTGGCAGACACCAGGGCTGCCTTCGCACAGCAACGGTCTCATACTTTACTTTCCAGGTAACTTTATACAGGGAGACCCTGTTTAAGTGGTCCAAAGAAAAACAATATTCCAGATTGATAGCTAGGGATGTCCAGAATCTAGATATCTTCTTTGGACCACCTAAACAGGGCAACCCTGTAGGTATAGTGTTTTAGCAAAGATACCAAATACTTAAAAAGTGTTCCAAGTAATACATCATGCCTTAGGTACATGTTTTATGATATTATGTAGATGTAGGTATATTAATGGCGTCGATGACTCGATGTCTAAGTAATAAGCTAAGTGTTTACGTTATAATCGAAAGGATAATCATTCCAGTCTTGCATTGTTTGTTAGGTACACTGAAAAACAGCAGAATTTCTGAAAATCAACTGTTATTTACTGTTATTTTATTCAACTCATATTGAATGAATTTTGTCTGTTGATTGATAAAAAGATATGTAGATCTTATTATAGATTTACTTTTGTTTCTAGCATCGACTATACATCTAAAGACGACCCGAAGGAAGAAGCAATCAATTTGCAGGCTGTTGGGGAGGGTAAAGTGCAGTTATCCAGAACGCCACAGGAAAAAGATCGTTTACCAGATAGAATCACACTTGACAGGTAAGTACAGTGATAAACTTGACAAAGTTAAAATTAATTGCTTAATTTGATACACTCTCTTTATCATGGTTTATGTTATTTATAGGAGAGGACTTTCATCGATTCCGCATATAGTTGGAGAACCAGGATTAAGACTTCTCTCATTGCAACACAATTTGATCAACAGCTTGTCAGGGTTGTCATCTTTAGAATTAGGAAAACTTGTATTTTTGGACGTGTATGATAATCAAATTGATAAAATAACATCATTGGAAAGACTTTTTAGTTTACGCGTTCTCCTAATGGGTAAAAATAGGTATGTACGCACTCATGTTTGATTAAAGTTCGAATCAGTTATACCTGTATACCTATGGTTTACGTGGGGTATAACAAATTCAATATATGAAAATGAATGCAATAATTATTTTTGAATTTCAGGATTAAAAGGATCGAAGGTTTATCAAATAATATCAAACTTGAAGTGTTAGATCTACATGGAAACAGAATAAGTAAAGTTGGAAGCTTATCAAACCTCAATGAATTGAAAGTACTAAACCTTGCTGGGAATCAGATAAAAGGTATCGGCGCGACGGATCTCCAAGGTCTAGTTTCACTCAAAGAACTGAATTTAAAACGAAATCGATTGAGAAAACTACTTGGGTTCCAGCATACACCTAACCTTCAGAAACTGTATCTTGGAAACAACGATTTACAAAGGTTAGTTAAGATGGAAATAGTGAAGGAAGTTTTGTCACTTTTATGATAATTAACTAAGATTTATATTTTTAGCGTGGAGGATGTGTCAACCCTTGCAGAAGTTACAACACTCATCGATGTGTCTTTAGACGGCAACCCTGTAGCTTTAGGAGGAGATTGTACACCATTCTTAGTTTCATATCTTCCTAACTTACTAACTCTTACAAACATGCACGTTACTGATCAGGTAAGTAAGATTCATATACTTAGTTATAAAATATTTCCAGCATTTCTAAATTACTGCAAGCGTATTATTAGTTTGATAATTATTATAGTTTTACGTAACTTATGAATTAACTTTGCACTATTCTGTATTAAACTACTCTCTCCCTATAAGATAATAAATATGGATGGAGAAGTTCACTAGATTCACAGACCAAAATTGGAAGGAGGTGGCTCAAGACTGGAAAAAAGAGAAGAAAAGGAGGACATTTTCAGCGGGACTTACTCATAATAACAATAAGACGATAACTTTAAAAAGTTATTTGGTTTGATAAATTATACATTTCAAAGGTGCGCAGAGCAGCAATGGCTTGGAGAAGCAATAAAGAAGCGGCTCATGCAGCGTATTGTGCTCTTGGAGGTACAGAGCATCATGCAGCTCGGCGTGACCAAATTATTAACAATGCTCGTACAAATTGGGAATTATTAAGGTCAGTAAACAGTGTATGCAACACTCTCATAAACAATTATTTATTTTTCTCCATAAAAATATTAGTTCTTTCTTAAACTTATTCTTTTGTATCCAGATCTGAAAACAAGTGCTTTGCATCAACAAGTACAAATACACCTATAAAAACAGTTGACAATGAAAAAGATTTTTCAATCGAAACAACTCCAATTAGTACAATGCAAACTATGGAAGTGGCAGCGTTACCCGATGTCGTAGTATCACTTCAGCAAAGAGATGCTGAGGACTCAGATTTCAAAAATAATAACAGTGATACAAACACTAAAACTTTATCTAACGAAGCTGGTATTACCAAATCTCCAATGAGAAAATTACAGCGAAGTTCAACTGCTCGTAAACAAATATATGAAAGGAGAGTAATATTTACTGAAAGAAGTGCTTCTCAAGATACAGATGGTTCGCATTCCACATCAACTAGCAGCGATTTGCGACTTCCACCAATATTATTACCCATTATATCGTCTTTAGAGAATGTTAAATTATCAGACGGAGCAGAACCAGTATTAAGACGCTGGGAAAGCATTTCTAGCGTTGAACCGATTATAGATTCTTCGTTTAGTTCCTTGCCTTCATCTACCAGTGAGAGTGAGGATGAAGCTAACAACAAAAAACAGTTTCGGCGGATGCCTACTACCCAAAAGCGGCGAGAAAATTTTGGATCAATGCGTTCAAAGTCCGTTTGTGATCCAGAAAGTAGAAGAGCTAAATCAGTCGCTAGAAACTCGGAACTCAATGAGAATACTAGCAATATATCATGTAGCACTAATGTTGGCTCTGTAACTAATTCTTCTACATCTGGAAGTGAAAATAGCAGGATGTTGAGAAGAGAAGGTTCTGTGAATAGTAGATTGAGTAATAGAAATATTAGAAGCGCTACATTTGTTCGACGAAATGAAAGGGCTTCATCAGCGAATAGAGCATCTACTGCAAGAACAATTAAATCTGGAAAAAGTTTGGCAAGTTTTAAATCTTCAGAACCAGTTCCTAAGACGACACCTACATCTAAAGATAGAGAGCAAGGTCAGATGAGAATACTTCGTGCAGCACACGCTATCTTGATACAAATTTTACTTTTAGCTCATAAATTTAAACTATCTCATATTTTCAGGTGTAGACTATCTAGTGGAAGTTTGTGATGGGGTAGTAAGTGCTTGGGGTGCAGGTGCAGTTCGCCGTCTCTCTAGAGATTGGGAATGGGAACGAGCTCGAACTGTCACTCAGGCGGCTTTTCATTACGTCCATTTTAATGCAGTTGCTCAGTCTTTACCGGAGTTAAAAACCAAGTCAGTATCAAATTATACAACACAATTTATATTTTATCGAGGTCACCTTTGCAACTTTAACTTATTTGCAGGTTTCCGAACGTAACGCATATTTCCTTTCGTGCAACTGGCTTACAATGGCTTGGCCAGCTTCACGCTCTGGCTGAACTGCGAGGTGTCACTGGATTAACAATACTGCCAGAAGGCAATCCAATTCATGCTAAAATTTGGCGGGAGTATGCTGTCTATAGACTTGCTCACTGGGGGCTGAAGGAGATTAACAATGAAACGGTAATTTCCAAAACAGAAAACTAAAGTATTCAATGCTGAATTAATATTGGTACGAAAATATTTAAATTAATGAAAATATATAATTTTACATACAGGTAACTGAGGAAGAAATAAAGTTAGCAAATATAACTTACAATGGTCTAAGTGATATCGTGCTGCGGGCTTTACCTGATGCACCATTGCAACCTCTTCTAGCCCGGTTAGGCAGAAGCGGAAATAGCACAGTTAGTGCCAAGGCCTGGTTAAGGGCTGCTGATCCGGCATTGCGAGACGTAATTGCCAAAGAAGCGTTACAATATAAGAAAGGCCATGTGTCCCAGGCAAGTGTAAAGTATTTCAAATCATTTTGCATGACTGTAGTCGGACACAGAATGTGTAACCAAATTCGCTAATTACTATTCAATATTTTTATTCTGTATTTCTATAGGAGGATATGAGCTGGCGTGTAAGAGGTCGTGGCCAGTTAAGCCATGCAATTGAACTGGCTTGTGGTGCCGCTCAACGACTACGAGCGCTTGAGCTTCAGTGGCCAGTCATTCTCATCGAGATGATCGAAGATATCCTAAGAGACTTTGCCAATATGGAGTCACATATTAAGCAACAAATGGATATGCTCATGGATTCTTGGTAGAATTACGTTATTTTTACGTAAGATTTATAGTAATCTTTTACGTTTATTTATATTTTTTAATAACATAAATTATAATGATGTCTGATTAGAAATGAAAGTTAGTTGTAGTTTTCGCCAGACTTGAGCAAAATAATAGGTACAAGTACAAAAACATTGAACAACCATTCTAAAGTGTTACAATCTTTGCACAAATAATAGTCATGAATTCAAAGTAATAAACATGTATTGTAATATTCACAATTAGCAATCGTACAGGGTTAGGTGTATTAATGTATAAATTTAACACTTTAACGTATCACAAGCTAATCTATAGTGACTTTTGAATACTTAAGTTTTTATTTCATCAAAATCGGTCAGTTTCTTTCAGAGATAAAGCTTTGCAAATTCAGCTACGCTTTTTCAAAATTTTCGAACCGGCGTTCGTGTGAACCGTGACTGGAGACGTCACAATCCCGGAACATCTTGTATGGCAAGGTTCGATTTTTCATTTGTTTTTGACGAAGAGGCACAACTCATACCTTAGATTCATACTATAACAGATCGTGTGTGTTGGGTGACAGTTGGGGTCCCATATCGATATATAGGACCCCAACCCTATATATCTCCACAGACGAGGGGTTAATATCGTCAGTGAAGAATTAAAACGGGTAGTTGAATTTAGAAAGCTCTACTCTGGAAATATTAGACCGATTTTGATGAAAAAAAAACTCAAGTAATAAAAAAACACTCTAGCTTTGTTGTGATATTTATTTTTTGTCCCATATCTTATTCAAATTTTACGAGAGTGAAAGTTTTGACACGGTTTGAAATCGGAAACATAGGCCAACCCTCTCATTTCTCGCCAAAAACCCAAAAACTCAAGTTGCTCGCATTGCGTCGAAAGAAATGTTTACCATACAAATAACATCTTGTCTTAAAATTAAAATACGATGGTAATAACTAAGATGTTTAATCCTAAACTAAAATTATTACATAATATTAGGATTAGGATTGCAAAAGTCATCATTCACCAATATAATAAGATTTTCGTGTAAAGTAAATTTGTGCGATACTATTTTATGGATCTGATAACACAATTTGGTAACTTTTTAATAATATAAGGACTGAAGTTCATCGATACTTATTGCAAACTTGCTCAATGTTAGATCTTAAAAATTTGTAGAATTTAACTAGAACTTACTTACCTTCTCTACCTTTCTAATAAAGTTCAGCTGTTACATTAGCTCTGCAGCTACTTAATTATAATTGAATTATTTAACATAATTCTGTTCTTGCATAGGTAGTTATTTATTAAAGCAAAACATGTTTGTTTAAAATTATTGTCAAAAATATTATTTCAATTTACATAGTTATGTCGTTTGTTTTTAGTCACCCGTCATATTCAGTTACGTGGTGGAAACCGGTCAAATAAAGGCCTAATAATACCACCTATCAATAGGTTTGATAGCCCCAAGCAGGGCTGAAAGGAAAGTGTAGAGACAGATAGAAAAAAAATACTACTGCGGCTGTTTGCCGAAATAATTTTAAGAAATTTGAAAAAGGTTTTGTTTTATAAGATAAAATCGCACCAAAAAATTTTTCATTTAAATGAGGCCAATATGAGCATGTGTTGTTGTTTGATGATGTTTGATGAGAAATATATCAGATCTCAAATAGAGCTAAGCTTTTGAATGTACACGACCTAGTTCAACCAACCCAAATTTCACAAACTCTACAACGCAGTCAATGTACGGTTTGTCGTTTCATTCCGTCAAGAAGATGCAATGAACGTATATTCATGCTAGTTTAATATCATGAAAACTACTGAAATGGCCAAGCCACGTGAAATTTTTGGGTTGGTGGAGCCAAAGCGTGTACAATAAGAAGCTTGCTGGCTCTATCTGAGATCAGATTTTTTTTATTGGAGTAAGCCATATGCTTGTATTGATCGCACATACATGAAAACGTTTTTGGTGGGATTTCAATATTTTTTGTAGGGGAAAGAAAATCACATCCAAACTTCCATTCTATTTTTTGAGGGTAAGAGAGTAATTTTGTAAAAATCTTGATGCCCTGCCATCAAAAAAATAAAAATGTTTCATACTAATTTTCAACCTTTTTTAATCGAGTAAATACTCGTATAATATGTTTTTGAATTTTAATGATGTTTGTATACTAAATCAAGGACCATATAAACCCTTGTAAATTTGTAGGTAGGGTCAGGTAGGGATCGGTGACTCTGGCGGGTACATTGGCTCACGCTCATATTTCGTAATATATCTATCTGTATTCTTAACATAACGGTAGCTCTTGACAACCAAACACATACAAACCAATCATCCGTCCACTCCAGTGTGGTTCGATTGTGAAAAAAATGTGCGATTGGTTTTGCACCTCTAAAAATGCTTTTATCTACACTTCATACATAATGTTCCTATTACAAATTCGAAAGCAAATGTATAAGCAACTGCTTTACAGCCATTCAGCCTTTAAAAAAAAATGTCGATATCATAAAGTAAAATGTCTATGTCATAAAGTACTTTTTTCTGACTTTATGATATCGACATTTAGCAGTAAGATAATAAAAAAAAACAAATGTCACGACACAATCAAAGAATGGGACGACACTTGAAATTATGAGGACTTATTTATTATTAAATCTTTGCTTCAAATCATTTTTCGAATTAAAATTCACCGATAAATGCTATTTAATTTTAAAAGTTGTTCAGTTTTTATGAGCCTCCGTTTTAACGTTTAGTTAAAAAGTTACTTATGTATAAAAGTCGTTGAGTTGGTGGTTCAGTAGATAGGCTTGCAATCGCCATAGTGCAGTGCGGAGGTTGGAATTATTTTTCATAGTTTTTCTTGTAGAGTGTAGATAAAATAGTGTATGCAACTGCAAATAATTAGGCTTTAGAATGCTCGTGTCAAACTATTATCATAAACAGACACTCTCATCCTAAAGCCTCTCATTATTAGGCAGTTGCATAAACTACTATTAAAGGTACGCTACATGTATTTTTATCGGTTAGGATTGAAAGATTTAGGTAAATGTAATTATTATGATCGAAGTGGTGTTCATATACTAAGTAATAAGCTAGATTTGCTAGCTCTTAGAGTAGTCTAGTAATATTTGTAGGCTAATTATTTCAAAATAGCGTCGGCGTCTACACTGGCTCAAATTTAAGTGGTACACAGTGACTCTAACATTTAGTACTGGCTCATCTCTCTATTTTTAGAAAAATTGACAGACAATCGTAAAATATTTCTTATGGCAATAGTAATGATATGAAAAGAACACTGACAAAATACTTAGGCTGGTGTTCATCGACAGCTGTTAAATTTATAATCGGTCGATGATATCTAATTCCATGTTTAAATTAATTTTTACTGTTCACCAAACCCTAACCACCATTTAAAGACTGTCAAGTGGCCTTAACTTGGCGATTTACTTAAACATCCTCATTTCGTCCATTATCTTACGGTTAGCCCCAAATCTTTAACAAAAAATGGTTCATCCCTATTGTCTTGCACTGCGCGCCCGAAATTTGGTCCACAAAAAACTTTTACGATGTCCCCCGTGGCGCTACTGCACCCTTGAGTGAGTGTAAAGTTTTTTGTTTTTAATCTTTGAATTTGGCAGACTCGCATGCTGCTAAAAATAATAAGTACCTGCTCTATGTCCAGATGCTTAGGCAAAGGATACATTTTAATTTTGTAGTATAAAAAGGTTACGCTACCACGTTTGGACGCTGCTCTTGTTAATAGTAACAACAAGGAAGCGGATGTCAATTTTACGTGGTCGCTTTAAACTTTTGGGTCTTTCATAAAAGTTTCATTCAAAAACGCTCGGTTGGTAGACCGACGTCCTAAAAGCGTTTGTGAACACCAAGAAAATCGCCGCCCCGTCAGTCACCGGTTATTTGTTAACGTACCCGTTAAGTAATCGTAGTATCATCAGCTGTCGGTGAACACCAGCCTTAATTGATTAAAATGCATAGTTTCAATAAATATTATACATGCACGACAGGGTTGCCAAGTCCATATAAACTGTTAGAGTCGCTGTGTACCACAGGGGTTGAGTTAGTTTAGACAGGTACTAGTACACAGTGACTCACATTTTTTTCTAGAAAAAAATTACTGGTTACTTAAGTGTCGTATTATTGCAAAAAATGATAATGCGAAACGAAACAGTAATAATCAATGCATCTTAGATATGAATTTCAGTTAGATAGGTACTTCAAAGTTTTCTATGAAATTTTATTGATTGAAGAAATTCGAGTCACTGTAGCCTACCTGACCCTACTTCTCCGGAAACCACATTTTGAGAGTTCAAAAAACGACGAAGCACGTCCAGAAAATACAGGTGCAACTGCGTTTCGCTTGGGTCATCTTGGCACAACACAACCATGCATCCAGAATAGGATACCTATTCAGGAATTACCTAAATCTATTCAAGAATTTCCTATCATAACGATTAAGTTTAATATCATCATCGTCATCATATCATGATCTTTAATTATGAGAGACGTCTTGTTCTTCCTACACTACAACCCAAGTTTCAATGGCATGCGTGCGAGCGAGGTGCGAGGTGTTTGATTAAAATATTACGCCCTCATTTACACCATGGCCTGATAGCATGTGTACCAGTGATCGTCACTTAAAGTTCGAAGCCAATAAAAAAACCTGGTGTAAACATAAAATTAGTGGGTACACTAGGGGTTAATATTTATTAATTTATGAACAAATATACAATATTTCTTACAAATAATTATTAATTTATGAACGCAACCATTATGGATCGCACTGAGCAGTAATGCCAACAAAACAAAAATATTATGAGCAGCGTTGCCAACCAGGTACATTTTACACATTTGACG
Organism: Phthorimaea operculella; assembly: GCA_024500475.1. Lineage (NCBI taxonomy): Eukaryota > Metazoa > Arthropoda > Insecta > Lepidoptera > Gelechiidae > Phthorimaea > Phthorimaea operculella. The sequence continues at coordinate 456,213 of JANFCV010000196.1, forward strand.
TACTATTTTAGGCTCCCATGTGTAGTGTGTAATCCTGGCCTCTCATGTGTAATTTCGTAAGCTCGAAGCCAAATTAATACCTCAAACATTGATAGAAGTCAGCGCTGCTTGCTATTCATTTATCGGAACGTAAAATTGATTATAAAAAAACATTCAAACGTCAGACAGAAAGCTATTTTACATCTTTCTTGCTATAGATGAACTTAAAAGCATTCTTTTCCACACCACAGACAGATGGATCAGCCACCTAGTCGTTGTGGTGTAGTGCCACACTACCCATCCAGTTCGAAAGTGTGTTACCAGTGCTTCTGCCTACCCTCGGTCGTCACGTAGGGTTCTGTTGAGCACCCGTAACCTCGGTCTCCCACCAGCGGGGGGGCACTCCAGGGTCCTGCGTAGAGGGCAGGCTACGCTTTACGCGGACCAAGCAATTAAGAAGATGCCCTTCAAGGGCTAAAAGCGCTCCGCGCTCAAGAGTCGCGACAGGGTGTTCGTCCGAACGAACACCCAAGCTGTCCTACGGATTCTAGACGCCCACGTCCATCGTGGACGCCACCCATGCCGGGTTCGACGGACTCGCCTCTCGTCACCTCTCGCCGCCTGCTACCGCCGCAGCAGCGATAACTACTGCCTGCTTCTTCCTCGTCGTCTCCGCTGTCCCAGTGTAGGCAGAGGTACAAGAAACAATAGTACCTGCTCGCCCTTTGGCCCACGGACCATCTTCCACCTCACCGACAACGCCGAGGACCCGCACGGTTCCGGCTACGAGGGTCACGTCGCCGATGTCCATGCACCTGCTGAACAGCTCAGGTACTGGAGACAGTCCAGCGGCGACATCTGCCCAGACATCCTATGCGTCCACGCTGACGATGCTGAAGCCTACGTCGCGCAAACCCAGGGAAGACGCCGACACCTGCACCCACGACTTCCATGAAGATGACGGGGTGTAAGAAGAAGCCGCCGCTGATAGTGGTCGGTCTGCTCCCGAACTGGAACTACCACTTCGGCGAGCTAAAGAAGGAGCTCGGTCATGCGCCAAATGTGCGGCCCTACATGTCCACAGAGTTCTGATTCCTGGCGCAAGGCGAACAGAAATTCCGCGTTTACCAGCGCTACTTTACCGCGCTGGAGGGCTCCAGAACCAGAATATCCTGTTGTTCGCCTACGCAACGCACATCCGACAGAGCGGCCAGTCAAGGACGCGATTAGAGACCTCCGCGTGGACACAGACCCGAAGGACATCCAGGAAGAGCTGACCACCCTGGGCTACAAGGTGGACCACGTGCGCCCCATCAAGGCTAGCTAGCCACATGTGCCAACTGTGGCGGCTCGCAGCCGGCCAACAGTCTCAATTGCCCCGTACGGGGCACAGCACCTCTTACGAAGCCCGTCGAACTGAAGAGGACGGAGGCGGCACCGAAGAGGGATACCAAAACGTGGCTGGATCCCTTATGGCGGCTGCCATCGGCCCCTCCGAAACTACGATGACGAAGAAGCGGAAGCCTAGGAGATGAAAGGAGGCGAAGGAGGCGAACATCGCCCTCACCCCCCAGGACGTGGAAGCCCCGGGCCAGCCATGTTAAGAGCCACCCAGGGGTTCGTTGGACGCGGTCGGTACTCCATAGAGTACATCTCAGGGGGAGAAGACGAAGCACCAACCGACCCCAAGCAAGACAAGTGAGCTCACGAACAGCCATCCTAGAAGAGAACAGAAAGGTCCTGATCAGTGCGATCAGGACCCCTCACTGAGGTAAAGGTCGCGCTCCGCACGGGAGCGGACGCGACCTTTATCGACGCCTCCAGCGCCTGATCCCGTCATACGGCGGGGTCATGGCCACAAGGACGAACTGGAGGCTCTAGGACCCAGATAGGCTGCTCAGGGTGGTGCTGTCCAGCACAGCCTGACGTGGCCTTCACCTGTCCACATCCACTACTCCACGTCGAGTAGTTAGAATGGACACACCAGAGATGCCCGGCTTCCGCCGCTTACTGGATATGATGACCGCTGCCTCGGGAGCCATACACCAGACATGACCCACCAGATGTAACCAGCCGCCGCTGGCTGACGGGCATTAATCGGCCTCCTCCAACGGGGAATCACCCGGCTCGTAAGACTTCGTCGTGGCGTGTAGTTTTGCCTGGACTCCAGAAAAATCACGCCACTTACCAGAGCGACCACCCATCGCCCCTGTAGTCACAGGTGGCGTGTGATACCACGTTAGAGTGGCTCAGCCACGTGAACGTCTCTCTTCTAGCCACAAGCGGCCGTCGAGTAGAACTCCACGTTCAACCATTCCGTTCAGAAGTTTTATTGATAAAGCACGGGTGAACGTCCCCCAGGTAAGTTTTCTCAAGAAAAATAATAATTAGGAAAAAAAAATGCGCATGTGTAATTTTACTTCAAAATGTGTAATTTTGGCGGCGGAAATGTGTACTTTGGAAAGTCGGTTGTGGCAACACTGATTATGAGTGAAACGTCAAACTACGTCTCTTGTCTTGACGATTTTTTCAAGAGTTCCTTTCCTTTCTTTCTACGTTGAGTTTCTCTTCTCCTGCATATAGTAAGCGAATAAAGCCAGGTATTCATTAGGGACAAAATCCCTGATACTTTGTATCATAGACAATGTTTATGGACAATGTCCCGAATGTGTACGCTTTTTTTCGGGGATTTTGTTCGGGGACATTGTTCAAAACACGTCCACATTGGGAACATTCTCCTGATACTTTGTGTCATATACAAAGTTCCTGGGATTTTGTCCCCAATAAATACCCGCCTTAATGGAATAATAGGTGCGGTGTGAGCTGCGACTGTTCGCAATGGATGACACAGAAAGTACTACTACATCAGCTGATGAGAATACTGGCAATCTTTGCGACAACCCCACGAGAGATACTTTGGCTGAAGGGTTACTAGGGTTATTGAAACCCACTGTTGACCAGCTTGATGACAGGGTTAGAGCCACCAGGTAATAATATCCTGAGGATGTCATCATGCCCCCCAAACATTGTTGTCATATAACATAACCTATATTAAAATTTTAAGTTGACCGCAAACTCGCATCTTTTGGTCTTTTTTAGGATATCTCAATTAGAACTGAAGCAGCAAATAGATTCATTAAATGACGAGCTACAGAAGGTCCGAGAGGCGCTAAACAACCACCCTGATTTGGATCCCTATGTGAAAAAACTCATTGCATGCAAACACAAAGTAACAGTTGTACTGAATGTGTTACAGGCCACTCAAGTAAGAAACAAGAATCAATATTTTTTGTCTCCTACAAACATATAAAAATGATTTTGCTATCTGATCTTTAGGTCTGCATTCATCTATTTTTTGCTCTGTTTTCTAATAACTTCTAATACAGAATTATGTTTTTTTACCGCAGCTAACCTGGTTGTTCTCTTGTTTTAACATAAACTCATCTGCATTTCAGGATAGGCTGAATGAAATAAGGCGTATGGTTAGTAAAGAAAAGAATACAAAACCAGCAGTACTTACTGAATTGCCCCAAGAACCTGAACAGGGAACCAGCGGACTGTCATTGTCAGAACGAGGAAGCATCAATTAAAGTGATTATCTGTTGCATTCATGATGGAGACTCCATTCCAAAACCACATTGATAAGGCTGATTTTGACCATGTTTATGAACCTGCAGAAGACAGTTTTCTTCTCATTGATGCCTTAGAAAAAGATCTTGATTATCTAAAACTAAAAAATCCTACAGTTTGCCTAGAAGTAGGTTCTGGAAGTGGAGTAGTTATAACTGCTCTTGGAATGGCGTTCCCTGGAGCTTTTTGCATTAGTACTGATATAAATTTTAAGGCCTGCATAATGTCTAAACAAACTGCTGTCTACAACAAAGTTTCATTGGATACTGTCAACATGGATCTAGCATGTTCTTTGCTGGACAAAAAGTTTGATGTGATTGTTTTCAATCCTCCATATGTGGTGACGGACTCTGATGAATGTGGGAGCACAGATATTAGTGCAAGCTGGGCAGGAGGCAAGAAAGGGAGAGAGGTAACTGATAGATTACTCACTTTAATACCAAAGAAGCTTGCTGATGATGGTACTTTTTACCTACTGTTGATTGAAGAGAACATTCCAACTGAAGTCATAGATATTATGTCTAAATATGGCTTTAGATCTGAAACCATCATACAAAGGAGAGTAAGAAATGAACAGCAACTTGTGTTGAAATTTTATAGATAGTAAGCATCTGTTGTATTTAATGTTAAGCACTATTATAGAAGTTTAAATTAAACACTCTATTTTCAATTTTGGTTAAGCTTCATTCTGACTGCTTCTCCAAACTTCTTAGCCCCCTCCTCATTTTCTTTGAAGCCGGGAAGTATGGTGCATGCTTTCAACCATTTTTGAATGTTAGGAAATGCAGAAATGTCCCAGCCAACAGCCTGAAATAAAACAAGTCTATAGTAAATGAAAGTGCATCAAACATACGGCATACTTTCACTCTCATTGATGATAGGAGAGAGAAGTCCCACTATCGTCGCCGTGTGAGCACGGGGGCTAACAAGCCGCAAATAAAAAAGGCAAATGCCCATGGCAGACTTTGTGCTGGCCCTTACAGTCGGGTCGCTCTCGTTTGTAGAAATTGTGACTGACGGAAGGCGCTGCCACGAATTTCAAAATGCAGCTGAGCCGCCGCCGACTATTAATGAACCCTTACAAGAATACTGGACATCGAGGCGTAGATCGAACAATCAGCGATCGTGTAGTGGTCCCCGGCGACCCATTCCGATTGGCTAAGGAACTGATCTAAGAACCCCAGGGTTGTATCTAGATCGTCCTTCAGCGGCTTCTTGATCTCCGTTACGCCTTGGAAGAGGATTGGGAACTGGAAAAGAGATATATTTTTCATAAAATAAAACAGATTCCACTCAAGAGAATAGACCTACTATAAAATTATACTATAAAAATTTTAGGTTTTGATCATTACAAAAGTGATCTAAATGTTTATTCAAAACCTAAAGTTTATTCCCGCTTGCTTCCTTATCAGTCGACGAAAAAGAAAAATAAGGTCAGGGGTCAGTACGGATAACGCTGTGTCCCATGCGTAAGAAAAATTGTTATATCGTCCTACAGATATCTAAATACCTATACAGGATGTTAGAAAAAGTAGTATGTTCCTTCAACTTCAAACCACACCTTCTATAGGTATAATAAAATATGTTAAGGGTGTTTAAACAATTTATAAAATAATATTAGTAGATTAAAACATTTTTCAAAAACTTTTAATTAAATTGTTCAATCCTACAACACAGCACGCTGTACAGTATCTGTACAGTCAATTACCGCTCGAATAACTTTGCACCATTCCTTCGGCGCGCACAATAAGGTCTACAACCGTAACTGTCTGTATGTGACCGTGACGATGTGCTATGTATGGCATATGTCGCGCTCAGACCTAGGGTTGAACATTTCAATAAAAAGTTTATGTAAATAATGTTTTACTTAAAATGTGTTTTATTATTTTTTTAAACATGGTCAAAACACATTGTTATACCTACAGAACTCGTAGTTTAAAGGAACGTACTACTTTTCCTAACACCCTGTATAGTTCATTCAAAATAACAGTGTCATCAGCCTAAGCGGGAGGCCAAGTTACGCAAATATTGCCACCAGTGTAACTTGGCCTCCCGTTTAGGCTAGTCATGTCATTTCATGACACTATGATTGGGAATGGACTTTCCGTGTAGGTTCATTTTTGGAAAAATTGCAAAATATTTTCACTGGAGGCAGGATTTGAATCTGCGACCTTCGGCATCAGTACTGCCGACGCCTCTCACTCATCTGTATAAGCGAAAACTCAGAACCGGTTAGTGATAAGGAACGACTTTCCCCAAGGAACATAGGTCGAAATATGAAACTTTTGCACTTCCCATAGTAACTGAAATCAGCTGATCGACAAGTTTGTATGGGAGGTCTAAAAATTTTTTTTGTAGTTATTTCGACCTATGTTTCTTGGGGAACGTTTGAGTTTTCGCTATCAGTCACTAGAAAAATTTCTATACCTATAGGGTTACATTTAATTAAGTACAAATCTCTTGAGGGTGTGGTCTACTCACAACACTGAACAACTTTTGATAAAAACTTTTCTTCGAGATATGAAAAATAAATTTGGACCTCCCATAGAAACTTGTCGATCAGCTGATTTCAGTTACTACTATGGGAGGTGCAAAAATTTTTCGTATTTCGACCTATGACACACTTTTTCAACATTTTTGTATGGAAGGTCCATTTTTTTTCATATTTCGAAGAAAAGTTTTTACCAAAGTTGTTTAGTTTTGTGAGTAAACCACACCAACACACCTCGAGAGATTTGTAGTAACCCTATAGATGCCGATGTTCGCAGGATCAAATCCTGCCTACGGTAAAAAAAATGCTGATTTGATTACTTACGCAAATTGCTCTTATCTTCACGTACAACGACGAGGCATCGAAGTATAATCGCTGGTTTACTACAGCCCGTTTCTTCAAGTCTTTGGGGTAAAGCTGGTCGTCTTTTCCGTATTTGTCAGCCAAGTAGCTGGCTATAGCTCGGCTTTCCCACACAACGAAACCATCATCATCCAGCGTGGGAATGCAGTGCTGAGGGTTCAACTTCAGGAAACTCTCTTTCATTTGGTCTTTTTGGATTAAATCAACGATTTCCACCTGTATTGGTACACCAATGGCCCTCGCTGCTAATAACGCCCCACGCGAAGGCCCACTCAGTGGGAAATGATATAATTTAACAGCAGACATTATTAAATTGATTCAAGATTCGTAGACTGATCTCTGTGTGTGACTGACCCACTCAAGGAATATACTACTCTCTCTACCTTGGACCCACTACCTAAACTTTCGAAAGTGACCGCTGTTAGGCTCTGGCTGCTATTGGTTGGCTGTGTCCTTGAAACAGGCGGATGTGGTGGGGCTTGGAGGTGTTCACCTAGCAATCAAATAACCGGTTTTTGGGAACGAAGCAAACATCGCTATCCTTGTACGGGGCACGGGGCCCATGAGAGAGGCCCTTAGACACAACACTAGTGCCAATATCAACAGAAAAAAAGTAATGTCATTCCATCCAGACAAATCCATTCGTTCAATGTATTGTTTATTTATTTTTATAAAATTGTAGTCTATTTAATTATGTCGACAAATATGGTATGCAGAATTTGCTTGGGAAAAGGAGCAGTGAGGAGTATATTCAAGAAGCGGCAGAGTTTATCTATATCTGCAAAAATCATGTCATTAGCTCGAGTGCAAGTAAGTTGATTCTCCAGTTAAGAATTCTATCTTGCTATGACATAGGTAATTTCGTACCAGATACAACTGGATTTTCAACCGTATGTACCCGAATCGGATTAAGAAATCAAAGCACAGGTATTCTCTATCGTAATAAAATAACTCTGTTTACATAGTATCTCAATAACATATTTGCACTCCCTTTCTTTTAGATATATCCAGACGATGGACTTCCCAGCACGATATGTAAAAAATGCGTGAAACAGCTAGACCAATGCACAGACTTCATACACCTCTGTGAAGAATCCGATGCAAAGCTTAGAGCTAGTCTTACTCTGTCAGATACAGTGATATTTAAAAGTGAAATACCTGTTGAATGCTCTCCGAACCATGAGACGGACTCTACAGACCATTATCCAGATGATAATACAGATAATTTTCCAATTCAAAATACAGTTTCTCTGAAGAGTGAGTTAGATACCACAAATGGCTATTCAAAAACAAATAAAGAAATGGAGATAGAGATATCAACAGCAAATACAGTTGAAGAGACTGCAAAAATTGAAAAGAAAAGTAAAACAAAACCATACCAATGCACAATTTGTGGCAAAATATTATCTGCTGGGTAAGAAATGTTTTTACTTTAAATTAATTTAATTTTAATGTTGTCCTCAGTTTATTTGGGACATAGGTACCATTGTAATTTATATAGCTATTCACCTTGAAGAATCAAAAATTGGCAGGAAATTTACAGTTATAATTTGTTGTGGTAAATACCTAGTTGTTTTATTTTTCTAGGTCCAGCTTACAAACACATTTGAGAACCCATTCTGGAGAAAGGCCTTATTCTTGTACTCATTGTCCTAAAACCTTTACACTGAAAACAACCCTGAATTTTCACCTCAGGATACATACTGTAAGTTGCACATTCTGTTGCCCACTGTAAGTTGCCAACTTTTATGAAAACAGAGTGGTTTATTATTAATTATTATAATTTTGTTTTATGTTTCAGGGTGAAAAACCTTTGAAATGTCCTGAATGCAATGTGTCATTTCGTCACCCATCCAGCTTGCGAACCCACCAGCGCATACATTCTGGTGAAACACCATACAAATGTGTGTTGTGTCCTAAAAGTTTCCACACAGCTAGTAATCTTCGCTACCATGTTAGGTAAAGTAATTTTAAGCTTTTTGCTTAATACCTCTTCTCAAGGTGTGTACTAAACTGAATACACTGACTTTTCTTTCCTGGCACTCTGTTTAAGGAATCAGACACGAAAAACTTCTTCTATTCTATTATATGCAGAAGGATAAAAAAATTATTAGGAGATAGTTTTTGTTTGTGAGTGTTACACCCTCGTCATCTGCCTGCCTTTATCCCAATATATTTGGGCTCAGCGCAACATAATAATATGTTAAACATATGACCTTTGGTATTGGTACCATGCAGGTGCAGTTAATATAAAATAATATTTTTTGTTATTTCAGGAAACACACAGGCGAGAAAAACTTTGAATGCGACTCATGTGGAAAGGCCTTCATAAGCCGCGGCCACCTGAAGCAGCATATGCTACAGCACTCGGGCGAGCGGCGTTTCATGTGCTTCGTGTGCGGATCGAGGCTGTCGCGCGCCTCGCATCTCCGTCGGCACATGCAGAACGTGCACAATAAACAACCCACCGACAAACATACCGCAGAAGATGGGAACGAAAAAGATACTGAACCAGATGCGAATGAAAAACGCGACCACGTAAAATTGAAACAGTCACCTTGATTGATTTCTCTTCAGTAACTTATAGTGTATATTTAATTATGCGATTATTATAGATATTATTTTATTTTAAACTAGTTGTTTTCTTTATTTATACACGAACTTTGAAAGTTAAAATTGCTGTATAGGCTATGCCTTCCCAAAAGGGCAAAAATGATTAAAAACATGTTTAGTAGTGACAAATGTCAGTAGATGGCGCTGTAATTTTGTCTGGAAAACCTCCCATACACAATTTCGGTAATAATCGGTTTTTCGTTTATTTTTTCCACAATTTTTTCACTCTAGCAATACCTGTCATTCCATTTTCAAATTTGAAATTCGTTAACGTTTCCTTTCTTTTGTCATTTGTGTTGTCTTAGATTTTGTGCGATTTCTTTCGTGATTTGTGCTAATTTGTAACAAGAGGATTTTGCTAATATTTGTGATCAACACTTGCGCCTACCGTAACTACATTAGACAACGATTGTCTGTGCTGAAAAACCTGGAATAACCTAGTCATCCGGTTGTGAACCTCACAAAGCTTTACAGCAAACATGTCGAGAGATATTTACTATTCAGAGAAGTACTACGATGAGGAACACGAATACAGGTAATTGAAAGAGCTGCACGATGCCTATTTCGTTTAGAAACAGAGTTTAACTTTTAGAATAACCTCAACCCTACCCTAACCTAGTTTTTCTTTTAGGTATCATTACTCCTAGGTTTTCAATTCTACGTCCATCAGATTTTATGAGAACTTTCAGCTTTTGTCTAGTATTGTGGTAGTATCAACATAGGCACCTTTACTGCATCTGTTTTTAGGCAAAACAAGAACAGCTGCTTCCTAAAGACTGACCCTGCTGTTTATCTGAAGTTACACATCAATCCAAAAAAAATATGACGTTATTTTTGTATCAGTATAATACAATAATATTAAGATCCTTTCGGTTCTCAATATCTTATCAATCATCATCTGCCTGCCTTTATCCCAAATTATTTGGGGTTGGTGCAACATGTTCTGAAGCATTATTTTTAGCGTCCATATCAATATTATACGATTGTTTATACCTGACTGCCTCAGAAGGATTGTATCAGACTGAATCAAGTTACAATGAATGAAAAGCAAATCTCTCAATTCTGTAATTTTTCGCAGGCATGTAGTGTTGCCTAAGGAGATGGTGAAGTTGGTGCCAAAGAACCACCTGATGACGGAGCAGGAATGGCGCAGTATCGGGGTGCAGCAGAGCCAGGGGTGGGTGCACTACATGACACATCAACCTGGTAAGCCTTGTTTTTTGTTGTATTCAATAACAACACAATACCAAGTTTCTTGAACATGAAATGAACCTGCACATGAAACAATATTTAGACAAGTCAGTTGTTACTGCTTCTGGTTATCTATAAAAAAATCAAATATACTTCTCTATTTGGTTGTAAAACATGTTACTTACTACGTAATTCACTGAAGAAAAGAAAATTGAGCCAGAGGTCATGCTTTCTCACTTGCATTAAGGCTCTTACAAACACCAGGCATTCATGCTTTCTCCCTCCCACTTATGGGTCCGCTGCTGTTTATATTCCCTTTCACAAAAGAAATATCAGATAGAAACAGCAATACTGTAACTGTTTAACAATAACACAAAAGTGTTGTGCCTTTTATTTTTTAAACTAGTGAAGATTGAAGTATTTATTGCATAAGATAAGTTTATGTTAATTTAAGTTTATTGTTTAATGATGATGACAAATAAATGTTTTCTATTCTATTCTATTCTAATATTTTTGTAAAACTTGTCTTTATTTTTCATTTTATACCTATGCTATCCTATCATATTTCTATTCCCAGTACTGAGCTAAGCACTTATAACTCGATTTTTATAACTGTGCGTTTGGAGCTGTCAAACTTTCTATACGATTTGACACTTGAACTGTCAAATCCCATACAAAGTTTGACAGCTCCAAACGCACAGTTATAAAAATCGAGTTATAAAAGTTGCAAGAATAGCGACTGCTTATTAATTGTAAATTACTTTTTTGCAGAACCCCATATTCTGCTGTTCAGGAGAAAGAAGACCACTCCCCCTGAGAAGAAGTAGATGGATTGCATGATCATCCTATGTACAGTACTCTCTTCACACTTATTTGCACTTAAACTAAATGCTCAGTTTTGGCAATTATCTAAATGCTTATTTTTGACACAGTGCTAGTGCAAGTAAGTGCACTTAGAATTTAAATTATTAGATTAAGCAAAACCCACAATAAATTACTTTTTGCATGTTGTAGTATTTTACATAATGCCAACTGATATGAAAGTTATGTAATGATTGTACAAGGAAATGTTTACTAAAATAATAAGTTTTATTGCATTGGAGGTTAATTTATTGTTTTAACTTCTTTTTTATTATTTGATCTTATTTATTGTGGGTTATAGGTTTATAATTTGGTCAATGATCTTCATTCCATAATTTCTAAGTTCTTTCTTATATTTTAGTCATTACTATTAAGATTTCCACATCAAGTGTCCTTGTAGAATAGAAATACTGAAGTGACAATCAAAGATCATTCATATTGTGATTGTGAAATCATTTTGTGATACATGCAGGCCATAGTCCCAACTTATATTTTGTGTTTTACATAGGATGACTACAAGGTGTTCCAATGTAAATACATTAAAGTGGAGACGTTGTGTAGGCCATCGTACCGAATATTTTTCATTATGGGGCCAAGTTATGAAAACCCCTCGTTTAGAAGTAATTAGCAACTTAAATTTGTTAAATTTAATTGAGTCCCACATTATGAAAGGAGCTTTATTTATTATGACCTTTATTTATGTCATGTTGCCGTCTTGGAAAAACTTTTGATATTACCGCCACAACTAGCCACAACTGTTGCTAAGGCAACGGTTTTGGCGGTAATTTAGTTGCCAAGGCAACAGTTGTGGCGTAGACTAAGGTCAAATGTCATGTTCGTCAAAAACTGACACAACTGACACTACAGACTCTACTGGATTCTCTGATTGGCCCTTTGTCTTTGAGTCTCTATGGGTTCTCTAAGTCAAAAGAAGTTTTTAGTTTGAGGCGGTAATAAAATAAATATGACACCAAGAAAGAGATCTTTTATCTTAAGTTTTCGTTAAATTTCAAACATAGACAACTATGTTCCAAACTTTTTCGAAGATTCAAATCCAACAAGTTAAAAATGCAAGGTTGCAATCTTGGATAAGGGGTAATACATAATGGTTGTAGTAAATGTAGGCATTTAGTTTGTATGGAAATTTCAACTTCTTAATTGTTAAGAATTCAAACTTGGTGCCATATTGGAAATTGTTCAGTACAATGGTCTACACAACGTCTCCAATTTAATGTATTTCCTTTGGAACACCTTGTATAATGAGAACAAAAATATTTCAGCACTAATTTTACTATTGTGAACTATTTTTAAAATTAATGTTTTCATTGTATTAGTTTGTTGTGATGAGTTTTTAAACTTTTTAATTATTTCCTAAATTTCATCCTATGTGAAAGAGACATTAGCAAGTCTCCTAGAATGGATATAAGAGTTAATTTTAGGTAATATGACATTATTTTTAGATTTAGCATCAGTTCACCTTTGCTTGCTATGTAAATATGAATCAATCGGCAGCAGTTTTTAATCCAGTGAGTGTCCTTTTGGTATTGGTGACAATAAATTATTTGGTGCTATGTTAAAATTTGTTTTTATTATTATTTAGACCCTTTATTTTTGCATGCCTTTCTACAACCTCTCGATAGTGACATTTTGCACCTTGTGACCTTTGGTTATAGTTAACTTATGAACGTCACAAAATATTAGGTAAAGCATGGCGGAAATATACAGGGTGTTAATTTAAATGCGTGCCATAGCTTCAGGGTAGGTTTAGTATAGATGAAGGATGATGCTGTAAAAATATTACAAAAATCCCAGTCTAAATAGTAGGTTGTTGACGAGGATGGAAAAATAAGACGTTGACTGACGAGTAGAGTTTGAAGTCCGAGCCGCAGGCGAGGACTTTAAAAATACGAGTCTGGCAAAGTCATTTTCCCCGAGGCTTACATAGTGCTTTTCTCAAAAAAATGCTAGGAAATTATAAAGATATTAATTTATTTTATAGTAATTTGATATAAAAAGTTGTTTTACTGATTACTAAGTCAAGATGTGGATTTGGAGTTATTCTTTTTTATTTTGTAATTTCTGAACGATTTCGATATCGCGCCAGAAAAGTTGTATTGGAAATTCATTGCTGGTGTGTAAAAAAGAAATCGTTCAGAAATTACAAAATCACAGACAATGTCAAACTTTCTGGATTGTTTTTTTGAAAGAAATAGACATATTTCCTAGCATGTTTGAGAAAAATATATTTTTTTACTTCACTAACGTTTGATTGAAATGCCTATAAATCAGCCGAAATTCGTTCAATCTCAAGGGTCTCAAAGTTGTTTGGACGAAAGTACTTGTATGGGCACACTCTAAACAACAACAATGTCAAAAATCAAACATTTATTTTTGAAAAAAAAAAGTTTTGATTAAGTCTGAAAAAAAATTCTTTTTTGACTGGGATTTTTTTCAGTACATTTGCTGAATCCATAATCGAATCCTTATCTGATTTCATAACACCATCTGTTGACCCCATCATTTATGAATGTCGTGAATGTCTGTCTCAGCATGCTATCTCCCACTCTTAAAATGTCCAAGTGACTAAATGTCCATAAAAAAATAATTAATTCGTAAAATGTCCATTTTGGATGTTAAAAATATTATTTATGAAAATAAATGGACCTCCCAATCATTCCATACAAAATGTAGGTAAAGTAGTAGCTGACCAAGTCAATAAGTTTTTTTTCATATTTCATCTTTTAGCTTGTTTTTTATAGGGAAGGCTTGTATGGGAACGTATATTTTTTTGCGTAGAGCAAAGCCCTATAGGTACGGGTATTCTATACATCTACCTGAGCCAAAAACGCCCGGTAGCCGGATTCAACACCGTGCAGGAGGGGGAGGGTGGGTTAAAGTACAGTCCTCCCGGCGCTCAGAAAAAAAAATCTGTTGGATTATTTTGGACCTTTGAGACAAGTTTGGTGTCATTTTCAGGTAACTAGATGATGCCCAATTCATTCCCTATATATACCAGTTTTTTAGGGTTCCGTAGCAAAATAAGTCGCAATACTTAAAATAATAAATTTTTTGTAGTTACAAAATGTAAACAAACCAGCATATTTTCATATTTTTTTATGCAACTTGCTTTATAAAAAATACTGTCTGAAAGCCCATTTAATGCAGATTATTTGAACATTAATATTATTTATATTTTCAATTATTTTCTGCGTTAAAAAAAACAATCCTACACGTACCTAACTGATTCCTGCGGGCGGGGCGCAGGTTTCGCTCGGTTTTCTGTTGGGAAATAGTATAAGATTTTGAAGTAAATCAACACTATTTAGTATGAATGGTTAAAACAGGTCCACTTGAGTCGAAATCGACTGATAGGAAGCTTCAAATTTGCGACAGGTAGGAGTAGGAGGGTTTCAAAGTACCGAGGCCTCGGCGCTCAGAAATAAAAATGTGCTGGTATCGTTTTAACCTTTGAGACAAGTTTGGTATCGTTTTCAGGTTACTAGATGACGTCCAATTAATTCCCCATACCAGATTTGTAGGGTTCAGTAAAAAAATATGACGAAATACTAAAAATATTATACTTTAGTAATATACAAAGCAAAGAAACCCTCATGCTTTCATACGTTTGTATCAATCTTAGATAAAAAGACATTGCCCAAAGTGGACCAAATAGCGACCAGCATTGGAACATAGTGCATAACGTTCCTAAAGCTAATACTAGTCTGAAACCCAAACCACATCAAAATCCGTCGCTGGAGTCTTGAGAAAAATGACATTATATTTCAAGTTTCCCATCAACGAAAAATCATAGCCAACAGCTTATTTCTAAAATAAAGACGGTACTCATTGAATCAATCAACCACTTTAATCAGTCTATCTCAGGGTGTCGTTTTATCCCCTTTTCTTTTGTACGGGCGTTTAACCAAATAGCGACCAGCATCGAAACATAGTGCATAATGTTTCTAAGACTTAGATTAGTCTGAAACCCAAACCACATTAAAATTCGTCGCTGGAGTCTGGAGAAAAAAGACATTATATTGACAAGACAAAACCTGAAATATAATGTAATTTTTCTGAAGACTCCAGCGACGGATTTTGTTGGGATTTGGGTTTCATGCTAATATTTGTCTTAAGAACATTGTGCACTTTGTTTCGATGCGGGTTGCTACTTGGTTCAACGCCCGTACAAAAGAAGAGGGGACAAAACGACACCCTGAGTAACACCGGTGGTAATAGCTGTTCGTTCGGTCGGTCGGTAATAGACTGATTTAAATGGTTGATTGATTCAATGACTACCGTCTTTAATTTTAGTAATTAGCTGTTAGCTATGATTTTAGTTAATGGAAAAACTGTAATACAAAGTCATTTTTCTCAATACTCCAGCGACGGATTTTGATGTGGTTTGGGTTTCAGACTAGTATTAGTCTTAGAAACATGATGCACTATGTCTCAATGCGGGTCGCTATTTGGTTCAACGCCCGTACAAAAGAAAAGGGGATAAAACGACACCCTGAGTGACACCGGTGGTAATAGCTGTTCAGGAAGTAATAAACTGGTTAAAGTGGTTGATTGATTCAATTACTACCATCTGTTATTATAGAAATAAGTTATTTGATGGCTTTGATTTTTCGTAAAGGGAAAACCTTAAATATAATGTCATTTTTCTCAAGACTCCAGCAACGGATTTTGATGTGGTTTGGGTTTCAGCCTAGTATTAGTCTTCGGAACATTATGCACTATGTCTCAATGCGGGTCACTTTTTGGTTTAACGCGAGTACAAAAGAAAAGGGGATAAAACGACACCCTGAGTAACACCCGTGGCAATAGCTGTTCAGGAAGTAATAGACTGATTAAAGTGGTTGATTGATTCAATGATTACCGTTTTTAATTTTAGTAATGGGCTGTTGGCTGTGATTTTTCGTTAATGGAAAACTTGAAATATCATGTCAATTATCTCAAGACTCCAGCGACGGATTTTGATGTGGTTTGGGTTTCAGACCAGTATTAGTCTTAGAAACATTATGCACTATATCCCTATGCGGGTCTCTGTTTGGTCCAAGGTCCATACAGAAATGGGCAATCTCCTTTATTAAATACACTGTCTGACAGCACACATAATGTAGATTCTAAAAAATTACAGGAGATATAAATTTCACAATCATTGTAGAATGAAACATTAAATTGAAAGTGATTAGTTTCCGCTTGGTTTAGGTGTTCCGCTATGGCTGACTTCTGGGCATCGTTGTTTTTTACAGCTCTGATATGTTCCTTCATGCGGTCAACTATTGTTCTTTTGGTCTGACCAATGTAAGAACTCCCACAGCTGCAATTAACTTTGTAGACGCCGGGAGTTTGAAGAGGAAGCTGATCTTTAGGCGATTGTAGTAGCTTTCCAATTTTGTTAAAGGGAGTGAAAACAGTTTTTATGGAAAACTTTCCTAATCGCTCGTCAGACAAGGCCTCCCTATAAAAAATGGCGCCACAGAGGAGAGGCTAATAATCTGCCTATTTTATCCGTCACTCCCTTTACATAAGGCAAAAATGCTGGCTGTTGTTGCGCTTCTTCTGCTTCCTTCTTTTTTGTTTTCTTTTTAGTCTCGCAAGCTTTGACATTATAACCGTTCCACTGTAAGACCGTCTTGACATGATTCAGCTCTTTATCTAGGTTGTTCACATCACACAAATCGTGAGCCCTATCAACCAACGATCTAACAACAGGATCCAGATGCCGTGGATGATGGTGTGACGTAGAATGCAAATACTTGTCGGTATGCGTTGGTTTTCTGTAGACCGAATGACTTCAAGATCCATCTTCTTTGACCTCAACTCACACATCTAGGAAGGCGAGCTTTTTTGGTCTTCGATCTCACAGGTAAATTTTAATTTTGAGTGAATGTTATTCAAAAATGCCAAGTAGTTCTTTACCTCTTCCTCTTTTCCTCCTATTATACAAAAAACGTCATCTACATACATTTTCCATAATTTGACAGTGGATGAGGCTGATAGGATGGCCTCTATGTGTTCCATCCAGATGTTAGCTACTATGGTAGCAACGTGACTGCCCATTGCCACTCCATCAATCTGAAGGTAGTATCGACCATTGTACAAAAAGTAGCTCGTGCTACGAAATAGTGAGTGACATTAGTAGTGGTTCGAGTAACCGAGTAGAACGCCGTCGACGAATCCGAAAGAGGGTAGACAGATATGTTTGCCCTTAGAAAGATGACATCGCTCGCCGAGCCAGTCTACTCGTGACCATGGAGCGTGCAACCGCTCCGAAATATCGAGGTAAACAAAAACCTAATCACGGTAATAATCCCGTTTTAAACAATAATTTAAGTTTTATGTTTTTTCGTTTATTAATTAAAAAATATAAAAAATTACACTAATAGGTATTATGATGGCGATAATTAGTGACTGTTAGCATAACTGGGCCCTACCAGTTGTAGTATCGCCTGACAATTTGTACTATACTCTATCCGCGCGATGAAGATAATATAGCGTCCTCTCAACCGCACTTTTGTATGCAAGTGAAAGGGACAAATGATTGCCCTTCCAGGTAAGTGGGCGTCAACAATTGTGTAAAAACGTAAAGATGCGTTTACATGGCTCTTTGGTTAAAAAAGACTCATAAATGCTTTTTCTATTAAATTTGGTTTTCTTCGGTCTATTACAATATTTAATAAGTAAAAATAATTTTAGGTAAATACATCTGTGTATGTTTCACAGGAAATAGTCAAAAACACGCGTTAGGTCGTAGGAGAAATAAAACAATCGATATAAGAACAAAAGAACGCGTCCGCTCCGTGCAAGCCACAGAAGTAGACTGAAATTGCACCGCCATGTAAACGCACCCTTGCCTCGTTATCGCTAACCAATGGCAATCATTTTGCATTTTCTGGTATTATCTTCATCGCGCGGATAGAGTATAATCGAAATCCCAACAAAAACATAAATGTGAAAATTGGTAGCCAAGTTCAATGTTCTACCGAAAAAAGTATTGATATGAACATGGTCGCCAAGTTCAGTAAACATTCCTGAAATTAATTTCTTTATAAGGTCGCTTAACAATCTTTACTAAAATAAAACAAACACCTTAAAATCTAGAGCACCTCACAGTTTGACTGGGCTAGTTTTCACAATTTCCTAATTGTTTAATATCTTGTTTATTATCTACTCTAATCAATATTTGAAGTCCTAATAAAAACTAGCCAAGCAAAACTGTGAGGTGCTCTAGATTTTAAGGTGTTTGTTTTATTTTAGTAAAGAATGTTAAGCGACCTTATAAAGAAATTAATTTCAGGAATGTTTACTGAACTTGGCGACCATGTTCATATCAATACTTTTTTCGGTAGAACATTGAACTTGGCTACCAATTTTCACATTTATGTTTTTGTTGGGATATCATTACTTTTTGTTAGTGCTAAAGACGATACAAAGACTTTTAAAACATTTGACTTTTCTGCATTTACGCTGTGTCACGTTATTTTTTGAGTCATTTTCTTGGACTTTTGACGCACTTGAACGCATTGCCATTCATTATCACTAACATTTTTTCTTGCGTTTTCTGCTTATTGTTAAACTTTCCAAATCCGGGTGGTAAAGAGTTCGCAGGCGATTGTACTCTATTATAGAAGTCTCTTGCGATTTAATTTGGCTTTTAACACCCTGCATACATCCACTTTTTACACCCTGTATATAGCCACTTTTAGCCAAAGCTTTCCCAAGGAGGGTTGACGTCTGGTAGGCGGCCAGTCGTAAAATTCAGCTAAATCCTTTGCAACACGATTTTGTGTTTAACGAAACATGTTGCGCCGACCCCAAGTAATTGGGATAAGGGCAGGAAGATGATGATATAGCCACTTTTAACACCCTGTCTACATCCACTATTAACACCCTGTATACATCCATGATACTTTTAACACCCTGTATACATCCATGTTACTTTAACACCCTGTATACATCCACTTTTAACACCCTATACACATCCACTTTTGGCACACTGCATACATCCACTTTTAACACCCTGTATACATCCATGATACTTTTAACACCCTGTATACATCCACTTTTAACACCCTGTACACATCCACTTTTAGCACCCTGTATACATCCACTTTTAACATCCTGTATACATCCACTTTTAACACCCTGTATACATCCACTTTTAACACCCTGTATACATCCATGATACTATTAACACCCTGTATATATCCACTCTTAACACCCTGTACACGTCCACTTTCAACACCTTACATACATTTTTAACACCTTGTTTGTATACTTCCATGATATTTTAAACACCCTGTATACATCAACTTATAACACCCTATATACATCCACTCTAGAACCAACCTGCTAAGTAGCTCTACTCTACGTTATTATCTACAGTTCATCAAAATAAATATTCATTCAAATCTTACTCGGTCAGTACTAAAGACCAATTTACCTTTGCCGCTGCGAAAATAAAATCCCATACATTGTGTATGGGAGTTTCAGAAGTTTAGCTGCAAATATAAGTTTGTAATCACCCTGTAATCACAAACTCGTATTTTTTTTGTGATAAACGTGAAAAATTATAGATTTTTGATTTTTTCCTGTGTATTCACATAGTTATCTAGGTGTATAGGTGTATACGAAATTTTAAGTCTCTAGGTCATCTAGAAGTGGGTTAGGTTTTTGATCTATATATATGTCAGTGAATGATAAAAATGCCGATTTTTGATCGTCAATATTTTCATAACCGTTCAACCTATGTTTATGAAATTTGGTATACTACGTCGTCTCGGAGGTCTGAACACGTTTACTAAATTTGGTGTGCCTATCTTCAATAGATTTAGAGTTATGTGGGGGTAAAAAGTGGCTCTAAATGGTTCGTGTAAATATACACACGGCCCGGTCCAGGGTTGCCAACCGTACGAGATTTCTCGTACAAATACGAGATTTATGGTCTCCCGTACGAGGTACGAGGACACTGTCTATCTCGTACAATTTTGTACGAGATTTTCACATGTTACATAATTTTAATTGCTGCAGACCCTTTTTTGCTTCTCAAGTAGTGATAGTCTATAAAAAGTCATCGATTGTCTATGAAAGAAATACCCGAGCGAGACGGAAAAGTTCGTTCGTTCGCTCGCTGGTTCATTCGTTCATTTCTCGCACCATTTGTCTCTGTCGCACATACTGAAATATCTATCTTCTTTTCTTTCTTTACTTGTAAATAGGAGATTTTTACTTTTGTTTGTCTTTGTAGAAGTGAGCGTTGGTTGAGGGATTGTTTTCAAATAAAGAAAAACTTTTCGTTATAATTATAAATGATGTATGAAGTTTAGTCTGAATTCACTGAAATCAGTATGAGTGATAGCAACGATGATGCTGATCGCTCGCCAACTTGAATTTTGTTGGTTTTACCACACGTCCAAAGCTGTACGAGGTTCGAAACGTAAAATACGAGATTTTTGGGACCTTGTGTACGAGAAAAGAAAATTTTAGGTTGGCAACCCTGGCCCGGTCCGCCAGTTCTTTGCTTGAACTTGGCAGGACACGCTGCCGCGTGTCTTGATACCGCGTATTCAGTAGATACGCGCCACGCACCGCGCCAGTTTCGCTCAGGTTTGAATAGGGCCTTAATGGATGGGCTAAGAAAACGAACGGAGCGCTCGTTCATGGCGTCTTTTTTTTAATAGTGCTTGTTTTTCAGGTTTTTTGTTTACTCCCACGCTGCACTGCCGACAGTTGCTGTAACTTTCAATGTTTCATTCTACAATGATTGTCAAATTAATATCTCCTGTAATTTTTTAGAATCTACATTATGTGTGCTGTCAGACAGTGTATTTAATAAACTTTATCTAAGATTGATACAAACGTATGAAAGCATGAGGGTTTCTTTGCTTTGTATATTACTAAAGTATAATATTTTTAGTATTGCGTCATATTTTTTTACTGAACCCTACAAATCTGGTATGGGGAATTAATTGGACGTCATCTAGTAACCTGAAAACGATACCAAACTTGTCTCAAAGGTTAAAACGATACCAGCACATTTTTATTTCTGAGCGCCGAGGCCTCGGTACTTTGAAACCCTCCTACTCCTACCTGTCGCAGATTTGAAGCTTCCTATCAGTCGATTTCGACTCAAGTGGACCTGTTTTAACCATTCATACTAAATAGTGTTGATTTACTTCAAAATTTTATACTATTTCCCAACAGAAAACCGAGCGAAACCTGCGCCCCGCCCGCAGGAATCAGTTAGGTACGTGTGGGATTATTTTTTTTAAAGCAGAAAATAATTGAAAATATCAATAATGTTAATGTTCAAATAATCTGCATTAAATGGGCTTTCAGACAGTATTTTTTATAAAGCAATTTGCATATAAAAATATGAAAATATGCTGGTTTGTTTACATTTTGTAACTACAAAAAATTTATTATTTTAAGTATTGCGACTTATTTTGCTACGGAACCCTAAAAAACTGGTATGGGGAATGAATCGGGCATCATCTAGTTACCTGAAAATGACACCAAACTTGTCTCAAAGGTCCAAAATAATCCAACAGATTTTTTTCTGAGCGCCGGGAGGACTGTACTTTAACCCCCCCTCCCCCTCTCCCTGCACGGTGTTGAATCCGGCTACCGGGTGTTTTTGGCTCAAGTAGATGTATAGAATACCCATACCTATAGGGCTCTGCTCTACGCAAAAAAAAGTACCTTTTCCCTATAAAAAACAAGCTATTTTAACCTATATTCCTTTGGGAAATAAATATTGTACAGAAGAAGAAAAACTAAAGGATAAAGAACTAGATTTATTTTCTTTTCTTCTTAGCACTAGGTGAGAGAGTTGGTAATTTAGTGGTTTCTGGCTGTGAGAATTCCATGGCTTCCACTTTTATGTCATCGGTGTTAACTGTGTCCAGCAGGTCCAAGCCTTGCAGCTGTTCTTGTTCCAAACTCTGCAACATCTGGAAGCCAGGCTCCAGGGACGGAGTGTAAGCATCTAATGCTGCCGGGAAATGCAACTCTGGAACATCCTCGAGCTTCAACTGCGGTGCAATATTGCCAACTACCAGAGCATCACATTGCGATCTCAAATCCTCACATCTTGCTTTTATTCTTGCATGGTACCTCACTACTCTGTTTTCATAAAACTCATGCAAATTGCCAACATTTAAATCGGCAAATACTTTTGAAATAGCATCTGGGAAGCCAGATTTTATTCCGCTTGCTTCTCGATCTACCACGGTTCTCAATAGTTTGCACATATTTGTCATGTAGTGGTCTAATGCGTCGGATACAGCGGTCAATGCTGTGCTGGTGCACATGGAGAAGCCCACATGGCCTATGCCTATTGCTGCACATTGTTTTAGGGCTCTTTTGTGACTTTCTGGTGTGAATGGAAGGATAACAGGACCTTTTCCCAGGGAGAAATCACAGTATTCTTTTTCGAGGAAGTTGATGGGTGGTTTGGCTTCGTGTTCTAATTTTAGTGGCGGTTCGGGTGGTATGGGCGGTAAACTGAGTGCATCGATCCGTACGCCTTCAAACGCCGCGTTCTCTGTCCTATCAAGGATTGCCGCCAGCTGCCTCGCACACGCGTGAAGCTGGATGGTATGCGTGATCAGATTAGGCTTCGGCAGTTCTATTGGCGAAGATTTCACTGTGATAGGGATCTCGGGAATGTTTTGCATGCCGAGTTCGATGATGGGGTTGAAATTAACATTTTGGAGTATAGTTTCATCTGAAGGGTCATTTTCGAATTCACCCCACAGTGTACGCGTTGCCATTTTTAGCGTTTTTATATAGAAAACTAGCGAAATTATCGAAATATAGAGAAAAACAAACTGGACACAACAAACACTTGATCTGTCACATTGACAGTTGTTTTTTTAGTCGGCATTCGGCATTGTATAATTGAGTTATACAGCCAATGACGATAAAGGCTTGGTCACACCAGGTTTCCGCTTGGTTTCCGCGATATGAGATGAAATGAACGCTTTTCTAAGAAGCGAATCCGGGAGATGGCGTTCTACGTATCACCATAGACATTGCCTGATTTTGACAACCGATGTGGCGCAGTGGTTAGTATGTTTGCCTGCCACGCAAAGGTTCCGGGTTCAATTCCCGGTGGGGTCACTCACAAAGTTGATATTTATCACTTTGTGAATTTGTTCCCAGTCTGGTTAGGACATTGCAGGCTGAACCACCTGATTGTCCGCAAGTAAGATGGTTCCGTGCTTCGGATGGGCACGTTAAGCCGTCGGTCCCGGTTGCTGTCTTTGATGGCGGTCGTTACACAACCATGTCAGAGGCCTGCTACTTGCAGTAGGCGGTTGAAAAACTCCGACACCAGGGTTCATCGGGTCGTTGAACGACTCGGTGACCCACACGAAAAGAAGAAGCATGATTTTTACATTGATTTCGATTTTGTATATGGCGTATAGCGCCATATTTCGGATTCACATACATAAATACCTACATTTATCACGCCTATATCCCTTACGGGGTAGGCAGAGCGTGAACAGATTAATTTCCTCGAAAAAAGTTTGCCAAATCGGGCTATGCCAGCAGGAGGGTAAAGTACTGAAGTGCATTCCATCCAACACGGGCTCGACAGTTTATAAGCTTCCTGGCCTTTCTGCGGCGATCCAAAACTGGTGGCTCTTTCATTGAACCGGAAAAATCTTATATTGCCCTGTGATGCTGGTTTAGAATATCATCATCCATTTCTACCCGTGGGTGTCATAGAAGGCGACTAAGGGATTGATCAAAGGAATAGGCAGCATCGTTCCTTGAAAGCACAACACCTTGCACTGCGCTGACCAATCCGCCTGCCGAGCGTGGTGAGTAAATATGGCAATATCCCCCTATTGGGGGAGGCCCATGTCCAGCAGTGGACTGTTGTGGCTGTAATAGTAATAATAGTAGATAAAATCTTATATTGTTAATTACAAAAAAGAAAAACAAGATTCAGACATTAATTTCAGTGGCAAACATCTATGCTGTGAGAGCGAAAAGAAGAGCTCTGAAAAATTTGAAAACGTTTAGCATTGTAGTTTTTATAACAAGGGAATAAAATAATACATTTAGGGCGAGGGCGCTATTAGAATCACAAGCGGAACGAGGGATTTTTAAAGTAGAATCCTGAGTCAGACGAGGGTTTCAATGTAAGTCGCCCGAGATTAAATAACTTTTATTTGCCTTTGACCGAATTAGCTTGTACCGAATTTTCTAAAAGGTATATTTACAAACAGTAGGTGGATGTATACGTAATTCTAATCCCTCATATTCCTCTCTAGACTAGAAAGTATTTCATGTAGCTAAGCATGTAGCTTTTTCGTAGAACCGCCTACGAAGGCTACGATGTACGTAGACATGCTACGAAATCTCTACATTTACGTAAACAGCCAAGTTTTACTACCCAGATTTTACGCATTCTTATTTTCTTTTCGCTGTTTTTTTGTTTTGTACTGTTGATCTACAGAAAAAAGTTGTTTTTAAAACTAAGTATATGTGCAAAGAGTTCAATCAACCACAAATAATAATAATTACTTTCAAAACAAACAAATCACAGCTCAGCATCTGCTATGTCCCTGTAATCGCGCATAAGTCGTACAATAAACACCGCAAGTACTCCAGTGGATAGCTGGTGATAGGGAGGCTGCTCCGACGCTCCGGCACTCCATTCAGCACATGAAACCACGAATTGAACGAGGCGACGGCGCGCCGGGACAGAAGGCTCGCTAAGAATGAGGCACCATTTTAAGCCGCGTTTTAAGCGGTGGTTATCAAAATTCAGTTTCATTTTACCAGTATGTAATGTATGTGTTTAAAGCTGCTGATATTGTACAAAACTTGATGAGATAAGGCACTTCGACAACGCAGTTTTCTTTTTAATATTGGCTATGGAATGGACTGTCCCGGATCTTTAATCCTATACCTGACTTTTTAGTGTAAGTAGGGCTTAGGAGCCATTCTGGGAATGATGGATCAGACGGACTTTAACAGTAAGGAGTAGGTATTAATTTTCGCGAACAGCCCGAGTGGACCATCTCCCAGCCTCATCCAGGACATGGAACGCAGGAAACCGCCGCAGATCAATCGCTGCGCCCCTCACCACGCCCCGCGCCCCGCGCCCCGCACCCCGCCCGCAGGATCGCCAGACAGTCCGCCTGCTCAGTCGCCCGCCGACACTTGCATCCACTGCACGACACACGACCCCGTTATGTGCTCATCACACGACATGTTCATCTGAGCCGACACATTTCACACTCGCACACAGATTTGGTAAGTTTCGCATGATTAACTAAGTCACTAGTGTAACAAACTCGATCAGTTTTTATTTACGTTCTCGCGTGGAGATGGAAAACTCTTCTGCGCAGCTCGGATTCCACTTGTTGAGCTTTGAGGAGGTTCGGATTACAGGTTTCCAAGAGTTTGAAAGTCCAGATTTGTATGAAACTTTCCAATCTTCGAGAATGAAATCTGAATTTAATAAATCTGTAAAACTAGAATCTATAGTTTGAAGATTACTAATGCCTATTCAGAAAAGAGACATATTATCTTAACGTTGACAATGCATGAATAAGACCCTTTATTTACTTCGTTAAGCTCGGAGATTGCAAATGACAGATTAATAAGCGAATCTCTCAATCGGAAAGATTAATGAAGACAAGACCAAGATTTGCTTGACATTTGCAGTGCATTTACATTTACTTATTAGTTTTTAACCTGTTGCCTTGGCCTGTTGCGTTTCAAGATTAGGTACGAGAGTAACGTACCTCATATTTTTTATAGGTCTAAACAAGTAAATAACCTAATCGTAATAGAATTTTTAAAAAATAAATTGCCTATGTTCCCTTAATTTCCTTTGTTTGTAACAAATATCTTTGTTAGTAGGCTTAGGCTTTGTATTTTAGTGTCGAGCATACCAAGAACATGATTGTAATAATTCAGTATTTTCTGTTTCCACGTGTAACTCGGCTGTAGAGTATGGGACCTGCTCAGAAGATTTGATGATGCTACTTTTTGTCTTTGATCTACCTACCTACCTAAGAATTTTTTATGTTGTTTTTTGGTGTGTCAAAAAAAAGAGTATAAAAATAATGATTTAAAATAAAAGTTAGGTTGACAGGGCGCGGTGTAAAATGGTGGGCGGGAAGATAGGGGCGGGGAGCCTGTAAAAGAAAATCGTGAAATTTAAGAATTGAATAACTTTAACGAATACATGCTATATCGTAAATGATTTAAATAAACATTAAAAACTTGTAACTTCTTAAACTATCACGCATAAATGCATATACGTATATACTTAGGTCAAGGTTTATAAACAGAAACTGAACTGAATACTGACACTGAACACTTTTATTAAGTCGACGAAGAATATTTTTCAGGAAATGTATAGTTTTTACTTCATAGTCCTTACGTGTTTTTTTTTTGTAGTATCCTGACACATTTTCTTAGGGGAAGTTCAGTTTCATGGTCCGTAGGTATTCACCCTATCAGAGGGCTGTCCCTTACACCCCTATAGAATACGTTACATAGAAGTAGCGTATAACCTACTATAAGGTATAAAAAAATCAACTGCAAATATTTTAAGGAGTGAACGAGCCTAAACGAACGAGAATAAAAAGTTACATGAACCAAAGCGATCAACTTCGCTTGCAGTGATTCGTACTGATGCGCTGGGAATATCCACATTAGGGTCGTCGCCGTCAGTAGGATAGGAAGTGCTCGTTGCGCGAATTGCGTTCGCCGCGCTTCGTTATCGCACCGATTAGACTAAGGGTTGCCACACATCCAGCCAGTTTCGGCGCGAGCCGGTTTTAGCAACTTTGCTGGTAGTTAGCTCTAGCTAGGCTGGCTAGCTCTTAAACTCTATTATTATTCATTATTGGATAGGACGTGCTCGTGACGCGAATTGCGTTCGCCGTGCTTAGTTATCGCACTGATTACGTTAAGGGCCGCCGCACACGTAGCCACTTTTGGCACGAGCCGATTTAAGTCGCGAATTG
Organism: Phthorimaea operculella; assembly: GCA_024500475.1. Taxonomy (NCBI): domain Eukaryota; kingdom Metazoa; phylum Arthropoda; class Insecta; order Lepidoptera; family Gelechiidae; genus Phthorimaea; species Phthorimaea operculella. The sequence continues at coordinate 483,348 of JANFCV010000196.1, forward strand.
AAAATTGACTCAATTCTATCACATACTCGTACTAACATACCTACCTACACATATCAATCACACTTTTATTCCTTGCGGGGTAGGCGCAGCGTTAACGTGGTCGCTATTGCCACGTCTGACAAAAATGTATATGAGAACCGTTTCAGAAATACATAATAAGACATATATATATATACAGGATACCAGCCTCTCATGTAAAATTGAAATATACACAGGAAACCCTCGAGAACACTTATAATTCAGAACATCATAACTGAAATAATATTGTCTTGATTACGCTGCTAGCCCGGCGCATATCTATCAACATTTGATACAAGCCATTTTCAGTAATAAACTGAAAAAAAAACTTAAATCTTGATTATGAGTAAACGACTCGCCTTGCGGTGCCGGCTTAGAATAGCATCACCCTATATCTTTCCCTTAGATGTCTTAAGAAGCGACTAAGGGATTTGAGAGTGATTTGATTTGATGTCTACCTATTGAAATTTTGGGCGACATGCTGACAATCTGTCACTATGGTGATACACAGTCTTCTGAATGACTCTGAAACTATTATCAGTCGTGGTGTAAATGGCCGTTTTCCACAGCCATTTACGCTCTGCCTACCCTGCCAGGGATATAGGCGTGATGTATGTATGTATACGACTCTGGTGCCCGCTCGGGCCGTTTTGCGAATAGACTTTATTTCATTTTATTGGAATTTATAATGCACTCACTGTACTAATATTATTCTTAAAAATGAAATTAAGAAATTGAGAGAAATTACAATGCGTTTATAACTGTCACTTTGCTCTGCTACTCAGCTATCGACGCACCGGTTAACCCTTGCAAATTTTTCAATCTTCTGATGCTCGTCTCAAATCAAAGCAACGATCTAGCGACATTCATAGTACTTAATTACAACTTAAGTACCTAGTTAGACCACTTTATTTTTCATTTATTTAATTTACCTAATATTTACTTATTTTCAAATTGATACTATAAAATGGCTAGCATCAAATGATATGTATATTGTGGACCGCTGCTGTTCCATTCTGTAATACATATTCGCAGGTTTTACTTAAATTATAGGGCGTAGGTAAATGCAACTAGTTGGTGCACGTGTTTCGAGTTAGTAAACACCCGCGAAGATAAACTCAATTTTCCGCAACTTTTCAGTTTTTTCCCGCACATTTTACCGGATAAAAAATAAAAAGCAAAAGTAGGTCAACCCGCGGTGAACTCCGTGACATTTTCGCATTGAGATTCGATTACGTGGGAGTAAATAAGATTTCTTCGTATCGATGTTTTCCCGATGGCTACTACGGTGTAAAGGTACCTACAGCAACTTACAATTGCCAAAAGATGATTCAATAAGATCAAAATAAGTATCACATTCAACTCTACAGTGGTTTTTGATAACATTAATTTTTATTTCATCTGAATCGGTCAAATACTTTAAGAGGTATAAAAAATTAGTTGTAAAATCACAACGCCTTTTTTTAAAATTTTCTTGTAATTGTCTAGCCTAGCCGCTTGAGCTTGACTGTACCATCATTAATATAATAATACTAGGGAGACTAATTATCCTAGTCGTACCATGATAAATTCACAGTGTTGTAAGTGTTTTCAATCATTATTATGCTTCCCACACGGGATGTTTCTCAAAAGTCTTAAATATAGAAATAGAAATATGCCAATTATGTATCCTATTAAGTTGGGTTAGTTGAGAAACACGCGTAACGTCCGTTTTCCCGCCATTTTTGCGCAGAGCTATCGAATGCGTTAGGAAAATGCGTTTTTCGCCTTATTTGCATCATGCATGCAAATACGGTTGATGCAGTTGATGTCAAACAGTTTGACACAACGCTATCTGTAAATAAACCGTACTTGTATGCGAATAAGGTTGAAATTGTTATTGTCCTAAAGTATGCGTTACGCAGCGCTAAAATATCGCACAAATGGACGTTACTATATTTCTGGCATTAAAGCAATATCCACTTGAGCGCGTTGAAGTCTTTTGTACTGCGAGGAAGCCTTAACATTTTAATTAGGTACGCAGCTTTTGAAAGCAGCTACTTTATAGATTTCATTTATTGGAAATTCATAAAATAAGTTAAGTATTTTTTACATTAATTGGAAGTAGTATGGATGCTGCCCATTCGTTAGGTAGGCGGGTCGTTGAACGACTCGGTGTCCCACACGAAAAAGAAGAAGTTAGGTATTTTTGAGGAAAACCAGTGGAAAATTTTGGATTGTAATTTTCTTGTTATTAGCTCCGTACATTTAGGTACAAGTCATGAAAAATAATCTGTTTCATTGGATGGATATTCCATTGGCCTTATATAAAAGGTCCGTAATGCCTACGACGGTTGACGTAGCACTTCAATGCAAATAGTACTACGCCGTCGCGTAGCCGCGTAGCAGAGGCTACTTCTCAGTCAGGGGTAAATAGGCATACTTTCGTAGGTTAAAGTGCCCCTCTTTCGCTGCTAACGTTATGCTATATTATAGGAATAGTATTTATAGCTTCCTGGCTATATAACATACTCTTTGAGGCGCCTACGTATTACGTTCAAACAGCTTAACGAACGCCAAGAGAGTTATAGCTGTTTCTAATCACTACCGCATTAGGCGATTTCCACAGTTAGCGTTCGTTGTTGCGCATCATCGAATATCGAATTCCCCATCCTAAACACCGACGTTGACGCAGGAGCAACGCAAAAACTTGCGTTGGTATTTTTTCTAGTTACACTGATTATGTTAGATTTAATATGCTTTTCTCTTTTGCACCAACGGTTGTCAGGTGTCGTAATCATCTTAATACGTTCTGTCTAAAACTTCAATCATCATCTTCCTGCCCTTATCCCAATTACTTTGTTGAACACAAAATCGTGTTGCAAAGGATTTGGCTTAATTTTACGACCGGCCGCCCACCAGACGTCAACCCTCCTTGGGAATGCTTTTGTGGTGGATTAACCGCCACCATACGGTTGACCCTGGCTGTTTGGGTCGGGTTTATCCCTCGGTCGCCTCTTACGACCCCCACGGGAAGAGACGGAGTGGTGCTATTCTACTCTGCCGGCACCAAAAATAAATGGCACGGCAATGAATAAAACTTCAATCTCTAATCAAATTAAAATAAAATTAAACGATTTACATTTATTTGCATCTTAAACACCAAACAAAGCCATCCGAATACAACACATTAAAAGTTTAAGCGTCCAACTCGTCCCAAAGAGCCCTGGGCGGTAAAGGGCCCTCGTCCCTTCCTATTGTGTAATGAGGTCCCTCAGGGCGACCTTGTTTTATGTAACGTTGGTCATTTTCATGTTTGCCTCTTCAACTGCTTTATTGAGTGGGTAGAGGTGTAAATAGTAACTAAATATTATTAAAGACAGTGGTAGTTTAAACACCCAACTCGTCTCAGAGAGCCCTGGGCGGTAAAGGGCCCTCGTCCCTTCTCTTTGTGTAATGAGGTCTTAGGACACACGCCCTTTGTCTCAGCACCGATCCTGAATGGAGCTGGCGACCTTGTTTTATGTAACATTGGTCATTTTCATGTTTGCCTCTTCAACTGCTTTGTTAAGTGGGTAGGTGTAAATAGTGATTAAAAATTAATAAGATCCATTTGTTTTTAGGGTTCCTTTTTCAAAATGAACGGACATGACGGACCACTTTTGACACGCCTTTTGTCTCAGCACCGACCCTGAATGCATGTGGCGACTTTGCTCATTTAATGTTTGCCTTTTCAACAGTTTTGTTAGGTACCTACCTATATATTTTATTTTAACGTTGATTTTGACTGACAAACGAGATAGTTATCGCAGGCTTTTTCTTACTTGTGTGTTATATCTTAAAATATCTTTGAAGATGATTAAATTGTTGTGCTTAAGGATATGTAAATAAATAAATTATAAGAATATGACGTCAAAGACTTTCTATCATAATTGTCATAGCTTTAGATTCCAGGTGAAATTCACGTAGCGGATTTATCCTTCGTAGGTTTTCAACTGGCTTTATATAGTTGTATTGCAATGCGTAGTAGATATCAAGAACATTATTTTACGATAAACTTTCCCGCTTTTGTACTAATTATTCTGCTAGATAATTCTAGTATTAAGCAGTCACTAAATCTGTTTTGTCACTGTGAATCATAATTTTTATTTACCATCAATTCTACGAAAAAAAGTGTCGCAATTTTTCCTAAAGCTCTAAATAAGAGTTAAGTCAGCTCGTTATCTCGCCGCCGCGATTTATGAGTAGAATTAATGAGGTAGTAAGGCGGAGATTACAAGTGACAGCCGTTGCTGCGATTTATTATCGCACCCGTAATGCGTGCGTTATAAAAACGAGAAATTCCACTTTATTCCTATACTTATACTGTGGAAATTCGAAATGCGTAACGCTGTGTCAACGAATGCGACGGTCAAACCAAACCGTGTGAAAGACGCCACATTTGTATGGAAATAAGGCGAAAATTTGCTTTTTCCTAACGAATGCGATAAAAATCGCATCAATGGACGTCACATGTGATACCCTCCTAATGAGATAAGCCGAAATGCAGTGAGCTGTGGTAGGATTCATAGCGGTTGCTTGCTCATCTCACAGTTGCCATTTTCAATCTCCAGTTGGTTGGTTGACTTTCCCAGGGCTTTTCATTTGATGGGCTTGGAATTCTATAAGTAATTCGTATTATCAAGTTTATTAAGTTTTTTACATATAACACATACAATAAAATAATTAAATTGCTGAAAACAGATAACTTTTGATTGGCAACTTTTAATTGTTGTTTACAAATGTATTTTATTTTAAATTAAAAATAAAAACAAATCTTTATGTTTTTAATAGTTACTTTATGGTGTTCCAATCATGGACGTATTGTCGATGATAAGCCATTTTAGTCAGCACGAAGAAAGTTCTTTCTCAGTAACCTTTTTGTACAGCAGACTGCGTGTGAGATATTAGATTCTTTTTTAAATTTATACAATCCAAAGTTTTCCTTTATTTTATTTTTATTATTTTTTTCTTAAATGTGGGGTTTATTTAATTGCATGTCACTACACTAGTTAGGTGCTATAAAGCATAAAATTATTTGATTTTATAACGGCATGCATTTACCTTCTGGGTGCTTGCTACGACGGCTGCTACGGCGTAGTAACCATAGACTGTAATTTTTCTCTTTTAAATCCCGTTATCATCGTATCAGAATGAGATAAAGCAATATGATATTTTTTCATCGTCATTTTTACGCTACATATGCAAGTATTTAATTTACATCGATAATGCTACTACTATAGTTTGAAAATAAATAATTTGTCTAAATGATAGTTATATTAATATGTAAAAAACTACTACACCAGACGTTTTGAACATAAATCTTTTTTTTTACCACATAGGTAGGTAGCTGTTTTCAGAAATAACATAATTTACGTCAAGATTGAACAGATTTAATCAGTCAATTTTTACGTATTAAATAAGACGTATTGCCTCAAGGCACATCCTTATATCAACATGATTGAATATACCAATATCGATTACGTCTAAGCTATTCAAATCGTCGTTGTGATCGTGTAATATTGCGTTCACGGTTATAATCCTCGAAAATAGGTCGTCAAGTGTCAATAAAGGGCGTCGCACACGGTCAAGATACTATAATATTTGTATCTCACGTCATACAAACGAAAAAATGCACTTCAATCGACTTACACATGAGTCGCAAAGCATTTTTTTAAAAAAAGCTTTATTTTAAATGATGAAGGCATACGTGTGCCTTTGTAATTTAGCGCAAAACTGCTTATGATTAAAAGATAAATAAGTATTTTCTACACAATAATATCAAACCCTATTTATTGCAGTAGTATTTTCGTAAAGTGGCGAATCGGTTTTACGGAGAATTCTTCTTCTTCTTCTTCTTAGCCTTATCCCATCATCTGGGGTCGGCTCTCCTTGTCTGTCTTTTCCATTTTTCTCTGTCCTGAGCAGTTTTACGGAGAATTCTGATGATAGGAAAAATATGTTTAGTAGAGGTATTTTGCGAAAAATTTATATAACAACAGGACTCCCCATTACGTTTTTTAATCAGACTTTTGTCTCCTTTACAGATGTTGGTCCATTGAACTTTTGCATGGAAAACGGAACACCTTAAGGTTAATCTCTAAAGATTACCTATGAGAATGTTACGGTATATTTTGTATCTCAAGATATACGTCGTTCGGTATCTTAAGATAAATCCTTTGCCGCTCGATATCTTAAGATACTGTAAAGTCAAATATAGTATGTCGTACTACGCAGCGCGGCCACGGTCACGTATCGGGTCCAAATTTTGTAGAATAATTGTACCTATTAGTGGTTGTTTATAGAAATAGTACCTAGGCATAACGAGCGATATATTATTATAAGATGAAAAATTATACCTAGTATCTTAACCGTGTGCGACGGGCTTAATGTACTGTCGACGCAATGTTAACCATTGAGTCGGAATTTACCTGATAACTGGGTACGAGTGAAAAGTTCAGTTGCAAAATTCAATATTAGATATATGACAACTTTCGCGAAAAATCTTCGATATCCATTGTTGATATCATATTAGAATGATTCAAATTGATTATACTGACTTTCGGATCACCAAAAAATTATTTAAAACACTAGATTGTGATGTGATGATATGATGATGAGACAAGCATTGAATAGTTGTGAGAGTGGAACTAGCCGAGAGATTTTGTACATTTCGAAAGTGTTGTGCTAAAGTGTCCAGGGGGTCGGGCTAACTATACACATGGAACATCTTTTTAAAATTACTATTGACAATGTAATTCCATTTACTTGTCATTCATTGAGGTATAAAGCTACATGCTGTGTGGTTAGCCTGGCCAGCCCCGAGCCAGAGGCAGTGCCTTTATTTTTATTTTATTTTCCGCCCGAGCCTCGTTTAGCGCAGGAACACAAATTGTAATAAAAAAGAGAAAATTTGTAATGCAAAGTTTTCTCTTTTTTATAACAATTTGTATAAAGATTGAATTAGAATGTGAATTTCATAAAGAGAATCTAGTAAATTCCTACTAAGAAATAAATTATTTGACTTTTGACTTTTGTTGAAATTGTCTTTTTTGTGACTTACTTACTTAAATATACATTTTACAATACTTGCGTTAGTCATTGTTCAGGCTATTCAAACGTAATGTCCAACAGTTTCCTGTCTCAAGAATATAGCTTAAAGAAAATAATCTTACAGCAGGCCAAGACATACATTGAAAGTTCACAAGTGAAGCAAGGCCACCTGTAGTCGACTGTAGCTCAAAGCAGGCAGGTGAGAGGCTGAGATCCGGGCTAATCCGGGCTTACCCCCGCTTTGGACAATCAGCCACCAGCCACCGGCGTACAATGGGAAATCGAGAATATTGCGTAACGGCCACGCTAAGGGTAGGGGTTGGATAAGATGGAATCGTACACGCCACATTTATTGGGTCTAGCTATTATATATTTCTGGAGTAATAAATTATGAATTTTTCATTAAGGTCCCAACTCACCTTCGTAGTTTATTATACTATACCGCAATTTTTGTTTGTCTGAGATACCTATTTGTATTCTTCATATTGCGCGGAATTCAAAATGTCATGGCTTACTGTCCTCGGTAAAAAAGTACTTACAGCTCGGATAGATACTAGATTGGCCATTGACTTACAGACCTACTTCGTTGGACAAATCTAAGACTGGACTAACAAAAGCATCCGGGGTGTTAGGCCAGTCAACTAAGGTTTCAAAACTTTTATTTCCAAGTAGATTCACAAAGAATACTTTTAGAATGTCAATTAAAAAATCAAGTAGGTATATAAAAGTACTTATAAAATTAAAATTATGATAACGACGAAGTTTAAAATTAAGTATGACAATTTTGTACTTACTCCTTTTAAGTCCTGATTTGTTATTCAAAACGAGTGCGTGTTTCTTGTGCTGCGATGGAATTTCAGAAATCCACGCATTTTTGTCATTGATAATCATCATCTAACTTATAATAAGCTTTGTAACATGAAGGTTTTTTAATAACAGACTTAAGTTTACTTTCTGATAGACTTAATATATCTTCCGGTATTTTGTTATAGTATCGTATACTTAGACCTTGAAATGAGTCCTAACTATACTTAGGCTAGTCTATACTTAGGTTGATCTAATTCATTTCTACTCCTTGTATTGCGGTTATGCCTTTCATAATTTCTAGTGAAAGTATTTATATTATTTCTTACGTACATGATATTTTCGTAAATATATTGACATGGTATGGTCAAAATATTAATTTCTTTAAACAGTTCTCTAAGGGAGTCACGACTGCAAAGTTTATAAATTGCAATTTGAAGTACTAAAATTGTTTCAATATCAGCGGCGCGACTCCACAGCAAAATTCCCTAGAACATAATGCTGTGAAAATAACTAAAGTAAACAAGTCGTGCAGTTGCAATATTCGTGACTTTTCTAATTTTACGTTCCGCATAGACAACCACGCTTAATCTTCCCGATAAAGATGTAATATGTAGACCCCATTGGAGCTTTGAGTCAAGAGTAATAACTAAGAAAACTGTGCTGGTAGTAAACTCAAATTTTTAGTTTTCTTTGCATTTAGAACGAAATTATTTGCAGTAAACCAACTATGAATTTGTCCAAGAGTGTGATTTACTTCGTCATAATTCTGTGCATGCCTATCAACCTTAATAGTCTAGTAACTAACGTCACAGCTATTCGGATTGACCCATGAAGCTGAAAATCGGCATGTAGGTACTTCTTGACCTCCTGATCGAAATAAGACATGGAACCCAGCGGGCCCCACCCCCCTTAACCTTTTACCGCCCCCCCTCCTTTACGAGGTGCAACTTCTGAAGTAATTGACTTGGACGGTCGTTTTTATTTCATATCGTGAGTGACATCTCACTTGAAGCTTATTGTGCCCTCAAAATTACCCTTTAGGCCCCCCGGGGGGCCCAAAAGCCTGAACAGTGGGGTGTCCCGTTCTTATATGAGATTTTCTTATTTTCAAGCTATCGACTCCCAAGAGGTATCAAAAGTTGCGGAATTAGACACAGATTGCATAAAACCTAATATATCTTTAAATAATATTTATCTTAGGGATCTACCGATAGTTAAAGTGTTATGACTACAAAACCAACATATTACAGTTTTTAATGTTCGGCAAAGCCCTAAAGATAAATATTATTTAAAGATATTTTAGGTTATTTGCAATCTTTGTCCAATTCCGCAACTTTTGATACCACTTGGGAATCGATAGCTTGAAAATAAGAAAATCTCATACAAGGACGTAACACCCCACTTTTGGGGCTTTTGGGCCCCCGGGGGGCCTAAACGGTAATTTTGAGGGCACAATAAGCTTCAAGTGAGATGTCACTCACGATATGAAATAAAAACTACCGTCCAAGTCAATTACTTCAGAAGTTGCACCTCGTAAAGGAGGGGGTAAAAGTTAAGTGATCTGTCCATGTCTAATTTTGATCAGGAGGTCAAGAAGTACCTACATGCCGATTTTCAGCTTCATGGGTCAATCCGAATAGTTATAACCAGCTATTGACGTTAGTTACTAGACTATAAATATAAGGGATGTATCATCAGCACATAATACAATCTTGGCCAAGTTCTGTATCATGTAAGGCAAATCATTTATGTAAATTACAAATAAAAATGGTCCTAATATAGAGCCTTTAGGCACACCAATTTTAACACGAGACCCCTGTGATTTGGCGCCATTTATTTGGACCTTTTGAGTTCTGTTATCTAAATATGTATTCATAAATTTTAGAGCTGTATTTCGAATACCGTAATGGTCACACTTTAGCAATAAGGTTTCATGATCTACACAATCACACGCTTTGGAAAAATCACAAAAAACGCCAATGGCATCCTTTGATTCTTCCCAGGCATTAAATACACGTTTCATCAGAGCAACACCGTAATGTAATTATCTGTAAATAAGCAAATAAAAGAGACACGAGTTCACATTTATTTATTCATTTATTCAATTACATGCCAGATAGTGTATATGTTACCTCTCTCCAACATAGTGTATATGTATGTAAAAGTTGTACAGTTTCAATTATGTCTAAAAACTTTTCGGTACATAGTCCCTTACACTCTGTATTGTGGTATTATAAAACCAATCTTAGAAGACTGAGAGTAGAAATTGTTGTAATTTTGTTTGGGTAGTAATCTTGTAACTTTCAAATAGTTTTGTTTACAGAATATTAATTATTGTAACAATCCTTAATACGCAAATATCTCGGTTATTTGGTGTAGCCCACTTGTAACTGAGTAACCGGAAACTGTTAGAGACAATTTCGCCACTTGACAACTTTAGTAACACATTTGCTGTCGGTTCTTGGGTTCAAAATCACGAGTAATTATTGTTTGGGTCCCAACCGAAAAATATCTTAATTGTTTGGACTACCGGTAGCTGAGGAACCGCAAAGCAATCTCGCCACTTGACAGCAATTTGCATAACTACATTAGTTGCTCTGTTCTTCAGTTCAATCAAAGCCACAGTTACACGTGCGTCTTGTTTAATCACGAAATATTTAATTTTAAAGAAAATATCGCTTTGTGGTGCCGGCTTAGAATAGCATCACCCAATATAATATATGTTTTATAAAGAAAGTACTTTCTTGTGAAATGTTTGGTTTGCGTGATTTTTCGTAGTATCTGTGATGTCGCGTAGTTACAATAAAATAATTAGGAGCTTCAAGTCCACTCTTTTTACCGTATTTTGTTTTGTTTCATACTGGGTGCAAGGAAGGGACAGTTCTCAGGATACTGATAGGGTGCATTAAGACCATTAAACTGAACGTAAAACTCTAGAGTTTACTATAGATAGGAACTACTATATAAGATAGTAGTTCCTATCTAGAAATTACTATATATAAAATCAATGTACCTATGTGGGTACCATATTAGTTACTACAGTGAAATGTGTCACAGTGAAGGAGAGGCTATTAGGGATGCTCAAAATTTTAAAAACTGCACAACTACACGATGATGTTTAGATAATTAGATGTCGGGTGTTCTTTTCTTGAATAATGCTTGGGCTCGCCTGCATATTTGTATAAGTAAGTAGTTATTTACAGGATTACGCAATATTGAATATTCGGCACAAGTTCAAAATCATATTTCATTCAAATCAAATTCGAATAAGTATGACAACACGAACTAAGGGTGGATTCCTACCGACATGTTCTAAATACGCAAATTTCATATACGGCAGAGGGCTGAGGTGGAGCAGATAGGTATCGTAGATAGATAACCTACCTACCTTATCGGGTAGATAGAACTTAGGTAAATGAAGAGAAGAGAAGTTCATTTATATTCTTGAAGACGTAGCAGCCCTAAACGCCGTGTGAGCGGTGCGGTGCGCGGTGTGGTTGGCGGGCGGCGGCGGCGGCATGCGCGCGCGCCGGAGGGTTCGCGCACCGATCGCGATCCACTAAATAAAGATTTCCGCGCCACATCCGCGCGGGGCCGCGCTCCCACGTACCTAGCGTACCACCCGCGAAAACACCGCTTGTGCCCGCTTTTTGCTGGTAACTTTTGACCCACCGTATCATGACAATTCTGCAAAAAATTCGATGCTATCATTTTTTTCTCATGATTTCTGAATTGATTTGCGAATCTGAACATGATTTATCTTCACACCAAATTCGATGTTGATGATAGCTCTAAAACTGACGAAGTTATGAGGGCGCGGCATACAGACAGACTTGACGAAATGATAAGGGTTTCTAGTGGACTACGAAAATCTAAAAAATTTGGTCTCCCATATAAAATCAAATCAGCTGATCGGCAATTTTGTATGGGAGGGCCAAATTTTTATTGTTGTTATTGGGGAATGTTGTTCCTTATCACCTGAGTTCTGAGTTTTCGTAACATATCACCAAGTATGTGTGACCTGTGAGAATCACTACATAATATTGGCACTGGTTATTGTAATGTCTTTGAAAGTTTGGCATGCAAATATTCGGTAGTTGCTTTATTGAAAGTGATAGTCGTTTTCCTTTCACTGAGATCTTACCGTCGACCTGCAGTACCTAGTAGATTTTCTAGTTGTCATTAAAGAATATCCGTGAATTATCCGCGGAGTTTTTAATATTTCATTCAATATCAAATTCCGCCACTGCGATTCTGAATGCCTTACATAATACTCAATGTCGGTTTATTTTGCGCATTTTATTTCTCGTCTCCCAAAAAGTATCATTTAGGAAATTAAAGATTAACCTTTGGAAAGATTACCAGAAGGATTGAGAAGCCCAAATTCATATTTTTATCTTTTCAGTAAGTTGTTTTTTATCTATCACAATATTCCTTTGTTAAGCTTTCCGTCTTTTGGACAGCATTTTGTTACTTTCTTTTCATATCCAGTGGACCATGTTTTAATTTAACATTCAAACCACGAAAAATGATTTCAGGCTTTTCATGGCGTAAAAATGAAGCTCCTTAGATAATAGAAAATAAGCATATATTTATGTAAATAAACGTTGTATTGTAATATAAATACCTAAACTAAAATAACTTATTTTAGTTGATATTTTGTAAATGGTAATTACTTTTAATTTCATTAGTAATTGGTATTATCAGTAACTGGTTATATGTACCTAGGTATTAAATTATGTTTCCATGAATATCTATAGTGAATATCTAACTTTGATGTCATATTAATATTGTTATGATAAGTTCTGTCATGAAGTCACAGCTTTATCTACCCCGACATCTGACCCAAACATGGAGTCCATATTTTTGAAAACATTCTATTTTTTGCAACTAATTGCCACTTGCCATTTTCTACAGATTTAATGTAGCCAAGAGCCAAAGCGATGAAAACCCGCGATAAATCAAAAACCAAATTGTAATTTTTTGTTATACCTAAGGTTTTATGTTCATCGTCAAATGTATTGGAATTATTTGGAATGCACTGAATTAATTCTATTTTTTTTAAACATATCTAATGAATGACTATACCACCTACCTACATTCGATATTTGTTGATAGCCGTTTGTTTTGATGGTCAATGCCTTAACACCGACTTTTCCGCGCCCCCTTGCCAAGAGTGTTCGATCAACTTTTGCTCGCGGCTATGTCCGTCAGCTTGTGATTATTTATTTTAGTTTCATACCTACTTTATTTCACATAGTTCAAAAGGCGGGCCTAATGCTACGCGGAATTCTATATCGGCCAACTAAAGGGTAAACAGAGAGACAAAAGATACGGGTGATTTTTCTCTCTTTTGCATTTCAGATTGTTTGACATCAATTATTTTACGCTTTCCAAGATGTCATATCCCGAAGCATATCCCACACTGTCTAATGCCCACAACTGAACTATACTTGACTATATGTGCGTTTCAACAGTTTCCTAAATATGTTAAAAATAAGCTTATATAGAGTCAGTTTTTTTAATTATTAAAACTAACATACTCTTTTGCTACAGTTTTCTAATGAATAAATAGATAGTGATAGATATAGAAGCGCCTTGCTTCCGAGCAAGTTCGTTTTCAATGGCGATTGGCTACTATTGGCCTGCCTTGACACTGATTCACTGGTCTATTATGCGCTGACGTATTGTCGTCGCAAACCGGTGCAGTACAAAGAATATGGAAAGATTTCAGTGAAGTGCTTTATACCTTCTTAATTTCATACATAATATTGATAAAAATAACTATTCGTGTTGTTCAGTAAATTGTCTTATTCGTTCTTTTAGTTAAATATCTGTCAAAGTTATATACAAGTGTGCCACGAAAATATACTTTTATCTGCACTGAATTATGAACAGTTTTCAGTTTGAAGAACCTTATAATTGAGAAATAAGTTAGTAGGTAGGTACTCAGATAGCACCGCTCTATACTAGAGAAGACCACTTGCTGCAGTCACCGCCTTGTGGCGATACCTTTCCCACTTGGTGGTAAACTCAAGTGAGAAAATGAGCCCCATACGGCGGCAAATACAGCGACTGGTATTCTCGACCCTACTACTATAAATATTGCATACAAAGTAATTTTTGAATGATTATCTTTGTTTGTCTCCAGGAGCGCCCCAAGATGCCGCTGCAGCTCCGGCAGGGGGCGTGCGCGTCCTTCCTGCGCGGCAACCTGCTCACCATGCTGACGGTGATCGGCGTGGTGTCCGGCACCATGGTGGGCTGGGGCCTCCGCGCCACCGGCTACGAGTGGTCCCGCCGGGAGGTCATGTACTTCCAGTACCCTGGGGAGCTCTTCCTCAGGATGCTCAAGTGTCTGATCGTGCCGCTGCTCGTGTCCTCCATAGTGTCGGCGATAGCGTCGCTGGACCTGAGTCTCTCTGGCAAGTGAGTCGGTCTAAGCCTCGTTCTACTAACTCTAAGCTTGTAGCAAAACTTTGCTGTGTCATCACCTTCTTGCATCCACCCTCTCTTTATTCTTTCAATATCATTCATCCATCACATTTTTGAATTTCGTCTTTTGTCGTTCCACATCACGTCATTGTTTCCAAGTGCTTCATTCCATCAACAAACGCCGAATGAAATTGAGAGGGTGGAAGCAAAAAGGTGATATCACAGCAGATGCTATGTTACAAGCTGAGTCTATCTCCATCCACAATTGAAGGTATGGGATGTTCAGCGTCATATTCAGGTTCCATAACAATCCAATGTGAAATTTCGTTGTGTTTTATAGGTATAACTGTGTAAATTTCTATTAATTCTCAAGAAAAAATATCACAAGCTATGAATAGCAAGCAGAATTGTTCAGTAAAGCCAGGCACTTAAAGCTTTTAAGTCATTTAAATTTTGGTGTAGAATCATTAGCTGCCTCTTTAAATTTGCACAATTTATCAACATAAAAACCTCATTTTCATTTACGAGGCATTCCAATTTTGCGTAGAATAATTATGAGTTGAGCACTTACGCTGGGAAGCTGTGAAATCTGACCATTTTCCCGCTCGGTAAGCGGTAATGGGGGAGATGAGGGCTGCTCATCGATCATGCTAAGAGCCTGTCAGCTGCATACCATCACTCCAGTTACTTCGATAAAATATGGAGTAAAGCGAAGTCTATATGCTTTTTTAAAATTAAAGCACCTCATACGTACTGTTAAAGGCAGCAATATTTTATCATATTGTATATTTCTTTGATGCATGCCTTGTTATCGGTAGTACCTAAGCCAAGTTGAATTGTTAATGGTAGCCATATTTTATTACATGTATATTTCTTTGACGCATGTCTTGTTAAAGCCAAGTTGAATTTATACGTGTCAGAAGCTCTCATTTAATACGATGTTTTAGATTAAACTACCTACCTATCTGGTAACATGAGTCCGATTTTTTAGATGAAGAGCCTGGTACGGAAATAAATTATATTTTGGACTAGTTCTCGTATCTTGCACCATGTAGTATTTCAAAGAAATGTAATAAATGCAATAGATATTTATCTTTTTCTACTTCTAAGAGGTTGAATGTTTCTACTATTCACCACCAAGTCTGAATGAAAACAAGAAGATTTACTAGAACGGCCTTGGTAGTTTCCTTGATTCTGCCATTGATCTTGCCATCCTTAATTCTGCCATTAAGTAGAAAAATAGTTATATCAATCGCATTTATTACATCTCTTTGAAATATTCCCTGTGTTTTCTTTTTGTTGTACACTTTAAATAAACTATCGCAATTGTCCCACAGGGTGGGGATGCGCGCGATTCTATACTACATGACGACGACGTTCTGCGCAGTGATCCTGGGTATAGTGCTGGTGACCACCATCAAGCCAGGAAGGTCAGGCGACGCGGAATTCAAGCAGATGGCGGGTGCCAAGGCAATTCACAAGGAAACGCTCACCTCTGACACGCTGCTTGACTTGGTGAGGTAGGTTCTTAAACAACTGATAGACATATAGACTAACTGATAGCAATTTAAAGCAACTGATAGTCATATATAGAACAACTGATACTATACTATAATAGAAGAACTGATAGTAATACAGTACAACTGATAGAGAAGAGTAAGTGAGTGATCCTAGGTATAGTGCTAGTGACCACCATTAAGCCAGGAAGGTCAGGAGACGCGGAATTCAAGCAGATGGCGGGTGCCAAGGCCATCCATAAGGAAACCCTCACTTCCGACACGCTGCTTGACTTGGTGAGGTAGGTTCTTAAACAACTGATAGTCATATAGAACAACTGATACCAATACAGAACAACTGATAGTGATATAGGACAATTGAGTTCTTAAACAACTGATAGTAATATAGGATAATTGATAGTGATATAGTAGAGTAAGAGAGTAATCCTGGGTATAGTGTTGGTGACCACCATCAAGCCAGGAAGGTCAGGCGACGCGGAATTGAAGCAGATGGCGGGCGCTAAGGCCATCCATAAGGAAACCCTCACTTCCGACACGCTACTTGACTTGGTGAGGTAGGTTCTTAAACAACTCATAGTTATCTAAAACAACTGATGGTTTTATAGAAGAACTGATAGTATTATAGCAGAACTAATAGTGAAGTAGAACAACTAATAGCGAAGTAGAACAACTAATAGTGAAATAGTAGAGTAACAGAGTGATACTGGATATAGTGCTGGTCACCACCATCAAGCCGGGAAGGTCAGGCAACGCGGAATTCAAGCAGATGGCGGGTGCCAAGGCAATCCACAAGGAGACCCTCACATCTGACACGCTGCTTGACTTGGTGAGGTAGGTTCTTAAACAACTGATAGTTATATAGAACTACTGATGGTATCATAGAAGAACTGATAGCAATACAGAACAAATGAT
Source organism: Phthorimaea operculella (assembly GCA_024500475.1). Lineage (NCBI taxonomy): Eukaryota > Metazoa > Arthropoda > Insecta > Lepidoptera > Gelechiidae > Phthorimaea > Phthorimaea operculella. The sequence goes on from JANFCV010000196.1 coordinate 500,108, forward strand.
AGTGATAAGTAGAGTGAGTGATCCTTGCTGTAGTGCTGGTGACCACCATCAAGCCAGGAAGATCAGGCGACGCGGAATTCAAGCAGATGGCGGGTGCAAAGGCCATCCATAAGGAAACCCTCACTTCTGACACGCTGCTTGACTTGGTGAGGTAGGTTCTTAAACAACTGACAGTTATCTAGAACAATTACTGATAGTATAATAGAAAATGTGTCAAAATGCTAAATTTAGTCATGGGGAGAGGTCAGGACTCAGGAGTAAACCGATAGCACACTGGCCTCTCACAACAACAAAAAAAAAGATAGTATCATAGAAGAACTGATAGCAATACAGAACAACTGATAGTGAAATTGTAGAGTAAGGAAGTAATCCCTGGTATTGCTGGTGACCACCATCAAGCCAGGAAGGTCAGGCGACGCGGAATTCAAGCAGATGGCGGGCGCCAAGGCAATCCACAAAGAGACGCTCACCTCTGACACGCTGCTTGACTTGGTGAGGTAGGTTCTTAAACAACTGATAGTGTTATAGAACAACTGATAGTTTTATAGAAGCACTGATAGTATACAGAACAACTGATAGTGATACAGAACAACTGATAGTTATATAGAACAACTAATAGTATATGGAACAACTGATAGTGATATACTAGTAGAGTAAGAGAATGATCCTGGGTATAGTGCTGGTGACCACCATCAAGCCAGGAAGGTCAGTCGACGCGGAATTCAAGCAGATGACGGGCGCCAAGGCCATCCATAAGGAAACCCTTACTTCTGACACGCTGCTTGACTTGGTGAGGTAGGTTCTTAAACAACTGATAGTATTATAGAAGAAGTGAAAGCAATATAGAACAACTGATAGTATCATAGAAGAACTGACAGTAATATCGAACAACTGACAGTAATATAGAAGAACTGCTATTGATATAGTAGAGTAAGTGAGTGATCCTGGGTATAGTGCTGGTGACCACCATCAAGCCAGGAAGATCAGGCGACGCGGAATTCAAGCAGATGGCGGGCGCCAAGGCAATCCACAAGGAAACCCTCACCTCTGACACGCTGCTTGACTTGGTGAGGTAGGTTCTTAAACAACTGATGGTTATATAGAACAACTGATAGTAATATAGAACAACTGACAGTAATATAGAATAAATGATAGTGATATGATATAGTTGAGTAAGAGAGTGATCATCTATAAGGCGACGCTCACTTCCGACACGCTGCTTGACTTGGTGAGGTAGGTTCTTAAACAACTCATAGTTATCTAGAACAACTGATGGTTTCATAGAAGAACTGATAGTATTATAGCAGAACTAATAGTGAAGTAGAACAACTAATAGTGATATAGAGTTAAACAGTTAACCTGGGTACTTATAGTACTGCCGGCGATCAAGTCAGGAAGATCGGGCGACGTGGAATTCAAGCAGATGACGGGCTCCAAGGCCGAGCACAAGGAAACCCTCACACCCAACACACTGCTTGACTTGGTGAGGTAGGTTTAAATTTATAAAACAACAACAACAATAGAACATCTGATAGTAATTCGTTATGGTTATTGGTCATCCAGCACGTAAATTAATGGATCTCTATAACACAATTAAAAATTGTGTTCAAAAGATCCATTTATTATGTGCTTTTCGTAACCGTTATAGAGTTGGGTTTTTACTTTGCCCTATTTGCTACAGATGTTTATTTTTAAATTAAACAAGTTTCACAATATTGAACCAGCCAATTAAAGTTGCAAAATGTGTTGCTATGCCAAATATCTTTCAATTTCAACCTATCCTCGTCCAGTTCTTTGTGCTTTTTCTTTGTTTTCCTTTTCCACTAGATCCTGCTCCACTTTCTCAATGGTTCCTTGAATCCAGTTCCCGTAGGGGCTCAAAGCGGTATACAGCGCCGTGTCGTCACGAGCCCTGCAGCAACACACGCCCACTATCCTCCCTTTGTACAGCACCGGCCCACCCGCATCTCCTTGCAAAGACTTTTGATGGCTGTTCGAACATTTAGGACGCAAACATAAGTTTGGGGCCGACGGAGCCGGAGCACTACCACACTTCACGACCACTGCCTCGCCTTCTTTCAGAGGACTAGTGTTGTATGCTATCTCATCTGATATATTAAATCTTCCCGCTCCTACATGACGAACTGGATATCCAATCAAAGACCAATAATCTGTTAATGAGAGTTTTCCAAATTTCGGGTCTGGTATCTCTTCAATCATCAACAAGCCGACGTCGTTACGTACTGAAATGTACTGCTTTCGCTTGGCAGTTTCAAGAGATTTAAAATTATAATTTGGGGCCACGTACCCGTCTTTAATTATTTGGGCATAAGTTGTGTTGGGGAATTTTGTTAGATCACCGTAGTATACTTTCCAATATTTTAACCGTTCTTTGTCTATGCAGTGCCCAGCAGTTAATACCCATCCCGGTGCGATGAGGGTCCCTGTGCATATTCTTTGTGGTTCACCGCATGCGCTTCCAATAGCTACAATGTAGGGATATTTCGCATTTGTGACGTCTTTTCCAAATTGTACTCTGCGATCTCTGCGCTGTGGTTCTTTCATTCTATATGAATTTCTATATGTAGCTACAATTTCTAGGATTGTAAGTATCGATAGTGTTCGAATATAGACCATAATTATCGTTCTAAGTAGGTACTTAACTTTTATTTTAAATAACTTGTTGCGAAATATTCAAATTATAATATAGGTGCATTTTGGAATTCGAAGAACGACCAATCATTGAACTTGTGACTAGAACTTACATCACAATGTAAAAAATAAATCACTAAACCGAATGTAACTTCATACACAGCTTTATCAAGAACTAGTAAAAAGTATTTTATGTCGCTTTCCAACTGAGTATTATTATTTTATAGCTATAATAAAATTTATTTGTGTGGAATGGAAAACCAAAACTATGATGAAATTTTACTGCAGGAGTTGCACACGCAGAGTCGTTTTCATTTAGAGAAAATCCGTTATACCATACCTAGCGATTGAAATGAAAAGAAAACGTACGTGATATAGGTACTATAAATTAAATAATTGTTTGATCTGCATATTCCTGTTTATATAGTTAAAAAGTCATGTTTTTGCTGCACATTTTTTTTATACAATATGCATAGGTGACGTCACTTAACAACAAGTAACTCGTGATAATGCTCCATAAAGGAGCGAAACACGTGTAGAGTGTAAACCGTTGGAAACGTTGTTGGTGAGGTGCATCGCTTGTACATTTGCATTAAGTTGCGGTCGTATCAGCAGCATAACTTGCCATAATAAGTGCGGATGAAGCTAAACATATTTCTATCACTTTCATCAAGTGACGATTCTGACGATGATGGAATATGCTTGCCTTAAAAAGGTCCATGTTATTTATCGTAGGTATGTCAAAGGTACCAGTCCTTGCACATCCTACTTCTCATTGTCACTACGTAGTACTTCTGTACTAATATGGGACGTGCTACACTTGACAGCATTGTTTATGGCTTTATAACTGTCTATTATCTTGAGGCTAATTCACTTGAATGCGACCATCATAGAATTCCAGAAGCTGTCAGTATCCTGTTTCAGTTTAATCGGCTGCAGCAAATGCACCTACTCAAGCTGCATCACATGATGCATATCATTTTAATTTAATTAGCTTCATCATACGTCAGAAGTTACTACAGTATTCCATTGTCAGACATAGTCCTGCTACCTGCAGTTTTAGCAAAGACATACAGTCCAGCAAAAAAGAGTAGACAAAAAATGAGGGCGCCACGTATGAAATTTTAAAATTAAAGGGCAACATTGACTATGAATGGCAAAAATTTATTATAGAAATTTTTTAGTTCCATTTTATTTAATTTCTACTTTTTTTTGCTGGAATAACTCCCGGAGAGAAGGTATATACTTTCCATAATTTTATCGCGGTCTCTTTCCTTCCCTAACATGCGATTTGCCGCGATTCAATTTGTCTACTAAAACTTTTTCTCTCGCAGTAGCGAAGAAATCTTCTCAATGGATCAATGGATATAAACCATGAATGATAACTTGGCATCTATGTATGATGAATGGCATTTGCCTGAAACCAATAGCCCAGCAGCAGATAATTGCTCAATTTATAAATTTTATCTCTTGAGCCCCGATTAAATATAAAATCATTGTCTCAACTAATAATTACGTAATAAAAATGCATATTTCGAACAAACTTAACTTACGAGACAAGGGTGTTCTTTTATGCCGAGCCTTGACATGTCAGTTTGTTTCCATTACAGAGAAATCCCATAATATCACATCATAAATAAATAAATAAATCTTTATTGTAAACACAACTTAGTCTTAACTTAAACATGGCCGAAGCCTCCTTTTAAGCATAAACTGCCTGTGGCAGGAGACCCCGCTCTTCCATAGTATCTCATCGCTTCGAAATATTGAAGGATTTTCTCAAAATCAATGCGCGCTTGGGACCTGTTTGTACTAGGGCGCTATGAATGGTGAACGGTGTTTTCCTAAGCCGGGCATGTTGACACCGCAGATGATTGCTCTATCTACTATGTAGCTCTGGGTCCCTGGTACCCACGCCGACTCGTCACTCTTCATCACGCTCCGTGGCTCTGGCGAATAAATAACTGCACGCCCTATATATTTGTTACCTACATCATGGATGTCAATTTTTTATTTTCACAATCAGTTCTAAAAATGTAGGAAAATTGTCTTATAATCATGTTTAAAGTAAAAGAAAAAACCATTCCTAGCGCCGAAGTTATCTTCAAAGAAAATTGTGTGGGGTCTCTTGTAAAGTACAGAAAGAAATAGGGATACTTTAATTTCATCTCTATATTTATTCACTAATAGAGCTCTGTCTGTGTGAAAATGATAAATTTGATTTTCACAGAAAATACCTAACTTAACTAGCGAATTAAAAGCTGGTAGGTAGCTAATTTAAGAAAAGTGTGGCCACGAGGTCCATGTTTGTTTACATACATACTTATGTTTCTTTGATAATAATAAGTTGTCTCTTCAATTTATTACAACAATTATAGCTCAGATAAAATTGATTTATTTTGCAAGGTGATTGTGTGTGGAACAAATTGCCATCTTAATAAACATTGATAGATGATCCATGAAAGCTTCTAATGTGTAACATGTACCTAATTATAAATTGTTATTCACTGTGAAAATGTTAGGAACGCCGATAAATGTAACTAAATTATTTTCATGGCGAAGAAGAAAAATATGGAACGTAGGTATCGTTATTATACTTACATAATAGATAGGTATCTACTTAGCTTAATATAAATTAATATGGCATATATTTTTATTATTATGAGATAAATTCATTCAATATTCTTACCGTGCCGTGGAGAGATAGATAGATACTGGTCCACCAGTATTAGTAGACTATTGTGGATGTCAATGGACAATACAATAAGATCAAAATATAATATTTTCTTTTGTTTGTACAACTATCACTCATAATAAAACAGCTATAACGGATTATAATTGTATTTATTTAGGTTTAAATAAATACATACAACTATAATCCGTTATACCTAGCTGTTTTAATAAAAGATCAAAACATTATCACATTCAAATATACAGGAAGTCACGGAAAGGGTATAACAAGCCAAAAGGAGGTCAAGATACAAAACATGAAAAAAGAAATGCTTTTTTTTCACATTTCGACCCATGTTACATGGGAGAAAATTGTTAAGTTTCATGAGTAGCTTGACCTCCTTTCGGCCCCTTTCCGTTACTCCCGGTCTAGTTATTTTTTTATTACCTACTTTAATTTTCATTCTATCAAATCAAAAATCTAATCCAGTATTTTCATAGATATAGGTAGTGTTACAAAATCAACGAATTCCGTAAAATTAGCATGAGGTACATAAAAATGCAATATGTTGACCCTTTGATCTCGTCTGTTATGTTTATGTATGTTTTTTGCCAACCCTAGCTCATATCAATCAAATGAAACAATGCCGCAGATTGGCGACAGAGGAACATCAGGTAGCTAAGCGGTACACACACACCCGGTACAGACAACCGCCTAAATATTTGCTATACTACGTAAAACCACTCGTTGTAGTCGGGGTCGTAAAACGTCTTGTAGGTAGGTAATAAACACTATTCTGGTCTTTATAAATAATTAATTTATTACTTATTATCCGCAAACAGACCATAAGTAGTAAGTAAAAGTGTAGTAAGCTGAAGTGGTAGTGGGCTGGTCTCATTTGTCGTAGAACCGATGGACCCTGGAGTAAGCGGGTTCTTGAGTGGAGGCCGCTACTCGGCAAGCGTAGCGTTGGATTCGGCTATACCGGGAGTAACGGAAAGGGTATAACAAGCCGAAAGGAGGTCAAGGTACTCATGAAACTGAACAACTTCCACTATGGAACATGGGTCGAAATAAGAAAAAAAAATTGGACCTCCCATAGTAAATCAATCAGCTGATCGGCAATTTTCTATGGGAGGCCCAATTTTTTTTTTCATTATAGGTGGTATCACCGCCACCATGCGGTTGACCATAGTGAATAGAGGTCAAAAACTCTACGTTGCCTTCTATGAAACATCCTGAATGGTTTAGGGGTGGTAGTATTCCAATAAGTCCACGTAATTCGACAGAGTTATGAACAGCATTGATATTTTTTTAAAAAAGCATCAGAGAGAGTACCGAACACAATTGTCTGTCTGCTATATTATACCATTTTTAAAAGATTTTTAAAGTCTGTTTGATGATGTCACATTGCATGGCAAAATATTTCAAACGCTGTCTTAACGGACAAACATTTTTGTAATACTTAACAGAGATTTTTTTTGCCGTGTGTACGGTATGTATGAGTGTGGGTGACAGAAGAGGCAGTAACTCGATTGTGAACTCCGCGTGGTATCTAATTGAATAATTCGGCGAGCGCAGTGCAAGGAAGTCGTTGTCACGCAACCGACATTACAACTAGACTCGGAAACTGTGGCAAAGATAGACTTCTAGTTTTATCATGACTCAGGAACTCTGTCAGGCTGAGGCCCTGTCTTTAGATTGGGGAATTTATTCATAGACCATTTACACACATACCTAACGCCCGTTTCGACGTTATGTTTGCGTTGCGTAACGCATGCGTTGGGACAATACGAATTTCGACCTTATCTATTCACATACAATAATATGGTTTATTTATGTCAAATGTTTTGACAAATGTTTCCTTCAATGCAGCGTTGTGCGATATATTTGCGCTAACGGATGAATCAGTCAAACTGTTTGACATAAACCGTTTTTGTATGAAAGTAAGATGGAAAAACGTATTTTTTAAAACGCGTTGGACGTTATGATATGTGCAAAAGCATAGCATAGTTAAGTCGCAGAATTTTGGATTGTATCTTGTAATCTTTTCAAACCTTATGCGATTGAATGTTCCGCCTCCAAATTAGTCGAAGATGTTGTATACAAGATCCTTTACAGTGTTCTGATTACTTTATACCCTTTCATACTATACATTAAACCGGGTCTTTTACGATGATATTTAAACATCGGGGCACAGGTAAATTATTAATCATCAATACATAGTATAAAGTAAAGTCCGTTCACGTGTCTGTCTGTATGTATGTTTCCTTATATCTTTAAAACCCCTCAACGGATTTTGATGCGGTTTTTTTTAATATATAGAGTAAGTTAAGGGGCAGGTTTTTAAATATTCTTTACCTCAAATTTTAACCCCCAAAGGGGTAAAAAAGGGGTTAAAAGTTTGTATGGAAAATCTTTATTTTAAAATGCGATCTGTTTCAAAACATGCAAATAGATCAAACAGCTAAAAAAATTGAGTACTTGTTTCAGGGATTATCGATTTTTAACCCCCAAAGCATCTTTAAGGGGTAAAAGATAGGTTGCAGCGGGTGAAACCGCTGACGGGCAACTAATAAGTAAGTATTATCGCTATAGACCCGGTTCAGAACATAAAATGTGTGAAAATAATTGCGAGTGCTTTACAAGTTATGACTCTCTATTTCTGTGTTAGCTCTAGGACTATGCTGTTCTAAATTCTGTTACTAGGACAGCAAACGACTCCTGCTCTATTTCTAGGTCAAGTGGAGCATGCCAGTTGGTGCAATGGCGGATGTGCAAGTGCATAGGATAACTAGCTTGTTACGACACCATGTAGTACTACGAATCAGAACATAGTGTGACTCGGAGTGACGAGCTTTGATGTGGCCTTTTTAACAGCCGATAAAAAAAAATTGCTAAAATCTGGTAAACAAAAAAAATGGTGAACAAATTAGGTGACTTTGTGGGGAATGATTAAATACTCAAAAGATTACCAATACCTCGCATATAATGTAATATGTATGCTACCCATAATCTATTCGTATGTACTTACTGTACGGTTTTCAAAACATTTCTATTATATTTCTCATCAGAATGTATGTTATGTACCTACCACAAACTCAAAGGACTACAGATATCACGTATATTTCTATAAGCTATTGATATTCTTGCTTAGCCTTACCTACCTGCACCTACTTATCTCAAAAAGCAAAATGGTCGTCCCCTATTGAGACTCCGATATTAAACATTCACCATTCAAAGCCAGTAAATGACAAATTGAATATAACACCGAATGGGAATGACCTTCAAAACTTTTCGGACACCTGGGGTGTGTATTTGTGAATGAAAAGGATTATTTTATAGGTATATTTCTACTTACTTAGGTACATATGAAAAATAATAAAATGGGCAAATGTTAAGAAAGTATACCTACTACCTTTGCTACTACGAAAACTACTTCAGTGATATAAACTTCATCTTTATAATTCGTAAAGTGGAGCCTATGGTTTGGTTTTCTCACCAAGCATAATGGACTGTCTGAAAGTATCAGAAAATAAGTCGATATATAGGTAGGAGACACCTTGCTAGGGACGGTAAAGAACGTAAGGCAATTCAATGGTCATGGTAGTTCTTCCATTGAACTTTCTAATTGAACTTGTAAAGAAATTGACCATCATACTATTAAAATGATCCGTGTTTGTGCAAAGGTGGTCCTTATCAAACGCGCGCGTGAGGCTAAGAACCTTTGAGTTGTTGATAATGTTAAGGAAAATAGCCGTAGTGTGGTGAGAGTGTAGAACGCTAATCAAGTTAGGAGAGTAATCATTGGCAAATTTGTGTGTGAGTGTGTTTTGTTACCATCCAATGAAATTCTCTTTAAGCTTGGGACGAGGGCGCACCCTTGGTCAAAAATTATTGTCTAAAATAATTTGTTTGGTACACATTCATAAATTACCTAATCCTCCTTCTTGCGTCGTATTCCTCAATGCTGATGGTCGTAATTTCCTAGAAGCCGTGGCATCAGCTTCTGCCGGACAGTGTTTCTTATTAATATTTTATTAATAAACTAGCTGGTGCCCGCGAACTTCGTTTCGCCAAATAATTTTGAGCCAACAGAAGCTGCTCATCGTGCTAAACAACTTTTTCAATACAGACATTTTCGTATCTCATAAGGGCGCCACACACCGGGCGCGTAAGCGTGACGTGCACGTCATCACGCGCGTAGAGATGACGTTGTATCGTATGGGATTGTATGAGAGGCCTGCCTGCGTATGCGTGCACGTAATCACGCGAGTAGTGCGGTGTGCGGTGCCTCATACAATCCCAGACGATACAACGTCATCTCTATGCGAGTGATGACGTGCACGTCACGCATACAGGCTCGGTGTGAGGCGCCCTTTAAAATTTTGCCGGTGTTCCGTCACCAAGGTACAGATAGTACCTCCAGTGCTGATAATGGTTCTCACTAATCAATAATCATCAAATATGATCAGCACGTTTATCTTCCACCATACCAAACATCTAAAAACATCGCTTAAGGTGGATCGTTTTCCATACAAAAGTGAAATGGAGTTACGTCTTGAAATGAGACAAAAATATGATTAAAAATCTTGATGGGAAGTCCCGTGCTTCTATAATATTGTCGCAAAATAAAACAAATAATTTTTTAACCATCAGATTTCTCTGTAAAAACCATGTCGCCACTTTATGAACATAGATGGAGCTCATCATCATTGGCCTCATACGTCTGTGACAGACGATTTATTCAGTGTCTGAGGCAAGATTTTTCATGGCTGTATAAGCCGATACGGATGGAGCTACTGCTGCAATAAACACGTTGGAGCTACTGCTGGAGCTACTGCTGCAATAAACACGTTTAATTTTTTTGTGGAGAAAATACTAAATATTTTTTACTATAAGCAGTTTTGCGACAAATTTACGTGTGCCTTCATCATTTCACATAAAGATTTTTTGAAAAAATTGTTGTTTAGCCCATGTTTAACTCGGTTGAAATTCAAATTTTCGTTTGTATGACGTAACGATGCGCCTTATTTTGAGTGATTCATGCACAATTATACCACACAGACAGTTTGAACTCTTCTTCCTTGCCACCTTCCCACTATGGGTGGTGCTGGTTCTATTATTTTTTTGGTGCCATAACGTTCTTTCTGGGGTGCTCGAGCAGTTAGCTCTTCTTTTTTTGTAAGCCTGGTCATACACACTAACTAACAAAATTTTCAAAAATAGGTAGTGCGATATTGATATTAATTGTTTACTTGTTTCATTACCCGTCCATTATTTTTAGGGTTCCGCACCGAAAGTGTACATACTCCATTACTGAGACTTCGCATCACTGTCTGTCTATTACCAGGTTTATATCTCATAAACCGTGATAGTAAGACAGTTAAACTTTTAAAATTAAATTACAGATGTTGTATTTCTGTTGCCATTGCGGCTCCTATACAACTAACATGATTTTTATGCCATTTTTACACATAATGGTACGTTCTCATTTTCGATGTTTGTCTCATAGTTAGTATTTTATGCGTGATTGGTACGATTGGGGCAGGCAGATGATGATGGTGATGACGATGATGATGATGAAATAATCTGGAGAAACGTGTGTTGGTTACTTGTCTTTGAAGGGGAAAGCCCATCTCGATCCCTCCTGTTTCAAACTCTGAGCGCAAGAGTCCCACCTTGATATACCTAGGTAGTTGGCTACAGTAGGTACCAACGCAACGCCGGTGTTGCTTTATAATTTTATGTGAAGGAGCAAACCCAGCTTAACCCATGTCGATGGACGCTTGTTTCTTTCTATTTCTTCTAATTAGTGAAATAATCACTTCTGTTTTTGTTTTCTTATTAAAAAGTTGTGTAGGTACTATACTTTTTAAAATTTAGGTACCTGCAAAAAGTGATAGGCCTGCAGAAGCGGCCCTTCAAGTTGTACAGTTTTTTTTGTAGCTGTTTCTGCACTTAGTTCCTACTACCTAAGATGTCGCTGCAGGTTTCTAAGACACGCTATCGAAATGTTCTTTTGAAAACTATTGCAGGGGTACTTGACACCGACCTGATACAGATTTAATCCAGAGCGAAGTAAGGGATTCTAGAGTGGAATTCTGAACGCAGCGAAGGATTCAAAGTACGTCGCAAGAGCCAAAATATATTTTGCGCCCGAGTAATTCACTCTACTTTTCATCACCCTCTATGAGAAAATAAAAGGTGCCTCATATTTTATTGCAATGTTATACTTTCACTGTCACTTGAACTTATTTTCAAATTTTTTGCTGAAAATTACGGACTGTAATTCGCGCGTAGAGAGCGCCGCGACTATAATATGGGCCGTCGTCCCATACATACATCCTTCGAACATGCTTCGAACAATATTTGCGTTCCATTTCTTTGGCGCTGACTGAACATCAAGATGTTCTAAATTCAAAGTAGTTTTATTCGAACTTGTTGAGTTCTTTATTTAAAAAGTGCGAATAAAAGAACTTGCGTTCTTTTCCCCAAGAAACATAGTTCAAAATATAAGGAGTAAAAAACCGGCCAAGAGCGTGTCAGACACGCCCACAAATAGGGTTTCGTAGTCAACGTTTAAATATCAAGTTTTTCAGCATTACAAACTTAATTTGTTGCTGGTTTGTTAGCAGCAGTATGATGACCAACCGCAAATAGAAAAGCTCAATTTTTTCTGAAACCTTTAAGGGTACAATATCCGTTATAGTTTTCATTGTAACTTCAGATTGTAAGCTGTATTCCATATTTATTTCAAATTTTTAGCTTTTATACTTTAGAAGTTACAGCTGGAACAAATTATGTGTCAAAAACGCCCTTTTTAAAAGTAAATATCTCGTGACAGAAACATTTTAGTGACTTTGTTTCAAAGAAACCTCATCTTAGTTTTAAAAGACCTATTCAACGATATCCTACTCAATATTACAGAAGAAAAAAAAAATTTTTGCCCCCCTTTCACTTGTATGGGAGGGGGTCCAAAAAACATTTAAAATATTTTTTTCTTAACATTGCTATATTTGGGTCAACACGATCTATCTTCTCACCAAATTTCATGTCGATAGCTCTAAAACTGACGAAGATATGAGGGCGCGGCATACAGACAGACAGACAGACAGACAGACAGACAGACAGACAGACAGACAGACAGACAGACAGACATGCATGACGAAACTATAAGGGTTTCTAGTAGACTACGAAACCCTAAAAAATTAACTGCAAATATTATAAGGAGTGAACCAGCCCATGAAACTGAACAACTTTCCCTAGGGAACATAGGTAGAAATATGAAAAAAAAATTGGACCTTCTATACAAAATGTTCTGGCCGCCCGGTCAGTTTGTATGGGAGGTCTAAATTTTTTTTTCCTATTTTGACCTATGTTTCTTAGGAAAAGTTGTTCAGTTTTATGGACCGGTTTACTCGTTAAAGTATTTGCAGTTATTTTTTTTACATACTGTAGGAAAAAATAATTGTACCTCCCATACAAAATGCTCCAGCCCATAGCCGACCATGTTAAATTTGTAGAGCAGGTCAATTATTTTTTCATTATTCGACCTATGTTCCTTGGGGAAAGTTGTTCAGTTTCATGGACTGGTTCACCCCTTAAAATAATTTGAGTATTTTTTTTACATCTAATACTTATACCTCTAGTCCTCTACTGCACGCAACGCGATATCGATTTACGTGCAAACTTATTTCAAGTAAAGTGGCAACCCCCCCTTTTAGGGGTTGATTTTTTTTTAGCCTATAACCTGGTCGGTGATCTTCCCGACATTTTGGTATAATTTGCATCAAAATCGTTTCAGTCGTTTTTGCGTGATGCTTTCACATACAAACATCTAAACAGATAAACAGATAAACAGACAAACATCTAAACAGAAAAAAAATCTAAAAATTGCTGAAACGTATTCTGTTATCAATTTCAAGTATCACCAAACACTTTTTTTTGGAAAATCTTCTATGTACAGACTTTCGACCTTCTACAACTTTATTATATGTATATAGATTGGTCGCGTATTACACTCTGTGAGTTATTCTTCTCAATGACATGCGTTTTCTAGAAATAGCCTAGCGAAGTCATTATTAATATTATATTATAACCAGACTAGGTGTATCTTTTGGCAACAACATACAATTAAAACTCTTGTTATTTTGGTTAAAGGAACTTGTTTCCCGAGAACATCGCGCAAGCTACCATCGCCACCTACCGGACCAGACTCGTTTACGACAAGAATGACACTAAAGCTATCAAAGGTATTGTTATGATACCCTTATTTTCCAAGCGTCTTGGCGGCGTCGTTGTCGCTGTCAAATGACTGGTTTGTATGGGTTTGTATGGGGATACCAGAAAGACCGGGCGTCAGCGTCAACGACGCCGCCGCGTCGCCGTCACGTTGACAGCGCGCTGAGAAGCTCAGGGTTTGTATGGGATGCGGTCGGGTATTTCTACAAGACCGCAGCGACAACGACGCCGTCAAAATTTGACGACGCTTGGAAAATAAGGGTACCATTTAGCCTTCTGCTGGGCAAAGGCCTCCCCCGCGGTCTTCTACTGTTTGCGATCCAGAGTCAACCAGGTCCACTCCTTTTGATATAAGCAAATCCTCACGCCATGGTTTACGGCGCGGGAACCTGCCTTGAGGTGGTTAGTGACGATCAAAGGTGTGTCAAGCCGAAAAATGTTAACAAGTAGGTAGGCAAAGTTTGTCCCATGTCGTAAACTGTAAAAGTCTCTTCACATCATGATAGACGCGACGTAAAGATGTATCTTTTTTTACAGTAGTGTTTATGTAAACCCTGCACAGTTATTTTTAAATATTTACTTTTATCAGGCCAATTGGAGACCTACGAGATCAAAGGCGACTACCAAACGGGGAGCAACGTGCTGGGGCTGGTGTGTTTCAGCATCGTACTCGGCATCACCCTCGGAAAGATGGGGGAGGCCAGCCGACCGCTACAGGACTTCTTCAAATGCCTATCTGACGCTATGATGATCATCACTGGTTGGGTTATTTGGTAAGATATTTTCATAACTCTCTAGGTGAAGGTGAACTTAGTTTGAGGATTTGAACTCTATTTAACATTCTAGTTTTCACTATCTCATTATCACTCGGGGTTTAGATTGGCCGACATATACTTGAGAATGAAGTGAATTCTTTTTTAAATTGAATCTCTACTCTATCTAGTAGGTACTTACTTACCTTACATGTGACGGAAAGAGACTAGCGTCTTTGTGAAAAAGGGTTTCAACTTAACATTCCATCTAAAGGTCGACAGTTTATGCCTGCATATAATCAATAAACTATCAGCTAAACTATCCTCATTCACTTATGCTCTCAGACAGTTAAAAAAGCAACCGATTTACAAACATCTCTTTCAGCATATTATACCTTTGCACACTCAAGACTAAATTATGGAATAATAGTTTGGGGCAATAGTCTGTACCTATACAGATATAAATAAAATATTCACTCTACAGAAAAAATGTATCAGGATCAGGAAACATGTAGACCGCATTTTAAAAATCTAGGAATATTAACACTTACTTCCATATACATTTTTGAAGCTTGCAAGTTTGTTAGAAAGCACCCTAATCTGTTCACACACGTAAATACAACTAGACGCAATAACCGCACACAAAACCAGCTTGAAATCCCATTCTCATCACTTACTATGTTTACATCCGGTCCACAGTCAATGATAATAAGAATATACAACAACATTCCGAACAACCTAAAAATATACAAAATACAAACTCATTTCTTAACCAATTAAAAAATTTCTGCTAGAAAAATGCTATTATCACATCAGCGAATTTCTTACTGATAATATTAGAAATATAAATAATATATGTTAGTTAGGAGTAGGTACTGATACCTACTTGATATAAATTGTATTGGTTAACTTTAAAAAATATATTTAATAGTACTAAAAATATGTATGAATACTTACCTATAGTTCCTATAAAAATTGTAAGTATTAAAATGTAGGCAATTTTTAATTGTTACTATTAACTGCGAAGTCACATAATATATTGCTTTTATATTGCTGTGCCCCCCCGGGGTGTCACACGATAACTCTTTAAGATGTAATCTGAAGTGTATCTGTGATATTGCAATAAAGATTATTGAATTGAATTGAATTATTATTTTGATTTTCAGGATATCACCACTCGGAGTATTCTTTTTGGTGACTGCAAAGATTATGGAGATAGAGTCATTCCAAGAGCTGATCGGGCGGCTGGGTCTGTACTTCATGACTGTGATCCTAGGACTGTTCCTCCACGGCTTCGGAACCTTGAGTATCCTCTTCATCCTCACCACGAAGAAGCTGCCTTGCCGGTATATCGCGAAGATGGGGCAGGTCATGGCGACTGCTTTTGGAACCGCTTCTAGGTGAGTGTCGATTCAAGTTTATTTTATTATTGTGCTCAAATATGCAATTTGAAAAGTATTTAGAGAACTGTAATGGCAGTGTCCAACGATAGAGGGTAAAATTAATTGGTTATTCTGATACGTCTACTGAAAAAAAGAAATACCTAAGGCATTTATTGTTATTTATCTTCTCAATAATTGCATTTTCCAGCTCAGCTACGATGCCCATCACGATAGGCTGCTGCGATGAGATGGGCCTGGACCCTCGCATCAGCCGGTTTGTGATCCCCATCGGAGCCACCATCAACATGGATGGCACCGCTTTATATGAAGCTGTGGCAGCCATTTTCATCGCGCAGCTCAGAAGAGTAGAGATGTCGTTCGGGAAGATCGTTGCTATCAGGTGAGAAGAACTAAGGACTAGAATATCTGGAGCTTTGTATAAGGGGGTTCGTGATCCCCATCGGAGCCACCATTAATATGGATGGCACCGCTTTGTATGAAGCTGTGGCAGCCATCTTCATCGCGCAGCTCAGAAGAGTAGAGATGTCGTTCGGAAAGATCGTCGCTATAAGGTAAGACGAACTACAGGAGCCATGGAGCCATAGTTGTATCAGCTGTTCCGTGATCACCTTATGAAGAGCCACTATTTACATGGATGACACTGCTTTATATGAAGCTGTGGCAGCCATCTTCATCGCGCAGCTCAGAAGAGTCGAGATGTCGTTCGGAAAGATCGTCGCTACAAGGTAAGATGAACTACAGGTGCCATGGAGCATAATTTGTGACAGCTGGTCCGTGATCCCTATAAGAGCCGCAATCAATATGGATGGCACCGCTTTACATGAAGCTGTGGCAGCCATCTTTATCGCGCAGCTCAGAAGAGTTGAGATGTCGTTCGGGAATATTGTTGCTATCAGGTAAGAAGAACTAAGGACTAGAATATCTGGAGGTTTGTACAAGCGGGTTTATGATCCCCATCGGAGCCATAATCAACATGGATGGCACCGCTTTGTATGAAGCTGTGGCAGCCATCTTCATCGCGCAGCTCAGAAGAGTCGAGATGTCGTTCGGGAAGATCGTTGCTATCAGGTAAGACGAACTACAGGAGCCATGGAGCCTAATTTGTATCAGCTGGTCCGTGATCCCCTTAGAAGACACTATTTGCATGGATGGTACCGCTTTATATGAAACTGTGGCAGCCATCTTCATCGCGCAGCTCAGAAGAGTCGAGATGTCGTTCGGAAAGATCGTCGCTATAAGGTAAGACGAACTACAGGAGCCATGGAGCCTTATTTATATCAGCCGGTTCGTGATACCCATATTAAGATCCACTATCAACATGGATGGCACTGCTTTATATGAAGCTGTGGCAGCTATCTTCATCGCGCAGCTTAGAAGAGTAGAGATGTCGTTCGGGAAGATTGTTGCCATCAGGTAAGAAGAACTACCGAAGCCATGGAGCTTAATTTGCATCAGCCGGTTTGTGATCCCCATCACTACTTTATATGAAGCTGTGGTAGCCATTTTCATTTTATAGATTGTATCTATAAATCTATGTAAAAGAAATGTGATGTCAATGAACGATTTTTCTACCACCTGTCATATTACATAAATTAATGAAATTATGTCAAATTTTAATTTGAATATCATAATTTTATCATAGTGATATTGTTTTCCAGTGTTACAGCAACAGCAGCAAGTATAGGCGCGGCGGGTATCCCGCAGGTAATTATAACAAAACTATTTGTTACATTAAATACATACATACATACCTATAACAAGCCTATTATCTCTTGCGGGGAAGAGAGACAAAAGTTTGAAAGTCATTCAGAAGACTGTGTATCACCATAGTGAAATATCATCTCATCAGCCTATCGCCTAAAATTGCAATACACATTAACTTTTAAATCCCTTAGTCGCTTCTTAAGACAACCACGGGAAATATATAAGGTGATACTATTCTAAGCCGGCACCACACGATGATCTAAAATTACAAAATGTCTTCACCGATGGCGAATAACAAACAGTCTTTTAGTTTTATTCATTACTAAATAGGTATTAATAATTTCAGGCGGGTCTAGTAACCATGGTGATGGTGCTGGACACGGTCAACCTGCCAGCCGAGGATATCTCCATCATTCTGGCGGTCGACTGGCTGCTGTAAGTATAGCTATCTATTTGTTTATACGTACGGCATTAACTTAAGTAACTCGTTCAGTGGCTTGATACGCTGGCTGCTAATAAATTTCCCGCCGGCATGCTATAGGTAATTAATAAGTTTACAACATAAGGACCTATTAAATTCACTGCAAATATTATCAGGGTATTTTATAATCGTGAATCTGAACAACTTTCCCGAAACATAGGTCGAAATATGAAAAAATTATTTGGCTCTCCCATACAAAATGTACTAGACGACCGATCAATTTGTATGGGAGGTCTAATATTTTGACCTATGTTCATTAGGGAAAGTTGTTCAGTTTCTCGAGCCGAGATATGTCTTTCGGGTGCATGCTGGGTTGCTGGGAGCACTTTTTGATCATACATATTTAATTACAATTTTAAGTAATTTCTTTGTGAACTAAAGCAAATAAATTATATGTTCCAGCGACCGATTCCGCACCACAATAAACGTGGTGTGCGACGCCCTGGGCGCCATCATCGTCGCGTCGCTCTCCGAAAAAGACATCGAGAAGTCGCGCGCCGTGCAGAACGACCGCGAGAACGCCACCGCACACGAACTCACAGAGCTGGACAAGGGCGAACATTGCTAAGACATCTTGGAAGCTATACAGGGTGTTCAAAAGGGCGCCACAAATGAGGCCCGCATGCGTGACTTGCACGTCATCACGCGCGTAGAGATGACGTTGTTTCGTATGGGATTGTATGAGAGGCCGTACACTGCCTGCGTATGCGTAGCACTGTGTGCGGTGTCTCATACAATCCCATACGATAGAACGTCACCTCTACGCGCGTGATTGATGATGTGTATGTCACGCATACGGGCCCGGTGTGTGGCAACTTTTAAATGCGTGCCATAGCTTAAGGGTAGGTTTAGTATCGATAAAGAATGTAACGCAAAATAATCTAGGCAAATTATTTTTGCCCAGGCATTATTTCAATATTTTTACGGTATCCTTTATCGATACTAAACCTACCCTGAAGCTATAGCACGCATTTAAATTAGCGCCCTGTATGAAAGAAGGTAAGATCTTCTTTGTTGTTCATATGTACTTGTGGCGTCGTAAGAGCCCGTCCGTCAACAGTGCTCTCACGAGTACAAATATGGATAAGTTCATGACAACAGGGTTCATCGGCTCGTTCGTCGACTCGATGTCTCACTTGAAAAGAAGAAAGAAAAGCTAAGCTTGAAAAGTAGCTAAGTGTCGGAACTCACTTGCAGCCGTTACAAAGTGGTGCCAACCTTTTTGTTCACCCTGTACATTACAGTCGTAGAATAGTGGATTAGATGACATTAGATAACATGCGCAAAAATCTTTGATGTCATAGGTACTCCAACAATCTAACATTCTGCGATTTACTATACGCGGCTGGTGTGTTGCAATCTTATATCGCCAACACATCGACCCAAAAATTAAAGGCTTCTTATATTGGTTTTTCTTAGTGTTTGTAAGTTAAACCATTATAAGTAGATCACGCTTTGAAGGTTGATGCGCTGGCATTGTATCTTATATGGGTTAATTGTGAAACAAATTTATTTCAAGTCTCAAATATCTTTTATGAAAAGGTAGAGTGAACTTGTTCGTGTACGTGAATTCACAAAATGTATCTACGAGTAGTATACATTTCGATTGATAGTGAGGTGAGGTGTATTTGTTGGAAGAATACCCGTGAGTAAACGATTTAAAGTCTATTTGAAAATTCATATCCTTATCTTATCACCATTAAGTTGGGTGAAATCCGAAATTATAAACGTAATTTTTATGTATTCGTGCGGGACAATAATGTTGCGATAGCGTCCCCTTGTGATTAAAAAAGTTTTTCATCGTTCTGTTATGTCCTAGAGACAAAAACGTCATATCTTTAAACTCGTATCTTTACAATTCGTTTCTTATGAATGTTTCAATTTTCTGTCCTTTTTAAAACGAATATTTTCTTGGTGATCTATCGTTGTGTAATATTAGTCAAGTAGGAAAATAAAATGAAAAGACAAGTTTATGTCTAAGTATATATACAGTTTTCGACGGATTTTAATGTTTTGTAGAGGTGACTGTATTGATAGATTGATGATATTATGTATTGAAAGTAGTTTGTGTATGAAAGTCAAGTTGAATGATTGATAAAAAAAGCTGTTCTTGTATGAAAATGTAATGTTAGAGCTTATACGTCGGTGTGTTCTCAATGTGCCATTTATATCGAAGTATTTTCAAACAGTTTACACGTAGACCTCCAGATGACCTTTTTGGTTAATAAAATAACTACATATGTATAAAATAACTATATATAAAGACGTAGTCGTTTTATAGCAAAACCGTTTAAAAATTTAATAAGTCAAAAGCGTATTAACTTATATTTATGCCATTTGTATATTTTCAAGTTTGTCTACTTTTAATTGTGTTTTAATATATTTGCCAAAATCGTTGTATTTTTTAACGTTCATGATGAATGTAAAATATCTATGACGTATATATTATTTTCCTGACAAACTTTTACTAATATAAATACTTTATTTTTTAAGGGCATATTCGTGAAAACCGTATTTCCATAGCAAAAAGTTCCCATAAGGGGTCAACTTTATCTGGTTTTACGTTTGAAAAAACCAGATAGGAGTGAATCGACATTCTGTTGATTGTAGCCATATGTCAGTACAACCAACCACGTACAACTTCGTATATTATCATTCATTAGTTTTGTGACGAATTTTCATTTATTTTTATATGATGTGATGTGCTTTAAAGTACCTATATCAAATGCTTGTTATGTCTCATATTTATAACTATAAAAGATATTGATTTAAATTACAATGCGGTTGGTGGAACTATTTGATACAAACTTTGTATTATTATTTTGTGTGTTGATTAGTAATATGTTGTTCAAAGGTTGTTCGGTCGATTTTCTGCATTCCAGTTGAAATTTTGAGTGATTCTAGAACACTTGAAGTGTTTGAAAATGTTGAAAGTTAATTTTATCGTTCCAAACGATGTAAAAAGGCGATATATACGTAAGTACTATACATATTTTCGAAGTGGAGTTCACTTCGAATATTTAGGATTTCATTATTTTAAAGTTGTTTTGAGAAAAAATAGTTTCATTTCATTTTAGTGTCCCTACATGGTCGATCATTCTATTATTATATTTGGTAGTTTCGCAGCTTTGAGCAAAGCAAACATGCAAGTTCTCTGATAGCACAAATCTACCAAAGTATTTAGTGCTCGTAAGGGTCAGAAATCGCGTGCATGATACTAAAGCGGAATTTTAATTTTATAGTAAATTTACATTGAACTATTTGCGCGAAAAATCTCTGTAGTCATGTTCAAATGATCAGAACAAATAAAGTGTGCTTAACAAATTTGCTTCATACGTAGGCACCTACACAGAAACATGATTTAATTCTTCTTGTTCTTTGACATAGGTACCATTTATATAATTGACGCGACCGTGTAGTTTTTATGTGATTAGTTAGCAGTTAAGTTTTCAAAAAGAGTTGACAAATGTTTTTGCTTGTTTTGTAGACTAATATCGTGAAATCTTGCTAGCAAGGTGTACAACAGTGTTTCAGACCCAACTTTACCAAACACTGTACGCTGTACTATTTATTGTATTTAAAGTTCTTAGTCACTTGTTAAAATTAAATTTAACTACTCTAATTTAACCTACCTATAACCCATAAATTACATACGTATATACGATGTATTTTCCAAAGTATGACATAGTCATCCAATTTTACAATACACATAGATACTATCTCTACACATGAGTGGATACTTTGATTGATATATACTCTATATATTATTGTGATCTATAAGTAGCTGTTATGGTAATATTTTATTATCATAACATTTACTTATAGGTTGCAGTTTCTTATTTTGGCACCAAATTGTTCACATGAAATTGTTTTATTTAGAGACGTTTGGTCAATTTGGGTCTTTACTTTTAAATGATTCTCTTTTAGAATCGTTTTTATCTTTTGTCACCATTAATCAAGAACAAAGCAGGCTCAAAGTATGGCCAAGTTATTTTAGTTAATGTTAAGTAAATGTTAGGCCTAACGTTTCGATGGATATTCGTCTTCATAAGAGATTTTAATATTTATAAACGTTTTATTAAGGGTTAAATAATAATGATGTATCCGTGTTTATGTAGCGATAGTTTATAGATTCTAGTCCGCAGTCGTCGAGTATTGAGACAGTTTTGAATGAATCTTGAAATAAGTCAAAGCACAAATGTACCAAAATTATGACCAAAGAATAAAACCAGTAGTACCGTAAGTACAAACATGTATGAGCTCATGAATAAAATCTCTTTGTATTCAAATTTCTATATAAATAATAAATGGACATAGTTGGATGTTGATTATTTTAATAAAGACTTATTGTGTCTGTTTGTTTGTTATTTATTTTGCTCCTTAATATTTAAATGATACTTAAAAGATTACTCGATCAATAGGGATTTGGATATAAAACAAAGTTAATAAATCAAGTCATTTATTCAAACAAAGTTGTATTCTGCATTAATTTATAATTGAACTTCGTAAAACATATTCGTAAGTAAGTATTTGTTCAATGAGCTTCACAGCCACGGTACACACAATCAAGTACTGAAACTTAAAAAAATATTCAAAAATCACTAGGTTTCGATATTAAAAGGTACCAAACCCAGTAAGAGTACGTACAATCCTAACACATAGGTACAAAATGAAATAGTTGCTCATAAAAGTTGTAATGATAATATTTTGTATAAAAGCTTAAGTAATTAGGTATTGGTTGGTCAAAAATTCATCGCTATTTTAAAATAAGATTCGCTATGCCATAACAAAACAACCTACTTACACTTTAACAAACTCTTGGTATCAAAATACCTACGAGACTACGGCTCTTAATAGAAAAGAGACGACCATTTTTGTTCAAACACTAAAAGTTCTAGTTAACACAGAAGAAAGTTAACTTTTCCGAGGTTCACATGAGAAGATGTATGAGAATAAGCTCGAAATTCGTATTCTCCCAATGCATGCGTTACGCAGCGCAAAAATATCGCACAAACTGACGTTACGTATGTTTCCCGCCTAAACCTTGCTACGGCGTAGCAGAAGTGCTACGAAACGACACTATTAGTGAAATACGATGCAAATCTTGGAAAAGTCGACTTAATTTTGTGTTGACAGTTTAAATATGTCATCACTTTATATTCAAAGCCTCGGTCAGTCTTATTTACAATAAATACAGTATATTTACTCATAATGTTATTTTTTTTAAATAACTGAGTCTGAATTTACCTAAAAACCTGTCTGATTGATTTGCGACGCCTTACAATGGTTAACATTAATTTGACAACTGTCATCCATCAGCATCACACATGATACAAGGAAAAAAACTTAGTCGCAGAAATTAGATTGTATAAAAACATGCGCCATATAACTTTGATGTCGTATTCATATAATCTTATTTCTGCAACTAAACTATACAAAAGAGTGTTTCGATTCAACTCACATAAAAAAAAAAACTAATTTTAAAAATGTAGGTACTTCGTCTAAACAATTATTATGTAAGTTTAATAAACATCACTAAGCGTTTGTATTGGAATGTTTGGTTCAATATAGAAAAATATGAGTGTTCTTAATTGACTAAATAAATTATATGTAAAACAACGTACATAATATAAGAGTTATAAATTACATAACTGCATAGGAATACCTACCGATTTTCATACATTTGTTCAGTTTTTTTGCATATCATACGCGATATAGGTATCACCTTTTAAAACACTCGCGATTGTTGTCACACATTTCAAGTATTGAACAGAGCCGATCGCGATAATATTCATAATTTATCTGTACCCCGACGTTCTAAAACACGAAATGTTATTTTAGGTCAATTTGTAAAGAGTTAATAAACTTTTGCCAAAGTTTGAAAAGCGCCAATCACTACCATAATGGTAGGGTTAAAAACCAAGCGACAGCGACAACGACGCGCGTCGTTGTCGCTGTCAAATGACTGGTTTGTATGGGGTACCAGAAAGACCGAGCGTCGGCGTCGTTGCGGCGCGCCACGAGGCCGTCACATTGACAGCGCGCTGAGAAGCTCAGGGTTTGTATGGGATGCGGTCGGGTTTTTCTACAAGACCGCATCGACAACGACGCCATCAATTTGACGGCGTCGTTGACGCGCGTCGTTGTCGCGACACTTGGAAAATAAGGGTACCATTACCGTCGAGTCACAGATTCATATTCTATAGCTAACTGTATTTTTTTGAATTTCACAAGATCTTTAAAATATATTTACAATTCGATAAATATTATCTATCCTAAGTGAAGGTGCATTTTACAAATTATACTACTTATCAAACATGAAAAAGTCCCTAACTTAAACTTATGATATACTTACTTACAGGAATGTCAATTAATCTACTTACTTACAACGCTATCTAATAAAAGGCATAGCACAAGCTTCACCACCACTTTAGCAATATACATAGTTTTTTGTAGGTAATCCTTTTCTAAGATATACGGGGTGTTAGGGACGGTCTAACGAAAACTTTGCAGGTGTGCTCAGACCATGAAACTGAACAACTTTTACTATGGAGCCAATGGTGGGAAACGAAAAAATTCCGACCTCCCATACAAAGTCCTTCAGCTGATCGTAAATTTTGTATGGGAGGTCGGAAAATTAATTTCGTTTCCCACCATTGGCTCCATAGTAAAAGTTGTTCAGATTGATGGTCTGATCATGCCTGCAAAGTTTTCGTTACACCGTCCCTAACACCCTGTATGTCTTTAAAATAGATTAGCCGCAACACATTATTTTTAGCGTAGTTCGACTAAGTTACTTAGCTCTCTTCGGTAGTAAACGAGCATAATTTCAATCAATTCAATTCACAATGTACAACAATCCTAAATCTAAATCATACCTATTTACACTGCACCCTTCAGTTGCGTCCAGCCCGATTCAGATCTATTTTTCAAAACCAGTAACTTATACTATAAAATCTCATCGCTGTACGCCTCCCGATCGCTGCATATGGCCTGCCGATCGCTGTAGTACCGTCTGCACCGCCGGCGCCGGCGCGCGTACCGCTACACCATCCCGTTGGCGAAGTGGTTGTTATTGTTGTGGTAGTGCTTGGAGGAGTTGGAGCCGTGGGAGCCCTTGGAGCCGTTGGAGGCGAAGGCGGAGTCCCGGCGCAGGTGGCGCTCGCTGACGACGGAGGAGCGCGCGCGTGCCAGGGTAGCGGCTGATATCTCCATGGATTCGCCGTAGGGAAGGCGGGAGCCGCGCCGCAGGCTACCATTGCGGCAGCGTGTCGTCTGCAAGTGAACAATAAAATGGAATTATTTTTGGAAGAAGTGCTGAATGGAAAACTTGTAAAGAGACTTGATCGAGGCGCGTTGAGTGAGTTGTATCGAGTTTTGAGGTTATTTTCCTAAACCCGTTGTTTTCCTTATTATTTATTGTTATTTTGTAGTGTGGTGGTAGTTACTCTCCTCTGGTGAGTTAATTAATAACATCTTTTGTTATGGATGGTGTGGAGAAGGCGAAACCGCCGGATCCCGGCGGGACAGTAAATAATAAAAACATGCTTGACTATGATGATGATGACGGTAGTATGCAAATTGATGTAGTCCCTAACGACAGAAAACGCCGTAATTCACTGGAAGAAGAGCGTCAGACAAAGAAAAGGATCGACACATCTGTAAACGCTTCTGCGTCAATCGCGCATATTTACAAACATCCCATGACTGAATTGTCTCGCAATTACAGCTCCGATGACAAAGGTCCTTTTATTGTACACGTCGCTCGCGAGGACGCAACAAATGCAGGTCTTTCCCTTCGCCCCATTAAAGTTGGGCTCATTCTTGTCAAAAACAAGGTCCAAAATGTTGTCAGAGACGGCGTTAAGAGTCTAGGCAGGAACAGAGTGTCCATTGAATTTAAATCGGCCAGTGACGCCAACAAATTCCTTTCGAGCTCATTTCTCACTGGACATAAACTGGTTGCCACTATTCCATCTTACAATGTGCACAGAATGGGTCTTGTTCGTGGTGTCCCAATCGACTGGTCAATGGAGGAATTTGTTGACGCAACTGACCGAAAAGAAGGTCCCGGAAAAATCCTGAAAGCGCGACGACTTCAAAGAAAAGTCCGCAATGAAGATGGTTCCCCTTCTTGGGTTCCTACACAGTCCGTCGTTTTGACTTTTGAGGGTCAACGCCTTCCCGAAAAAATATTTGCGTTTTACACGTCCCTGACGGTTCAAGTCTATCAGCTCCCCACTATTCAGTGCCACAAATGCTTGAGGTACGGCCACGTCGAACACCAATGCCGTTCAGACGCTCGTTGCTACAGGTGCGCTAAGAAACACCCTGGCAAAGACTGCAAGGTGGCCCCTCAGTGTGCCACTTGCCTTTACTGTCTAGGCCGCCATTACGCCATTGACAAGTGTTGCCCAGAATACTCCCGCCAAAAGGCCATCAAACTAGTGATGTCTGAGGACAGTGTTTCATATAACGAGGCTGCTGCCCGCTTTCCAGTATCTCGCAGGTCATACGCTGACACAGCCAAGCAACTGGTATCCCCAAAGTCTCAGCTATTTTCAGAGCAGGAGCAAGACTCCGAGCCTTCAGCTCCCCCATTCTCTCCTCTGACACAGTACAGCACTCCCACAAAATCTTACCGCAAAACCATTTTTAGTACCCCTCGTGCTCGTACCCCATTTGTTGAAGGTTACGATCGCCGTGCCCTCAACGAAATTATCGCACAACCTCAATCTGAGGTCCCAAATGGTTCAGCCCTTCAGGACTCCCAGAGAACTGTAAGGCCCACTCCCAATGAAGATTTGTTCGAACTTCTCTTCAAACTTTTGACAAACATCATCTCCAAATGGAGTGATGTATTACCGAACAACGTTGCCCCGACCTTATCAAACTCGCTGAACAGTTATCTAGCATCAATGGCCCCACCCGCCCTGACACAGTTCCTCCAATGGAACACTAGAAGCATCAGTCCAAAGAAACCAGATTTAATTAATCTGATTAATAATCATTCTGTGTCCGTTGCGGCTATCTCGGAGACCTGGCTTAGACCGGGGTCCCGTTTTAGGGTTCCTGGCTTCTCATGCCTCCGAGATGACCGTGGAGATGGACATGCAGGATGCGCTTTATTGATCAGAAGATGTTTTTCCTTCTCTGAAATTCCCTTACACCCTACTCTTCAGAAATCAATGCGGTTGCAGCTAAAGTTATGAACATAAATTTTATTTCCATTTACATCCCGCAACCGCACATCAATCTTATTCCGGATCTATCTACAATTTTATTTTCAGTTCCTCCTCCTTTAATTATTTTGGGTGATTTTAACTGTCACAATACTTCCTGGGGGTCTTACCATTCTGACCCTTTTTCCTCCTTCTTAATTGATTTATTTAATGACATTAACGTTTGTGTCATAAATGACGGCGCCCCTACTCGCCGTGTGTATCCTGGGCAAAACCCACAATCAGTTGTGGATTTAACTGCATGTTCGCCCGAACTTTCCTCTCTTCTCTCTTGGAGGTTTTAAATCAATCATTTGGAAGTGATCACTTCCTATAATTATTTCGAAACCTTTATCTGTCCTCCCATTTCGTAGACCCGATCCCCTCTTAAAATATAAAATTCAGGATGCTGACTGGCCAAAATTTTCTGAATATGTAGAGTCCAAGCTTAAAAACATTGACCCTGATCTTTTCAACAATCCTCTTCTGGCATACCCTTCTTTTGTTTCTACTTTATTTGAAGCTGCTGATTTATTCATTCCTAAAAAATCCCCAAACTCTCTTATTTCTTCCCCTCCATGGTGGGATGCAGATTGCTCTACTATGGTCAGAGAGAGGGACAATGCCGAGTTATTATACAACCAGACATGTAATACTGTTGACTTCATTACATTCCAAAAGGTCTCGGCTCGTACCAAACGATTTCTTTCTAAAAGAAAAAAGAAAGGTTGGAGAGGTTTTTGTGAGAGCCTATCTCCGAGGACTCCTCCGTCACTCGTGTGGAAAAGTATAAAACGATTTCGAGGTTCTCTTAGATCCGACCAATCTTCCTATGACTGCTCTCCTTGGTTGGAAGACTTTGCTGATAGACTTGCACCTCAGTATGCTCCGGAGGAATCTTGCATGAATCTGACTCCTCCTTTCACCTCTTTAGATAGATTCGACCAACCTTTTTCTATAACAGAGTTTAAAAATGTGCTTGCTGGTTTACGGAATACTTCTCCAGGGGAGGATGGTATTCCTTATTGTTTTATTTCGAAACTAAGTACCTTTAGTCAAGAAATTCTTTTAAAAATTTTAAATAACTTTTTCATTGCAGGCATAATTCCGGATTCCTGGAAAACCCAAATTATAATCCCAATTTTGAAACCAAATAAAAACCCTAATGATGCTAGTTCATACCGGCCTATTGCTCTTTCGGCTACAATAGGGAAGCTTTTAGAACACCTTGTTAAAAATAGATTAGAGTGGCTAATGGAAAATAAAAAGATCCTCGCTGATAGTCAGTTTGGCTTCCGAAAAGGTAAGAGCACTATGGACAACTTAAGTATACTAACGTCAGATATCCGTCTTAGTCAATCCAAAAAAGAACATCTTGCGGCATGTTTTCTAGATATCTCTGCGGCCTATGATAGTGTCCTCCTTCCGGTGCTCAGAGCTAAAATGCTTCAGCTGAGCATTCCTGCAAGGATTGTACATTTTGTTTGCAGTATGTTTATGGGTAGAATTATCAAAATTCGATCTGGTTGCTCTTACCTTCAGCCAAGGACTTTATGGCAGGGTATTCCTCAAGGCTCCGTTCTTAGCCCACTTCTTTACAGTATATACACATTTGACCTCCATCAATCCGTTTCCCCATTTTGCGAAGTCCTACAGTATGCAGATGACATCGTCCTTTACCACTCTTCGAATTCTATTGATACGACTTCATCCAACCTAAACGAAGCTTTATCTTATTTAAAAGTTTGGCTTGATGAACATGGACTTTCCCTCTCTCCATCTAAAAGTAATGTCGTTGTGTTCACTAGAAGGAGAAATAGCCCACCCATTAATATTATATATGATAATGAACCTATCCCCTCTAGTAATTCTGTTAAATTTCTTGGCGTTATTCTTGACGATAAGCTTTCTGGTAAACAACACCTAAATTATGTTATCGGCAAATGTGAAAAGGGTATTAATGTTCTCAGAGCTCTATCTGGGGTTTGGTGGGGCTCTCATCCCTACTGTCAAAAACTTATATATAATGCTCTGATCCGTAGTCAGATTGATTATGGATCATTTATTTTGGAACCATGCAGTAAAGTCGCGTTAAAAGAAATTGATATGATCCAAGCAAAGTGTCTGAGACTCATTATTGGCGCCATGAAATCTTCCCCAAAAAATGCCATGCAAGTGGAATGTTTAGACCCGCCTCTTTTCCTCCGCAGACAATACCTATCTGATAGATATATTTTTAAAGCTTGTGCTTTGTCTAGCCACCCTCTTCTCCCTCGCCTAGAGTCATTATCCCACGAGATCAATACCAACCGTTTTGGACACACAAAGAGCCTCCGAGAATTGTTAAAAGTTTTTTAAAATTAAAAGATCTTCCAAATTCCCAATATCAGTCTGCTATTAACCCTCTTTACGATACTAATTACGATATATTAATTCATAGCCCCCGTGTTATTTTGAACTTCGGAATAGAGAAGGATGAACCGTTTGCTAATCGCCATTTCACCCGGCTTCTGGAAGACTGGCAAGATTGGGTACCTGTCTTTACTGACGCATCTAAATTATCAGATGATGGTCATGTTGGCTCGGCGGTTTGGATCCCGAAATTCAACGTTGTCTTAAGCTTCAAAAGCCCCCCACTCTTTTCCATTTTTTCAGGCGAGGCGGTTGCTTTAGTAGAGGCTATTTCTTTCATTTATACCCATGAGATTCCTAAAACTTTGATACTATCAGATTCAAAAAGCTGCCTTGAGGCTATTATCAGTAACCAGTTTAAATCCAAAAATAGCCCATTGATCTTGAAAATTAAACAGTTATTATTTAGATGTGAACAAAAGAAGCTGGAGGTTGTTCTGGCTTGGATTCCAGGTCATTCTGGAATTGAAGGTAACGAGTGGGCTGATTCGTGGGCGAAGGATGCAGTTCAGTCGGGTTCTCCTGACTACTGTCATTACTTTTCTCATGATTTACTTCCGCTTGCCCGATCCGATATGAGGGACTCCTGGCAAACCCAATGGGATACCTCCAGACTATCCAAAGGCCGATATTACGGTAATGTCCAACCATGCATACCACGCAAACCATGGTTTTTCAAATTTAGGTCAGGTAATAAACAAGCTACTTCTACAATTTGCCGATTGCGTTTGGGACACGCATGTACACTTGTGTTTCTTAACAAGATCAGGGTGCGAGATCACTCTTTATGTGAGTGTGGTCTTGAGGATGGTACTCCAGATCACATATTCTTCAATTGTTCCAAATATCCCTTCTCTTTGTATGACGTTCTTCCTCGAGATGTTCCGCGGCCTATTAACTTCCAGTCCTTGCTTTGTTACTCGGACTCTCCCATAATAAATATCTTGGTCAAATATATTTCATATAATGATATTAAGTTATAATTTAGTTTATTAATTATATATAATTATTTTATTACACATCTTAGATATTTCTTTTTCATCTTCTCCTTTTATATTGACTGCATGTTTTAACTTCTACCCTCCTTTCCTCGTAACAAAATTACTTTTACATTTTGCTGTCTGTGTTGTCTGTGTTGTCCCTACACACATTGTTGTTTTGTTTTAGGTGTCCTGATCGTTCCAGTCCCAACAACAAAATTTTCTACCGAACAATCTCCTCACGTGTTAAAGTCAAGTTACGGTCATTGGCAAAATACGTCTCAAATAAAGAGATGTGAAGCCAGATAAAAAAAAAAAAAAAAAAAAAAAACTTGTAAAAATAAATTGCTTATATCGGGTGAAATTTAACTAGTGACTGATAGCGAAACCCCAGAACCGGCTGGTGATAAGGAACAACTTTCCCTAAGGAACATAGGTCGAAATACGAAAAAAAAAATTTGACCTCTCATAGTAACTCAAATCAGCGGCAATTTTGTATGGGAGGTCCAAAATTTTTTTTCATTTTTCGACCTATGTTCCTTGGGGAAAATTGTTCCTTGTCACCAGCCGGTTCTGAGTTTTCGCTATCGGTCACTAGTAAAATTTCACCCTATATACGAGGACACATGAAATGAAATCAACTAGTGAATTTTGACTGCAAAATTTTACGCGATCACCATTAATTTGACAACATTTTACTCGTAAGTCTGGATAAAAGAGCTAGGCAGATATTAGAGGAAAGAAAGAAAATTCTGTTTTGCTCGTTTTTGGTACCTACTAAAACGACGACAACTAACGACGCCAAAAAACACGAAATGTCCGTTTGTGCGTTATTTTTGCGCTGCGTTAGCACAATAGGAATTTCGACCTTATTGTCATACAAATACGCTTTATGTATAACGGTTTGATCCGTCGGCGCAGCGTTAGCAGATGCTTCTGTCAAACCGTTTGCCATAAATCGTATTTATAAATTCATGGAATAAATATCACACAAACGCGCGTTACAACGGCGCTTCTATGCCACGACCAGCTATGCGAAGATGCCGTAGACGATGGGGTTGGCGCAGGAGTTGGTGCAGGAGAACAGCCATATCGTCTTCTGGATGGCCGGGTCCATGTTCTTGTGAAACGCCCACCGTCTAAGTAATCACATCATAGACAGAAACCGGGACCTATGGCTTAACGTGCCCTTCGAAGCACGGACGATAATGATAGTCATATAGAAGATACGTACATCGCTGTGATGCCACGACCAGCGATTCCTGTTGAAGATGCCGTAGACGATGGGGTTGGCGCAGGAGTTGGTGCTGGAGAATAGCCACATCGCCTTCTGGATGGCCGGGTCCATGTTCTTCAGCGAGCCCTCTAAAAGAACGCCTAAAGAAGGTTTCCCTTCAATGGCAATCATATAGAAGGTACGTACGGCGCTGCGATGCCACGACCAGCGATTCCTGTTGAAGATGCCGTAGACGATGGGGTTGGCGCAGGAGTTGGTGCAGGAGAATACACATCGCCTTCTGGGTGGCCGGGTCCATGTTCTTCAGGGAGCTCTCTAGAGGAACGCCTAAAGAAGGTTTTACTTCAATGATAATCATATAGAAGGTACGTACGGCGCTGCGATGCCACGACCAGCGATTCCTGTTGAAGATGCCGTAGACGATGGGGTTGGCGCAGGAGTTGGTGCAGGAGAACAGCCACAGCGCCTTTTGGATGGCCGGGTCCATGTTCTTCAGCAAACCCTCTTAAAGAACCCCTAGAGAAGGTTTTACTTCAATGATAATCATATAGGTAGAAGGTACGTACGGCGCTGCGATGCCACGACCAGCGATTCCTGTTGAAGATGCCGTAGACGATGGGGTTGGCGCAGGAGTTGGTGCAGGAGAACAGCCACAGCGCCTTTTGGATGGCCGGGTCCATGTTCTTCAGCAAACCCTCTTAAAGAACCCCTAGAGAAGGTTTTACTTCAATGATAATCATATAGGTAGAAGGTACGTACGGCGCTGCGATGCCACGACCAGCGATTCCTGTTGAAGATGCCGTAGACGATGGGGTTGGCGCAGGAGTTGGTGCAGGAGAAGAGCCACATCGCCTTCTGGATGGCCGGGTCCATGTTCTTGTGAAACGCCCACCGTCTAAGTAATCACATCATAGACAGAAACCGGGACCTATGGCTTAACGTGCCCTTCGAAGCACGGACGATAATGATAATCATATAGAAGGTACGTACGGCGCTGCGATGCCACGACCAGCGATTCCTGTTGAAGATGCCGTAGACGATGGGGTTGGCGCAGGAGTTGGTGCAGGAGAATAGCCACAGCGCCTTTTGGATGGCCGGGTCCATGTTCTTGTGAAACGACCACTGTCTAAGCTATCAGACCATAGACAGCAACCGGGACCTACGACTTAACGTGCCCTTCGAAGCACGGACGATAATGATAATCATATAGAAGTTACGTACGGCGCTGCGATGCCACGACCAGCGATTCCTGTTGATGATGCCGGAGACGATGGGGTTGGCGCAGGAGAACAGCCACAGCGCCTTTTTGAAAGCCGGGTCTATATTCTTCAGCGAGCCCTCTAAAAAAATGCCTAAAGAAGGTTTTACTTCAATGACAATCATATAGAAGGTACGTACGGCGCTGCGATGCCACGACCAGCGATTCCTGTTGAAGATGCCGTAGACGATGGGGTTGGCGCAGGAGTTGGTGCAGGAGAACAGCCACAGCGCCTTTTGGATGGCCGGGTCCATGTTCTTCAGCAAACCCTCTTAAAGAACCCCTAGAGAAGGTTTTACTTCAATGATAATCATATAGGTAGAAGGTACGTACGGCGCTGCGATGCCACGACCAGCGATTCCTGTTGAAGATGCCGTAGACGATGGGGTTGGCGCAGGAGTTGGTGCACGAGAACAGCCACATTGCCTTCTGGATGGCCGGGTCCATGTTCTTCAGCGAGTCCTTGTCTATCCAGAACCTGGCAACACATAACGTTTACGTATGTACGTATTTTTGGAAAACTTGCAAAATGGGCAGTGTGGCAGCTTAGAATAGCATCATGTCACATGTTTCCCATGGGTCCAATTCGAAACTAAAGTTAATTTGTAGTTTACTATTCTGTATTCCTGTCCCTGAAAGCCCTGAAGCTGTATGGCTAAAAATTCTGCCTCCCGTAATCCACACAGGCTGTATCGTAAAAGGCGAAGTAGTGTTTTTGACCTCGGCTTAATATCTCGGCTTAATGTCTTCAAACAAATGGAGGCGTTGATATCATCTACAATAGCATTTCCAAAGAGGGCTGACGCCATTCAGGCGGCCGGTCATAAAACATTGCTAAATCCTTTTGCTACATGATTTTGTGCTCTAACAAAACATGTTGCGCCGACCCCAACCAGTTAAGGGTAAGGGCAGGAAGTTAATGATATTCTATGTTCCTATCCCATTCATGCCTTTAAATCTATTTAAGGTTTAAAAACTATTTAAGTAAGTAGTTTATGAAAATAACCTATCAGGTCATTACCACGAGCCGAAAAGGTTCATCCATAAAAGTCACGATTCGACCGAAACTGATACTGTTTAAACAATTTTCCAATGTTGGGACCAAAGGTTGGGACACTGAAAGTTACATCAAAGGAGGTCGCTCCCGTTGTTACTTGAAAATACGTTTCGTTACAGACGGGCAACTATTACTAACAAATGCATTATTACCTTTTTCACACCTCCAGCTTGAAAGCAAAATATTTCCCGCGTAAAATCGTAAATTAGTGAGGAAAAGTATGTTTTCTTCTAAAACTAATTTGAATTTTGAACATGTTTTTTGAAATAAATTATAATATCGGGGCGTTTATAAATTATTTAGGCACTAGCGGCCTGCCCAGCGGTTTCACCCGCTGCTACTTACTTGTTTTTCCGTAGAGATTGAACTTTTGCCCTTAGACAAAAGTCGATTACTCCGTTTCAGCGGAATGGTCTCATCCTGACCATGTGCCTGCAAAAGCGGCCCGTCTTGCTGCACAACTTTTAGTTTGAAGCCATTACCGTATCTCTTATAGTTAGATAGGATGCTGGTGGTCTGCATCAGGTACTCCAGATCTTCGATGACCGTGTGCCAGCAAAAGCATCCCATCATGCTTAACAACTTTTACTTTGAAGCCATTACCATATCTCTGATAGTTTAGATGGGATGCTGGTGGTCTGTTTCAGGTACTTCAGATCCTCAATGACCATGTGCCAGCAGAAGCGTCCCGTCAAGCTGAACAAATTTTACTTTGAAGCCATTACGGTATCTTTTTTAGTTTAGCTGTGCTCCTGGTGCTTTCCATCAGGTACTCCAGATCCTCAAGGGCTGACAAAAAGTAGTCCATGCCCGTCTTTAATATGCCAGCAATATCAGTGCCCAATTTGTAAAGTGGTTTGGCTAATTTGGTTAATATCCGCTATATTTCCCGCTTTTCCTGTTGCTAACCGTTTCCCCGTGGGAATAAGGAATTTTTCCGTGGTAAAAAGTAGCCTATGTTACTCAGGAATGTTGTACCTCTCTAATGGTGAATATTAGTGAAAATTTTGAAAATTGTTCCGGTAGTTTTGGAGTTTATCGATTACATAAAAAAAAAACAAACAAAATCTTTCCTCTTTATTATATTATTGTAGAAGTAGATTATTTAGAGTGCCCACCCAAAGAGTGAAAATCGGAATCCTATTACTGGAACTACGCTGTCTGTCTGTCAGTCTGTCACCAACCAGGCTGTGTACCTCATAACAAAAGCCGTAATAGTTAGAGACTTTAAATATTCACAGATGCTGTACCAAAAAATCAAAAATAAGGAAGGCTTCCATCGTGTTTTTTTGCTCGGTTATATCTACAATTTTTAGGAGCCTGTATCTCGTGAACGGCAATAGACAGTTGTTCACAGAACATTACCGCTATGACTACACTGAGCTCAGGATATAAAACTAATGTTAAATATACGTGTGCTTCGAGACTTTGGGATTCAAAATTAGCACTCATAGGAAAAATTTACTTTGCTCTCTTGTTGTACAATATCGATGCAGTGAAAGTTAAAGATGTGTTTCATCCGTTCTAGTGCTTCTTATCTTACAAATCTCAAAAGTTCTATGACCCATACCTCCTCAGGGCAACACACACATTACGTTGCCCTTATTCGGAAGTACAGGTTTAAAAATTACGTAGAAAAGACGAAGCAACGTACTTGCTGTTTCAAACAATATATTTAGTTTAAGGATAAATGGAGAGAACACAACGATACCGCGTTTTAAAAAACATGTGGCGCCATCTGCAAATGCTAGCATGAACTGTCCATACCAGGAATTCTTCCAACTGGGCCTCGAAACCAACTCGAATTTTGTAAACCAGATACATGCACCAGTTTCTAATGCGATGCAAGCAAGAGAGAAGAGAGATCAAATTGAGTTGTTTATAGCTACACATAGGTAACCTATTAAGTTCTATTCCGCCGTCATGAGTATAGATGTAAGCCCGGTTTAAAACCAATTCAACCAAATCGTTTTAAACGAAAAAAACCGTTTTAAATCATAAACAACCGTTTTTTTCGGTTTAAAACGGCGGATGGTTGATAACAATGTTTTATTGATTTTAATACATTTTCGTAATATTACAAAGGTAAGGATCACTGAAATGGATTAATGATGTGATTTTGCGGGTTTATTACCTAGTTTGTCGCTCCGAGGCCCGAGCGTAGGTAACCTATGATGAGCAAGTCAGTGTAAAATCGTTGGAAACACCGAATTTTGTATATACAGGGTTATATTAATAATTTGGATGTTCCATACAAAAATTCATACCTAAGTACCTACTCGGCAAAAATTTTTTTGCATTTCGGCACGATTTTTCTACAACGGCCCTGAAATATTAGTCAGACGTGGCGATAGCGGCTGTATTGTAGGTACCTACGGCTGTTTACGCTCTGCCTACCCCGCAAGGGATAAAGGCGTGATTTGTGTATGTATGTATGTGTATGTAAAACACAGAACTTTTTTTTTTGTAGGCGAGTTTTAAACGGTTGAAAACGGTTGATTTCAGGTTTTAAACCGCGAAATTTGGTTTTAAACGTTTTAAACCGGTTGATTTACATCTGTAGTCATGAGCATTTTAATAACCTTCTAAGTTCTATTCCGCTACCATGAGCATTTTGATAACTTTATCGTTTAGTGTTAAATTAATCACACTTATTGTTTACAAGGGTAACGTATTTCTTTCCATATCTAGATACCTGTCTATGATATAGTGAAATGGCATAGTAACCCCGTCAATATCGACATAAAAATAAATAAACATTGCAAACGCGCATGTAACTACGATTTTTTTATATGTTGTAAGGTCCCTTGAGAGTAGTTAATACCCAAGTTTGCAACACTGAAAACCTTGTGCTGCCTCCACGGTGCTCAATAAACTGCGAAATTTTGGCCCATATTTCAGTTATTTATAAAAATCTACCATAACGAAGATTTTTTCAAGTACGTTTCATAGAACTTTATTAAAGATAACTAAATTTGCTACAATTTCAGCGAAACCTGAGCACACTATGTGTTTTGGTTGCAAAGATACAGCAAGTCAAAGATGGGCGTGCTAAGAAAGCTGTGAAATTACAGAATTTCCGATGTAACAGCTCTTGTTACATTTTTTTTTTCAAAAAATCATATTATGTTGTCCGACTTGCACTTAGCCAGTTTTTAGGGTTCCGTACCCAATAGGGTAAAAAACGGGACCCTATTACTAAGACTTCGCTGTCTGTTCGTCCATCCGTCTGTCACCAGGCTGTATCTCATGAGTCGTGATAGCTACAGAGTTGAAATTTTTGCAGATGATGCATATCAAAATCCGTTCAGTAATTTTTTCCGCGTGTATCTCATGAACCGTGATAGCAAGAGAGTTGAAATTTTCATAGGTGATGTATTTTTGTTGCCGCTATTACAAAAAATACTAAAAACCAGAATACAATAAATAGTAAGGGGGGCTCCCATACAAGAAATGTGTTTTTTTGTTGGTTTTTGTAAATAATGTTTCGGAGGCTGTTCTTTTATATTTTCACAGATGATGTATGTTTATTGCCGCTATAACAACAAATACAAAAAAACTGGCCAAGTGCGAGTCGTACTCGCGCACAAAGGATTCCGTACCATCATTTATAAAAATGACAGAAATATCATATCTGTTGCCCGACTCGCACTTGACTAGTTTTTGGTATTTGTTGTAATAGTGGTAATAGACATACATCATCTATGAAAATTTCAACCATCTAACTATCACGGTTCACGAGAAACAGCCTTCGAAACATTATCCACAAAAACGAGCAAAATAATCACGTTTCTTGTATGGGAGCCCCCCTTAATATTTATTATATTCTGGTTTTTAGTATTTGTTGTTATAGCAGCAATAGACATACATCACCTGTAAAAATTTCAACTCTCTAGCTATCACGGTTCATGAGATACACGCGCAAAAACTTTTGAACAAGTTTTGATTTGTCGTTGACATTGGCAGCACAGGGTTTTTAGTGTTGCAAATTTGGGTGTTAACTACTCTCAAGGGACCTAACAATATATAACAAAATCGTAGTTACATGCGCGTTTGCAATGTTTGATGTCGATATTGACCGGGCTATAGACGGGCCGCTTTTTTTTAAACACGCATTCAACACTCTTAACTTTTTAAAGTTAAGAGCGTGTCAAACACGTCCACAAATAGGGTTTCGTAGTCAACGTTTAAATATCAGGTTTTTTAGCGTTACAAAGTTAATTTTGTTGCTAGTTTGTTTGCAGCTGTATAGAAAAACATTTATTTTTCTGAAATCTTTAGTGGTACAATATCCGTTATAGTTTTCATGGTAACTTTAGTTTGAGAACTGTAATCCATATTTTTTCAGATTTTTAGCGTTTATCCTTAAGAAGTTACAGCTGGAACAAATTTATGGGTCAAAACCGCCCCTTTTAAAAGGAAATATGTCGAGACAGAAACATTTCACTGACTTTGTTTCAAAGAAACCTCCCCTTAGTTTTAAGAGACTTATTCAACGACACCCTACTCAAAATTAAAGGAGAAAATATCTTCACACCAAATTTTATTTTGATGTCGACAGCTCCGAAACTGACGAATTTATGAGGGCGCGGCATACAGAGAGACAGACTTGACGAAGTGAAAGACTACGAAACCCTAAAAAAGCTAGTCAGGCGCTCAACGCTAGTCTAACATTTTTGTGGTTAGGTCCTTATTCTCTTAACATAACGACATGACCCGTAGGTACTATACGTAGCTGTTTAAGATAATACCTCAGTGAAAATATGTAGAAGTGTATTCAATTTAAGACAAGCAACGTAAGTAATTACATTTCGGTTCGTAGTTCGTTTACACGTTTACCACCAAACAAAGACACTTACTTTCCAACGCAGACATGACAAAGGTGCTCAGAGTTTATCGCTACAATTAGAAGATGCGAGATTTTCTCAACCGTAAACTGAAACGTAGTAATCATAAATGAAAACCGCAATCTCCTATTTCTATATAATTGAAATGCGACGTCAATTTTGCATAGATTTTTTATTTTACCAAATAAACGTTCTCATTAAAACACTAGTTGTAGTCCTTCTTCTTCGTCCAATAACCCGATGAAAGGGGTTGTTTGGGGTTGGTCCTATATAGTCTTATTCTCAAAATGACCACTGGCTTAAAACACCTAAATAGCCATTGGACTTAATAGCTATCAATCCAGATCGTTCATTGACTAAATAGTAACTAGTCTTATTATAGTAGTAAACGGACTAGGTCGCAAAATGACTACATTGTGTTTTGTTTTTCGTTAGGTACAGTTCTGTTGCAAACAAAAACTGGTATTCTCAAAATTTGTGTCCAATGTTTGTAAGCAAAGGAATAATATGGTCTAAATACGCGAGGATTGTAATTTACTTCTTATCTTTATTTACAAATTCAACATAAAATTTAAATCTTTATATTAATAATCTGCAACATTTCCAAAAATGTATGCCTAACGCGGGAAGTGTTTTAAAAATTTGGTATTCAATTTATCGCAGGTTTTCATCGTTTTGAAAACCTTTATCTTTATAGCCACAACAGTCCACTGCTGGACATGAACTTCTTCTCGGGGGATATTGCCATACGCTTATAAAATGTTACTGACGAAAATTGTAAAACTTTTGTACTTGATTATACTATTCATTTTGCGACTAGGTCGTTTTCCTACTTAGTCGCTTTACGATCTGGTCTATGTAATGACTTGTGCATTTTGAGATATGGCCCTACTGATATTTGGTCGATATGATACATGGACAAACTACGATATAGTCTATATGATATTAAGACTATATAGGACGCATCCGTTGTTTGGTTGTAGTAAAAATAAGTATATAGGGTTACATTTAATTAAGTACAAATCTCTTGAGGGTGTGATCTACTGACAAAACTGAACAACTTTTGTTTGAAACTTCTTCGAAATGTGAAAAAAAAAAAATTGGATCTCCCATACAAAAATGCTGAAAAAGTGTGTCACTTAGTATGAAAGGTCCAAATTATATTTTTATATTTCGAAGAAAAGTTTTTAACAAAAGTTGTTCAGTTTTGTGAGTAGATTACACCCTCAAGAGATTTGTACTTAATTAAATGTAACCGTATATACTTATTAGAAAACTAAAATTGTACACAACCGGGATTTGAACTCGCAATCTACAGCCAAGGGGCACGACACATCGATATGATTAAGGTTTCATACAGTAGGCGTGAGATGTGAGACTTAAGATGACATCTGTCAAAAAGTAATTGTCGGAGACGTGAGACGTGCGACATCGCGACGCTAGAAACTGTTTCCATATAAAATGTATGAAACAGAAGACACAAAGCTACACACGTCAGACGCGCGTCCCATTGATAACGGCTGACGATCGCTTGTCTGACAGATATCATGTTGCGCGTCGCATCGCGCGTCTATTCTGTGGAGCTTGCCTTTATAGACAGCAAATAAAAAATCTAGTCTCCCTTATTTGCTAAGCAAGTTTCTAACTGCGGTTTAATTACTTAGGTACTTGTTACAAACATTTAATTAATGTCGAGCAGCTTGAGCTAAACGAGAATTGGTGGCCTCTTAAGCCCCTTAATTGAGAAGCATTATTTTGTTGACCTCAAGTCACATCAAAGGTCATTGCCGCCGGTCTAAAATTGAGGAAGGAAACGCAAAATGTTCGGATTTGTCCGTCTGAAAAACCGCCAAATTCCTTCAGAGAATATTGGACGAAATTGAGAATCTTTTAGGATGGGAGCTTAGATGGGAGTCATCTTTTATCAAAAGTAGTAGGCTTTGAAACACATCTGCGTATGTTTGGAATATGACAACTTCCGCGGATAATCTTTGATGTCATATTCAATTAATTTGCAATTCTGACCTTGTCAGAGACTGAAGAGATTTTTTTATTTTTACCCTCGTTACTGCAGACAAAACGACCCTACATTATGAGGCCGTACCCTTAGAAGTGGTAATTTCCGACTATAGAGACCTTTCACACTTTGAGCTTTGCCCAATTTTATTCTTTGTTTTTTGGGGACAAATAAATATTATAGCTCGTCTTTTAATATTACACCAACACTTTCCCAAAATATGTTTTATTACAAAGTCGTTGGTTCAATAATTCTTATTATATTTCATTTCAATGTATTTTTTGTATTACCTACCTATAATGTTTTATGCAACAACAGTATGACATAAAAAATTTACGGATGTAGGTAGGTAGGTAGGTAAGTATTTAGTTATAGATAGCATTTTGTCAGAAAACTTAACAGGCAATAAATGTAGTAAGGGGAACAAAAAGTTAAGAACACAAAGGTGGTAGTGTTTATCGTCGAGGGCCCTGGAATGAGGTATTTGACTGAGATTCGGAGTAATTAGCAGAACTTACCATAAGCAATAGAAGTAGTAGGGTGACCAGCAAGTGAAGAACACGAGGACGATGGTCACCGTCATCTTCAGAGTCCTCGCCCGTGCCCGGCCAAGTATGCCCACACCGCTACGACGCACTTTGTCTGAAAAAGGTATAATCCAAATTAATAATGTCTCATTCAGTTAAATAATTTATTGTCATCTGTGTAAAGTGAATCACTACTAGTATAGTACCTCCTTTGATTCAAAAATCATTTTCAGCGTGAGAGTAGATTATGCTTGTTTCACATATTACAACTCATATTGCGATAGATAAGATATAAATAGCTTGCGTCCAAGATATATTAGTTTGCGGATGTCATTAGAATGCCTATCTACAGCTATTCTCGCATCTGGAATCAGTTTTTCGCTTAGTTAGCACTCTATAAAACTAAATCTCATCACAAAGTAAGTATTGGCGGGCGATCTCATGTAGATGTTACGCAAATACCTACTGAAGCAAATTATTATTGCTACGAAATTATGCAGATTTCATTTAATACATTTGCTTTTAACGTCAGAAATAATACGTCGATGAAGAGATAAAGTAGGTACTTATTATGTTTAGTTTTCGTATAAAATGGGCGCGCGGTGCTGGCAACACTGTCCTGTCATTCACGTCCTCTGCCGTCGCTCGCTTGGTTGATGCGAATTGTAATTATAAATGGTGTAATTTAGTGTGCTTTCGGTGTTCTCGTGTGGTTTTCCCTGTTCGGTGGGGAAGAGAACCAAGTGTATTTGGTTCCGGCGCTTTGATTGTCAGTCGGTTCGATAACCACGCGGCCGTCGGAAAAAAATAACCTTACTTTTAGTCACCCGCGCGTCCAGTGTCCTTTGGTTCGCGTATTGTACAGTAAAACGTGTTGCTGTCGCGAGCAGTGGTGTGCGGGAGAAATCTTTGTTACTGTGTGTTAAACATTATTTGATGTCGAACTATGAACAATAGTACTCAAGTGCTTGTGAAACTTGTTGGACGGAGTACCACGCGAGCTGGTGCCCGGGTACAGTAAGTCTAGTACCTAAGTCCCAATCCAAAGTCTTCCTCAAACCTGATACCTATTTTCCTGTCAAAAACTAGACTTACAAGGAAACGACGGCGTCATCGTTCGCTCGGTAAGCAATTGTTGCTGGGCCCTGTTTAAGTAGATTTTGGACACAAGAATTTCTCGGCCGGAAACTTTCCGGAACAAAATTCTCTCATTAAATTTATTTTATTTAGCTATAGTAAAGAGCACTACGAATCGTAGTCAAATGTTGTTCCGAGGCTGATCGACCATTTAGTTTTAGATTTTAAGATAACTTTAATCCCACCAAAAACATTCACTTGTAAAAAGAACCAAGTCTCGCCTCTCAGTTCTTCAACTGTAAAAAGTTGTGAGATCCATGTGATTCCAAGTCGGTTATTGATAAATAGAATGACCCGCCATCGCAGACCATCGTATCTCACAAGCAAATAGTGCGATTGCCAAGTCATTCTATTTATCAATAACCGACTTGGAATCACATGGATCTCAACTTTACAGTTGAAGAACTGAGACTTGGTTCTTTACAAGTGAATGTTTTGAGATCTCATTTCTTTGTAGGTAGTCTTCCTCTTTTTGGAACTACTTCATGAGCCTCAGCTACAGATTTCTTTAAAGCCCATCCGCAAAGTTAACTTTGTAATCCTATACATTTGTATGGAAATAGTTAATTATGCAGTTGCAACCGAATTTTCAGAATGTTATAGTTTTCCTTTATTCATACACTAAATACAAGTTGTATTCAAAGTTTGAAGCTCGGTCTGCTAGAAGTACCTTAGAATTTTGATGATCGGTCAGTCAGTCAGGCAGAAAATTAAAAACTTTGACTTACTATAACTTCTAAACTACTAGTATAAATTTGATGAAATTTGAAATGTATCGTGTCTATGTAGTGCTTGATAAGATATTTTGAAATGAGGTTCTAAACTTATCGACAATTATTCAAAATGGCCTGAACTGGTTCGAGAAAGGATGGTACGGCCGTGCTTTCAGCTCGACTTGGTAGATTGTATTTAATTTGCTTCCACTGCGCTAAGATCAGCTTCGGAATCAAACATTTTTGGTAGCAGAGCGTGGTTGCTTTATTGCAACATAGTTAGCCGTAATTTAGTATTAAGCGTGTTTTTATATTACCCACATATGTTATTATTTTTGGAAAATATTGTGTCGGTTGTTTTTGTGACTGTATTGTTTGCCTAGTGAACGGTACCTTATCGGTAAGGTCTAGGCCAGTCAACTAACATTTGTGTTGTGGTATTTGTTTATTGTTTTTCGTTTTATTAAGTCGAGTGTGTAAAAGTTGGTACCATGGCTCACTCGATCGCCAGGTATAAGGCTGCTATAGGGTCAGGATTAAGGTGGTTTACTACCACAGCGGCAATGATCGGCCGCGAGGACCGGGAGGACGCGCTCTTGAAAAGTGCACAACAGGTAGATGAACGGGTTCGGTTTGTGTCGGATCAACTCACAGAGTGCCTCATTCTCCTTGAGGAGACTCCTAACCCTGAAGATCAGGAGCGGGTCGAGGCCGATGTAAGCCAGTGCTTGGAGCTGGCACAGGGCATTGAGCAGGCAGCTGCGAACATAACTAGGCGACG
Source organism: Phthorimaea operculella (assembly GCA_024500475.1). Lineage (NCBI taxonomy): Eukaryota > Metazoa > Arthropoda > Insecta > Lepidoptera > Gelechiidae > Phthorimaea > Phthorimaea operculella. The sequence continues at coordinate 544,202 of JANFCV010000196.1, forward strand.
TGACGGAAAGGAGAGCCATTCCGTGGTAAAGTGGGACAAGGATTACAGGTGCCTCTTCCGCCTGTTACGGTTCCAGTCTTTGCAGGCGATTACGCCGACTGGCCGGCGTTTGAGGACCTGTATAGCAGTGTGGTCCACACACGGACGGACATAACGCCGGCGTACAAGATGGCTCAGCTGATGTCCAGGCTACATGGAGAGCCTCATGAATTGCTGACGCATTTGGCTGTCTCGGATAGCAATTATGAGGTGGCGTGGAAGATCCTTACCGACCGGTATCGGAACAAGCGCCTGATTGTAGACAGGCTGTTAGACCAGTGGCTGTCAATACCAACCATAACGCGAGGTACGGACCTCCGCGAGAAAATCTTCCACCCAGTCAGTGTCGCGGTCAGCGCACTAGAGCGACAGGGTTTGCCAGTGGCGGGCTACGGTTATATCTTGGTCCACACAGTGCTTCGCCGCCTGCCGAGCGAAATGGTCGCTCGATTCGAGCAGCTCCATGGGGCAAGTCCTCGGACCACCTCCCGACCTACGAGGATCTGAAGTCGTTCCTCGAGGCCGAAAGCAGGCGAGTGGACGTCCAGGCTGGTGAAGCCCCTCGCAAGGAGACCTCTGCCCCTCGCCACCCGGAACGGCCGGGTGCATCGGCGCGAGGAGGCAACAGTGGGCAACCCAGGCGGTACAACACCGCATTGGAATCAGGGTGTGCCTACTGCAGGGAGACAGGCCACGGGGTGGCAGCGTGTCAGGAGTTTGCTGCGCAGCGGGTTCAGAGGAGACGGGGTGTGGCACAGCAGAGGCGTTGGTGTTTTCGGTGCCTGGGGCCGCATCAGGTGCGAGTGCCCTTCAAGCACCAACTGTAGGTACTGCCAGGGTGCACACCATCCGCTGCTTTGCATGAATCGCTCCGGAGGCGCCGGGGCAGCGCTGGATCGGATCAGCGAAGGAGCCTGCCCACCAAGGAGGAGCAACGCTCCCCACCCCCTCAGGAGGAGCCCACCTCCGCATCGGTCACAGGGACAGGCAGGGGACGTCAACAGACGGAGCCCACTTACCCAAGGACGTGGGGACGATCCCCACCACGGCAGCAGGTGCCGGATTGGGAGGGCGGCACAGGAACGTGGCCAGGACACCCATCCCAGGTACGGGATCCAACGGGCGGGTGTCAGGGAGCACTAGGCAGCCACCAGGGTACATGCAGTATTCTGCGGGCTTGAGCCACCTGGTGGGGTCTCAAGACCCACGCATGCCCCGCCTATGCCTGAGTACCCGCGGCTACAGGCGCAACCTCGGTACGGACGCTTGCCGTCGGGGTACTATAGAACTCCAGCCATGGCCTTTATGGGCAGACCTCCCTACCAGCAGGAGTGGGACCCATACACAGGTTTGGGTAGTGAGGATACCCCGCGGGACGCGGCCTCACCGCGTTTAGATGCCCGCTAGGTAATCGCCGCCTACTCATCAGCTTCGGCTCCCCGTCCAATCACGGTACTTTTGCCAACGGCTAAGATTTGGGTATGGGGATACGGTGGCCGGACCATTCAAGTAAGAGCCCTACTGGATACAGGGGCTCAGGGATGTATTGTATCGAGTAAGCTGGTGAGTAGGCTAGGCCTAAATGTACGGCCAAGTGAGGATGAAGCTGTAGGCATCGGGGGCCTAAATGTGCCTGACATTCGGGGTCAGACGAACTTTGAGTTCGCATTAGGTAGCACATGTACAGGGTCAGCTATCAAGTCTCAGCCGTGGTGCTGGATGAAGTGGTTGGGAAACTCCCTCAGGTTAGGTTACCACCAACGGTAAGAGGGTTAACCACAGGGTTGGAGTTAGCTGATCCTGATTTTGATACTCCTGGTACGGTGGACGTACTTCTCGGGTCAGACGTCCTCGGGAGATTATGGTGCGGTAGGAAGAAGGTACTCCAGGAAACTGGTTTGGTGGCCGTAGATACCACAGGGGTATGTTGTTTTCGGCCCAGTTTGGAGACCTCAGGACCTACCAGAAGGGATCCGGTCCTCTATGGTAGTGTGCTGTCAGAGGTGCTGCAGAGGTTTTGGGAGTCTGAAGAGCCGCCCACGGCGGACAGACGGAAGCCAGAGGATGACGAGTGCGAGTTGTTCTATCAATACAACACTGCGAGATGCCCGTCAGGCAGATTCGTGACCAGGCTACCTTTTCTCCCAAACCGCCCCGCTTTAGGTAGTTCGCGACAGCTCGCGGAACGGAGACTACTCGGAATGGAGCGGAAGATGAGGCGAGACCCAGCACTTCGGCAGAAGTATATAGAATTCATGCGGGAATATATTCAATTGGGCCACATGTCGGTGTCCAGCCTGGATTGGAGGTGTGTCGAGCATTATTACATTCCACACCTGGCTGTCTTGAAGTCACCTGAGGCGAAAATACGGGTGGTGTTTGACGGTTCTGCTCCTACCTCGAATGGTGTGTCTGTGAACCAATGTTTGCACGCGGGTCCTAAATTGAACCGGGACATTGTGGACATTCTCACAGACTTTCGGTTACACCAGGTAGCGTTCGTCGCAGACGTCAAAATGATGTTTCGCCAAACCATGATACATCCGGATGACCGTCGGTATCAGCTGATTTTGTGGCGTGAGAGCCCAGATGAGCCGATGGTCACATACGAACTTAACACGGTGACGTATGGACTTAAGCCAAGTCCGTATTTGGCAGTACGTACGCTGCGAGTTGGCCGCACAGGAAAGGGTAAGATATCCTCGAGCCGCAGCAGTACTGGATCGCGACGTCTACGTGGACGATATCTGCACGGGTGCTGATAGCGTGGAGCAGGCGCTAATTCTACGAGACGAGTTGATCGCGATCATGGGTTCAGGAGGTTACGAGTTGCGGAAATGGTTGTCCAGTTGCCCAGAGCTCCTGGCCGGTTTGCCAGGCGAGTTCCATCAGGACCCGCACCTCTTTGAGAACCCGGACAATCCAAACACGTTGGGCATCCTCGGGGTGCAATATAGGCCAACGCATGACGTATTCACGTACAAGATCGAGCCCGACCTTTTGGAGAAAACTTGGACTAAGCGGTCGGTACTGTCGACAATCGCTAGAACGTTCGATCCTAACGGATGGATCGCCCCGGTTACGTTCATGGCGAAGTGCTTTTACAAAGGTTGTGGCTAGCCAACTTAGGATGGGACGACCAACTCTCCGGAGAGTTGTTGAAGGATTGGCTCAAGTTTGTGACCACCTTACCAGGGATTGTGCACATCGCGATACCCCGCAAGTTAGTCCCATCGGTGGGATGTAAGGCTACCCTACATGGGTTTTGTGACGCCTCGGAGCGAGGGTACGCGGCAGCTGTATACCTTCGGACAGCAAGTTCAACGGGAACTGTGCACGTGCGTCTGGTTATGGCCAAAAGTAAGGTGGCACCAGTCAGAACTAGATGGACCATCCCCAAATTGGAATTGGCAGGGCAGCTCTTCTAGCGCGCTTGCTAAATCATGTAACCTGCAATCTGCGTGGTACCATCAACTTGGATGAAACGGTGTACGCGTGGACTGACAGTCGGATAGTTCTGTGCTGGTTGCAGACGTCGGTACATACACTTGAGGTTTTCGTGGCAAATCGGGTGTCACAGATTACGGGGTCGGAAACTCCGTTAGTGTGGAGGCACGTACCGGGAGAATGGAACCCAGCGGACTGCGCTTCGCGCGGGTGCAGGGCACCTGATTTGGTGAGTCACCCACTGTGGTGGGGACCTCAATGGCTAACTGAGTCGCCGCAGGAATGGCCATTCAACGAGTGCAGGGCGCCGCTTGGGCCACCTGATCGAGGTTTGCGAGTGAACGTGGGGCAACTCGTACCGAAGCCTAACCCAGCTTTCTTGCTGGAACGGTATAGCTCCTCGACAAACTTCTTGGGGTGACAGGTTGGATCAAACGGTTCGTGAACAACTGCAGGAAGCCTCAAGCAGAACGGAACTTTACACCTGTCCTCTCGCCTGCGGAACGGAATGCGGCTCTACGCTCATTAGTTAGAGTCGTCCAGGCGGAACATTTTGAAGAGGAGGTCAGGCTGCTCAGGGATGGACGTGGAAAGCTGAAGGGAGGAATTGTGCGCCTCAACCCATTCCTGGATGAGCAAGGTATGCTCAGGGTTGGAGGCAGACTTCGGAACGCTAGCCTGCCCTTTTCGGCTCGGCATCCACTGTTACTTCCAAAAGGGGACCCTTAGTTGAGCTCTTAGTCAGGGATCGTCATGAGAAAAACTCGCACGCGGGCTGTAATGCGCTATTGGCCATCCTACAGCGCGAGTTCTGGATCTTATCGGGACGACGAACGGTACGTAGCGTTGTGTTTAGGTGCTTGCCTTGTTACCGCTTGAAGGCAGCCACAATGCAGCCACAGATGGGAGATCTCCCACCGGACCGGGTGACGGAGGCCTGGACGTTTGCAGGTGTGGGAACGGATTTTGCAGGCCCTTTCATGGTAAAGGCATCACGCCTACGGAACGCAAAGTCTATCAAGGCGTACTTGTGCGTGTTCGTGTGCCTAGCCACCAAGGCCGTCCACTTGGAGCTCGTGGCCGACCTTTCTACGGAGGCCTTTTGGCAGCGCTGGAGAGATTTACGTCGCGACGAGGGCGACCAGCGCTGATCAGGTCGGATTGTGGTACCAACTTTAAGGGTGCTGATCGGTGTATGAAGGAAATTGTAACGTTCTTAAGGGAGAACGAAGAAGCCATCAGCACGGGCCTCTCCCGTCAGGGCATTACTTGGGTGTTCGATCCACCAGCGTGCCCTCACTGGGGTGGTATTTTTGAAGCGGTTGTAAAGTCCGCTAAGACGCATTTGTTGCGCGTTGTAGGGTTAACAATTTTGACTTTCGAGGAGCTGGCGACCGTGTTTTGTAAAATTGAGGCTGTACTCAATTCGCGTCCTTTGTGTCCGCTCAGCTCAGACCCAAATGATTTAGAGGCCCTGACGCCAGGGCATTTCTTAATTGGCCGCCCACTTAACGCCTTGCCGGAATATCCCTATACGGAGGTGAATAGCAATCGTTTGTCGCGTTATCAGTTGTTGCAGCAAATGACTCAAAACTTTTGGAAGCGTTGGTCGCTTGAGTACTTGCACATTCTGCAGCAACGCCTTAAGTGGACGGACAGGACTGAACCCCTGCATTGGGGATCTCGTTCTGGTTAAGGATGTCAACCTACCGCCACTGCGTTGGCGCCGGGGGCGCATTCTCAACCTGTTTCCGGGTAGTGATGGCACTCCTCGAGTTGCAGAAGTTCAGGTGGGGGATTCAGTCCTTAAGCGAGCAGTAGCTACATTATCACGCCTGCCATGCATAGAGCGGACCGATGGGTCGGTCCGGGGCGGGTGAATGTTTAGTTTTCGTATAAAATGGGCGCGCGGTGCTGGCAACACTGTCCTGTCATTCACGTCCTCTGCCGTCGCTCGCTTGGTTGATGCGAATTGTAATTATAAATGGTGTAATTTAGTGTGCTTTCGGTGTTCTCGTGTGGTTTTCCCTGTTCGGTGGGGAAGAGAACCAAGTGTATTTGGTTCCGGCGCTTTGATTGTCAGTCGGTTCGATAACCACGCGGCCGTAGGAAAAAATAACATTACTTTTAGTCACCCGCGCGTCCAGTGTCCTTTGGTTCGCGTATTGTACAGTAAAACGTGTTGCTGTCGCGAGCAGTGGTGTGCGGGAGAAATCTTTGTTACTGTGTGTTAAACATTATTTGATGTCGAACTATGAACAATAGTACTCAAGTGCTTGTGAAACTTGTTGGACGGAGTACCACGCGAGCTGGTGCCCGGGTACAGTAAGTCTAGTACCTAAGTCCCAATCCAAAAGTCTTCCTCAAACCTGATACCTATTTTTCCTGTCAAAAACTAGACTTACAAGGAAACGACGGCGTCATCGTTCGCTCGGTAAGCAATTGTTGCTGGGCCCTGTTTAAGTAGATTTTGGACACAAGAATTTCTCGGCCGGAAACTTTCCGGAACAAAATTCTCTCATTAAATTTATTTTATTTAGCTATAGTAAAGAGCACTACGAATCGTAGTCAAATGTTGTTCCGAGGCTGATCGACCATTTAGTTTTAGATTTTAAGATAACTTTAATTTGCTTCCACTGCGCTAAGATCAGCTTCGGAATCAAACATATTATAACATCAAAGCAGACTAATGTAAAATGAAATAGTGATATGAGATGGAATGCTATTTTATAGCTATTTTACGAAGTATCAAATAACGCGTACATAAGTATGAAGATATAATCTCAACACATTAGCCAAGACATGGGCAAAAGAAAGATGTGTTAATTTTGTTTATTTGTTGGCAGTGGCATAAGTATACGTTGTACTTCGTCAGCAAATTATCCTCTGTCCAGGGGATTTTTCTTTGTCTGGCTGTTTGCCTTTCAACCAGTCTAGATACCTTTTAACAATCCAGCTAGATCAATGGGACCTATCAGAATAGGCGTGTTGTTTTGGAACAATTTGGATAAATTTTTGCTAGTTTAGGCGCAGTAACCAAAAAATCTACTGTTTAAAGAGGACATAGCTACCTTTAGCTACATGATTTTGTGTTCAAACAAAAGATGTTGCGCCGACTCCAAGTATTTAATTGGGATAAGGGCAGGAAGATTATGATGATGTCTTTATTGAATGAAGTCCCACGTGTTGGTTAATATGCCTCTTAGGTGTAGTACCGTAAAAACAAAAACTACAGTTTGTAGGTATGCCTTCTTGAATGTGCTGGTAGTGGTAGATCAATGAATGATGATGAACTAGATCAACCGGCGCTGATGATCTTGATGATTTATATCAAAGTAAGCAAACAAGTGGGTGTCAGCATAGGCGTAGGTAAGTGACAGAAAAACTATTGTCTAAGGGAAACATGTCTCCAAGCTCCAACTTAATGTTTTGGTAGTGGTAAGTACTCACCGGTAGATATAAGTATTGGCTCGCTTGAAGGTCTTCATAAACCCGCGCTGATGATCTTGAAGATCTCCATCAAAGTATGCAAACAAGTGGGTGTCAGTCAGCATAAGCGTAGGTAAGTGACAGCAGAACTACTGTTTAAGGGAAACATGCCTCTTATAACTGTTCTGGTAGTGGTAGGTAGTAGGTACTAACCATTGTCAGTATTGGCTCGCTTGATGATCTCCAGCAGCGCCGCGGAGGAGCAATACAATGTCGACATAAGAGGAGCGATGTACATCAATGTCATATTGATGAGGAAGTACGCGAATAGGTGAGTGTCAGTCGGCAGCGACCCGTACGAGACGCACTGGTAGTACCTGCAGGCAAAGAATAGTATACTATAGCCAGTAGCGGATTTACAGTTATAGCCGCCCTAGGCCCCAGGCCATGATGGGCCGCCCTTTCTCAGCACCCATTTTGTGGACTATATAATATATGCTCCAAACTTCTTCAACAGCCCTACAAATAGGGGGGCACTTTTAATATCGTCTTTTCGCTGTAAAACTGGTAGATACCTTTAGTAGATAAGTAGAATAAGCTACACTGAGCGAGAGCGATGTTGTCACACCGACACAACGTATTGCGAACGAAGCGAGTATAGAAGAAGCAATAGTGAGGAAGAGCGAGAGGTGGAACACCAACGCAAAAAGTGTTGCGGGCGAAGCTAGCCCGACTTTTAATGGTAAAAATTTGTATAGAAGAAGCAATAGTATCTAAGGGACAGCGAGAGGTGGAACACCAACGTAAAACGTGTTGCGAGCGAAGCGAGCCCGACTTTTTACGGTAAAAATTTTGGTATAGTAGAAGCAACTGTGAAGGAGAGCGAGTGGTGGAACACCATTGCAAAATGGGCTGCGAGCGAAGCGAGCCCGACTTTTCACTGTTTGGTAAAGTACGAGTAGAAGCAATAGTAAGGAAGAGCGAGTGGTGGAACCCCAACGCAAAATGTGTTGCAGTGCGAGCGAAGCGAGCCCGACTTTTCACTGTAAAAATTGGTATAGCACGAGTAGAAGCAATAGTGAAAGAGCGAATAGTGTAACACCAACGCAAAATGTGTTGCGGTGCGAGCGAATCGAGCCCGACCTTTCACTGTAAAACAAGCAAATCCGCCACTGACTATAGCTGGTTAGAACAGTACCGGTTTTGCATATTTGCGCCCGTAGGTAGACAACTGCAATTTTGCCGCCCCTTCTTCCCTTTTGGTGCCCTGGGGCAAATAATATTGACCGTTCCATGTTTGTGTGCTTGGGTCGTACTGTACATATATTAGGTACCAATTCATGCAAATTAAAAGCGAAGAAAAGTTTGACCCTCGACTTTCCGTAGCTAAGGGACTTTTAACAAAAGTTCCATGATCCACTTACAAGTTGTTGAGTTTCAATCAATATCGAAACGAAAACCTTTTTAAGATACTACCTCTATGACTTGAATTGAAACCCAATGCATATTGTACGTTTTCACGTCAGTAGATAAAGGCTTAAAAAGTCCCAACGGCTTTTTGAGATTTGGAATGGGTAAAACGCGAGGTATCCAGCCCGGTGCCATTTTAAGCATATCTGAAATTATTTTTGGAAAGAAGTATCTTCAAAATAAATTAAAGTGTGGCACTTGTTAAATTATTAAATTAAATTAAACTAGGTACTTTTAAAAACGTTTGGTTCTATCGATATCTATATTTACTTATTGAATTGGAAGTATTCTTGTCATAGAACTCTGAGCACCGAATCTAAAATTTCAATATTCAACGGTTGATTGTATGAAAATCTGATTCAAAATAGATGCACTCCGGTTTTTGCACTAAATACTTGAGAATTTCGAGTGAAATTGTAGACGCAGATTCAAAGCAATCTGCTCGAGAATAATTTATTATGAAACAGTTTTGTCGAGTCGTTCGTCAACCTCACAACTTATTTGAAAATAGATTTGAAGAAAAGCTACCTTATTAAAAAGCTCTTTATATGAGCTGCAAAAATTGGTATATTAATAGTTTTGAGTATAATCGAAAATGGTGTTTAAAGTACCTAGTCGTCTAGTAGGCGAGTCGTCTACTTGTTTTTTGATATTTTAAGCAATGAAATAGAAATAATTTATAAGTTCGAATCTAGAGGCCACCACCATTATAGCTTTGAGAGAAATACGTATCACAGAAAACTTAATAGGTATAGGTAGATAACTACGTTTGATATTTGATGCACATATACAGGGTAGTAATTTAAATGCGTATCATAGCTTCAGAGTAGGTTTAGTATCGAAAAAGGATGCCGTAAAAAATATGGAAACAAATCCTGGATGAAACATTATTTTAATTTTTTACTTATCCGAAGTTTTATTTAAATACCTTTCTAAAACTCAGCCAACTTCAGCCAAGATTCCTTTAAACTCAAAGACGAAAGTTCTTGTATTGGCACTCTCTATACGAAGATCAAGTGAAAAGATTATTTTTCAAATAAAAACTGAATTTTTAAAAATTTCACTGTACAAATTTTTTTTTTCACTATGTACGATTTTTTTCAACATGTTTTTTCGGCATTCTTTATCGATGTTAAACCCACTGTGAAGCTATGGCACGCATTAAAATTAACACCCTGTATAGCAGGAAATGAAGACGCAGCAGTCCCGTGCCAAGAAATAGAGCTATGTCTGGTCTGGAGTAGTGCAATTATTTATAACTAGCAGATACTTGTCGCGCACGCGCTGGCTGATTGCTATTGTGTACAGAAATAAATGGCAATAAATTATTGATACTGAAATTATGCAGTCCAACAGCAAGTGTAAACTAAAGTCAACCTTGAAAAGTCAACACGTATGTTTAAAGGAAGGTGATCAAAGCAACATTTCACTTAACAGCTGCAAAATATTAAGTATATCAAATGTTTATTACCAAAACCTCTTTGTTGCTAAATATTATGTCAATGTCAAATGTTTATGACTAAAACCTCTTTATTGTCATTGTTCCATCGTAAAGCCAAACGAACCTTTTTGAAATGTTCAAATAACCCTAAAAGTTTTCACACCTGAAGACTGGCTAACATTCAACAAAAACATTGACAGGTTACCATTACATAAAATTAAAAAGTAAATCGTACTTTATTCTTTTGTAATTAAATGGCTTTTACGTCAATGGGTAAATTTTTGCACTTCAGGTCGCCAGTTTACGCTGAATTGAGTACCATAATTATAAACTTCTTGGTCGAATCAAATTTAATATATATCTACAACAAGACCATAGAATAGTAAAATCTAGCTAGCTACCAAGACCACAAATTAGGAAAACGGCGCGCATCACTCACTTTGGGTCGCCGAGCCTGCGAAGCATATTCTACTGCATGCGGCAGATACACATACATACGAGCATAAATATGACTTTCAGAGAACCATAGAGAAATTGATTCGTGCAGAAAACTTGCTTTGGCATAAAAAACCTTATTATTTTCACAGAATCAAGTAGGTACTCAAGTAAAAAACATCCAAGTATTTATTTACATAAACAATACATACAACATCCCATTTCAACTTTAATAAGGTACCTATGTAAATGTTTATAGGCACTTTAGATATGAATGCCTTACAATCACTCTACAAATACATTTTTGCAAATTCAAAAAGGCGGTTACGCAAAAATCAAACGATGTCTCTACAAGCCGTAATTTTTATTCCGTTCAGGAAGTCACGAAAGCGACGGATTAAGGATATAAAAGCCTATCATCAAAGGCTTATTACAGCCTTTTTTATCCATTGTCCTCCTATTTTATCCTTTATATATTTATGTTTTGGTTTGATTGGATTTTATTTGCCGTTGTGTGTTGTTAAATGATAACAATAAAGACATTACGGGCTGAAAGGGACAGGTTTCTGATAGCGCGCGTTCAGACCATGAAACTGAACAACTTCCCATAAAAAATGTTTTCGGGAAACATCGTTATTTTTACTTCAGACAGTAGTCGCCATTGGATTATAAAAAAGGGAGGCAAGACGATTTGACGCAAGTAGAGGTTTTGAATTATGTATGTTGTATCTATTTAATGTATGTACACTCGATTTATCGCGAACTCCACAGGCGAGACGTAAAACATAAGACGTAAGACGTGTGACATCGCGATTCACGAAACCGTTTCCATATAAAATGGGTGAAACGGATCGCTACACACGTGAGACGCTCGTCGCATCGATGACTTTCACTTGTCTGACAGATGTTATCTTACGTCTCGGGTCGCACGTCTTATGTTTGAAGAACCTAACAGACGTTTAGGTACAGAGAGCTACATAATTTTCTATGGGCTTGTTAATATCTTTGGCAATGTTTTTAATATAGAATTCTAAAGTTATTTAAAGAAGGCAGGCACTTTCTTTGGAACTCTTTGAGAAATGGAATGTCCAACACAGAAAAATTATGCTAAAAATATTTCATAATTTAAAAAGTTATTTGTGAAGAAATTAAGGTTTGAGAAGCGAAAATTAAAAGAAGGACAGGACGAACAAGAATTTTAATTTAAAAGGAAATATAAATATTCGAAGGATTCGTGGAATCGTGTAAGTTTTTGACTACTTCGATTAGTAGAAGCAAATTAGTTCATTAAGACGTTTATTCAAGAAAACATTCGGACAAAAGAAGGTAAATACCGAATGAAAGTTTGTAAGTAGGTATATAAGCGCAGATCATAGTAACATTGCTAGTTTATTCTATCCAGTTATAGTTGTGTTATGAATCTTTATTTAAGGAAATCAAAAATATAAGGAATGATTCTGAGCTAATTTTAATCCAATAAATATGACGTTCATTCATGGCAATCATCTTCTTGGTTACCCTGAGTTCCTCTAAGATTTCAGTTATAAAGTCAGTAAGCGTCAAAATCGTCGCCAGTCGTTGTCGCCAGTACTGTTTGAGTAAGCTATCTGTAAAGGCACTCCGAGCGCCGTTTCCCTAATTTGTGTCACTGGTCTGTGATCCTGTTCATTACATTGTACTCACCCTTGCACCTCCGGATGCTCTCCCAGGTGGAAGATGAAGCTCTGCGGCAGACTGGCGAGCGCAGCGCAGACCCACGCCACTATGAGCGCTCTCTTCACGCGAGCCTCCCACGTCACGTTCAGTGGTTTCAGGATTGCGTAGTATCTGAAAGATATTAATCTTGCGTAAATGCAAAAATTCTTCGGTGGTAAGTTCGTTCAAGGTGTACTAATATTCTGTTGTCATATCTTTTTTTGTTAATATCTGTGTACAAAAAATTGTTAAATCTATACATATAATAAAGTTGTAGAGGGTCGAAAGTCTGTACATAGAAGATTTTCCAAAAAAACATGTTTAGTGATACTTAAAATTGATAACAGAACACGTTTCAGCAATTTTTAGAATTTTTTTCTGTTTAGATGTTTATCTGTTTATTTGTTTATTTGTTTATCTGTTTGTATGTGAAAGCATCACGCAAAAACTACTGAACCGATTTTGATGCAAAGTATACCAAAATGTTGGGAAAATTACCGACCAGGTTATAGGCTAAAAAAATCAACCCCTAAAAGGCGGGGGTTGCCACTTTTATTGAAATAAGTTTGCACGGAAATCGACATTGCGTAGCGCTAGAGGAATAAGTTAAGTTAGTACTATAAGATGAAAAAAAATCAGCTGGAATTATTTCAAGGGGTGAACCAGTCCATGAAACTGAACAACTTTCCCCAAGGGACATGGGTCGAAAAATGAAAAAAAAAATCATTCCTCCAAATTACCTCGGTCGGCTATCGGTTAGAATATTTTGTACCTTTAGGAAAACCAATTTTTTTTCCTAAAGTACCTATGTAAAAAAAACAAATATGTTAAGTGGTAAACCAGTTCATGAAATTAAACAACTTTCCCCAAAAAAAAACAGGCTGAAAAAAGAAAAAAAAATTTGGCCCTCTCATACAAATTGACCCAGCCGGCCAACCCATTTTGTATGGGAGGTCCAAATTTATTTTTCATATTTCGACCTATGTTTCTTAGGGAAAATTGTTCGGTTTCATGAACTAGCGCTGTTTCACCCCTTAAAATATTTGTAGTTAATTTGTTTACACCTTATACTGGGTTATTTTTTAGTCAGTGCTCAAACTTTGCAGGGTGTTTCTACTCGTGATTCTGCGCAACTTTTATTAAGGGACCACCTGCGAATTCGCAAAAAACAATTTGAATGTTCCACAGAAAAATTCATACCTACTCGGCAAAAATGTATGGAACAACCAAAAATATTTTTTAGATTTCGCAGGTGGCCCCATAGTAAAAGTTGTTCAGAATCACGAGTAGAAACATCCTGCAAAGTTTGCGCACTGATTAAAAAATAACCCTGTATTTTGAACCATGCTCTTTGGGGAAAGTTGTTTAGTTTCTTGAACTGGTTCACTTCTTACAATACAGGGTGGACCATGGAGTGACGTCAATAAAAAAAAATTAGATTCCTCACATCTTGGGGTATTCGAAAATACCCCATGTATGTTCCGCGATTATTTTTAGTTTCCGAGTTATTCAACTTTTAAAGTTGCATGGGAAAATCTCGAATCTAATTTCTTTTTATTGACGTCACTCCATGGTCCACCCTGTATATGCAGTTGTTTTTTTACATTCATATTGGATTAGAGATTCGAACACGTAATAACATATAAAATATTATATAGCAAAATGTAAAACCGGCCAAGAACGTGTCAGGCACGGCCACAAATAGGGTTTCGTAGTCAATGTCATAGGTTTATCAGGTTTATCAGCGTTACGAAGTAATTTTGTTGCTGGTTTGTTTGTAGTTGTATGGTCCATACCATAACAGCCAGAACAGTCCACTGCTGGACATGGGCCTCCCCCTTATAGTATATACAGGGTGTCCCGGTTATCGTGGTCCAAAGAAAAAATCTAGACTAGAGAAAAAATCTGGACATCCTAAAATAGGTACCATAATAGCAAATGTTCAATATTTTGAAGATAAAAATTGGACCTCCCGTACAAAATGCTCTATCAAGCAGTAAAATTAGTATGGGAGATATTTCTTCAAATATTGAACCATTTTTTTTCTATTATGGTAGCTTAGGATATCACCCTGTATAAGCAAGCTTTAGAGTGCGCCTAAAAAGTTAGAAATGCCGGCAGTAGTCTAGGTGCAACCTCTCTGTCTGTCAGTAGCAAAACGCCAGTGACAGCACTGATGAACCAAAAGTTAGAAATGCCGGCAGTAGTCTAGGTGCAACCTCTCTGTCTGTCAGTAGCAAAACGCCAGTGACAGCACTGATGAACCTCTATAACTTCTCATACATTTGACGTCTGTATCTAGGGAGCAACTGCTTACCCTTTGACAGTACGCCGCGGGGTCTAATGCGCACTCTATACCTAGCATGCTTAATACTCTAATCAGGGGGTATTGCCATACACCACGCTTAGCAGGCGGATTGGCAAGCGCAGTGCAAGATGCTGCATTGACAGGGAACGCTGCTGCCCATTCCCTGGATGATTATCGTTTAGTCGCTTTTACGACACCCACGGGTAGAATTGGGGTGATGCTATTCTAAGCCGGCATCACACGGCAAATGGCTTACTTCTTTACAAAAAAAACAATAATGAAACATCGGTTTTAGTAGTGTAGCTAACAATAACCATCAAGATGTGACTCAGACGCTCAGTCTTCGAAACAGGAGGGATAGAGGTGGGCTCTCCCTAGACAAGACTCCCTATATAGACAAGTAACAAACACAAATCAGCGGTATTCCGGGGTTTCTCCAGGTTATTCCAACATCATCGTCATCGTCTTCGCCATCATCATCTGCCTGCTCTAATCGTACCATTGACATGAGAAAAAGTATGAAAATGAGAACAGAAAAATACACGTGAACGGTACCATTATGTGTAAAAAATTTGTAAAAAACATGTTTGTTGTATGGGAGCCGCAACGCCCGCAACGGCAACAGAAATACAACTTCTTACTATCATGGAGATGTTACAGACAGACAGCGAAGCGAAGTCTCAGGGTGTAATAGGGTACACTTTGGGTTCAACACCCTAAAAATAACGGGCGCGTACTAAAATAAGAAAACAATCAATATCAATATCACATCACAATACCTATTTTTGAAAATGTAATCTGTAAGTGAGTTTGACCAGGCTCACGAAAAATAAGACGTACCTACCTGACCCTAAAAAATATTCTATTATATTCTGTGCTACAACCCCAGAAAAAACGTGATGACGCCGAAAAATTAGGAGAGCTAACACCATCTAAAATGGGAAGGTGCAAGGAAGAAGAAGAAATAATGTCTGTGTAATAAACAATTAAACAGTTAGCGATGTTTTTTGATGTTTGGTTGGTAATGTTGGTATAATGGAAGATAAACGTCCTGAGCATATTTTATGATTAGGGAGAACCTTTATAAGCACTGGAGGGCCTGTCTGTCTACCTACCTGCCAGAACACCAGGAGCTCGGCAAAACTTTGAGAGATACAAAAACGTCTATACTATTGAAAAAGTTGTTTAGCATGAGATGCCGCTTCTTTTGGCGAAACGAAGTTCGCGGGCACCAGCTAGTAAATAAATAAGGTGCGTTCATATATCATATCTTAAATCAATGTGACAGACAACTTCAGCGTAGTGCGTCGTCAATGTGACAGCGTCGCATCGTGCCAGCCAGTATGCATGGCGTACCGCGGAAACTTTTTGGTATCCTAGGCGCTAACTAGAAGTGATGAGAAACCGTTTCCATATAAAATGTATGAAATAGAAGAGACGCCGTCTACACACGTGAGAAGCGCCTCGCATCGTCGACGGCTAATTATCACTTGTCTGACAGATGTCATCTTAAGTATCGCGTCGCACGTCTCACCTGTAAAGATAGTCCCTCATACAAGCCCGTACAAACCAACCCTTTTGTCAGAGGCAGCGAAGTTGACAAAGGTAGCGCCCACTGTGACCAAAAGTGTGGCCGTTGGACAATGCAATTTTTGATAGCTGTCAAACCCATACCTAGAAAACATCCCAACAAAGAAGAATAGACCTTAAATGTCATAGCATTAACATGATTTTGACAGCTGCCAAATATGACCCATTCACAACGAGCCGTGTCAACAAACGAAAGTCTAAATTCATCACAAAGTTCATCAAAAGTCTAACAAGTTTTGAATGTGATGCATTGGCCGTTGTCCTGTCACAGAGGGAAAGTCTTTACGTGTAACTTTAACTCCATGTTAGTAATTTAAACTTTTTAATTAGTGGTCTTTCTGTTTCAAACTTGATGCTACACTTAGTCAGTACACTTCTAATCCACTAGACATTGTTAGCTAAAGTGATTGACCTTTTCGTAAGATTGAACATTCATTGAATACCTAGAAATGTGTTACCTTAGTAGATAATAAACCAATTAAGTACGTACTTTAACCACCTATTTTAAAAATATCTTTAAAGTTCGATTTATTTATTGATGAACTAATTGATTTATGTTTACCTGCAGGGTTAGTAGATACAAATCTCAGGTTAGGCACGAATACATGTAACGAAAATGCGAGTATTGACTTCATTTTCATACAAATACGGTTTATGTCAAACATTTTGACAGACTGATCCGCATGAGCTGCACATCTCACAACGCTTCTTTGACGGAAGCGTCTGTCAAATAGTTTAACACCCTTATTAGAACATAGGGAGAATATTTCCCACCATACCATAATTCAAAAACATACATTTATTTATTTTTGTCTATGGTTTTCATTTGAAAAATCTGAACGCATCTATAGCCGATTACTTTTTACATTTATATGTGGCAACATCTTTGTCAAAGATGTCATCTGTCAATGTCAAACGAACTTCAAGTTGTAGGAATGCCTAAAATGGCCAAAATTTGCAGTTTTGTGGTGTATTTTATTCTGAAACTCGGAAGAAAATTCTTTGTAAGTACATCTAATGGTAATTTTCACTAAAAAAACAATCTATCGTTACGTTTATGTGAAAAGATCGTGCGTAAATTGGTATTTTCGGAAAAAATTTACCTTTCAAACAAAGTGGGAAATAGTTTCCCTATGTTCGTTTAGGATCTGACTAAGTGGGAAATTATTTCCCTCTGTTCGTTCCGAGGAATTTATTTCATACCGCATATAAAAAAAAACACGGGAAAAATATGGGGTGATGAGATTCTAAGCCAGCATCACACGGCATTACTAAGTAGGTTCCTAAATTAAAACACTTACCTCAACCTTTTAATAAAAGAATTAATAAAATGAAAATAATTCGAGAGGTAAACCCGTAAAACACAACCTAGTCATGCAGCGAATTGAATTTGTGTGGACATAGGGAAATAATTTCCCACTTCTTTTTTGTTTTGTTCTAAACGAACATAGGGAAATAATTTCCCACCTCAAAAAAACATACTTCCAAAGGTTGTTTATTATTTTTTTGTATTTTTATGAAGTGCCATAATTTTTAATAATCGAACCCAAGCCATATTTCCAGAAATCAAACAAAAATTTGTCGCGTTCTAATAAGGGTTAAAAACTAAGTATATATTTATGAGAATAATGTTGAAATTCGTATTGACATGAAGCATGCGTTGCGCACCAAAAATAACGTACAAAAGGACGTTACTTGTGTTTCTCGCCTTAGCTTCACTACGCCTAACTACTTAAATAATATTTGTGTTCTGTTCTGTAACTAGTAAGTATTATTAAAAAGGTTTTGCTTGGATGTCTCTAGCATGAATCGCAATTCATAGTATGCGAATGCGTGGTAAATATTATTAATAGGTACATAATACTTTCAGACTTAAAAGGTCGATAAACTCTACAAACGGAAATTAAATCTTGTTAGTTGTAAACGAATAACAACAAACATGTACGAAATTCTGTTTACTAAAAGCAGCAAAATTCACTTCGATAATTAATTTATCATAGAAAATCAAAGTAAATATTAGATTTTTCCTTTCAAAATCTTTGCGCTTCGCAGCATTGTTGTTTGGATTCTTTATTCATAAAAGCATTTGAGGAATCCGCGCCAAGTAATGGCATGAAATTGTTTCGATTTTAGCTCCAAAGTCACCCTCTTAAAGGCTTTTGATCTTTAATAATTTAGTGCCGAATCAATCTTAAAACGATGCCGCAAGATACTCCTACGCTTTTAAGGGCTTGCGTAGATAAATAACGTGCCATTCTTACAGTGCGTAGACTTATCTCTCGCACCTTGAATTTTATGCAGTTGCTCTCCAAATTGAATACGCGTACGTATGCATTGTGAAATAAATTATATTTTAGGCGCACGTGATCTCAAGTTTAATTTAGATTTCTCTTGAACCTATTCTATTTGGAATGAAATGATAATATTCATGATATAAATTCCTAAAATTTCGTCTACTAATTCGCTAGTTTGGTGAGGCACCCTACTAACTGATGAAGCAGTACACTCACTGGTCTATGGCTATACAGATGAGCACGAAGGAGGAGAGGTAGAGGCCGAAGGTGCGCGTGAACATCATCAGCCGGCACATGAGGTCCCCGGCCAGCCACTGCACCGTGCCTGCGCTATCTCCAACTGCAGCTGACTATACAGTAGACTCACTGGTCTATATACAAATGAGCGAGGAGAATACTCACCGATCTATAGCTATACAGATGAGCACGAAGGAGGAGAGGTAGAGGCCGAAGGCGCGCGTGAACATCATCAGGTCATGAGGTCCCCGGCCAGCCACTGCACCGTGCCTGCGCTATCTCCAACTGCAGCTGACTATACAGTAGACTCACTAGTCTATAGCTATACTCACCGATCTATAGCTATACAGATGAGCACGAAGGAGGAGAGGTAGAGGCCGAAGGTGCGCGTGAACATCATCAGCCGGCACATGAGGTCCCCGGCCAGCCACTGCACCGTGCCTGCGCTATCTCCAACTGCAGCTGACTATACAGTAGACTCACTGGTCTATATACAAATGAGCGAGGAGAATACTCACCGATCTATAGCTATACAGATGAGCACGAAGGAGGAGAGGTAGAGGCCGAAGGCGCGCGTGAACATCATCAGGTCATGAGGTCCCCGGCCAGCCACTGCACCGTGCCTGCGCTATCTCCAACTGCTGCTGACTATACAGTAGACTCACTAGTCTATAGCTATACTCACCGATCTATAGCTATACAGATGAGCACGAAGGAGGAGAGGTAGAGGCCGAAGGTGCGCGTGAACATCATCAGCCGGCACATGAGGTCCCCGGCCAGCCACTGCACCGTGCCTGCGCTATCTACAACTGCAGCTGACTATACAGTAGACTCACTGGTCTATAGCTATACAGGTGAGCAAGCAGTAGACTCAGTAGTCTATAGCTATACAGATGAGCGAGAAGAATACTCACCGGTCTATAGCTGTACTCACCGATCTATAGCTATACAGATGAGCACGAAGAAGGAGAGGTAGAGGCCGAAGGTGAGTATACAGTAGCTGACTATACAGTAGACTCACTGGTCTTTATAGCTGTATAAGAGAGCGAGCAGTATACTTACCGGTCTATAGCTATACAGATGAGCACGAAGGAGGAGAGGTAGAGGCCGAAGGTGCGCGTGAACATCATCAGCCGGCACATGAGGTCCCCGGCCAGCCACTGCACCGTGCCTGCGCTATCTCCAACTGCAGCAGACTATACAGTAGATAGTCTATAGATATACAGATATACAAGCAGAATACTCACCGATCTATAGCTATACAGATGAGCACGAAGGAGGAGAGGTAGAGGCCGAAGGTGCGTGTGAACATCATCAGCCGGCACATGAGGTCCCCGGCCAGCCACTGCACTGTGCCTGCGCTATCTCCAACTGCAGCTGACTATACAGTAGACTCACTGGTCTATAGCTATACTCACCGATCTATAGCTATACAGATGAGCACGAAGGAGGAGAGGTAGAGGCCGAAGGTGCGCGTGAACATCATCAGCCGACACATGAGGTCCCCGGCCAGCCACTGCACCGTGCCTGCGCTATCTCCAACTGCAGCTGACTATACAGTAGACTCACTAGTCTATAGCTATACGTACCGGTCTATAGCTATACAGATGAGCGAGAAGAATACTCACCGGTCTATAGCTAAACAGATGAGCGAGAAGAATACTCACCGGTCTATAGCTATACAGATGAGCGAGAAGAATACTCACCGGTCTATAGCTAAACAGATGAGCGAGAAGAATACTCACCGGTCTATAGCTATACAGATGAGCACGAAGGAGGAGAGGTAGAGGCCGAAGGTGCGCGTGAACATCATCAGCCGGCACATGAGGTCCCCGGCCAGCCACTGCACCGTGCCTGCGCTATCTCCAACTGCAGCTGACTATACAGTAGACTCACTAGTCTATAGCTATACAGAGGAACGAGAAGTATACTCACCGGTCTATAGCTATACAGATGAGCACGAAGGAGGAGAGGTAGAGGCCGAAGGTGCGCGTGAACATCATCAGCCGGCACATGAGGTCTCCTGCCAGCCACTGCACGGTGCCTGCCCACGCTATCTCCAGCGGCATCATTAGGAATGTTACCTGAAAATAAAAGTATTATGAATCCACTATCAGCACATAGACCTTAAACTTTGATGTTTCTCAACCCAAGATAGATAGATGAATCTAACCCGTTTTAAGACATCTTGGTCTTGGGAATTTGGAGACTGGCACATGCATGTTTAGATGTCTTTACTGTCTTTTGTTAACGAGGCCAGAGAACCAGGCATCAACGTGAGTTTTACGCCCATCAAACACTTTCGCCATTTATCCCCCTAACCTCAGCAAGCTTCTCCCAACCCCAACTTTTATGGTGGATGTCAAACGCAGCTTTGTCCCGCTTAGCGCAATCTTTGAAATGTAGCTTAGTTATTTGATAAAAATATAAGTACCTATCTATATATTCTTTGTTTAATGTTATAAAATCAGCTTTTATAAGTTAGGTAGAGTAAGTATAATGGGCTTGCTTGTTTTGTTAATACCTACAACAACTGGTGCTTAGGTACTGAGCTCTACATATGGTATCGTATTGACAATATATTGGCTATCTTTTTCCTATAATTACTCAGTCAGTACGTATACCTATAATACTAGTTAGTAAACTCGTAATTCGATTGGGGAATCGTGAGATATCGAAGCGAAGTAATTAACGAGGTTTAATGACTAGTCACAAGAATTTGTACAAGTGTCCTCAAATCTACGTGCCCTCTTAAGGGTTCATATCTCTCAAGTAGATCAGGTTGTTACTATGTAGGAATATCTAATTTAGAGTAGGCATTTTGCGTTATTTATTCGTCAATATGATTTATATTAGCAGCAAGCATTACAACATTTCATATCGTGTGGGATACAAAGTCAATGAACTCTGTGTGAGCCTTTATACGACTCACGATATTTTCGTTAGAAGTTTCTTTATTCAGATACACCCTGTACAACCGTGTGGTAGCGGCTAAGAATACTGCCGCCCCTAGTTCAAACCGCATAGTGGTGGGATACCACACAATCTAGCATTGCCCAAAATATGTTGCGCCGAGCTCAAATGATTCGGTATAATGGCAGGCAGATGATGACTCTGTACAACATCAAAAGGCTTTTTATGTAGCTGAGAAACAAGTCCAAATTGGAATTTATTTTCCACCGGGTTTTAAACAACCGCTCTGTCTGGTTGTTGTAAATTCGAAATATTAAATTCCAATTATCACAAAATCTTATCTAAAACACTTTCTCTGTCAAACGGCTCAACAATTATCGAATGCCCTTCAGGCACGTTTGTCTGGGAATTGTAAATAGCAACACAGACCCACTTAAGAGATGAAATAGATGGAGATTAGATTTAGTGGGAAAGTTCCATAGAAAAGGGGTATTATCGCAAAGTCAAATAACAATGTGAGAATAGATGCTAAATAAACATGGGACAGGATATAACTAAAAAAAAATCGCGTCCTCTGAATGTCGTGTGTCAAAAACAAATGTACCCAAAAGTATGAACATAGAAAAATCTATAAACAGTACGTACAGTCTTATCACTCTCCTCCTTTCCAGCTTACTTACCAAGAGATCAGCCACAGCTAAATGCATTAAAAGTACGTCCAGTCTACTAGCTCTCTTCGCCCGCCGCCTCTTCACCAGCTGTGTAAGTACTGTGAGGTTTCCCGTCGCCGATATCACCATCAGCACGCTGTACACAGTGATGATGATCACGTGGCCGTGGTTGAACCTCCAATAAAAACAAACACAGGTTTTTGTTTATTGTTTAGTTATGGTGGGATAAAGGGGACTAGAATAGGATATGATAGTTGATAGTGACATGCGTACCGCGTTATATTGCCGGAATTTAAGTACCTACTTATAAATGTTTGTCGCACGACAAAGTCAAATGCGTGTCATTCATAATCATGAATGACGGAAAACTTAAATTTTTATTTCGTGACAACTAAAACCCATTTAATATTTTCTTTAATCCCACTGGTACAAAAACTAAAGCCATAGTGAGAAATTGTACTGGAATGGAACATAAACATAACTATATGAATGTGCAACGTTACTTACGTTGCAATTTTTTGTGAACCATAACTGTACCTAATCTAGGGTTCATTGCCAATGAGGGCCTGTCCTGGGCCACATTATTGAAAAGAAATATATAGATGGCGCGCTCTATCGTCATATGTCAACATGATGATAGAGTGCGCCATTTTTAGGGTTTCGTAGTCTACTAGAAACCCTTATAGTTTCGTCATGTCTGTCTGTCTGTCTGTCTGTCTGTCTGTCTGTATGCCGCGCCCTCATATCTTCGTCAGTTTTAGAGCTATCAACATGAAATTTGGTGAGAAGATAGATCGTGTTGACCCAATTATAGAAATGTTAAGAAAAAAATATTTAAAATGTTTTTTGGACCCCCTCCCATACAAGTGAAAGGGGGGCAAAAAAATTTTTTTTCTTCTGTAATATTGAGTAGGGTATCGTTGAATAGGTCTTTTAAAACTAAGGTGAGGTTTCTTTGAAACAAATTCTCTAAAATGTTTCTGTCACGAGATATTTGCTTTTAAAAAGGGCGTTTTTGACCCATAATTTGTTCCAGCTGTAACTTCTAAAGTATAAACGCTAAAAATTTGAAATAAATATGGAATATAGCTTACAATCTGAAGTTACAATGAAAACTATAACGGATATCGTACCCTTAAAGGTTTCAGAAAAAAATGAGTTTTTCTATTTGCGGTTGGTCATCATACTGCTGCTAACAAACCAGCAACAAAATTAAGTTTGTAATGCTGAAAAACCTGAAATTTAAACGTTGACTACGAAACCCTATTTGTGGGCGTGTCTGACACGCTCTTGGCCGGTTTTTTTTTTCATTGCAATAACGTGGCCCTGCACAGTTCCTCATGGCCATTAACCCGAATAGGAGAAGATATGTTTAAGTACCTCATGTCCAGCGGCAGTTCGTTGGACGTGTTGAGGTGTGTCCAGTTGTGTTGGGACACGCCGCCCGGCCCCGCGATCTTCTCGTCCATGCTACTGTCCGCAGACATCCTGCTGATTCTTCTACTCTGTGGTCATCGTTGCGGTGATTTTCATCTGCAACAATAAAAAAGCTATGTTTAGATTTTTTTAATTCGCTGTTGATAATTGTTATTCCAAAAGTTGTAGGTAAACAAGTTGTAAATAATCTACTACGCCAAAAGAAATAAAAAAGTGTAGGTGGGATGACAGAAGTTCTCGCAATAAATCTCAACCTTCAAAAAAATTAAAAGTAAAATGTTTCGTAGTATCGTAGAGGTGTGTCTTTGCGTAATAGCGTAGGTAATCTGGAGTAGCGGTTTCTACAAAATGCAACCGCAACATAATTCTAACTATTGTAGAAGTTTTGCCCTAAAACTAGGCATGTTTTGCCAAAAATATTTTTTTTACGTAACGTTGTGTGTTGTGTGTTCAGCGTCCCAAAAACATAAGGTTTTGATAGAAATACTATGTTAAATGATAAGTTCATTATTCGGTAATATACCTGTATCTATAGGTAGGTACACACTCTAAAATAATTCCATCTTCAGACGACTTTGTTTCAAGTATGCCGCCGCCGCCATTTTTATGTGATTGAGTAGTTCCAATATTTATACAAATTATTTGAAGAATAAACAAGATTGGATCAAATAACTTCTAAGAAAAATAATATTTCATTTCTCCTTGAACGTTACACCATTACCGAACTAACTAAACTTTATTGTACGGATATGACGTCATCTGCCTGGATTTTCTAACTTATTTTGTACGTAGGTAACATTAATGGTACGAATATGACATAAAAGATTTTACGTCCTTGCTGTAACAACTTTATACTTTTCATAGTAGATAGATAGAAAGATAAATATTATTGAAAGATATTTTAGGTTTTTTGCAATCTGTGTCTAATTCCGCATCTTTTGATACCGCTTGGGAATCGATAGCTTGAAAATAAGAAAATCTCATACAAGGACGGGACACCCCACTTTTGGGGCTTTTGTCCCCCCCGGGGGGCCTAAAGGGTAATTTTGAGGGCACAATAAGCTTCAAGTGAGATGTCACGCACGATATGAAATAAAAACTACCCTCCAAGTCAATTACTTCAAAAGTTGTGCCTTGTAAAAGTAAAAGTGGGGGCGGTAAAAGGTTAAGGGGGGTGGTGCCCGCTGGGCTCCATGTCTAATTTTGATCAGGAGGTCAAGAAGTACATACATGCCGATTTTCAGCTTCATGGGTCAATCCGAATAGTTATAACCAGCTATTGACGTTAGTTACTAGACTATCACCCCGTTTATAACCCCGCTGTTCTATACAATGCAAACCCTCTTGTATTGTGTTACAGTCAAATATCCCCGGGCTACTTCACAGGTCAACGTCGGGGTCAAACGGCTCGCAACTTCAACATCAAAGTCTTTCCAATAGTCAAATAACCTAACCAAGTTCTCGGAGAAATGTACTTTGTAACAAATACGTTAACAAAATATACGGCAAGAAATACACGTGACGTCCGTTTACGTGCGTTATTTTTGCGCAGCGCTATCTTGCATTAGGAAAATGCGATTTTCCACCTTATTTTCTTAAGGTGGGCTTAAAAACCAAGCGACAGCGACAACGACGCGCGTCGTTGCCGCTGTCAAATGACTGGTTTGTATGGGTTTGTATGGGGAACCAGAAAAACCGAGCGCCGGCGTCGTTGCGGCGCGCCACGACGCCGTCAC
Organism: Phthorimaea operculella; assembly: GCA_024500475.1. Classification (NCBI taxonomy): domain Eukaryota; kingdom Metazoa; phylum Arthropoda; class Insecta; order Lepidoptera; family Gelechiidae; genus Phthorimaea; species Phthorimaea operculella. Next base: position 569,344 of record JANFCV010000196.1, read on the forward strand.
GTTGACAGCGCGCTGAGAAGCTTAGAGTTTGTATGGGATGCGGTCGGGTTTTTCTACAAGACCGCAGCGACAACGACGCCGTCAAAATTTGACGGCGACAACGACGCGCGTCGTTGTCGCGTCGCTTGGTTTTTAAGCCTATCTTTACAAATACGGTTTATGGGTCATTATTCAAAGGGTCGAAAATTTCGGTCACAGGGTTGTAAATGCTAAACTATACAAGTTTGGACATATCGATCGATTGGACATGATTTAACACTTCAATACCTATGTGGAATCGATTAAAAAGTCTTATTTTATATTCAGTTAGTATTTCAAAACCCAGTCTGAAAGTTGAAAACGGGAGGATTTTTGGTGTTCTCCGCGTGTCACACCTCGCACTAACTTTTTACAAAGTATGATTTTACTACTTTCCTTATGTTTTGTACGTATCTATTGTATATCAAAATAATCGTCTTAAAACAATATATTAGGTGAATGATGAAGAAAATATGTAATGCGTGTAATTTTAAAAATAAACCCGGGCTCTAAATACGGTTTTGCAAGATCGCGCGCCGATTTTAACCTGAACATGCTCACTTCCCCCTCGACCAAACTGCTAGAAGGGAAGGCAAGATATGTAACCACAGACAATTTAGCCTTGAACAAAAGATGTACCAATTGATTGAGGTTTCATTAAAACTTCGTATATGCATATGTAGACTAGCGGTTACCCGCGGCTTTACCCTTTTTTTTATTATCATTGGTCTATATCTGTCTTAGGTTGGTTTAATGTGGTTTAATCTAGTTTAGTGTTGGTGAAGGCTTGCATCAAGGGTCGGCTTTGAGTCCTTACTACTTCCTGTAGCTACAATAGATCTGAAAAGGTCGCAGTAGCTGTTGGTAGCACAGGACCAACCCCTTGTAATCAAAATACCACTTGCTGTTTATAATGGATGCTCTGATGTCGGACATACAGGAAGAGGTACCCTGGTGCATGATGTTCGCCCATGACATTGTACTCGTCGGTGAAAGTGGACATGAGGTACAGAGCTGACTGGAAAAATGGCTGGAAAATCTTGAGTATGTTGGCCTGAAAATCAGCAGAACAAAGACTAAACAAATGTTTTGTCATTTCGGCGGTCTCTCCGGCTAAAAAAGTTTGGATAAATTGTGTAAAAGATGATATAAAACAAAAAGGTGTAAACGAAGATTTGACGGCTGATAGAGATGAATGGAAGAGAAAGACATGTTGCGCCGACCCCCAAATGAGTTGGGATAAGGGCAGGCAGATGATGATGTGTCTATTTCAGTCAATTTAAGCAATGTCATATCAATCATGTAACCTGGTTTTTTCGTGGCTGTAGCGGCAGTCTCTGCCACACATCTGCAGGTATATGGGTTTGTATTGACGGCGGAAAAAGTTTGATGCTGCCTCAACCTTCTGGCCGCCAAGGTCTCAAACCAAACGTCTTAGTCGTTTATAATGCGTCCGTTCGTTACACGCCTTCATTTGTTTCACGTATAAAAAAACCTTCCTCAAGCAATTTGGTTTTTTTGCGTTTAGTGGGCTTAGTAACGGTGCTGATTATCCAGTTTTAGTCTGGTATTCACTATTTCGTAAAGAAACCAAACAAGAAGGACCTGATTCATAATAGGTACTTAACCTGGTCCTATCGCGACAGTCTTCCAGCGACCATGACTGATGAAACTCAGTCAAAACGCCAGGTTCCGGACCTTGTTGTTTATTGAATATGCAGGAAAGACAAGTCAGCGGACGTGGAGCCAAGTTGGCTAAAGGAGTGTGCCGTAGATCTCTGTACCACGCGCCTGACAGAGAACCCTTTTCGGTTTAAGTATGTCTTGTCAGACTCCAAGGCCCTTGTGCTTAGGTCGGGTTAGTCCCTCAACCCGACCTCCACGAAAAGAAAGGAGTCGGTGCTATCTTACTCTGCCAGCAACACAACGACCATGATTTGTGTGACCCCTATGTTCCTTCCAAGTTCTGTGACGCCAAAGATTAGATAATAATAATATGATTAATGCTTTTACATTGGAACATTTGCAACAACAAGCTTTTATTACCTACGTGTTATCAGGGAGTTCATCATCATCATAACAGCCACAATAAAGTCCACTGCTGAACATGGGCCTCCCCCAAGTAGAGGGTATTTGCCATACTCACCACGCTTGGCAGGCGGGTTGGTGAGCGCAATGCAAGATGTTGCAATGCGATTGCGAAATTCATCCAGGGATTGAACCCTGGATAAATTTATCCCTTAGTCGCTTCTTACGACACCCACCCACGGAGAGTTAAGTTAGCATAAAGTATTACGGAGGAAATTAAAATATACGATACAATGCTAACCTTTCGGGATTCACATTCTCTTAACTTACCTTTAGTTAGCCTGCTGTGGCTTTCTGTCAAACAGAGTTAGAAAAGAATATGTCACCGTAAAATTGGATATAACGCTGGATTATAATCTATCTTGCTAAATTATAATCTGTCGAAATACTGTAACACATTCACTCGTATTCCAATTTAACGTATAATTTTTCAGTAGATTACAATATAACGAACTAAATCCGTGAAACTGTGATACGATTACGCAGCTCGCGTTCTGATTGGTCAAGTCGAGCATCATGTCGCCAACGACGCCATCTTTTCACAGCTGATTGCTTTCGTTGGTTCTCAAGCGTAAACAAACCGTTTTTGTTCCATTTTATTATAGTTTCGTGTTGAAAATTGCTCATATAAACTAATTGAATAAGAAAATAATCTCTTAAGCACTGTTTGTTTACGTTCGATACCCATCGAAATGGCGATCAGCTGTCAAATAAACATGGCTGCGCGATATACATGAGGTTCGACCAATCAGAACGCGAGTTGACAGTTTTACTGTTTTACTTCATAATATTGTAATATTTTGAAAATTGATACGTTAAATTGTGATCCGTGTTTATGTCTTACAATATTTCGACAGATTGTAATTTAGCGAGATATATTATAATCTAGCGTTGTTTGCAATTTCACGGTGACAGATAGATGTCAAAGTCTTGTAATTTTTTATTTCTTCTCGATTTCTAGTCAATTTAGTCGCTGTTGTTTATTGTCGTCGCCTTATTTTGAAAAAAATAATAATTAATTTAGTTGCGATCATGTCCTATCTCGTTCTTACCATTTTTGACGAAAAGTATCAGGACTAATTTAGGGTAAGATATGAGAAAAAGTATCCAGAATTTCCAGCAATGTTTATCCAGTTTTAATATTTTTCTTCTCCTATCTTGTAGCACATTATTATCGAGTCGTGAGACACCGTCTCTATGTTTTTGGATTTCTTTAACGTTTGTTAGATGTTTTTCCGTAATAATAACTATATCGCTTTTCAGTTTTTCAATAACTACACTCAAAAATAGTACCTAAGTAACATAAAATAGTACCTAAAAACATAAAATTAGAAGCAGAAACGACACGTGTAGGATCAGAAAAGATAAATAAACAAACAAACACACTTTTCTATAATTTGATATTGTTGACATGATTGTTGATAATTTTTGACAATGTCAAACTGTGAAAATAATAGAATGAAGCACAGGAATAAAATAAAACATACATTTACTAATAAACATGCAAATTATGCAAAGAAAATAAGAAAGTAATTCATTTATAAAAAAATATAATTAAAAAATGTACCTTAATAGGTACTTGTAGGTAAATATGCAAAGAAAACTTCGTTTGAGATGTAAGTAAACAAAATGTTGATTTTAGTCTTTCATTATAAGATGTCTTCTTGTTCTTCAGCAGCTAAAATAGTCCACTGCTGGACACAGGCTCGATTGAAGGGTAAGTAGTTGCCATACTTACCACTATTGCTAAGCGCAGTGCAAGGTGTTTTCTTCAGAGGTAATCGCAGTCTTCTGCTTGACCTATCCAATTTCTCATTTTGTAATGGTCTTGCATTTACAACGAAGCAAAAATTGTATTTACTTAAGTAAACTTTCCAAAATTGCACTAGACGGTCATATCAATAACATAATGCGCCGCTGTTTTCGATACTTACCAGTTCAGCCTAGTATCACTACCTGTGTCCACCGCGAGTTAGTACAAAGTCTTCCTTCCTGCGCAGCTTACATCAGCCCCCGTGCGCCGGTCGCTCACGTGAGCTGCGGTGGTCATCTCATCATTTAGGCTGTGGTGTGACTTTGTACTTAGAATGTACCATTCTATTCTATTCTAATACTCGTCAACTTGCGCACACTACGCGTAGAGCCCGCGTAAGTTTGAACCCTTCATAGAATTAGCCTCTGAAGAATAAACTAATAAAACAATAAAAAAATGTTTTACAGGTATCTTCAAAGAACATTAAAATCGCTGCAAACAAGTTAAGAGAGTAATAGAAGAACCAAATAACCGTATGTCATCCCCGAGCCAGTCTCTGTCGAAGATTTTGAATTTTCCAGAAGTTCTTATGACTAGGGAAAACATTGCAGTTGGGGAAGAGACTGGAATGATCAGAACAATGCAATGCGCTGGGCAACATTTGGGTAGTTGCGTCATGTGCTGAAATCATCCTTGCCTCAATTCCACAAGACTCGATTCGATCAGTGCGTCTTACCAGTCATGACGTCATGGCCAACGAGGCTGAAACTTAGAAAGCTATCCCACCAGCTAGATGTCAGTCAGAAAGTTGTGCAAAGCTCGATACTGGGGTCTCGTTTATGGATACAATGAATACAATAAAATTACTTATTCATAACAGAAGTTACAAGTCAAATGAGGTAAATACAAAATGGATCTTACCGAAAGTGCGAACATGTCGCAGTACGATGGCAGAATCTGTTTTTTGGCCAAAAACCTAGGTAAAGCCGGCATATTGCAAAATCGTAGACTTCTATGGCCATCGTCCTAAGCTGATCTAGGTTTTGGCCAACAACCTAGGATTTTGGCCAAAACCTAGATTCGTTTAGTATTATGGCTTTTTGCATTTCAAGGAACTACTTTGTCTTCGAGTGGTACACCAAGTTGCCGAACGACCCGATGGACCCTGGTATCAAAGTTTTTGCCAAAAACCTAGATTAGCTTAGGACGATGGCCGAAGAAAGTCTACGATTTTGCTCTATGCCGGCTTTTGGCCAAAAACCTGTTTCTACCATCGTACTGCGACATATAGACCGATATCGTGCGCTATAGCTATGTATGTAGCCACCTTTAGATATATGGTTGGCAAAGACATATGGTTGGACATGTATGCTGGTATAAATAAAGGTGCCCGCATAGATAGCGATATTGTTGCATATAACGATACCGTTCGATATATCCCTCCACACATATCGCTTACCTTCACAGGCGAGTTTCGTAGTCAACGTTTAAATATCAGGTTTTCATCATAGTAAATTTTGATTGTTTGCAGCTGTACCAACCTCAAATTTAAAATATTTTATCTACACTTCATACATAATTTTCCTGTTACAAATTCGAAAGAATCATATAAGCAACTGCTTTACAGCAGCTTTGCTTTTTTTAAAGAAATAAAACTATCAAGACACGCGGCAGCGTGTCCAGCCAAGTTCAAGCAAAGAACTGGCGGACCGGGCCGTGTGTATATTTACACGAACCATTTAGAGCCACTGTTTACCCCTCATAACTCTAAATCTATTGAAGATAGGCACACCAAATTTAGTAAACGTGTTCAGACCTCCGAGATGACTTAGAATACCAAATTTCATAAACATAGGTTGAACGGTTATGAAAATATTGACGATCAAAAATCGGCATTTTTATCATTCACTGACATACCTATAGATCAAAACCTAACCCACTTCTAGACAAAGTCCGAGTCGCACAAAGTCCGATTCGCAGAATGTCCGAGTCGCACAAAGTCCAATTCGCAGAATGTCCGAAATAAACATAGGAAAGGAATGTGTACCTAATAAAGCCTAAGGTACAGCCAAGGTCTAGACAAGATCTACTAAATGACAGCTGCCAAATTCAAACATGGTTTTCTCAGTAAGCATGCAAGCTAGATTGCAAGTTTCTTGGAAATAGACGAGATGATGATTTCGATTTCGAATGACAGCTGTCAAACTCAAAATTTGTTTTTCTCGGAAACTATGCATGCCAGACAACTAGTTTCTTGGAGAAAGTTGCTGGTCTTGAACAAATCTACATTTCAGGTGACAGCTGTCAAACTCAAAACGCGTTTTTCTCGGAAACTATGCATGCCAGACAACTAGATTCTTAGGGAAAGTTGTTGGTCTTGAACAATTCTGCATTTCAGGTGACAGCTGTCAAACTTTATACGTGTTTTTCTCGGAAACTATGCATGCTAGACTACTAGTATCTTTGAGAAAATTGTAGGCCTAGACAAGATCTATGAAATGACAGCTGTCAAACTTCAAAATGGTTTTTCTAGGTTAACATGCAAGCTAGATTGCAAGTTTCTTGGAAAAAGTTGTAGGTCTTGATAAGATCATCATTTCGAATGACAGCTGTCAAACTTTAAACGTGTTTTTCTCGGAAACTATATTTGTTTATTTATTTATAATATGGACTTCTACCCTATCAGGGTAATTCTGCCAGTGTCAGTAGTATAAGATTCCAGCGCTGCTGCGCCGGACGGTTGATGGCTCCAGCAGGAAGATGATAGTGTCTCCTAAAGGCGCCAGGGACATCCTCTTGATCCAACCGGAAATGTCTTGTAAACTCTTCAATTTCGATACTCTATTCGATGTTTACACTCAGGGTAGTTCACTGCTTATAATACTATCGAAGATAATCACTGAATATCCAAATAAACATAAAATAAAAAATTTAAATTGAAAAATACGTCAGCCATTGACGGATAGAACAAAAGAAGTAACTATACATGCCAGACAATTAGTTTGTAAGGAGGAGTTGTTGGTCTTGACGAAATCTGCAGATCAGGTGAGTTACAAAAACAAGTAAGTAGTAAATTGACAGCTGTCACGTGAAATGTACATTTGTAACAACTTTCCCTAAGAAACTAGTTGTCTGGCATGCATAGTTTCCGGGAAAAACGCGTTTAGGGTTTGGCAGCAGTCACCTGAAATGTAGATTTTTTCAAGACCAGCAACTTTCTCCAAGAAACTAGTTGTCTGGCATGCATAGTTTCCGAGAAAAACGAATTTTGAGTTTGACAGCTGTCATTCGAAATGATGATCTTTTCAAGACCTACAACTTTTTCCAAGAATCTTGCAATCTAGCTTGCATGTTGACTAGGATTGCAATCCGCAGTGCGGGATCCGCAATCCCGCGGGATCCACCTTCAAAACGCGGATCCGCGGATCCCGCACATTGAAAACTAATAGCGAAAACTCGACGTTCAGTTCCTAAAAATATGTCCTATTTATCAAAACATTCTAAACTATTAGCGTAGAAGCTGCAAGAGCATTTTCTTCTCTCGTAAAAGAATTTTTGAATTCTCGTAAAACCATTAATACTCTTTAATTTAGAGCATTCTTCTATAACTTATCAGTTATCTAGACGCTAGAGTGAAAGCACTCTGACACCAGGGTTCTTGTGTCGTTGAACGACTCGGTATCCCTCATGAAATTAAGAAGTTAAGTTAGTAAATTGAAAATTTGTTATTTGATAAGTCTTATGAAAGTTTTGATCTGAACTGAAGTGACTATTTTGCCCCCTAATTTTAATTTTTAGTCAATACAATATTAGAATTCATTCATATTACTAAAACAATCTGGCTAAGGGTGTGTCAGATACGCTCACAAATAGGGTATTGCAGTTTTAATTTTAAGTTTTTTAGCGTTACAAAGTTAATTTTAACCGCAGATAGAAAACCTTTTATATTTTTCTTAAAACTTGATTGATATTTTTCAGTATCCGTTATATATATATGTCGCAGTACGATGGCAGAATTAGGTTTTTGGCCAAAAACCTAGGTTTTTGGCCAAAAACCTAGGTTTTTGGCCAAAAGCCGGCATATGGCAAAATCGTAGACTTCTTTCGGCCATCGTCCTAAGCTGATCCAGGTTTTTGGCCAAAAACTAGGAGTTTGGCCAAAAAACTAGGATTTTGGCCGAAATCCTAGATTTGTTTAGTATTATGGCTTTTTTTGCATTTCGGGGAACTTCTTCTTCTTCGAGTGGTACACCAAGTCGCAAAACGACCCGATGAACCCTGGTATTAGAGTTTTCAACTACCTACTGCAAGAAGCAGCCCTCTGACAAGGTTGTGTAGCGACAGCCGTCTAAGTGATCTTAAAGAGCAATCGGGACCGACGGCTTAACGTGCCCGTGTAGTTCGGGCATACACCTCGAAAGGCAGGAGGTAGCATTGGACGTTCTGGAGGGTGCGAGGTAGCGTCAGACGCTCTGGAGGGCGTGGGTAGCGTCGTACACTCTGGAGGATGTAAGATGACGGGCGATGGATTTTCTGGGGGTCCGACGCTACCTCCTGGTCTCCTGGGCGTCCAACGCTACCACCAATCCTTTAGAGCGTTCAGTGATACGTCCTGCTCTTATGGTGTCTGATGCTCCCCCCTGCCCTTCAAGGAATCCAAGGCAATCCCGCTGTTCAGACCATCTGATGTTACCCCCCGTCCTTCAGGGTGTCCTTTTACGGTGTCCAAGTCTACCCTCAAAAGATCAGAGGAGGTGCATAAAGTACCTCTCCACTCCTCGTTCTCCCGAACCACACGGTAAGCCGTCGGTCCCGATTGCTCTCTATGATCACTTAGACGGCGGTCGTTACACAACCATGTTAGAGGCCTGCTACTTGCAGTAGGCGGTTGAAAACTCTGATACCAGGGTCCATCGGCTCGTTGGGTGACTTGGTGTACCACTCGAAGACGAAGAAGTTCCCCCGAAATGCAAAAAAGCCATAATACTAAACAAATCTAGGATTTCGGCCAAAATCCTAGTTTTTTGCCAAATCCTAGGTTTTTGGCCAAAACCTGGATCAGCTTAGGACGATGGCCGAAGTCTACGATTCTGCCATATGCCGGCTTTTGGCCAAAACCTAGGTTTTGGCCAAAAACCTGATTCTGCCATCGTACTGCGACATATATTTGTCATGATAACTTTAGATTGAGACCTATATTATTTATTTTATCAAATTTATAGCCTCTATGCTTTAGTACTTACAGCTGTAACAATTTATGACTCAAAAACGCCTTTAAAAGCAATTATCTTGAGATAGTAATATTTTCTCCCGAAGTTTTAAATACTTATTCAACGATACCCTGCTCAATATTGCAGACAATAAAAACACTTCTTGCCTGTCACATGTATGAGAAAGGGTTTAACAAATTAATATTAGCAGTAGTAAGAATAAAGGGTAAAATTGAACACAGCTCTAAATACGAAATAAATGTAATTTGATAACACTTATCTCAATTTTTATTTAGTTATTTTAGCTCCACATGATAGGTATGTTAATTTTTATTGAATTAAAGTCGATTTTGAAGAAAAATATGTATTTCAAATAAGATTTTTAATATGATTACAAAGATGCGGGATCCCGCGGATCCGCGAGGATTGGCCCAATCCGCAAATGAATCCCGGGATTGAATCAGGTGCGGATTGCAATCCCTAATGTTGACCTAGAAAACCATTTTGAAGTTTGACAGCTGTTATTTCATAGATCTTGTCTAGGCCTACAATTTTCTCAAAGATACTAGTAGTCTAGCATGCATAGTTTCCGAGAAAAACACGTATAAAGTTTGACAGCTGTCACCTGAAATGCAGAATTGTTCAAGACCAACAACTTTCCTAAGAATCTAGTTGTCTGGCATGCATAGTTTCGAGAAAAACGCGTTTTGAGTTTGACAGCTGTCACCTGAAATGTAGATTTGTTCAAGACCAGCAAGAAACTAGTTGTCTGGCATGCATAGTTTCCGAGAAAAACAAATTTTGAGTTTGACAGCTGTCATTCGAAATCGAAATCATCATCTCGTCTATTTCCAAGAAACTTGCAATCTAGCTTGCATGCTTACTGAGAAAAACCATGTTTGAATTTGGCAGCTGTCATTTAGTAGATCTTGTCTAGACCTTGGCTGTACCTTAGGCTTTTTATTAGGTACACATTCCTTTCCTATGTTTATTTCGGACATTCTGCGAATCGGACTTTGTGCGACTCGGACATTCTGCGAATCGGACTTTGTGCGACTCGGACTTTGTGCGACTTAGGTGCGAAACGGACATCGGACATTATGCGTCAAGAAGTTAAAATTTCGCATAAACCTAGATAACTATGTGAATACACAGGAAAAAATCAAACATTTATAATTTTTCAATTTTATCACAAAAAAAACACGAATTTGTGATAACAGGGTGATTACAAACTTATATTTGTAGCTAAACTTCTGAAACTCCCATATACAATGAATGGGATTTTATTTTGGCAGCGGCAAAGGTAAATTGGTCTTTAGTGAAATGAAAGATTTATTCAAAATAGGACATTAAAATATCACTTATTGATAGTCATTACATTACGCAGAAATGGATTTGACATTGTAAAAAAGAGAAATTTGCAAAGTACAATTTTCTCTTTTTTATAACAATTTTTATTCCTACTATAAACGCGGCTCAGGCGGGATAAAAAAATAAAAATAAAGGCACTGCCTCGGGGCTGGCCAGGCTAACCACACGTCATGTAACTTTATGCCTTAACGACCAGTAAGCGAAACTAAATTCGATCAAGATTTTAAAAAGGTGTTACATGTGTATAGTACCGACCGAGTAAGATTTGAATGGATATTTATTTTGATGAATGTAGATAATAATGTAGAGTAGAGCCATGAGCTACTCAGCAGGTTGGTTCTAGAGTGGATGTATATAGGGTGTTATAAGTTGATGTATACAGGGTGTTTAAAATATCATGGATGTACATATATACAAGGTGTTAAAAATGCATGTAGGGTGTTGAAAGTGGATGTGTACAGGGTGTTAAGAGTGAATATATACAGGGTGTTAAAAATATCATGGATGTATAAAGGGTGTTAAAAGTGGATGTATGCAGGTGCCAAAAGTGGATGTTTACAGGGTGTTAAAAGTAACATGGATGTATACAGGTTGTTAAAAGTATCATGGATGTATACAGGGTGTTAATAGTGGATGTATACAGTGTGTTAAAAGTGGCAATATACAGGGTGTAAAAAGTGGATTTATACAAGGTGTTAAAAGCCAAATTAAAGCGCAAGAGACTTCTATAATAGTGTAGTAGAGTACAATCGCCTGCGAACTCTTTACCCGCCCTGATTTAAAGTTTAACAATAAGCAGAAAACGCAAAAAATGTTAGTGATAATGAATGGGCAATGCGTTCAAGTGTGTCAAAGGTCCAAGAAAATTACTCAAAAATAATGTGACACAGCGTAAACGCAGAAAAGTCAAATGTTTTAAAAGTCTTTGTATCGTCTTTAGTACTAACAAAAAGTAATGATATCCCACCAAAAACATAAATGTGAAAATTGGTAGCCAAGTTCAATGTTCTACCGAAAAAAGTATTGATATGAACATGGTCGCCAAGTTCAGTAAACATTTCTGAAATTAATTTCTTTATAATGTCGCTTAACATTCTTTACTAAAATAAAACAAACACCTTAAAATCTAGAGCACCTCACAGTTTTGCCAGGCCTGGCGCACTCCGCGGCGTAGGTATAGATTTACAAGTACGTGCGGCGACACCCGCAGGGAGGTTAATCAGTGGGTTGCCGCACGCCGCTTGTTACGCACGCGCTCCCACGTTGCCGCTCTTAATTCTTTCTTTGTACTAAATTTACGTAAATTACGCGAAAATGAGAATAAGAAAATACTGCATTGCTTATAATTGCTTGAATAATTCTAGTGATAAAAGCCTCAAGTTCCACAAGTTACCGCGTGACATCGAAAGGTAAGAAAATAGGTACCTACATAGATTCTAGCTATGTAATAAAATTATTATTTATTATCTAGGTACCTACTTGCTGGTGTTACCTACGTGTTGGTGATGAACCCTGATGTCAGAGTTTTTGAACCTATCTGCCTTCCTCCTTTAAAATTCGAAAGTGACATCCCCACTGAGCGCGCTGACTGTGACCTTCAGGACGCGCCAGCGGCAGAAGAACTTTCGCGCGCAGCCATTCGGCTCATTTTTGCTTGCGCGCGCGATGAGTAGGCTAATATAAAAGTAGGTATCCAAAGCCGGCGCGAAGGAAATTGTACTTTATTATCGCGCGTAAAGATTTATATTTGTTGAATCGCTATGGCGGAGTGCGTCTTCTGTACCTGTACTATTATGTGCTTGGCTAGTTTTAATACGACTTCAAATATTGATTAGAGTAGATAATAAACAAGATATTAAACAATTAGGAAATTGTGAAAACTAGCCCAGTCAAACTGTGAGGTGCTCTAGATTTTAAGGTGTTTGTTTTATTTTAGTAAAGAATGTTAAGCGACCTTATAAAGAAATTAATTTCAGGAATGTTTACTGAACTTGGCGACCATGTTCATATCAATACTTTTTTCGGTAGAACGTTGAACTTGGCTACCAATTTTCACATTTATGTTTTTGTGGATATTTCATTACGCAGTACCTTTTTGGGATATCAAAACGCTTTTTATATTTCCTGTGCCAGCAATATGACGAGGAAATAAAGAAAGAATGACACCCGGTTTAGATTAGAATTAAAACTAATTTGTTAGTAATTTTGTGCTTAAAATCATTCACAGAAATAATAATTTACCTAAAAAAATTGGCGGGATATATCGAGCAGGTAGATATTGTGATATGTGACGATATCGCTTCGTATATGGCACCTTTAGACATGTCTGATGGTGGTCTGATGAGGTCTGATGTGAAACTTTGATTACCAAAGAGTTTATCAATAAAATCCACAGATAAAATCACTATACTTAATGTCATTCAAATTGAAGGTTCACAAAAACAAACCAAATTTATAATTCAAAACAATTCAATTATAAAATAAAATAACAGTTCACGTAAGTTTACTCATAGTTATAGGTAAGATAAATACATTTAAATGGATATTCTGTTACTCTAAGCTAGTTCCTAAGTTAGTTTGTTTGTACATGCGGACCTCCGAACTAAAATCTGAAGCCGCAACATGACCAGAACAGAATACCATGATCATGATCAAAGCCTTGAATTCATTTCTAAATAACGTTTTACGACACCTAAGAGTAGAAATGGGGTGATGCTATTCTTAGCTGGCATAACACGACAGGAAAAATATGAAACCGGTAAATCTCTCTGTCTCTCTTTGTGTGGGAAACCATGTCGTCAAACGAGCCGATAAACCCTGGTGTCAGAGTTTTACAATAGCCTACTACAAGTAGCACTTTAACAAGCACCAATCAGTCATAGGTATTACTGAGAGTCCTCTGTGCAGAGCCTGCATGAAAGAAGAAGAAACAGCTGCCCACGTGGTACTACACTGCAAAGAGGTGGCAACATACCAGGCAAAGCACCTAGGAAGTCCGAGGTCAATTCCTGGGGCACTCAGTGATTTGGTAGGGTTGCTGAGCTTCCTCGGGGAAAGGAAGAAGGGTAGGGAGCCCCCATTCTTCACGCAAAATAGGCGCACGCATGTAGACGTCGAGAAGCGGAAAACAGCCCGTTTAACCATTACCATTACATATATAAGTGAAGTGCTTAAACAGTTTTTTTTTCGTGTGGGACACTAAGCCCCAAGCTCACCAACAGCTGATGATACTACGATTACTTAACGGGTACGTTAACAAATAACCGGTGATTGACCAGGTGGCGATTTTTTTGGTGTTCACCAACACTTTTAGGCCATCGTTCTACCAACCGAGCGTTTTTGAATGAAATTTTTATGAAAGACCCAAAAGTTTAAATCGACCACGTAAAATTGACATCCGTTTCCTTGTTGTTACTATTAACAAGAGCAGCGTCCAAACGTGGTAGCGTAACCTTGTTATACTACGAAATTAAAAGTATCCTTTGCCTAAGCATCTGGACATAGAACAGGCACGCATTATTTTTAGCAGCATGTGAGTCTGCCGAATTCAACGATTCAAGGGTGCAGTAGCACCACGGGGGGCATCGTAAAAGTTTTTGTGCGGGCTAAATTTCGGGCACACAGGACAAGACAATAGGGATGAACCATTTTTTGTTGGAGAATTGGGGCTAACCGTAAGATAATAGACGAAATGAGGATGTTTAAGTAAATCGCCAAGTTAAGGCCACTTGACAGCCTTTAAATGGTGCTTAGGGTTTGGTGAACAGTAAAAATTAATTTAATCATGGAATTAGATATCATCGACCGATTATAAATTTAACAGCTATTGGTGAACACAGGCCTGAGTCGTTCAACGACCCGTTAAAAAGTTATGATACAAGAGCGTTCTTTGCGAATACACATGTGATGTTGTATTGATATGGAACCCCAGCAGCCCCAATTCTGCCTTGAATTCATCCCTTTATCTTATCGCCTTACGATGCCATTCTAAATCCAGCAGAAAATAATAATCAAAACTCCCAAATATTTATATTGCCTATGTTCTAACACTCTTATAAAAGTAACAGAGCGTCATACCATGAATGATATAACTGTAATTTTTTAATACTCAATAGTTTTAAAATTTCGTGTATGTTTCAGCGCAAGATCAAACATATATTGTTATAAATAAGTATGTATGCTGGTTCATTGATGGATGAATAACAGTTGCAAACAAAAATTATGATGATGATGATGATCTCTCCGGTTTCGGCCATGGCGACTACTTCTACTCCTGATCGAGCCGGCGCTGATGCTCCCGTAGGTGGCTATTGTAACCGATTTTGACAGTAAACTCCCGTGCACAGTGTGTGCCATTGATATAATTGAAGTTAATGGCAGCGGGAGGACGGGCCTTCAATTCATCGCGTTTATCGTCAAGGTCTGCTTTACGCTGCTCCTCAAAGTCACGGATTCGCCTCATTACAAGACCGCGCCATTCTGGCCGTTGTGCTGCCAAAACCTCAAATTGAGAGGGCTTGAAGTTGTTAAGAAAATGTTACAAATTGTTATCTGCCTAACCAATTAATAATATTAAGTAAATGGTGTTTATAATTACAATTTGAATTTTTTTTTACAACAACAATCGAATACTGTTACATATTTCTGCAAAAATAAGCACAAGTAGGACCTTAAAGTTTCAGACATTCTAGAGTGATGGGTATGATGTGATGATTGTATCTCCTAACAAGTAATAAAATAGTTACATTTTGTTATGTCATGTTATGATGATTTTACACCCGAGTGCATCTACGGGGATCTCTATCTTTAGTAATAGCTTTTACTGATAAAGAATATCGCGCGGCAATAGGCTAGCCATTGGCAAGCCGTTGGAATTTGCTATCATATCAAACAAAAATAGAATTTTCGGTCGCTTCCCACAGAGTAACTTATATATTTGGTCGCTTCCTATGTGTTATTAGTTCCAATAGGTTGATGAGAAACGCCATCTATCGACATTCTGAAGAAGTAAAAAGTTTAGTAGACATGTAATAAATACCTAATACCTACCTAAATATTAATTATATTATCCAATTTACCTAAACAACGAAAACAGATAATATTATTATCATTCTGAATGAGTAAAAATATAATAAAAATTAATTACCATATTACTTTTTACAAATTCAAGATTATTTGCGCAAACATCTAAAATTTGATCTTGACCCTGGCAGTGCTTAGCATAGCTATTCGATGCAAGTATAGATAGCAAGTGGTAATTTGTATACCTAATTTTAGTGCGTTGATAAACTATCATAACTACTTTTTGAAGTGTACTTATTGTACCCACATTGTCTCAAATATCCTCAAGATTTATAACAATCCACAAAAATGTTATAGTTGTTTTTATTTTTCGATATTTTTCAAAAGTAATTCAATTACGACACCAACCAAGGCGCCGATTGTTGAAACTGCTCTTTGTCGTAGTATTGTCTTACACACGGTTGTCATAGCTCGACCGAGCATAGACAAAAGTGTCAAAATAATCGTAGAAAGGAACAAAAAATCTGATGACGTTACATGTTTTCTATAGAAATTACTTGTCAAACTCTATTTGACATCTCGTCAGGGCTTGGGACGTAAGCCCTGCGGAATGGATTTCCATACAAAACAAGCCGGCGGAGACTGGTCGTAATTAGCGTTTTAGATACCCAAAATATGTATCGGTCACACGATTTCGGACAGTTAGCCCAAGCGTGGTAAAATCGGTCATAACTTCTAAGATTATAACCGTATCCAGCTGAGTTTTTGTTCCTCAAATTAAATTATTATGATATGCTTTAATATTCAAGCAGAGTGAATGGGCACCTCAGTGCCCAGAACTAAAAATATTTCCAAAAATAAGGGCTGACACAAGTTTTACTACCCTTGCATGTAAGTTAAGTGGATTCAAATTTCTTCTAGAATTAATACTCTTAGGGATTCGTCTTTTACAGGGCTGATTTGTGATATAGTCGGGACTATTGGTGTATAATTTTATTTAGATTCAATAAAAGATGGCCGAGTTATTATCAAAAATACTCTGTTTTTGTAATCTGCGTGGAGTAATTTGCGTGACAAAATATCCACGCAGCTTACAATTCTTCCCACGCAGATTACACAATGGTTCTAAGAGTTAAAAAAAGGTTGAAATAACCATTTTAAATACTATTATTTAGCCTAATATTCATTAAAAAACACATGAAAAGAATTCTTTTGGCAAATATCATCAAGTTTTTTAGTTTTCATATCGTTATACTTGGACATAGAATTTTTACCAATTTTGATGGATTTGAGTGCATGTTTTGTCAAAACATACTGGACGTTGGCTCTATTCAACCACCTAACTACCTATGTCCCGCAGCAATTTTTCGATGCCAGTGATCGTTGTCTCATATGCTATTTTGAGGCCAGAAGTCAAAACTGTAAGGTAGATCCGATAATATGCCAGCGACTGTATTGAGACATAGTGCTCCTGATTTATCTCTTGTGCTCACAATCTTGCTAAATTTATCTCCGCTTGCACTACCTATTTCTAAAAGAAGTACAATGCCAAAGCCCCCTTAACTTGCTTTATGTAGGTATCATTGGTTCATAAACAGGGCGATAGCGTTAACTTTTACTTTTACGTCATGGTGAGGAAGAAGGTCTCCATCAGACGCGTCATATAAAGTCTAATGTGCAGCAAACACCTGCAGCTGACCTGTCTTTCTTGCGGATCCAGCCAGGGTGGTCGAGAGGGTCGCATAGGGCTTAGGCAACCCTGCATATTCCATAACCGTGTCCTGGGCGACACAATGTCTGTGGAGAGTCAAATCTTCCTGATATTATTTAAATCTACTGCAATTGACGGAGTTAGACCATGATGAGGTAACTTGTTAGTTGCCCCTGCCAATTGCGGCCGTCAATATGACTTTTACCTAAGACTACTGGGATTCGTAGTATGTAAGCTTGGGCAAACGTGGCGAACTTGGCACTTCGCTTGACATTTCGAAGGCTTTTAGCTGGACAAGGTCTGGCAGAAACCTTGACCTGGCACCTCAGCAAGCTTCCTGTTTATGACAACCCAGCTGGTTTTTGTAATCAATAACAGCTATCTCTCTGACCTCATGGCCATTGATGCCTGTGGTCCTCAAGGTTCTAGCCTCTCGGCGATTTTTTCCTTCAGAACAGCTTTTAACTCCTTCAGTTTGCTATTCATAGGTATGCAGAAGACAGTACCGTCACAGAGATATTGTCAAGTCCAAATCGGCAGAGCGGAAATTGCGTTCTATAGAGAAAGCCCTGGTCATATTCTTTTTTTTTTTTTTTTGGGATGGGCTCTATGTTTTCCGGTCCCGGGACCGTCAAAACTACACCTAACTATTTGGTGGGGAGCGAGGGCTCACCCGGATGTGTTTGGGTGGTTGTTCAAACAACCAGCCCAATCACGCCCTTGGGGCGAGACTGGGCTTACGAGTTGTTCTGGGAAGAACGAATCGGACTATGTCTACCGGGTATATATGCCGGTAGTTGCCAAAGAAGGGCACAAATGAGGGACCTCCGCGTCCCCGCCGGCGGGGACGGCGGTTGCTTGAAGAGCTTGTGGAGTGTGATCTACTCGCGTTGGCTGCAGCGGCTGCTAATGTGATGGGATCGTCATCATCAGAAAGGACGTGCCTGGGGCGGCGTTTGAATTTCGAAGTTGGATGGGGGAAGTAATTGGATGCTTTTACTATGAGGGGATTCTTATGATGGGCAGCGTTGTCGAAAAATCGACGGGACGCTTCTTTCATAAAGTCTTTTATGGTGGGGAGACCTAAGTCGATATGGAGGTTGGCGTTGCGCATGTACAGGGGAGCTCCAGTAGCCCTGCGCATGAACCGGTTTTGGATGACCTGCAGCATATTCAGATGCGAATGGAAGGTGTGAGCAAATGCTACGCTAGCGTAGGTCATGATTGGCCTGACGCAGGTGGTGTAGATTCTCACCTTATTTCTAAGGGAGAGTTTGCTCTTGTGATTCAACATCGAATGTAATCTGCCCAAAACGAACGCCGCGCTGTTGCGTACTTTCCTAATGTGGCTACGGAAACTTAGTCTGGAGTCGAGTGTGACTCCCAGGTATTTGGTCTCTTTTACCCACGGGATGGGTTGGCCGAAAAGCTTTACAGCTGGGAGTGACCGGTTTGGTCCCCTATGAAAGTGCACTGCTGCACTTTTTTCGGGGTTGACCTCGATTCTCCATTTGCGGAACCAGCTCCCGAGGGAGTCTAGCGCGCTTTGGAGGATCTTGACTAGTTTGCCGTCGTTTTTGTGGGACGCATAGATGGCGGTATCGTCCGCGAACATGGCAAGGTGGGCGAGCGAAGAGGTTGGTCGGGGGATGTCGCTAGTGTATAGCGTGAAAAGTAGCGGGGATAGGACGGACCCCTGGGGGACTCCTGCCTGTATGGAGTGAGGGGACAACAGAGTGCCTTCTACTCTGTAGCGAAAACTGCGATCCGACAGAAAGTTACGTACTATAAGCACGAGACGATCTGGCACACCGAGCTGATACAACTTGTATATCAGTCCGTTGTGCCAGACCTTGTCGAAGGCTTTCGCTACATCGAGGAAGATTGCTCCGGTGGGGGTCGGTTTATTCGAGTCATTTAGCTTTGAAGATATGTGTTCGATAATGCGGTGCACTTGTTGGACACAAGAGTGCCGGTGCCGAAAGCCAAATTGCTCGTCGAGGATGAGTCTGTTGGTCTCCGCATGATCTTGCAGTCGGGCGAAGATCATGCGTTCGTAAAGTTTGGCAATGGGGTTGAGAAGGCTGATCGGGCGGTTCTGGTCTTATTCAATTCTACCACGACACAGGAGATTTATTGCATCTGAAAGTATTCCTCTCGACTAGACAACTACTTTTCTGAAGTACACTTAGTTCTGTCATTGCGAATAGCTTGACTGGGCATTGAGTTGTCATCAATCCTGAACTTCAATTTCACTTCGGAGCCTAAAAATCACTACTTTCTTATAAAACTAAGCTTACAAGCTCACCCTGTAACTAAATTTAAGTATCACCAATTGTTATTTATTATGTTTGCATTAAAGAACTCATATAAAACTCAAGCGTGATCCTATGTGTAGAAATCCGGCCACCCCTTGGATGACCTAGTCAATAAGTTGCGCTATTGACACATATCTGGTTAATACTAATCTACACAGCCTTGTTTTTTGTCGCGAGATGGCCTGCCTAGCATTCTTTATCCTATTTTTATTCAAAATTATGCTGAACCAAGACCTCCACGACCTTATTCCGCCAGCTACTTTCCACAATAGAACACCTGTAAGTTTATTTGGCGGGATACCATCCATATTTAGTTGCCAATCCACCAATTCGGACTATTATGCACACTGAAAGACAGGTAAGGTAATTACCTGCATCTGTTGATTCCAAAATCATAAAACCTAATAATCTTTTTATGGTTGTAGTGAATAAAGACTTATTTTCCATGACCTGTCTCCATCACAGATTGCTTTATAACCTAGACTTAAGTCAAGAATAATCATGTTTCAAGTAAAATTTATAGAAAACTAATGGAAATACAAAGGTAAAATTGGCTATGTAATCTGCGTGGCACACAAAATTTGAAAATTAAATTTTTCGAAAAGTAATTGTGCTAGCAAGGAGCACCAAACTGTTCTATAATCATGAAAGTATACAGAATCATATTTCATTGTCATCATCTTCAAATTGCTTAAATTAAAATTTGCCACGCAGCTTACGCGGAGAATCGAAATCTGAATAATGACCCTTATGTCAAACGGGTTGACTGACGTATCCGTCAACGCTCAACGCAGTGTTGTGTGCGATGCGCAGCGCTAGCGTATTTCTATGAGAAGAAGATGGAAATTCGTATTGTCCTGACGCATTACAAAAATAACGCACAAACTGACGTTACGTGTGTTTGTCACTGAAATTCTATGACAATCACCTCGATTTACTCATTTTAAGGCTTAATGCATTCTACATTTTCCTAAATTTAATAAAAATAAGCTTTGTGGTGGTAGCAGGTGGCGTATTAAGCGATAATGCTTGAAATTTTGTGTTATTTGAAAGTGTATAAACGGGTATTTGATTCGCAATGACTTGGTTAAAAGTTGTAAATTTTTGAATGCTTGTAATATCTAGGCTTGCTTAGATATTTTAATTAAGCATATCACGTTTGATATTACAAAATCCAAGGAGAAGACTTAAGAGTTTTCCCACTTTAAAGTTTATATTTTTTCAATTTACGCATTAAATCGTGTACAAAATCAATTTTGTATGTGCGGCATATTTTTTGCGCTGATAGCTGATTCCCGGAAATCAGTCAAGCGGATGTGCGGATCATAAGACTTTTTCAAACGACCAAAATCAATACCATCGGGGTTTCAAGATACCTACTCGAGGCTGAGACATCCGTTGCGAAGGAAAGAGGCACTCTAAAATCTTATTCTTAAATATTGCGTAGTTGATAAAACCCTTAAATCGTCGAAGAGGCCATGAACCACGATCATACGACAGATATTTTTGGAAGTAAGTAAGTACGTCATATATGTCAAACTTACTTCAAAATCTAATTAACCGCTGTAAAATATCTTTGATATACCTACATAAATAATTATTGTTGACCGAGCACATAACACATACTAAAACCAATTTCGACTTGATTACCAATTATCAATTTAAATATTACGTTGTTGATATCAATTAATCACACCGAATATTATTTATTTAAAAACGCTTGTAGGTACCTAATATTTATTTTACTTGCTTTTGCAATGTTATTCTGTTGGCTTACGAGAAAACACTTTACCTCTGTTTATTTTTTCTGGTTGATACTTTATCAAATGGCAAATTGTTTGCAGTAGACATATTGATATGTTTTCACTAGAATACGTTAAACCGAGTTTTGAAAAAGCTACAGATTTATTACACGATATTAGATATCTAGACTCTTATTTCGAGTGGATCCTATTTTTTAATGTTAAATTGTTCTAAAAATGAACTTGAACGTGACACTATGATTGCTAATCTGGAAAGGCCATATTTAGATATGAGACAACCCTGTAAACCTACGTGCAAATAGAAATAGATATGTACATAACGGGGATCAAAGGGAGTGTCGGCTTTAAATAGATTCAAGTGGATTAACAGGTTTCACTCTTACAAAAGGATAATGACATTAAAATTGAGGTTGATTTAGATTTAACTAAATTAATACAACACTTCTACAAAAGGAAAACAATAAATAAACAAAAGAAACTTACGAAATGCTGAAAGACACTTACTTACTACTTCGCTTTCAAGGAAGGAAATATAATATCTAATGACATGAAATATTTAAGACCACCCATTTTTGACTAGGGGTAAGCTTAAAACCAGCAATTTGCTGTGCGTACGTACACCCATTTCTGCTCATGTGACTTATTTGGACTGAATTTATGACATGTTTGTAATGTGTGATGCGAAATAAATATATTTGTATTTTGTATTTGTAAGGAATGCGTAGATTTACTAGTAGGTAATATCGCAGGCAAATCCACCTACCCATTTAAGGGACCTGCAGATACTGGATTTTCTTAGTCTTTGTAAGAAAAAACGGTATAAATCGGTCCCTCCCGCTCGTAATAGGACGCATGTGTCCTATGTCATTATCTTGAATACATTTTCTAGCTTGCTCTTGAAATCTGTCGAGTGTGTAGGTGTAGGTTTGCTGATAGTACTACCACAAATTAGGAAAATGGCGCGCGGGGCGCCTATACAAATAGCACACTCAATACTAGCGACGATTTTGACTTTATCTGGAAATAACCGGAATCTCAGAAGAAGTCAAGGTAACTACGAAGGTGGTTGAACGTCATATTTCATTGATTTAAAATTGGCTTAGAATCAGATGGCGTTCTTTATCAGATTTTGCTGTTTTGATTTTTGTACTTTGAGATTTTTGACAATAGCGGCCCTGGCTATATAACAATTGCCAATCACGAGTGAACCTTCTGTAAATTGGTACTACCTATACACTTAACCAATTTAAATGCCTACTTCTGTCCCCTCTCAAAATGGCTGCGGTTTGTTCCGTTCCTGCCTGAGGATTGCCTCGACAGAATTTCCTCTTCAAACTTATCTTCTCTCTTGTAATTTTATTATATTTCGATCTAATCTGTATTACGGTAGAACTTTAGTTCATTCACCTCAAGTAACAACTTTGGTACGACGTTTTATTATCAATTCATTCGATTACGTAGTAAAGAGCACAATCCAACTGCCTATGCCTAAGCTTATTCGCCCGTAGCAACTCGTAGCAAAGATTACTTAGCGTTTCTATATGATTTGCTACGCCGCATTTCGTAGCAGGATTCCGGAATCAAGTATTTATTGAGATTAGGATCAACAATGCTATTCGTCGAATTTGAAAAAAATCTATCAATCCTTTTGACAAAAACCAAACACGATAGACCGATAGACTAATAAATGTTGTCATAATTTTTACGCGAGATTCTAAAGGTACCAAACCGAAGGTAGCTATGCTACTAAACTACTAGTATTGTTTTTAGGTAGGTGTGTTATAATAAACTTTTCATTACAAATAACATTGTAGGTTTATGTGTCACTGATGAATTAATTTAATCAAACACGTGTAACGGCAACCAAAACAAATTTCGTTTAAGTTCAAGCCAAATAAGTACTATCAGCAAAATATTCAATTTCGGTGGACCGTCGCGGTAAATTAAATCGCATTCCAAAGGGCAGTATCTGGGCAACAATGGATTGCCTTGGCCGAACACAGTCGGCGGCTAACCGAGCACTTAAGGGCTTAGGGTCAAGGGAATCGCCGCGGTCCCTTCCCGATTGGCAAATTCCGATTACCATCATACTAAGGAAAACCCTTTGAAAACCACTCGTTGTAGTCGGGGTCGTAAAACGTGCGAGCGGCATAGCAAGTGTGCTTTAGGCGCTTTATTTATTTATTTATTTTATACTTTATTGCACGAAGTACAAAAGGTGGGCCTAATGCCACGCGGCATTCTTTACTGGCCAACTAAAGGGTAAACAGAAAGCAAAAGATGCGGGTGCTTTTCACACATAACGTCTGTTTGTGCGTTACTTTTGCGCAGCGCTATCCGTTGGGTTAGAAAAATACGATTATCCACCTTATTTCTATACAAGTACGGTTTATGTGAAACGGTTTGACGGACGCATCCGAAAAAATCGCACATCACTACGACAAGGGAAGCATTTGTCAAATAATTTCTCAATTTGTATGAGAATTCGAATTCGAAATTCGTATTTTCCCAACGCGAACAACGTGTATTCCAATAGCGAAGTCGCAAATATGACATCAAAGATTTTCCGCGGAAGCTAACTCATACAACCTAAGGCGCAAACTACACAGAACAGACGTTAGATGTAAGATGCGATCTGTAAGACATATAAAATCTATGAAATAGAAATAACAACGCTATACACTTGAGACGCGCGTTGCATCGATAACGGCTGACGATTGCTTGTCTAACACATGTCATGTTGCGCGTCGCGTCGCGTGTCTATTCTGAATGCTTTCCCCTACAAGGTAAAAACTTTGCTTCAAATACAACTGTGTATTTAAATAGCGAAATGGTAAATAATTATGACATCAAAGATTTCCGCGGAGGGTATCGTGATTCGTGTCTCATACAAATACAACTTAAAATTCCGCAATTTTATTGAACTACCTATACGCAAGTGAGTTCGTATTCAGTCGGGTTTATCGTAAAAGTGATCCTAAAACAATATTTTTGAATTTCAGTAGGTAGAATGCTTATTTAATTAGATAATCAATTATTCCTACTTAAGTACGATCATTAGAATAGGCCATATTTGACAGCTGTCAAACCCATACTAGCAAACATGTCGACAAAGAAAAATAGACCTTATGTCATAGCATTAACATGATTTTGACAGCTGTCAATTATGGCCTATTAAAATGACGGTATTCTAGTACTGTAAAAGTAAAAGACGGTTGAAAAACTGGTTTCATCGGTTAGTTAATCGACGTCGTCGGTGCCTCACACGTTAGAAGAACAAGCGGTCCGGAAAATCGCTTAAGGAATCCACTATGAGTTCACACCTGATAATTAATTCCCTTAAGTACTTCCATGTTTGTGTTAATCCGGAGGAAGTCGATCGTGTTTATATACTCGGCTGTAGTAATTTAGATAGCTCCGGGGAATTGCGACCTTCCCGCAAATTAATCCTTATGTATGTACCTATAGGGTGAACCAAACATTTAAAAGAATAGTACCGTCATAGGACGAACTACCTGAAGATATTTTCCAATGCAAACTTAAACGTTGAATAACTCGGAAACTGCAAAAAAATGCGGCTCTACATACAGAGGTGATTCGGATACACTTCAGTTTCTTTTTTATGTAGCCTGTGTAATGTCCCACTGCAGTGCAAAGGCCCCAGTCTCGGTCTTGAGCCCCCAACTGCCAATTTTAGAAAAAGGCATCAAAGAACTAATTTCAGTTTCGATATGTGATTTATGCTGTTCTGTTTTGTTTTTGTGACGAATGCTGTTTTGTTTAATTTTTTGTAATTTATCTAAGTGTTCTTTCTATTTATTGTCATGTGAAAACCTAAGTATATTGGCTGCATGTTTCAATAGTTTTTAATTATTTTGTTTTACCTGCTGTTGGTTTTCCTGTCAAAATAAAATAAAATAAAGTCATCTCGCCATCTGGTCAGAGGTCGGCCACGACGAAGGCGACCATCTTGTGGCGCTCAGTCTGTTACTAATTTGGCCCATCTGTCGCTATGCATGCGGCAGACATGTTCCGCCCGATCCCACTTCAGTTTCGCAGTATAATGCATTTAAATGCCTGTTGACTTCTCTGTTTGGCTCAACCTATGTATCTGCTAGTTACCTCTGTACGCTACTACATAAAGAGATGATATGTTGATAGCATCGGCTTTGCTACGGTCGTGGCGTGAAGGCTGTGTTGATTTTGGTGGAGTCGGTTGAAAATGTCACCATTAAAAGCGAGAATATTCAAAAAGGTCATGATTTTATTGTTACGAAAAGCGACATATTCCGAGAAATGGTGATTGCTCATTTGATTCGAAAGGCAAACGCAATTTTTGAGATTCTCTTTGATGTGATCCTATGCAGCTACGCCACAACCATTTCTAATGGTATTTTTTACCATGTATTGTACTTCTAAAATATGTCTTTTTGGACCATTATTTAGTACTTGGACCACATTAGTATAACTCGATTTTTATAACTGTGCGCATGGAGCTGTCAAAATATGTATGGGATCCGTCAAATCGTATGGGATTTTTGACAGCTCCATGCGCACAGTTATAAAAATCGAGTTATATATACAATTGTTGTTTCTTGTGAGGCTGAGTCTAACATACTATTTATAGGCTAAGCATATTGCTGTCTAACACGTGTAATAAGAAGGCACCTATATTAAACCTACACGTGGTTTTACTTGTATTTGGGACACCAATCTTAAGCTTAAGTGAAGTGAGCACAAAATGAGGGAAAAAGGCTCACGAAATGAGAGAGATATCTCTACTCGGCTGGTAATTTGTTTGCTTATTTGTCCACATGCTGTCGTGTTGTGTCCAAGACTACGGTCATTTAGAAGAAAGGTGCCTACCTACAATAGGTATTAAGAACCTAATTTAGAAGAAAACTCCTAGCAATAGTAGCACCGAAAGTAGACAAGTATAGTCCCTGCGCGATATGATAGCATTCGAAAGCACAGACAATATAATGGGTCCTATCGGATTACGTGCAGCCAGTAGATACTATAGAAATAATTATTTGTTGGTACTATGGCAACAACAGTTAATATTTTTGTGTACGGATAACACGATTATCTACAGTTGATGTTATTTGAAAATAAACCTAAAACCGAGCGACAGCGGAGTGTAGCGGAGTGGAGGAAAAAATGAAAGCATATTTAGGTGAATGCAAACGCACCGGACAACATTGCGTTTTGTGACAGCCACCTACAAATGACAAGACCGGGTGACAAAAATCTTCTTGCGATGCGACGACACGTCGTGCCATGACATGACCACAAATTTGACGGACGCATTCGTCATCGACAAAACATCGCAGAACGCTACGTTAACGAAAGCATTTGACAAATAATTTGACATAAACCATATTTGTATGAGAATTCGAATTAAAAATTCGTATTTTCCGAACCCGAACTGGCAAATATGACATTAAAGATTTTCCGCGGAAGCTAACTCATACAACCTAAGGCGCAAATTACACAGAGTAGACGTTAGACGTAAGATGGGATCTGTAAGACATATAAAATGCATGAAACAGAAATGACAAAGCTACATACGTCAGACGCGCGTCGCGTCGATAACGGCTGATGCTCGCTTGTCTGACAGATGTCGTGTTGCGCGTTGCGTCGCGTGTCCATTCTGTGAAGCTTTAATCTTTGCGTCAAATACAAATGTGTATTTCAATAGCGAAATGGCAAATAAATTATGTATGACATTAAAGATTTCCGCGGAAGGTATCGTATCTCATACAACCTAAAATTCTGCAATTTCATTGAACTACGCAAGTGAGTTTGTATTCAGTCGGGTTTATCGTAAAAGTGATCCTAAAACAATATTTTTGGATTTCAGTAGGTAGAATGCTTATTTAGATAATCAATTATTCATATCAAAGCGCTACTAGTACTGTAGAAGTAGAAAACGATTGAAAAACTGGTTTCACCGGTTCGTTAATCGACGTCGCTGCCTCACACGATAGAAGAACAAGCGGTCCGGAAAATCGCTTAAGGAATCCACTATGAGTTCACACCTGATAATTAATTCCCTTAAGTACTTCCATGTTTGTGTTAATCCGGAGGAAGTCGATCGTGTTTATATACTCGGCTGTAGTAATTTAGATAGCTCCGGGGACTTACGACCTTCCCGCAAATTAATCCTTATGTATGTACCTATAGGGTGAACCAAACATTTAAAAGAATAGTACCTTCCTTTGACACCTGAAGATATTTTCCAATGAAAACCTTAACGTTGAATAACTCGGAAACTGCAAAAATTTGCGGCTCTACATACAGAGGTGATTCGGATACACTTCAATTTTTTTATGTAGCCTATGTTTTTTTTGTAATGTCCCACTGCAGGGCAAGCAAAGGCCCCAGTCTCGGTCTTGGGATACCAACTGCAATTTTGGAGAAAGGCATCAAAATTATCTGCATCAAAGAGGTCGGCGACGACGACGGCGACCATTTTGTGGCACAGTCTGTTACTAATTTGGCCCACCTGTCGCTATGCATGCGGCAGACGCAGACATGTCCTGCCCAGTTTCACTTCAGTTCCCGCAGTATAAAGCATTTAAATGCCTGTGGATTTCTCTGTTTGGCTCAACCTATGTATCTACTAGTGACATAAGACGAAGATAATTATGTTGATAGCTTCGGCTTTGCTACGGTCGTGGCGTGAAGGCGTGTTGGTTTTGGTGTAAATGTCACCATTAATAGCAAGGATATTCAAAAAGGTCATGATTTTATTGTTACAAAAAGCGACGTATTCCGAGAAATGCTGATTGCTCATTTGATTCGAAAGGCAAACGCAATTTTTGAGATTCTTTTTGATGTGATCCTATGCAGCTACGCCACAACCATTTCTAATGGTATTTTTTACCATGTGTTGTACTTCTAAAATATGTCTTTTTGGACCATTATTAGTACTTGGACCACATTAGTATCTACAATTTGTTGTTTCTTGTGAGGCTGAGTCTGACATACTATTTATAGGCTAGGCATATAAGCACCTATATTAAGGCGAGGAACACACGCAACGTCGGTTTGTGCGTCGTTTGTTCGATTTTCCACCTTATTTTTATACGAATACGGTTTATGTCAAACGATTTGACAGACAACGCAGCGTTGTGCGATGCCGTTTGACACAAACCGTATTCATATGCAGGTAGGGTGGAGAATCGAATGAACGACGCGCAAACCGACGTTGCGTGTGTTCCTCGCCTTAACCTACACGTGGTTTTTCTTGTATTTGGGTCGCCAATCTTAAGCTTAAGTTAAGTGAGCACGAAATGAGAGAAAAAGGCTCACGAAATGAGAGAGATATCTCTACTCGGCTGGTAATTTGTTTGTTTATTTGTCCACATGCTGTTGTGTTGTGTCCAAGACTACGGTCATTTAGAAGAAAGGTACCTACCTACAATAGATATTAAGAACCTAATTTAGAAGAAAACTCCTAGCAATAGTAGCACCGAAAGTAGACAAGTATAGTCCCTGCACGATATGATAGCATTCGAAAGCGCAGGCAATATTTGACATGTGGGTCCTATCAGATTACGTGCAGCCAGTAGAAACTATAGAAATAACTATTTGTTGGTACTATGGCAACAACAGTTAATATTTTTGTGTACGGATAACACGATTATCTACAGTTGATGTTTATTGAAAATAAACCTAAAACCGAGCGACAGCGGAGTGTAGCGGAGTGGAGGAGAAAAAAATGAAAGCATATTTAGGTGAATACAAACGCACCGGACATTATTGCGTTTTGTGACAGCCATCTACAAATGACAAGACCAGGCGACAAAAAGCTTCTTGCGATGCGACGACACGTCGTGCCATGACGCGGGGCGCCTTTAATAGCGAAGATACTGTCGCTTACTGGCTTTAACTGGAAATAACTGGAATCTCAGAGGAAGTCAAGGCAACTAAGAAGAAGGTTGCCACTTCATACCTATTTCTTGAATTAAAATTGGTTTAGAAAAATTATGACGTTATTGTATCAGATTTTGCTGTTTTGATATTCTTCTACTTTGAGGTTTTTGACAGTAGCAACCCTCAGTCGTGAAAATCCTGAATAGGGTCGAGTGAACCTTCTGTATATTGTTATTGAGTGCTTTCGTCAAAAAAACAATCCAGCAGAATACCGGAGAATCGTGCGGCGTGTACAAAAGTTAGAAGTTTATTTTCTGAACGAGATTATTCCGAAGATTGAGGTAAGTGCTTTCTCTGTTTGACTAAAGAAAAAATTTTATAAAATTATATGGATATAGGTCTACTTATAACATGAGAATTACTGTGCCAAACGATACAGGTAAGTTATATTTTTGTGCTTTTGCCAGCACATCAAGCTACCCATTTAAGGGACCAACGTGTACTGATTTTATTTAAGCACATATTTATTGATTTTATACTGGATTTTAGAAATTCTGTAAAGTTGGTGACTTAACTGGGTAGGTGGATTTGCTGGTGATAGTACCGGACAATGTTCGTACATTCTTCATATTAGAATGTTCGTATCTACAATACAGTTAAACATATAAGTAGGTATAAGTGTATTAATTACGTCGCTTATTTTAGGGTACTGACTCGGTAGAAACCGCACACGTAGCCTTGTAAAACCACGAAAGCATCACCTGTCTCACTTTACTTGTCAATTGAGCAAGATGTCATATTATAAGGTCCTATTAAATTCACTGCAAATATTTTCAGGATATGTTCTACTCGTGAAACTGAACAACTTTTCTTAGTAACATTTTTCTTAGTGACAGCCGATGTGGCGCAGTGGTTAGTATGCCTGCCTGCCACGCAAAGGTTCCGGGTTCTATTCCCGGTGGGGTCACTCACAAAGTTGATATTTATCACTTTGTGAATTTGTTCCCAGTCTGGTTAGGACATTGCAGGCTGAACCACCTGAATGTCCGCAAGTAAGATGGTTCCGTGCTTCGGATGGGCACGTTAAGCCGTCGGTCCCGGTTGCTGTCTATGATGGCGGTCGTTACACAGCCATATCAGAGGCCTGCTACTTGCAGTAGGCGGTTGAAAAACTCTGACACCAGGGTTCATCGGGTTGTTGAACAACTCGGTGTCCCACACGAAGAGAGAGAGTAACATTTTTCCGAAATATAAAAAAACTTTTGTCCCTCCCATACAAACTGACACATGTTTTGGACATTTTTCTATGGGAGGTGCGAAGTACTTTTGCATAATTCAGAAAAATGTTACTTAGAACAGTTGTTCAGTTTTACGAATAGAACATACCCTGAATATATTTGCAGTGAATTTAATAGGACCTTATATAGGTTCATGATTTTGCTTTGGTTCTGTGTACCTATATAACACGTCTACACTTTTTCGTGTTGAACTTTTCGTGCAATAAACAACAGACAGCGAACAT